>OZ035873.1:146923246-148123246 GCA_964034865.1 Eristalis intricaria
GAAATTGTCACCTTTCAGCCATCATTGTGATACTGTTTTGGTGAACGAAATCGAATGTGAACTGATTATGTTGTTGGTTCGCCTCCGAAGCTGTGGGACAAGGCAACAGAGTACGCCCGAGTTTTAGACGGCACACCCAGGTGGAGAAGGACTTCAACAAACTCGACGTTCGAAACTTGAGACAGCCTGAGATCGCGCTATTTGGAGAGGCTTGATGGTTAAGGAGCAGGTCAACACAGGACTGTATCGTCAAATAAAGAAGACAGTGTTGGAATAGTATGAATTCACTTCACACCAGACTTGTGTAGTTCACGAACGAACTATTTCAAACAAGTGAACTAAGTGAACTAGTCGTTCGATTATAGTTCAGTAGTTCAACAAATTACATGAACTACCTTACTGTGCATACATGTGATTTTTTAAGAATAACTTAACTACAGTGAACGGGGCCGGATATTTTTTGCCCCCAGAAGAGAGCGAAAAAACACAACCAAAATCATATTTAGCAGACAACTATTGAAGCACATGTTGTCCATTTAAGAGTATCGTCCACCTAAGAGGAGTAAGACGGAGTTCACTGTATATCGAACTAAACTGAACTAAATTGAGGGTTATGCATTGTGTGAGTATGGGCATAGTGCACCCCATGGTGGGTTTTGTTTAATAAGCAAATTAAGCATCGTTGCATTACCGGTTGCATGGTTTGCGGAGCAATGAATAAATGGACTCTTAAGGAGATATTTTTTTAATGGCTTACAATTTCTTTATTTCACTTAATTGGTAATCGGTAGGAGTGGCGCTTTTATTTTTAACGACAAACCAGCGTAAATCTTCCAAGACTCAATTTCCTGAGTCGTCAACTATATAGAACTAAATTACCTAGAACGACGAACTAGTTCAATCAACTAATATGAACTAAACTGAGCGTTCCCTGGACTGAAATAAGCAGCCCTACTTCACACTCCCTGGAGATTGCTAATAAATGTGTCTTACACGGTTGGTATTATTTTGATCATAATCGAGGCCTCCTCAGTACAATGTGTATTTAACCGATAAATTTGAATGATTTTGGAGAAGTGATCCATGTCCACGGTTCAGTGGGAAATCGTCGGACACAGTAAACTAATAACTTCGAGATAGTTAAGGAACAGTACGATCAACATCAGTACCCTTGGATCGGTACTGATGTTGATCGTACTGTACTGGACAACGCAACAGTGGACGAAAGCGCCTAAGGCGGAGATGCATGGAAGAGGATGAGTAAGAAACCATCAAACACTTGCTATGTACCTGCAGTAATCTCTTGTCCCGTAGATTCAGACATGTGGTGGCCCATTTCTTAGTTAATCTGGTTGAACTGAGCAGCATCAGAATCAGCCCTCTTCTTGCTCTATCAAAAGCACAAATTGGTTTGCGGAATAGGTAGTCAATGGACCAATGTTTGGCCTAAGTGTGTCTGTTGTCCGTATGCGCGGCAGTCAGCCACCTCAACCTAAACTAACCTAAGGCGGTGCAACCAAGTGGGTCTCAACCAACTTGGGGTAAAAACCTAGCCAGAGTTGTTGCATGAGGCGCAGGTCCACCCCGGGCTGGAGAAAAAGGTGGAAGATTTAAGGAGACAAAAAAATCACGTGTACAGACTTCCAGAAGATCACAAGAACTCACCCTGCCAGAAGCCATTAATGTTAAAGATGAAATCTACTTCAGAGACTCACCGATTACTGCACCAGCGAGTCAAACCTGCTATTAACGAAATGCTGACGCAATTATGTCAAATTTCACCAAAAGCTTTACTGTCTCCAAAGTGCAGAGACATGGGCAGTGTTTAAAAATTGTGTATTCCAGTAATAACCTCAGACAAACTTCCCAAGACTAGTATGAAACCTTAACCAGTTTTCACAGAAATCCTCCGTCTCAGTATTAACTTAAAATGACACTTCTTCTTGAATGATCGTTACTCCAACCCTGGCAACATGTTGCGAACCTTTGTATATTGTGTGTCTTTTGTTTGAAATGGAAAATTGTCTTGCTTTCAAGTGAGTCTTTGGAGAACTAAAAAAAATGTGCAATCATTTATCACAGTTCACCTGAGCCACCACTCGAATCGAGAAGAATCTCAACGAAACTGAGTCACAACTATCTGTGCATCTGATCATTTATCTTGAAATTTATTCAAATACAGATAAACGCAAAGACTACTGGAAAAAAAGTTCCGTCTATCCAATTCCCTTCAAAGTCCAAAGATAACCAAACCAAACTTTTTTGTGGCTACCAAAAATACAGAAATTACATATGTTTATGTGATAAGCATTTTCTTATCATTGTAGGTTAAAAATATTTGGTGTAGACACACACCGCAGTGGCAAAGCACGGAAGACGCTTTATCAGTCGATGTACTGCGTGATTTTATCTTTAAAGAGTAACCACACACAAACCAAAGAAAAAAAAAATACCAAAACACACCAAAACTTTGTACTTTTTCGACTAACATGACTTAGATTTGTTATTAGCTGAGTTTACAATGTTGTCCACATTCGGCAATAATGAGATGAACATGATGTAAACATGGCGTAATGTTCCAGAGATACACATGTGTACGCATGTAACTCACTCGACAGAACAAAGGCTTCTGTTTCAGTAGCTTCGAGGGGGAAAGGCAGGTGAATTGATTTCTTCAAACTTGAGCTGCCTGCCTTCAGTATATCATAATGCAGTGTGTTCAGCTTGACTTTTGAGTGATAAGATTTCATATCTTCTTCGTTTCGTTCATTTAATTAGTACTTGGCCGGGATGTGAGGGTTCTATGACATGATTTTTCACTGTCTCTGTCTCACCAAACGACAGATACAAATAACATGTTGAAGTTGTATGTAATCGCTTTACATTTGATTGCGAGGAAATTGCGAATTGATTGAGATTTGGATAAGATATGCATACATGCACCACGAGAGACATGCATGCACATTTCTAAGAGATGTCACTTTTGTGACCGGAGATTATCTCAGGCGATCCAGTTTATCCTCGTTTAGAATGCGCGCAACGATTTACATAAGGCGGAGTAGGAGGAGGGTGGAGGGCAGACTCAAGATCTGCTTGAACGAATTCTAAATAAGATTTCAAGAGATTTGCGATGATTATAAGGAGTTGGTTTTATTTTTCCACCGAATCACATGCAGATACACTCTAGGGTTCTGAGGCAGATTGGTTGTGTTTCTATTTGTTTGCATTTATTTTTTGTTTAATTTAAATTGCATTTGCGTATGCAAACGCGATAGAACAGCGTCTAGCTAGATACATGTGGACGGTGGTGGTCAGAGTGGCGGCAGCGATGACGACGACGACAAAAACAACAACCGCGACTGCAACGGAGATGACGCTGACGATGTCGTTGTCGCTGTCGACGACGGACGGCAAACGGCGACTGCATCGACGCTGGCCGCTGGGCTGTTGTGTGCAAACTGAGGCTACGAAAAGATCTGATAAGTTTTTGGTATGACAAGTAACACGAAATACTTTGCATACATGCATCAAATTAATTATACGATTAATTCTTTTGAATGCGTTCCTCAATACTCAGTTGGTCTGCGGCGCGATGGATAGTTGTACTCAATAATTGCGACTATTTGAGGAATCCTATTCCATCAACATACACATAAGCAGCATGCAGATACAAAATGAATGGAATGCAAGGCAAGAAGGAGGTGGATTAATGCGAGACCAAGAAGAGACTATTTGCCTGAACTGTCTGTTTTGTCATTCTTTACGAGCCATTTGCAATCGTTTTTCTTAACTCATTAAACCGTTCTTACGTGCTAACGATTTTCGTATCCAATTATGAGCGAAATGCCAGCTCATGTCAGGTATACGTTCTACATCGGCAATTTTTCCAACGAAACGGAAAAAATGCTAATTCATTTCATAATTTCATTTCGCAACACTATCGCATGTTGCAGCGTAAATTTATTTAAATTTATTCAATCTAATTACGACGAACGGATTCCTACATCATGCCCACAACTAATAGATACATAATTCGCAGCACTCCTGCCTGCAGAGTGTAATTTAATATAGCTAATAGCATTTATGCTGCATTAAGTCACATATCACTTCTCTTTCAAACTTTATATGGTATCGTTGTCGTCGTTGCAATGCGAAATATGTTTATGACATTTTACATTATGAATTTGCAATGTGCACACACAGTCCACCAACAAATGATTCAATGTCATCTTCAATGCGTTTCTTATTGCTAAACTGATTGCTTCATTATAAAACATTAATATTCTTTAGGTTAGTTTCAAGTTTATTCGCAATATCGATTTGAATCCAATTAAATCGACGATTGTCGATGTGTCTGTTGAAGGAATATCGCTCCGTGTGACAAAGATGAAAATAGATGTTATTGATAATGCAGTTAGCGTCTAGCTATCGCACCTTTATTAATTGTTATTGGACGATATCATTTAAGTTGATTCACTGACTCCCTCGCCTGCTGTCAGTTAATCGGATTCGTGGGATTTTTTGTTCCAGCGAAAGATCTACACCTCACACCTGTCTAACACTTGCCGCTGCCAACCTACCGCAGCGATTTTTCATTCCGCACGTCAAAATAGAACAACAACGCATTTTTTTGTATTTTTCATTTTTCACAAAAGTGAACAATTTTTATGCCTATCTAAATTGACAATTTTGATTGTCCCTGCAGGGCGAAAAATAAAAGGCATCCCCTCACCCGTGGTGAAGGCAAACTGTGACGATGGCAAAATAAATAATCAATTGTTCTCAGCATCCGTTTTTTTTTTTTGAGGGGATTTCTGTTTTTTTGTTCGGTTTTGTTCCCTTTTCGCATTGCTAGGTAACGAGATATTGCAATTTTTGCGAAATCTTTTCACCAAAGGGAGGTCCAACTATGAACAGTCGTATCTACCTGGAAATCTAACAAAGCAATTAACTTCAGTCCAAAGCGAATAAGGAGGTAACAGGCACACGGGCGGACAAAAAAAAAGAGAGAAGAGAATTAAATTTGAAAGTGAGCAATCGAAGTCCTGCTGCGCATGCGCACTGCATTCCAAACCAAATGTCCCTCCTCCTATTTCTATGCTCGCCACTGAGGAGGACTTCTTTTGAACGAGGGAAGACTTTGTTGATGATGGTACAACAGGGCTGAGGCTGATTTTTTTTGCGTCCAGCTGTGAGAGGTATGAACGGTTGGGAGGGAGTGTGAGAGACGTGGAAATTGTTGCAGAAATTGGATTTATTTTGAAAAGATTTTTTGCTGGAATTTTGACGTATTTTTTTGCCAGAAAGTTGCCGATTTTAAGGGTTTGGGTTCAGAATCAATTGACTAGCATTTTGTTTACCTCAAGTTAGGAATAAATGCGCTTATAGGAGACACATAGAGACAATCGTAAACTCCACAAATGACATTTCAACTTGTTTGCCGAGACCATCTGGCTCGAAGGACAAAAATTATGCTCTACATGATGTGTGGAGCCGAAGGCTGAATGATTATCAAAACTGAAGAACTGATTCTTAGAGCCTTCGAAAAAAATGGAGGGCCATGTCTGCGAGGATGGTAAGTGGAGTAGAAGGCAGATATAGGTTGGATGTCCTGACGGCCTGCTCACTTAGCCCATGGGTTGGGTCCAGTGTGTCCATTTTGGAAAATACGTAACCGTGAACTCTACAAGCTGCACCAAGATGTGGATGAAGTCCAAAGGCAAGGTCGATGAAACACTCTTGGACACAAAACTAAAGCAAAGAAGTTGCGAGTCGCTTTGTTTGAGAAGGCGATGAAGTTCGGAAACCAAGTGTTCTCGAACGAAGGACAAGACTTTGTCCTGATGGCTCAAACAAAACTTGTCCGAGACCGTCAACCGGGTGGAAGTTCAGGCTGATGACTTTTGCTTGGGCACAAAACTCCAGCAAAGAGCTTGCGAGCCGCTTTGTTTGAGAAGGCGATGAAGTTCGGAAACCAAGTGTTCTCGAACGAAGGACAAGACTTTGTTATTATGGCTCAAAAAAAATTGTCCGAGACCGTCAACCGGGTGGAAGTTCAGACTCAGATCACCCATGAAGCTTAAAGACTTCCATAAATCTCAAGGTGACGTGGTACCTCCGAGTTTATGAAACCAACTTTCACTTGAAACAAAGCCCCCATTCCACCACAAACCTCTTCAAGACCAGAAAATCCTTCCATGAATAACTGCACCACCAAACAAAATCAAATCCAACACCACCATCTAACCATCGAATTATCCACAAGAGGAAACCCAAAAAAGAAAGAGCCCAAAAATCAGACATCGCATCGCATCAGGCGAAAATCTAATTTCACCCATTACACTTATAATATTCATGAGAGTCCTTCACGCCCTTGCAGAGGCGTTTTTGGCGGTTTGCTCGTCTTCAGTTTAGCTTCAGCCTCAGATTCCATTTTAATTATGCAAATTCCTCATAATTTAACAATTTTCAATATTTTTCGTATTCCTTGAGCATGCCCAGGCATCGCTGCCTCCACCGTCATTGCCACGGCGAGGGCGAAATACAAATCCAATTTGGACTTATCTAATTTTCGACATCTCTTTTGCCGCCCATGCAAATTGTGCTCGGATAAGGGAATATCCAAGTTCAACCCTTTTTCCATGAACGACCTCCGCCGGTGAATGGTGAATCCATTTACTCCACTTAACTCATTAGAATTCTGTGAGTTTTTACTGGTGATTTAATAATCAAACAGAAAAGTGTGAGGCAATAATAATTTACCCCCTCTCCGCGAGGATAACCCTCTTCAAGCGAGACAACACGGGCGCACAGATCTAATTGCAGAATAATCAAATAAAAACCATCAAATTTCAGTTTAACCGACAGTTCCAGTCGAGGCAGAGAGGGTGGTGGCTGTGGTGGTTATCCCCCAAGGTGTTTTCATTTGTTTTACGAAACACATCCCTGTTCGGGGGGGTTAGAGATACATCGGAATTGACTGCAAGGAGCTCTGTGCATTCCAAGAAAACGTAGACGAACACCGCATCATGAAAGGGGTGGTGGAACGAGCTACTAGTAGCGGCTACGTTACAAGTTTATCTCGCTCGTTTCATCATCCATTCATCCCCTTATCCTGGGGGCTTGTGTGCCACTGTCTCGTGCTCGTACAACTGAAAATGTTATAAATGAACTTTAGATAAAGCCTCCCCCCCTCCGCCACCCGACCTTCAACAAAACCCGACACGAAAGTGAAACAAAATTGTTAATCAAAATCTTACACATTCGTCATTGGGTTGGCTGGCTGACTAAGTCCGTGGAGGAACTGCGATCAGGAAATGGAATAGAATCGGATTGTGTTGTAATGTCACGGTACATGGGGGAGCCATTCAAGGATGGGTTGGCATGATTCTCTGCCTTCGTGTGTTTGTGTGGAAAAAAAAAAACAGGATAACGAACGGAAAAACCAAACCTACCGGAAACAAAACCGAAAAATATGCGATAAAATCGCATGACACAACCTAACCCCGCTGCCGCTCCGCACCACTGTTCAAGAGTGACGGTGGCGGCGAGGAGAAGTCATCAGTCAAATTACTATCTTATTTTTGGTTATATGAATAAGATACTGGCTGCTCGGTGGGTGGGTGCTGGTGGTGGTAGTATTTTGGGTAAATGGCTTGATGTCATTTGCCGGTGGAATCCATTTCGACACAAGGAGGGTATTTTTAGAGCTGGAAATACCACTTAAGGGGGTATGTTCTCCTTGTCTGCTTTTCTTGTATATATACATATTTTTTTTCTTGTTTTCTGCCATTGAAGTGACGTAATACTTGAACTTATGCTAAGGGTTGAGATTGAAGATAAGTGCGGAGAAGTGTTTGCATTTATTTCTGCCTAATGAAAGAGAAATTTCTCTCTCCTTGAGTACTTTGAATATGGGAGGCATTTGTACATGTTCGTATGACAAAGGCAAGTGACACGCTAAGGCTACTTGTAACATATTCTCTATATCCTTACCAGGTCACACACAAACGTGCACATGTACTTATCTTCGAATTCAACTTCGTTGGGCGAAGCGCGTTGTGGCATTGTTATTCAGTAGAGGACGCAATCAAAAAAGCGACTATCTTCAAAGTCGTTGTGAGTCTTTGACTGTGTATTTCCGCATCCAACGCGCTTGGGCAGTGTGCCATGTCATTGAAAAGTCTTCACTCCACTCAATCCTAGCCAAGTTGGTGGGGTTTTCCGTTTCTTAAGATATTCCGCCATCGAGCATATTAAACACAAAAGTTCGCATAAACTATCTCTCAGTACGTAACATCCATAAGTTCAATTCTGTGCGAAATCTACGCTCGAAAACATGACAAAACTAATAAGCAGCGAGTGCACACAGCCTCTTATTGACGAGAAGGGGCTGGTTTTTGGCCAGCTTTACACTCATATTTGAATTAACGATACGTATAAAAAATATCTGCTCGGTGAATTTTAAATCAAAATTCAAAGCGAAGCCCATCAAGATAACCGCAGCAACAGCAACAAAAACAAAAAAAGAAGTGCATTTCGTTGATTTCCATCTATCCGCAACAAGAAATAGCACTCGCTGCCATTTGGCCAAGTCAGACAATTATTTTATTAGATTCAATTGAAATTCAGCATACGGAATATGCTATTCCCCTGGCGCAGTCACCGATACCCGCATTCAAATAAACCATACACACACACACACTCTCTCTCTCTCTCTCTCACTCTCACTGTTATTACAAGAGTATACAGTTTAAGCGTCACTCTCGAAAAATGTTTAATTAAATTGTTAAGATTGCATCGTGGAGATTTGCAAAGAGACTCGACTCGACTCGACAGAATATGCAATTTTTTCTTCATCTCGAGCAGCCAACAAATATGACAAATGGATGCATGTACCTGAACGATCGTAGTGCACGATATTGCAAGAGTAACATACAAAAAGTTGCAAACTTGCCAGTCACAATAAACTTTTTGGATTTTAAATGTTCGCCAAAACGAAATTCGTTGTCGGCCATAAGAAAACGTACTACAACTGCGTACGGCAAAACCGCATACTGTATTGAACATAAATAAAAATCGCATAATAATTCAATATAGCTGATGCGGAGGACATGCTGTGGATGCGCGACAAGTCTCCCCCCAATGGCACAGCAGAGGCCAACCAGCCTTCACACACAGCAGCAGCGTAGCCACCATCAGCAGCACAACACAGGAGATCGTACAGCACCACACTGATCTTGGCACAGGTAATGTTTTAATTATGTCGTTTGTAGGTACCTTTGTCTTCTCCGCATGTGATCAGTCATAATTTTTCTTATTATGGTCACTTTGGAATTCTGCGAGAGCGCGCGCAACTTTTGCGCAACCTGCAACATTTCAAGCTTCCTTTTGTGCGTTCGAGCCCAAATAACAAGAGGCGGTAAAAAAAAAAAACACACACACACAAAAAAATTCTTTCCCCACAAATGGCACGATAACTGCACGCGTGTATAAAATACACAAAATCCAACACAAACAGACGCACTCTGTCTGTCCACAAGTCTGGACTCTATGCTGTCAACATCTGGTCCGAAATGACCCCTTTTGTGATCCTGTTCATGTTGGCCTGATGATCAGTGATCAGATCGGCCAATCAATCAAACAGAAGATGATCCATGCAAAATGTATCTATTTATTTATTCAAACATCTGTGGTGGAGAGGCTCAATTTGCAGCAAAGTGGTGAAAAACATCTGGATGCAGTCGGGGCAGGTATCAATCGACATAAACGAAGGGCTAAACAAACAAATATCGACAAACAATTATTTAATTTCAATAATTTCGTGCCGCACGAAATCGAATTAATCATGGGTGGTCACAAGACCGGAATGAGGCAACAGCCCAAAGCTATTTATATTGCAAGGACCAAAGTTAGTTGGGAGTGCAAGGAAAAAGCCGAGTTTCATCTGAATAAATTAATGTCTTCAAAACGACGATAATTAAAAACAAAAATACAAATGTTCGGAGACACATCACTCCGCCAGCTGTCGCCGCAAAGTCATACATATGGACGCGTACTCCATCCAGACCAGTCTATATGAGATGCGCTTGTCAGAAATTAATATACAATGAGTTTAAAAATCGCACAGACAAAAACGCACAGACCTGATCATGTGCGATGATGGCGATGACGATGAAACAAGATGTGATTATATTCGGGGGGGAAAAAAGGATCCTCCGTATGGTGCTGGTGGTGTTGATGATTAAAACGATTCGCTTAAAGTGAAGACTTGACGTATGGATGACAAAAACAGCGAGTATCGCTTTAGTGGAAGCCAAACAAAGGTAAAACGTACACGTTCTGCGAAGGAGATGAGATTCATTTCGTGGTCCTTATTCTAAAAAGGATCTCCTGCTGCGTGGCAATCATATTTTTTTTCGAGTTCATATATTCTGAACAGAAGACGATACCCATTCACATGCGTCTCGACAAGCCATACAAAGCTGCCTGTCACACACTGTTTTCCACTCACTTAAGCACGCAGATTCAATTCAAAATTACCCACCGCTTAACCCCTGATGTCATCTTCGACCAGACTGGTCTTTAATCTGAGAAAATTCGCAAAACGAAAATTGCTAGAAAATTGCACTTCATTTAAGATCAATGCACACACGAATGCAAAAGGGAATCTAAAGTATTTTCCAATTTTCCTTTCTCATTTCATTTTTGTTTTTCATTCGTTTTTGTTCAACATAGAAAATCAAAAAAAGAGAATAAAAAAAAATAAAATAAAATGAAAAACGTGATCGACCGTTTTTCGAATCACAGCGGCATAGAGAAAATCAAATCGCAAATCGCACCTAAACGATCCTCACAAACAATTTGCCATTGCCGTCAACGCGGCGTCTATTTCAATTTCAATTCATTTATCACTTCGAATGTATCTATTAGGTGCATTTTCAGCTTACACGTACTACAACGAGTGCTGTGTGTGCAATTGTGACTTGCCGCCATCGTCGTTGCGGCCGTCCGCGCCGATTGTAGATGTGACCATGTGCCGTCTCGATGTCGTCTCATTCACTTGAGTGAGGTGAATAATAAAAAAAAGGAATTCAACAGTGATTAGACTTTTAACATTTTCACAATTTCCTCCCCCTGCTGTTCAGCCAGCGCACTCAAAAACCGAAAAAAAAAAACAAAAAATACCAAAGTCACATTTAGAATAAAATAAGATTGCACAGTTAAGATACAATCTTTTGGGTTAAACGATGATCTGCAAATAGCCACAATTGTGCCTCTGCGATGCCAAAAATGCAGCATTGCTGCCGATACATGACCGATAAAATTGACACACTTGTCGCATCTACAATAATGTACTGTATGTGTAAAACATTCCCCCCGATGATGACGGTGATAAAATGTGAACAGCGCTCGTAAATGATTTGACAGATGCCAAATGCACTGATAGCGTGATTCTCAGAGAAAAACAAAGCAGAAAAAAAAAAGAAATAATGAACTCGCGTATTTGCGAACGAATGAAAGTTTATTTCAAGAAAAGTGAATCACATTTCTCTTCTCGACTCGAGGGTCTGTGGTCATTGTAAAAATTTTACGATGTTTCTTAGAAGATCACAAGGTGTTAAGAAGTGTAATCAAAAACACGATGACAGCAACAAGAGAACATCGTGTCGAAGGACGAAATAAAAACATATAATTTCTTTTATTTTTCTTCTTCTTCTTCGTGTTCATCTACCAAAAATCCATAACATTTCATTTATTTTAGAATACACTTTAAAGTGTGCAATAAATATAAATACACACCTAAAAAAAGTTTGTGATTGCTGATCGAGCAGAAGAAGAAGAAGAAGAAGGTATTTAACTCGATCGGGCTTTAGGGCAATTATATTTTCAACAGATGTCTAAACATCCAAACTCACGACAACTGTTAATTAATGAAAAATATTCAAAATGATATTAAGAAAACAAGATATCAACAAAGTAAATAAAATGAAAGCGGCAACAGCTCGTAAATTAAATGTCCCCGCTATAAACTTATAAATACGAAAATTTTCTTTTCTTTTTTTCTCATATGTGACGAAAACTGTGAAGCTCAATCCAGCTGTTGTGACGATAAAATAATATTGTTTTCTTCACTATTTTTTTTTTTTGCTTTTCATTTCATTTTAAATCTAATAATAAATTAAGGAAGCGTATACCCATTGATCTAAGCTCGTATGACCTGATTACGAAAATTGAACTCTGTCCGATGTGGCATAAAGAATAAATGGAGGACGGAATGAAAGACAAAAAAAAAAACGGAAATCCCTAAGCGCTTAACATAAAAAGAAAATATACATGTATATTTAGATAAAACGCTAAATATACATTTTCCTCTACACCATCGGGTCGCCATCAGGCACTGCATTAAAAAGCCCAATGAAATCAAACAAAGTCAGTCAGAAAGTTAAGATCTACTCTAAAAGTGATCTCGCCATGGATGCTGGCTGCATTCATCGTTGTCGTTGTTGTCATCGTCATCGTCGTCGTCGTCGTCGTTGTCGTTGTTATTGTCGTTGGTTGTCTTGGTTCGCGGCGCGGCGGTCGCGACGTAGCCATCTTCGTCGTCGTCCCATTAGCTTCATGAGGTGGTGATAAATATTGCATTCAGAGACACTAATGTTTTGCTCTATGTCATAAGGTTAAATTACAACATGCATTCACACTCGCATCATTTTCGATATCTTCACGCAGATACACATGGCATTTGCCTGAGAGGGTTTTTGTTTTGCCCTCCTCACAGCTGCTGCTGCTGCCGCTTGCTTCCACTCCCGGTTGGTTGGTAAATGAGTTAAAGTTAAAAATTTGTAAGTAGGCACAATCGTAGTGGCACAACAATTGTGAACCGCAAACATAATCCGGCCGAGCTGTATGTTGAACCTTGCATGCCAGGCACGACGACAACACACTGCAGAGATAGTCGTACTTGTTGTGTGTGCGCGCACAGCCAGCGCGCGGAAAAAGATTTGGCACACCACCGCGAGAGCTGAGACATTAGCCGGAGTACCTCTTCTTATCTCAATACATTCGACGTATGCACATGCTGAAGTTAGTGTGCGTGTTAGCCCGTGTGGCATGGTCAAGAGGAGTATCTGAGCTGCTTGCACGCAGTTACTCTGGTGCGAAATAATATAATCGGTAAAAGCAGCAAAAATGAAAGGAAAACAACAAACACAACAGTCCTTCCACTCAGCGATACAGACGAAATCAAAGAAAACCAAAAAAAAAAAGAAGAAAATAAAGGCTCCTTAAGCAGCTTTTAAGATGATACTAAATTAAAAATACTACTAAACCAGAATCTTTGCCTCTTCGCGCATAGGGTGTGAGTGCATTTTACAAACCACCTCTTCTCCACTGACTGAGCCGGCGCGTACGCATTTGTATGTAAATGCGCTGCTGCTGCAGATATTCAAAGGTCAACTCTTTACGCTCTTGTATCTCTTCAACACTGTATGGCAGAGGAAGATTATATTTGCTTACACAGTGCTCATCGTTTAAGTGGTAATTAATAAAGATTTTTACGAGCCTTAAAAATAGTTGACAAGTGTGTCTTGACAGAAGGCAGAGGTTTGTTCTGCAAAACACCATGCACGACGTTGCCAGAAGAACGGGGGGAATTTAAGTGTGCCCCCTGTGGTTTGTCAAGAGGGAATCCTTCAAATGAATGTGGCAACAGATCTCCGAGACGCGCTTTTCTCATGCAATGCGTTTTTTGTGTGCTATTCTGGCAACACCGTCAAGGTGCGCTGAGATCAGCAGATAGCAGTGCTTGCAGTGTTCTCTTGCCGTGGCTGCTAATTTGAATCCCCATAATATCACTGCTTTATGTGCATTATGTTGCAAATTTTACGACTAGACACCCGACGATACGACACCGAACGCATTGCAGAAGAAAAACGTGTATTTAACAAGCTCTTCACACACAACCACCAGCGGCCAAAGTGTGTGCTTGTGAAATTTTAATGAACAAAACTGATTAGCTCTACGCCCATGAAAGCGATTCGGTTGAGAATATTCTCTTCGCCATTTTGTCAAATATGCATATGAAATTGGTGAACTCCCCCATCATCACATGACAGTCCCAGACAGCACAAATGACATTAAATTCGAGAAAAAAATTAACATGTGAAGATGTCACCGAACTGGTATCTATATCTCTCTTCAAAGTTGTTTTCGGGTGAAATTGAGAAATAACTTTTAAATTTATGCAGTCAGATCTGGACAGAGAAAAAAAAACATGAAGTCACACAGAAGTTTGAATCTATTGACAGGAGATCCAAAGTTCACACAGCTCACAGTGCATGCACAACTCCACGACAACAACAGCGCTGACTATGATTTTGATATCGTGGATTCGCGAATTCTTAGCCTATGTTGGCGACATTCAGAGTGCACACATATCTTTGCATGTAAATATGAGTTGAAATGGTACGTGTGCGCATGAAAGCGCCTTCTTCCTTAGCATAGTCGCACCATACTTGCACACGTCTGGGGAGATACACGCTGATTTTTGTTTACGTTTTAGGAGCGATGTTATTGTGTCCGAAGTCAGACTGAGTGCACGCTCACACACCATGCACAATTTGAGGAGATGTGACAAATTTGGAGAAGATAAAAACACGACAAGGCGACATTTCTACGCTATATGGTAATATACTCGTATTCGTATATTGTTGTGTTGTGCAACATTTCGATGAAGGTAGTCTGAGTTGTGTGGTTTTTATTTTTTGTGGAGACCGTCGTCTATAAACAGATGGGCACTCGGACAGTTATGGAAATTATGACAGATCATCTGTTTTTCATTTTTTTTTTGTATTAATCTACTACATCTCGTTTGATAAAGTAAAGGCTTGAGGAAGACGATGATGGCTATCTTAGGCTATGTTCCCACCGAATCGAAATCACGAGGTTTGGGTGAACTTGTACTGGAGCCTCAGAAGTTTGAATTGTTTTCATACGTCATTGAAAACAGCTGTTTATTAACAGGAAGCAATAACGTTGAGAGGAAAAGAAAAGGATCTGTAGACTTGTTCGGCTTAACAATCTCTTACAGACGGATGAACTCAAGGGGGTTTCAAATAAATTTCGAAGAATTCGCGAGGTTTGGATGAACCTTTACTAGAACCTCAAAAAGCTGTTCTCAACAAGCTGGAAGTTTTTTCAAACGTCATTGAAACAGCTCTTTTTTCATCGGAACTAATAGTGTTAAGAAGAAAAAAGGAGTCAATTTAAAAATTAACACCAAAATGAATAGAAGTTCTCGCTGTGGGCTGGTTTGGCTTGACGATCTCTTATGGACTGATGAACTTTTTCAACTAGATTTCGGCGTGTCTCGAGGTTTCGAAGCCCCGAAAATGAAAGGCAAAACCTTGGTGGGTTTGAGAAATTTGACGAAACCTTGTGTTTTCATTTTTTATGAACCATTTTAAAAGTCTAAAACACTTCATAGGACGAATATATCATGAATTAAGACATCACTCGAACCAACAATATTCGGCCCCAAAATGAATACAACTTCCTAGACAGTATTTTGGCTTGACCATCTATTAAGGACTGATGAATTCTCTCAAACAGATTTCCGGCGAAATCTCGATGTTTCGAAACCCCGAATATGTAAGACGAAACCTTGGCGGTTTAGAAAAATTAGACAAAACCTCACGATTTCGGGTTTTTAAATACCATTTTAAAAGTCTAAAACACTTCGTGTGACGAATATTTCATGAATAAAGACATCACTCGAAGCGTCAATAGTCGCCCCCAAAATGAATACGACTTCCTAGATAGTCTTTTAATTAAACTCCCCTCCGCGAAGAGCTTCTGCAATTTCCGCGAGAAGGTATGCGATTATTGCGTCTGCAACCCCATTCTAAGCAAGCATTAATTACACCCTTTCTCGCAGCATAAAACATATAAAGATACTTAAAAATGTACACTGGTTCTTAAATAATTTTTAAGATACCTTCGCAACAAGGCTTAGGGTACGTAGACCCTCAAAATCACCAAAGAGGAAAGAAGGGCTGATGAAGATGGAGCTTAGGACACAGAGAGAGGGTTGTTCATCTTTAATAGAAACTCGCGTAAAAATGCAATTAAAATGAAGAATAGGTTGGCTTACAGACAAAAGCAGCAGCTACAAACATAAACAGCGCAATCCAGCATTTTGTGCGAACTGGTAACCACGTACTGGGACGGATTGTTATTTCGAATGTAATTTAAGGAGGGGTTGGTCTTAAATACCACATACGGTCCTACTTACCGACGATATTCCTAATGCCAAAAACACATGTACACTGTGAAGATATTTGATATTTTTTTCCTCTTCTCCTTGCAGTACATCGAACGACACCCTTATGTTAGGATATTTCATACAATCCTTGGTGTATTCCCAATTGGGACATACGGTGGAATTATAATTCGTTGAACTTCTACGAGGTTATTCGTGTTTCGCCACACTTACCCGCCACTGGAGTCCCGAACCAGAGAAACAGGAAAGAATATTCAACTAATAAATGAAATATGACGCTAAAACACTTTCTAATCAGAGAGAGATAGAAAGAGGGCGAGAGATGAAGGGGATGTCTGGCAACTTTTCAGGCCGTATTACTAGGGATTTAAGACTAAGTCTGTCCCATCCCGCATTCATCGTTGGTGAAATTCTCTCAGGCTTATTACGCTGCGGGGTGAAAAGTGAAGTGAAGTGAAGCTTGCACTCGTTGAGTGCTTCGTGAAGGGGGAGAGATTGGGTGCGCGCGAAAACCAAATTGACGCCAATTACCAGTCGCCAGCCACCAGGCACCACCCTCACTTTAATCCTCTTCGGGGATTTTGGGAAATCCTTATGCCAAGGGAACCTGAGAATGCGACTGTGAAAGCATTTTTCGTTGTGCGTGTATGTTCCGTCAAAGTTGCGGCAAGGGCTTGGGGACTTAGTGTCTGAAATTCTGTAGGAGATTGATTTTTTTTTTCGTTCTGTTCAAGGGTAATTAAAGTATTAAATTATCATAATCAGTGGTAGAAGTGAGTGCGAGTAATGCTGGTGGCAGACGGTGAATGTGACTCTAAGGAGCAATTATCAGTCTGGAGGAGATGCCACTTGGAATGCTTTCTCTGATTCAGGGTAGTTCAGAGGGAGATTTGGTTCGGTACAAAGAACTTCAATCACAGTCTTTTATCTGACTCAAGTTTGAATCAAGCAATTGCCTGGTCTTCTCTGAGCAGTTGAGTTCAGGACCACGAACATAAATCACAGTCCTTTACCCGACTCAAGCTTAAATCAAGCACTCCTCTAGTCTGGTCTGAGTTGAGTTCTGGTGGTCGTTTTAAGGGAGATATGAAGTTTAAGGAGCACGAACCTGAATCAGAGTCTTTTACCTGACTAAAGCTTAAATCACCCACCCCCTAGTCTGGTCTGAGTTGAAAGGAGTTGAGTTCTGGTGGTCGTTCAGAGGTAGACGTGACGAACTTCAATCACAATCTTTTATCTGACTCAAGCTTGAATCAAGCAATTGCCTGGTCTTCTCTGAGCAGTTGAGGACCACGAACCTCAATCACAGTCCTTTACCTGACTCAAGCTTAAATCAAGCACTCCCCTAGTCTGGGCTGAGTTGAAATGAGTTGAGTTCTGGTGGTCGTTTTGAGGGAGATGTGAAGTTTAAGGAGCCCGAACCTCAATCAGAGTCTTTTACCTGACTCAAGCTTAAATCAAGCACTCTCCTAGTCTGCGCTAGGTTCGAATCGGTTGAATTCTGGTATTTCGATTCCTTTTAAAGGATTAATTAAAACCGAATAAATATCTCATCATACTGGCTTTTCGAAAAAATATGTCAAAAATATTTTGTCGTCGCGGCCGAACGAACATGGTGGGATTAAAATCCGTATCTCCCACCAAGATTGGCCCGAAAGTTCGTTCCACAACATTATGTCTTCCTTCACGTCATCTAGGCCTTCTTCCAATCTCAGCCGAACGACAAAGAGAAGAGCTTAAGAAATGATTAACAAACCCCAATGAACATATGAAATATTTATGCGTGGTTTAAGGTATTCTTATTTTTTTTTTGTCTTTCATTCTCTCTCCCTGATCTTCTTAGAATCGAACGGATTGACATTCTCCTTTTGTTCATGTTGAGAGAGGGCAAACTCATATACATATCCCACAGTCCATTTGACATTTGTTACAAAAAGACGAACAGAACAACAGAAACCGAAATATCTTCAATTTTCAATGGCTTCCAAAGAAATTTATTCAAAATCCGAATCAAGACCATACGGGCGTGTGTGAGTGCTTGTGATTCGAGCTAGGAATCGATGGGGGATCGGTTGTCTCGGTCCGCAACTCGTTTTGATTTTGGGCCACATTTTGAGGAATGTGTCACTGACCATAACCATGCCATTGGCTATGAGCACGAGCTGTGCACATACCTCTCGTGAAACCTGATCCTCGTGACCGATCAAAGGAAAGTACTATTATTAACACCATGTTAAGGGCGTAAGCTCAAAAGTAGCTTAGCTAATTAAGTGTGGTTTCGCTCTTTTATCTTTCTTTTGTGTGTTCTTTGCTTTACGCCGCTTTCGCTGAGGTGTATCTCTTGCATGAGCTTGTTAGAACAAATGCCTACACTTGTTTGCAATTTTATCCGCTTTCCAGAGAAGCCATACTGCGTTCAAAGGCGGCACTGTGCACAGAGGGTTAGACAAAACTTGTTACAGTGAATTAACATTTAATGACTCAAAGGTTGTGTGCGTTTTTTTTTCTCTACGCAGTGGAGTTAGGGCTAGGAATCCCCTCGGCATTTGTTGTAAACCGCTTGCTTGATTAGCTAAAACCTTTGACTAAAAGGGGATTTTCGAACAAAAATTACTCGAGTTCAATTGCTTCGGAGGATTAAATATCAAAAGGTCCGATTCGGGGATTGCACTTGGAAGAACTGTGCTGTGCTCGCCGAAAGTGAGGTCAATTGAGTTTCTCCTTGTTCTTGTTTGCGTGTCCGCCGCTTGGAATATGTGGGTGAAGTGAATTAGTGACTCTTGAGCTGAGAAAGGGTTGATTTTCTTGGGGCACAAAATCGGATTAATGGCCAGCGCAATCGATGTGGGTTGCTACTCCGAAATTGTTTATTTATGTTTGAAGTGGTTTCGTTTCCAATTGGATTTCGGTTTTCGTTTCGTCTCAGATGCTCAGTTGCGTTCGTGGGAAATGGATGACTAACCCGAGGGTAAAGTGACCACTAAGTGTAAACATCACATACGCAACCAATCCACCATTTTGCAGCTAACATTTCAAAGCCATCCCATCTTCTAAGACCTCTCCATCCCAATTCCCCAGTCAATAGAGCAAACAAAAAACCGCGATCCCAAAAGAGGGATTGGCGAAAAATTCCTTAAATTTTCTTTATCAGTCAGCCCCGACGAATCGCCTCGTCGACGATCAAAAAGGATTCAGACCGCGATTTGTTTCCGGGACTAAGCCAAATGCGAGCGAGCGAGACGGAACAAAAACAAAACAAAACCACGACAGTCTTATCCCCAAACCTAAGCCTGTATCAAGGATTTTAAATTCATCACCGAATCGTTTCACGTTTCACGTTTATTTTTGTGCGGCAACAGAACCTTGAGCCACAAGCGCACAAAAAAAAAAAAAAAAACACCAAGAACATCGACGTATCTACCTCAAAACCGAAGAAGAAAAGAATTAACACAGATCACAAAAGGCGAGCTAATTCGCACTGAAAAATATTCCAAACTAACTAAAACAACCAAAATGAGACGTATTCTCAAAACATACAAGAAAAGAAAAAAAAAACAAATGAAGATCAAAAGGAGGAAAAAAGAAATAACAAAAATAAATCGTCACCCGAGTAGTCGTCGCACAAGAGAGGTAGAGAAGTCGCATTAGCCATGGGTAACTCCATGAAGGACATGTTGTCCGCCAACAACCCATCACACTGTAGTATAGTATCGTTCCCTTGGATAACAAGAATAAGAATAAAATGCTGTCGTATAGTTCTGTTCTTCTGCTGTTGAATTTGGTGCTTGGTGCTGGTGTGGTTTTATTTTTGGACCGATTTGGTGTAGAAGCACAAATATGTTGCACAGGTATCCGAGGCTTGTCCCAAAAACACCAAAAACGCAAACCGATGAAGCGACAGTGATGACATTTTTGTGGTCAACTCTTTTTTTCCTTATTTTTTGCGTTTGTTTTTCTTTTTTTTCTTATAATTATTGTTGTGTCCCATCCGTTTCGCGGTTGAACATTTTTCGGAGACGTAGTCGACATAGTTGGTGGGGCACCATCCGAATCATCATCATGCTCATCCTCATCATCATCATCGTCATCGTCGGCAGCAGCAAGCAGAGCAACATTAGCAATCCAAAGCCAAAACCAGACATTTTGGCAAACGACGAAATTGATGCAGCAATCAAAACGAGAGGATAACGAGAATCAAACGAAACGAAACGAAACGACACACGGCGATAGAGATGAATGGTGCGGCGAGACGAACGAACGGATTATTAAATGACAGATAGCCTTCGTAAGGCTTCGTCTCGTTTAGGGTAGAGACTTTGCTCTTCTCCGTGTCTGGTTGATCTTAAATTACCCGATTGCTACAGCTTGACGCAGACTGTATGTCTGGAGAATTCTGGGAATCCTTTTCATTTAAGTCTCATGTCAGAGTATGCTCGTAGTACTCAAGTTTCAGCCGCACTCTCCCCTAATGGTGGACACCAAAACACCACGCGCAACTTTTGGATTTCTGTTTTTATTTTTCTTTTCTTTTTTTTCGGAAATGCAACTTCCCAGACATGAGATTCACATTGCAGCTCTATCATAGTGCAGGCAGTCTAATGAAAAATTTATAAAAGTCTTAAGTGGATACGTGCACGACGAAGATGAAGCCTGACGTACAAATGGAACGCGCAATCGGCTTCCTGGAGGTTTTCATGTTTTAATTAATCGACAAAGACACGCCATACCAGTGCCAGTGAGTCCATCATCATCTGAGATTTTTGATACACAGGTGAACTGTTGTCGTGTATATCTGTCCAGATACGGATACATCGCGTTGTGGAGGCCTCTCGTGCGACGCGTCTCTCCTGTGTGTGGTTTTCAACACCCACATAAATTACGAAACACGGCATTTTCATCCAGCAGCGTGTAAAGGTAGAGTTTTGTTGGTCGGTCTGACGGTCGGCTGGTCGACTGGTCGACTGGTCTGTTAGTTAACTTGGGGTAGGGAATGAAGTCCGGTCGTTTTAAGCTATCCAGCTTAGGGTAGAGAGTATACACACACATAAATATATGTTTTTTTTCTTCTTCTTTTACACTTAAATGGTAATGAAATTGCTCGATTAGAAGTAACAGCCACGCCTTCAGTGATCACGCAAATTCTGTGTATTCCTTTTTGTTTGGCTGTGCTTGTTCTCTTTTGGAGTGGTATAATAATTTTCTAACGACAGGAGTCTTAACGGAGTCATTTGCGTTTTGTGTCGAACTCTATGACGGACCGAGGGAGTGGTGGGCGAGAGAAGGGAGGCAAAGGCCAGGCCGGTACCGTAATAGTGTTATAATGTCAGACGGGAATGGGGATGAAATTGGCCTTCAAAAAGTCAGATTGCATGATGACTTGTTTTTTTTGCCTGTTTTGTAGGTGTTTTTGTGTTTTTTTTTATTATGGGACGAACGAACGAAAAAATGGAATCCTAATTGATGGGGTGGCAACGAAGTCATCACCGCTTTCGTTATGATTAATAGCACGAAAATGGAAGACCGAGCTATGAATGGACTTAAGAATGTGACGAATTAGATTTTTAGTTTGAAATAGTTGGTATATGCCTTGTGCATGCTCTAGATGGACACAAGAAAAAATAAAAAACAAAGTTCAAAATTGTAGAGTTTACGTTGATGGTTAAAAGCAAACACGCACTACTTGATTTAGTGGTCAATTAAATAGATGTCAACTTCAAATTTGGACATCTTGTCATCTGGTTTGCTTGGCTTGCGTATCTGATGAAGTGCACGTGAGATAGAGTGGAATGAATGAATTGTAAAAAAAATCAATGCTGGCACATGTTGAGGAAGGAATGCATACATAGTCATTTGTGAAAAAAATTCAACTATACGTTGGTTTGCCGTTTGAAGGATCAAAATCATTATCCACCCAGACGAAGAATATAATCCATACCACATTGCAGGCTTTATGACGCCACTAATGATGTCGATGACGATGCTGTAGCTGGTTGCTTGGGATCAAATTGCACACACAAACGGCACCCGCTCCAAAAGTAAACCAAACAAAAAGAGTACTTATAAGACTTGGCAGAGTCCGTACAAAAACAAATTCAATTGCACTTATCACTGTACTGCAGATGGTGATGAAACATTTTGCGGCGCAAATGGCCTCATCAAACTCCAGAAGATGACTAAGAATTGGGCACCCGAAAAGTTTGTAACTTGAGATGTATCAATGAACACTAAAATGCTGAATATCTGGATAACAATAAGAGGAAGAAAGAGTCGAATTTAAAATTTGATGCAAAAATAAAATCAATTGGAAGACTATCCAGAGTAATGATGACGATGGTTTCGTTTGCGTTGATAAGCCTAGATCTCACAGAGATTGTATCAACGAAGAACTGTATCCTAAACACTTAAATTCTTAAATAAACTTAAACTATGATTATTGTATGCATAAGATATAAAAAATAATTAATCAATCCCCAAGAAAATATCTAAATAAACACTTAATTTCATAATAACTTAAATAAAAGCCATAGCTCTTAATAAATGTCCGCAGTAGTCAGGAAACGAAAAAAAAATCCATTCGATTGAAAGACAATGATGATCGGCGAATCCAGCTGAGTGAGTTACAACCCAAATCAACGACAGTGAAAACAGTATACAGCTGGCGAAAGTCCTCTGTTGTCTTGGCATCTCAAAATTTCCGCTGCAACGTTGTTCCGCAATAAGAACTCAGATTTGTTTTTAAATTATTTTATAACAACAAAACATTTATTTTTCACTTTTGTTTTCATATCCTCAATAATAATAATTTGTTAAGTTTTTTTTTTTTTTTTGATTTTTTTTCTTTCTTTTTCTTGTAAGTTTGCATTTCTTGTTATCCATAAGATTTTTGTCATTTTTAAATTTAATACTTTGTTTTAGTTTATTTTTGTTTCATTATATAGTAATAAAAATTTGCGTTTAAAATTTACTTCGTATCTCTTGCGGTTTTGCTAGCCCATTCCTAGTTAATTTCTTTGTATTTATAATTTATTTATTTAATAATATTCTTATTTATTATCAAATAAGTTATTGTTTTTACCACATTTTCATTTCGGTATAGGTATACAATTTATTCATTTTTGTTTTGTTTAATTATTAGTTACGTTAAGTTATAAATAAGTGAAGGAAGTTCATTTCTTTTTTGTTTAAATTTTACTGCAAGGAAATTATAGTTTTACGTTATTATTTGTATTTTGTTTTTGCATTTTACTATGTCTAGGCTGTTTAGTTTTAGTACTTATACCATTATCAAATAATCAAAAATATATTTATATTTTATGTATACATATATATTTATTTATGCACTAATATTTAATAATTTATTTAGTATACAATATTTACTCATTTTACGTATATCAGTTACGAAGATTGTTGACAACTCAGAAATGGACACAGAAAATTAATACGAGAATAACAACAACACAGCTGCTGAATGGCATTTTCTTTTAAGAAAAAAAAAATAAATAAATGGACTTGCTATCGCATGAAAAATAAACTATGAGTGCAAATGAAGCAGACAAAAACCTAACAGAATGAACGTGCAAAAAGGAAATAAAAACAGAAAAAATATCCTTTTTTAATATATTAATAAATTTTATTTTGCTAAAAATAAAAAAATGCTAAGTAATAATAATATTTTGTGGTTTATTACAATTTTGCTAGTATCTAGTATTATTATTTTTTTCTTTCATATCACTTAAAACATATTACGTATATTTGATTTGATTGGTTTTTTTTATTTTATTTTTGTTCATTTTTAATAATTATCCACAACATAACATAACAAAACAATAGAAATGAATAACTAAGCATAGCTTTTATTTACGTATTTAGGTGTATATAAATTTCTTCTCTTTTTTTACTTTAATTTTCTCTTTTCATAAATAAAAAAAAATTAAATTGACTTGCATTTTTAACGAAAAACGTAAGAAAACGAAACTAAATTTACTTTCTTAATGCAGCAAATCACAATTTTTAATTGAATATTGAAGCACATTCATTTTTTTTCTCAAAATATGCTCGCACAACAACTGCGTAAAACATACAAACATATAAAAAAAAAATCAGGAATCCGTTCACAATTCACGTACTTTGGAGTTTCGCGATAACGACGGAAAATAAAACAATATATAAAATGCCCATATAGCTTTACAAATTGAAGCGTTTGAATTTGTTTGTCATTAAGAATTAGTAAGAACATACATATTTACCATATATATATAAATATATATTGTTTAATTTTCATTTCGATTAAGTACGTGTTTGTTTCATAGTTAAAAAATTAATCATTTTTAAGAAGATAATACCCAACCCTTGTTCGTATTTGGACAAGAACATAAAAATTTAAAATACTTTAATAATGTTAAGAGTTACGTATTTGTGTTTTGTATTTATTTTTTTTTTTTTTAAATCCCTTTAAGATTGTTTACTCATTTTAATCGTATATCCTTGATGTTTGTTATTTTTCTAATAATGTTTCATGTGATTCGTATACTTTTCATTTGAACTTAAGTTTATATTTTACGTATCATTTTTCGTATATTTGTTTCATTGTTTTTGTTTTTTTCCTTATCAGTGTTGAAAACTAAAGAAATACTTTCTTGTTTAGGAAAAAGTTTGGCAAGATGAAAACTTGATTTTGTTTTACATTTCTTATTTTTTTTTATTTTTTTTATTTGATTTTTTTTCTCGAATAAAAGGAGAATGAATAGCTCTTACGAATTAAATAAAATAAGATGAGGACGAAATAATGTTGTAATCGTATACTTTTTTCATGTTTTTTTTTTGTTCATATTTTTCTATGTGCAAAGAACTAAGAACTAAATGATGAGAAGCAAAAACTCAAAAAATAAAAAAAAAAACAATAAACAGAAACAAAAAAAAAATACTTAAAATTCCCTACTTCTAGATTAAGTTTAACGTATATTTTTTTGCAATCTTACTAAATACTTGGTTTTCATTTTTTCTTGTATAATTATGTATATATATATAATTTGTTTTTGTTTTTTATTTATATACTTTAATTCATCAGTCATTAAAAAATTACGTATATCGTTTTGGATCCTTAATATGCTTTAAAAAGGACAAAGAGGTAAACTAGAAAATATTTGTTTTTTGTTTAAGTTTTGTTCTTTCTTATTGCATAACCTTATGTGTGTGTATCTATGCCTTCAGGGATGTGTTCGGTAATAACAACACACGCGTGCATACGTTCACAGCTCACAGTCATTAATTTTCTTTCTTTTTTTTGTTTTTTGTTTCATTTCAGAGGAGAAAGCGAGACAAAATTTGTTCTATTTCGAATTCATTGAATTAAATTGAAGAGAAATTGCCATTTATGGAGTTTAGTGTTATTGCATAGGTGAAGGAATTTCCTATTTAACGGGGGGGCTTATGTGAATGTTATGCATTCTGAAAAGGACAATTTGTACAAACCAAAAACACTGCATAATCGTAATATTTTCTAGATGTATTGCAAGAAAACAAAATGCTTATGCATATGCGTATCCCCAAAAAAACAGAGCAAATTGAAAAGCAATATGAAAAGAGCATATTTCTGACGATCATCTACTTTATGGCAATTTACAGATAGATATCGTGGAAAATGTTCTCTTTTGTTTTCACTCTTTGCTTTTTCTTATGTGTGTGTGCTTAATTTGGCAGGACTAAAGCTTTTCCCTACATTTTGAGAAATTACGATTCTATAAACCAATAGACCCCACAGAAGAAAAAACGAAAAATTTAAATGATAACTTTAAAAAGAAAGATATTTATAGTTATATATTATTTTTTGTGTTTAAATACATCTATTTACATGCAAATTAAATAAAATAGACATCAGAAAACACTTAAAACAAAAATTGTTATTGAATTGCTTTTAATCGGAAAATCATACTACCTGTTTGCGCACCCATTACGTTTGAGTGCTGGGGCAACAAGTGCTGAAGCGACTGCTTAGTCGTTCATAGCATCAAGATAGAAAGAGTACAATGGATGTGACTCTTTGGATCTGATATTGCTTGAACATATTTTCTACTAGAAGTGTTTTTTAATATCTATTTTATTTAATTGTAAATTATAAGAAAATTTTTTTTTAAATTATTGGCGAGCTATATGGGCCTCTTGCAAAAACGAAGTTTCTTTTCATTCTTAAGTATTTTTTTTTTAGTTAAAGTTATTTGTGTGTTTTTATCTTCTCAGATTTTTGAAATCATTTTACTTTTTCTCTTAATTTAAGTTGGGTACTTTTTTTTATACAAATTTGTTACTATTTTCATTTGTGGTTTTTAAAAGTTTGTACAATTATTTTTGGAGAAAAAAAAATAAACAAAAAAACAAAAATTTTCTTTTAAAAAAATTTTGTCTTATATTTACTTAAAAAATTGGAACTAAATGTTCGGATTTTTTTTTTCTTTCATTTTGGCATTGCTTCACGTATAGGCAATAAAAAGTTTAAAAAACATTCATCTATGCCGTGTATAATTACCCGGAAATAGTGTGTTTATATTTTGGGACAACAACTTCCACCAGATATACATTTTTGCGTAATTTTTGGTATCCAATTGTTTTTTTTTTTTTGGCGTGCCGTAGAGTTGTGTGCGGTACAATGTTTTTTTTTTTTTTTTTTTGTTTTTCACTTTTTCTTGGTCTATACGTGTGACAATATGTCTATTAAACTTTTGCAGTGATGCTAACTTTTCACATTTTTTGTATACTTTTTGTTTGTAGTTTTCTTTATATAAATTAAGTTTTTTTTTTTATTTAATCCCAGGGCATTGTGAGCACCCGCTTCGTTTTTGCAAGAAGGTCGTTATCGTACTACGAACATGGGTGCACCACCGCATTGTAGCTCGCCAATATAGGACCATGTGCTCCCGCGAAGGGGGTACTCACAACGTCTGGTGTACTAGCTCCATCGGTGTGCGATGTTGAATCGGCATTACTTCTTCCTTCACCATTAGCTGAACCTAATTCTGGTGGTTTGGTGGTGTCCCGTTCGTCAATCACTAAATCTATTGGCATTTTACCCTTTAAACATGATATATACCGATGACAGAAATTATCGCATAATTCATGTACCTGCAATGGTAAAGAAAACGTTTGTTCGTATTGGTAGTTCGTGGTGAATTGCGATATGGTAATTTTTTTTTTGTAGTTAATTTTATTTATTTTTTGTGACGTTTTTGTTTCTTTGGGTTTTCTATTATTTTTTTTTCATTTTTGGGTAAAATGCGTGTTTCTACATTACTTAAGTTTATCAGTGACACTCAACACAAGGGCTTTGTTATTGGAATTTTTAATATTTTGAATATGTATATATTTTTTTTGTAAATTAGTACTTACTTTATTTTAATAAATAAGAAATACTCACCAAATCATCAAATTCTCCTAATTATCAATAAGATAAATTTGTCCCTAATTTTTTTTTTCAAATTCATAACTAAATTTTTGGAAAATCAGCTACATTTTGATTTTTACTTCTATTTTTAATATCTTGATCGAAAGTATGATTCGCTAAGCTTTCGTTATTTTTTCATATCTTAATCGATACCCTTCTACAAGAAGAGCTGGCTTTTCAAACTCAATTAAATCCCTTGCCCTCAACATCTTAATTCGTCTGCATTTTTTTCAATTCCTTGCTGAAATACTTCTCAAAAAATAACCTCCATTCAACTGATGAAAGCTAAGAATGCGTTACATATCAATTTATCTGCGTACACACATTTTCCGTTCGCAAGCACGTTGTGTTCGCACAAAAATTGATTCGTTCACATGTAACCTGTCAACTGCCTGTCTACCGACATACATACATGCACATATCCTACTTCCTTTTTTTTCACTCCCTCCTTCTTATGACAGTAATAATTGCTCTGAAATAAACTTGTAACCATTTAACAGCACATCCATTGCGGCAAAAATTTAACAAAAGTGAATAATATCACATATTTATTATAATGTCACATCTTCTTCACAGTGCGCGCACGGAATTGTGTGCCAAAAAGTGAAGGAAATTTTTATGACATATTCCCTCGCGACAATCTGGACACATACCAAATACCAACTTTTGTCTGCGCCTTATATGATGTTCGCTCTCCTACGTCAATATTTTGTATGTTTTGATCCATTGAAATGGAAAAAGATACAGATATAAAAATACGATCGAAAAGCGGGTCGAATATTTGTCCCAAGGAGACCGGTCAAGAAGACGTAAAGCGAAACATTTCGCATCTTTTAAATGTCCGGCTAGGACGAATTGCCACCGAAGAACTTCACTTCACACACTGGCGACAAATAATATAACAACAACAACAAGAACAGTAGAAAAAAAAAACACCAAAAAACAATCGAAAGCAACAAAAGTTGTATAAAAATCGGACAAATTTTTATACCAATCTGAAGATATTTCTTGGTGTAGTATTTTCATCGTGGGCATCCACGATGGATTCATTGGTATCCACTGGACACAGTAACCAGCCAGTGGAGAGAAGCACCAGCAGCAGCAGCAGCAAGCGCGCGGTCCAACGCAGATACACAAAACACAAAATTCGTTTACGTACAAACCTATATGTCTGTGTCTCTCGCGGAGTTCGCATTCGATTAACTCCATAACAATGAGATGGATTTTTTCCGGTAAAACGGGTTCTTTTTTAACTGTTTTTGAGTTGTTGTTCTTTTTGTTTTGTTTTTTTTTTATTATTAGGTTTTGGTGCGGTAACATGTATATAAGAATATCAGACGGAGTGTTTTAATGAAACAAGTTTTCGTCTACCTATATTCTTTTTGGCAAAATCTTAGGTGTGTTAGATCTTATAATAGACAACATCTCACAAGGTATGTAGCTATGTTGATTTGACTCATATTTAGAGGAAGGAAATTCCATTGCCATTCGACGACCACGTGAGTCAAAGTCAGTCAAGTCAAAGGTTGCAACAATTCAATGATATTTGCGTCATTGCATTGACTGACACAGAATGGACGTCCATGTGTGTGCGTTTTGTATTTTAAAAAAGTAAATCCCACCTAGAGTCAGAGACTAAACTAGACGACATGACACAACGACTGACCGTCATCGTCATCGTCATCGTCATCGCCATCCCAACAATAGTCACAACACATGGAGAGTCACCAATGGAGCCCACTCAAAAAGACGAAAAAGCTTATACCTCCATATCTGTATGTATATGCATGTACATAAATAATTCTTAAATGCTCTTAGCGCAGTGTGACCAGATCTTATCGCATCCCACGACAGGTTTGGTTTGTCATTTGTCACTCACAGAACCAAAGCGATGCATACATATGTACATGTTTCTCCGGCTTTTACTGCTCACCAGTGACATTATTTTATTTATTTTTGCATTGATATCTCGTCGTCGTCGTCGTGGTCGATTCCACTTCAGTCATACTGACTGACTGGTCAGCCAGGTGAACTCTGAACAAAATGCATTAAGATATCGCGAGAACTATTCGACGTGAGGGAATCAAAAACGCCAATAATCCAATTCAATAAAACAAGAAAACAGAACACAGAGAGTACCATGAAATGTCTGAATACAAGCCAGTCAAAGAGGCATTTAAATGCAAATGCAATTACATCTTGAAACAAAAGTTTGCTTAAGATACAGGAAAAAACGCCTCCCCTCGTCGTCCCTTCAACGGTTGGTTTGGAACATCGAACAGCGAAGGAATGTTGATGTTTAGTTTTGTGTCGCACACACAGTTCATGATGGAAGGAAAATTGAACTGAAGCACAATTAATTCATCCGTCCCGCAAGGAAAATCAAGTTGTTGTCGTCGTCGTTGTCAATACATGCATGCATACTCTTGCATACGGCTAGATGTTTCTGTGCGCTCTCTATAACTGCAACAGCCGTACACAGTGAGATATCTGCAGGGGAAAATCTGCAGAAAAATGCCGAAGCAATTTGCATTTTGTGTGTGCATCCTGCATCATCTCGATATATACATGTTTTAATGCAAATTTGTCGCGAGATGGCCGACGCCACCGACGCCGCCGTTCAACTAGCCGCCACCGCTGCCGCCTGCCGATCGACCTTCCGTATTTTACGAACGGCAGCATGCTATAGATACCTACTACTACAGCCAGAAAGGAGGAACACATGCTGCTCCAAGATCGATTGAGACACTGGAAACTATGAATGAACATGTTGCTGGCAATGGAATGAGGACGACATGTGCATTGCTTGCATTTTTTTCTGCCTCAGAGGAATGAACCCATTTTGCTGAAAGATCTCGATATAAGAGCCAATCTCAGACATAAGCTTGATCCAATGGGCAATGTGTCGAAACACAGATCTAGGAGAATTCGTAATCGCCTCCAAGGATGGTGAACTTCTGTTGGAGAGCCTTGCAAATTGCAAGAACTGCTTCAGGTAAATAATTACATTGCACAAGCACTGAATGGGGTCTTCAATCGTGCATCGAACAAGCTGCGCCATCGCTCGCGCACTTGTTTATTTATCTTCACTCGCATACTGAAGAGGATGCGCCTCGTGCAGAATGCGAATCTCCCGAAACTGTTGCATGGCCCTAATCAATGATGCAATACACCGCATATATGCGGCTCAAATTATAAACGACTTAACTGCGCCCAAATATGCGGATGCAAATTTGTTGTTTTATTTTAACATGCAGCGAAACGCAGGACAAGTAGCGAAAAACAGCAGCCAGGCACAAGACCAGGCCAGGCCAGTCCGCCAGCAGCCACCAACTGAAATGAAAAAGCGCATTCACTCCACAATTAATTTCTTTCACATGTGGTGAGTGGCGATTTCAGAGGACTCCTTCCCTCCTGAACTGCATTCGTTTTCACAAAAAAAAAAAACAAAAATAAAAAACAGCGCTGAAAACGGTTGCTGCTGCTTCTGCCGCAAGGAAAACAGAAGAAGAACAAGCGGAAAGAGAGAGGAAGAAAAGCAAAACAACCAACCAATGGCCAAAACAAAGCTGCTGCTGCTGCCGCTGTTGCAGCACATAGGTGAAGCATTCACTCTCCTTATCGCATTTGTTTATCTCAATGTTTAGGTTTCGGGCCAAATGTGTGTATTCATGAAAGAGGATGTCTGCGCGCCGAGCCGAGCGCCCAGTCTCTGAAGAATTTTAAGCTGGTGGACTGAATTTTTCTTCTCTGTCTGCATTGCGCGCCTAGTGGTGGTTTGGGCCTCCTTTTGAGAGCAAAAACAAAAAAAAATACAAAAACACCGATCATGCCGTCCGACGACCCATGATTACGATGATGGTAATGACGGTGATGATGATGGTTGCTGGTACGCCATTTTTGTATATAAAACGCTTCTTCCACAATACTCATTTGCATGTCATTTAACGCAACGCAACACACACTAAGCCCCCGGGGCAGAAAACACACATCCCCACCACACCACCAGCATCGCCACCGCCTGCCATCGTACGAATATAATGATGCAGTGAACGATTTTGTAGGCCGATACTTTTGTGCGCGCCCAAAACCTGCTTTCGCGCTTCCATACAAATTAAATTAACATACAGTTCAGACACAGGCTGCTGCTGCTGCTGCCGCTGTGCTGTCTATTCTAAGAGTTAAGTTCCGGACCTCAACTTTGCACCGTAATTTGAATAATTCCCCGTGCCACAGTCCAAAAGAGCGGCGGCACCACACAAAATGGTTTCTTCTCTGACCAACTGCAGGTTTTGCGCTTCGCGACGTCTTGTTCCCGACACGATTCAGACTTTTAGGGCTTATCTTTGTCTATGACCAAAAGCCGAAAACAAAAATCCACCACTCCACCAAGAGATGACAATCGCGAGAACAGAGAGAGAGAAACGTGTGCAGTCAGCAGGTTGATTTTCCACCTTTTGCGCCCGGTAGCCTATCAACCACCCCACAATGGGAGGGAAAACAACAACAAACAGACAAGAAACCAAAAGAAACTGCATCGCAATGACGATAGACGGCACTAAGCTTTGAGCTGAATTTCTGCTTCCACTTCTGTTTCTCTACTGTTGTTTGGTCTGATGGTACGTGTTTTTATTCACAGGTCGAGATCATCTGAAGTGGAGTGCTGGCTGGTGTACCCAAAAGGTAAACGGAGTGAGGTACACCAGATCAGATTAGAGACGCTATCGTCATCATCATCATCATCATCATCACCAGGTGTGTAGAGGTGTGTGTGTGTGTGTGTGTGTAATTGGAAGCTACAACGGGGTGCAACCATCGAATCTAACTAACTTGGAAGAAAATATGTTGAAAGATTTCCAACACTAGATAGCAGATACAGTACGCATACGCGCTGTGACACGAGGTGCCCACGGCCTAGGATATGTGCTCGTTTTTTTTTTTCTTGTTCCCCTTCACAGATGTTGAACTGCGCGCAACTACGGTAGGAAACGCAAAACAACGAACCGATTACTTTTTGCGCACCACGATAATTATCGGACACAGCTCTGACTAGATTTGTAATGATTCATATACACTTTCAATGTCACATCGGCAGCAGTGATGTTCAAGGTTCAAAACAAGATCTGATTCATTGAACAGTTACAATTCAGGGATCGGAAATTCCTCCCCATCCATTAGGAGAGTACCATCGACCACAAAAAACGGCCAACTTTCGAGATGCACCTTTGCCGATACGCAAAACCTTGGTCGAGATAAATTGTGCAATCAAACAAAATGTTGCAATTCCAATCGAATGCATACACATTCACCACTTAATTGAGACCATGAGAAGCAATAAGAGGTCAAAACAAAAACCCACAAGAACTCCATTCGGAGCTAAAAAGTGGCGCCCAACAAATGCAACCTTTTTAATTTAGTATCTAAAGTAGTTAATCTCTTTTCGTTTTTTTTTTTTTTTTTTTTGTTTTTAGTTTCAACCGCCGCCGCCGATCTGTAGCAGGCCTAAGCTCTTACAGAATGATTGTTGTTGTTTTGTATGCATTTACAAAAACCTAATTCGCACGACAAGCAACGCTGCAGACTCATTCACTCAGTCAACTTCTTCTCATGCATCCACTTGAGTATCTGTATAATTTCTTAAGTCATTTGCATGTTTTCATGTCACCATGCGAAAGTTTGAGTATGAGTTTGGCACACCAGACTTTGCCTCACTCTCTTTCTCACTTCCTCTCCTCTCAATATAACGGGGAGTGCAGAGCGGCTTTCGATGGTAATTTCAGATAAAGTCAACCAGTTTGAAGTGCACTTTTGCTGTCGGTTATTTTTGGTATACACACAATGACACACAATCTCTCACCCACAGTTCTCAGTCACTCTCTCTCTCTCTGTCTCTGTCATTCTCTCAATTTGCATTACTGCACTCTTGTCATTAAGATGTGCATACACATCTACTGGCTTGTAGCTGCTGGCATGCACATTTCGGGTGCGCGAGTTGTTAACCGCAAAACAAAAAAAAACCCAAAACAAGAATTCATGGATACAAAACTCTATGAATCTACACATATTTGTGTAGTGAACCCGGGTCGGTTTAATTTATGTGGAATTGTCTGTCGATTGGTACAGCAGCCAACAAGCAATTGCCATTCGCATATTCATAGTGGCATAAAATACAGAAAGAAAAAAAGGACGATCAAGTTTAGGCCCCAATCAATTGTCTTCATTAGGCGCGCAGCCGTTGATTGGAGATGAGGGATCCTGCTTTTTGTTGTTTCTCATCCGTGTGCGTATGATTTGAGGCGAATTTCAAGCCGCAAAAATATGCATGTCCTCAAACATGTGCCGTATAAGCGTGTCGTATAATGAGGTAGAACATTGTGTGAACGTGCATGCCCGCAGCGGCGACAATCAGCGGCTCGATGGGCAGCGTCATGAACACATGCAATTTGTATCGAAAACACTGCTGCAGCAGAGGACACCACCAAAGTCTTCCTCTTGACTTTTGCTAATTAAGATTGCAGAATGATTATTGGATTTGTCGTAGAATTTGTGTGTCTTTTTATGCAAAAGCAAAACAAGGACAAATGTTTACTTAATTAGTGATTAAGAGATTCGGCTTCGGTTAGCCAGTCGATTCTGAATCACCATGATGTATCTTGTTGAGTTTACAAGTCGTGGCTGAGGTATCTTTTGGTCATTAGCTCTTCAGCTGAGGCTTAATTTGTTCATCGTTTGCGCTCGTGATGATGGAAAAATCTAGTCCACATTTATCGAAAACCAGAAGAGGACACACCCACAATATCTCATTAGTTGGCACATGCTCATGACTGGCCCATGGATTCGATATTAATGGATTTGCCATTTGACAAAATTTCCGTCCATCATCGTATGGAAATATTCCGCCATTAGCATTTCATCATTTCTATATTTGAATCCTCGAAATCAATTCAATTCTTTTGTAACCTACGACAATGAAGCAAGCAAAATGCTAGACTAATTGACGTAGGATAACATTTTCTTGGACGTCTCTAATATATGTGCATATATAGTTCACGACAATCCGGTTTTCATGATGTTCGCCTGTGCACCACACCACCGAGAGTGGGAGGCAGAGTTCGAATGAATTGGATACAAAACAAAATTATGATTTCAAACTTGATAGATCAAGGATGAGCGTATATAGATCACTGGAGCCAGTTAAATAATTGCTTGAATCTATAGCTCCCTTGGGGGACCAGCGAGATACCAAAAAAAAAAAATATCTATGTAGTCCGCTTGAGAGTTTTAAGCGAAAATTCAACGCAATAAATCATAAGAATACTTGTGAGTTGTGATTCCCACGATAAACATTGAGCACCAGCCAGCCATCAATCCGTTAGTAAGATTTGCATAAATTTGAATTTTTAAACAATTTATCTAACAAAAATCTACTAAACAAATAGCTACGCCCAGAGGAAGGACGTGTGGAATAAAACAAAATAAAAAAAACTGTCTCAACGCTTCGCAGAGCATTGCTTAATTATTTTTTTCTCCCCGCGCCACATTCACAAACCGTCAACACATGGTAACGCGGAATGGACACAATTTTTATGTGAACCTAAAGCAAGTAATTGAAAGACTGACAATCCCCTAATTTTCACTGTTGCAAAGGTGCGCACGAGCAAGCGCGAGCGGAACGCATCTAAAACCTATAATTTTGTATTTAGTCGAATTAGAGAGGTCGGTAATTTTGTGGGTGATTTTTAATGGTGGGTTGTCCTCGGTTGGTTATAATTTTTATTAAGTACATAATTATTTTCTCTAAAATGGGGGATAGCCACGACACAATACAATGGGTGAGATTTTCGGAGTCGTTGTGATCTCCTATGGAGACTGTCGTCGTTTTTTTTTTCTGTTTTTTTTTTTTCATTTCCAAAATTATATGATAATTAGCTTTCGCACAATCGCACCTAATGATTTTTGGTTTTTTTTTATTTTATTGTGAGTATGTGTACATAGGCGGTTCCCTGCAGATCTACATTTGGTCATAAAACGTAGGTGGTGTTCTCCCGCGCGTAAAGAAAATCAAAAGGGAAGTATAATAAAAACAACATACACACACCAACTCCACTCTAGAGACAGCAGTCTAGCATAGGAAGCGTATATCTCTGCGGTAACATAGTAAATATCAGAACAGGTGAATGAATGAGTATAATGCGAGTCGACACAATGACGATGGGAGATGGGAGACTGAGAACAATGTTTGTTTATATGTTGTTGATGTGCCTTTGTTTGAAACGCGTCGGCGGAAAACAGGATGTTGATAAAAAAAAAAACAGAGAAAAACAAAGTGACCAACAACAAATTAAAAGAAACAATCCGGTACTTTCTTGTGAACTGCAGAATTGTTATTCAAGAAGAAACAGAAACCGCGGCCCAATCTTCAAGGGGAAGCGACGATTTTTTGGCGTCGATTTGAAACGGAAAACCCACTGTGTCAATATGTCCTGATAAGCATCCAGGAATTGGCGCTAGGCACATCCGGACAGTACGTCTATTTCATTCAATTTACTCAGTCTCCCATTAATAACACCGAATGTCAGTCGCCGATGCAAGGCCTATTCAGGGGCCTGTGAAATAAATTATCACAGAGTCATGGAGATCCATAATTGTTCAGACGTTATGTAATTTTGGTTAAAATTTATTAACCAGACAGAAATGCATTATTCGTGCCTGCAATTGTCAATGCACATGTCTTCTGTACCAATTTGCTGACATCATTATTATGCATATTTTTCGATCTGATTATAAGTTCGGCTCTTTTTTTTTGTTAATTTCATGTTTCCGTACGGTTTTAATTAATTTACATGGGTGTTTAATATTTCACAAGCTAGACGACGCACGACGCGACGTTCTGCATAGCATGCAAATCGCTTTTCAAATCAGTTCGAAACATACAAGCCTCACTTAGAAACATGCATACGCCTATAGATACACGTACGTCCGTCGGAAAAGGCCATAAATTATCAATAGTCACTGCAGTTGACTGTTATATCGTTTTAATGAAATAATTGCTAAGAGCGTGTGGTATATAAACACACAAGCATAAAGTAAGCCCCTCTCTCATAGTCAGCTTAAACAAACGGAGTGTTGTACGTACTATCGATGGGATGTATGGGCTTGAAGCCACCAGAGTTGTTGGCGAGATTTGTTTTGTTTTGTTTTTTTTTTCGGCAACGCAATATCTTAATAAAATGATTGACATCCAACAATGTTTGGGAATTTCTTTTTTGTCGTTGGACTGGATTTTTTTTTTCTCTCTCTCAATTTCTGCATTCTGTTATTGTGAGGGAGTCGTGTGCGCCGCGATGTTTTATATTACAATATCGTCGCGCTTGATTAAGAGATACAGTTTTTCTTTTTATTTATGAGCAATTAAGACTTCTGGGATTCGTAAAGGGAGCGCACGCAGACCGTCAGACCGTGATGATGTGGGAGATTTAAAGATGTGTTAATAAATTGACATATTTCTGAAGTGAGACAGTTGGCATTCCAAAATATGACATTGATTACATTAATTGATGAGCTAAGGCTACATTACTTAAGCTTCATCAGCGATAGGGAATTGATCATTCTGAATGTTTTCTATTCCTGTGCATGTATGTATGGTTATTTGCTATCATTTCCTACAAGGTTTTCCCTTTTTTTATTTACTGACTAATTTTTTTTGAAACATATCCTTCACCAAATAATACATAAAGCCCTTGTGTGATTTAAAGTATGCACTAAAAATTGAAGAAGTAAACAATTTTAACTCACTTTTTCTAATTCTAAGAGGTGAAACCGAAGTACTTGTATTGCTTGCACCATCTAGAAGAAAAAAAAAAAAAACAAAAATAGAAATATTAGATATTTTATTTAAAATATATTTTTAAAATAAACAATTATTTAATCCTCCAATGACCACAAAGCAACGGATGTTTCTAAATCGAAGAGATCACACGACGACATTTCATCTAAGATACATAAAATATCTCTGCATCTGAATAATCGCATTAAAAATATACGAACAAAAACGAAACCAAGGTACATATGGATATTATATTTTTGCCTAATGATGATGATGATGCAAAAAGAAGATATTTCTCCTTTGATCATAAAGTCGAAGACAAAAACTTGTCCACATGTGTTTTTGAAGAACGTGGGGTTTTTTTTTTCTCACTCTCTATTAAGATGTCATATGTTTTCCGAGCGCAACGAGTAGACGACATTTACGACAGCGCCAAACACATTAACATGTGTGTCATTTGCACGGGGCACTCTTTCTTTAACCACAACTCAACAAGACAGCCCACAACAAGCAGTAAGCAAGCAACAGAGCCATCCGTAGCAGAAGTAGAACCAATAAAAAATACAGAACATTTTTAAGTATTAATAAAAAAATATGTTTGATTTACGACTGTTGTAGCATTTTATGAATGGACATTAAATTCTTTACAGAACAGAAAAAAAAAAAGAAATGAAAGAAAGAATCTAAGATTCCGTACCCTCTTAGGCTGTGATACTATGGCTTTTTTTGACGACCTCTGCATATTTATCCGCTTTGTTGTTTGGTCTTTTGTCAAAGCTTATAAACTTTATTCGTACTGGCAGGCAATTAAAATTCGAATTCAATACCAAATTTTGTCATACGATTGTGCGACAACCGGGGAAGCAAATCAATCTTACTTCCTCGTTTATTAACGAGCATTAAATGGTTGACAAAGACCTATCAAAGAAACTCAAAAAGATTCATTAACATTTTTTTTTTGTTCACGTTTAAGCTGTGCGATTTTAAGTGCACACAACTGTTCATAAATTGGTTACATTCTAACCAGAAAAGACTTTACGCACCGATTCTCTCTAGCAGCGCGTAATATGCCGTGATAGTATGCCATTTAGTGCGTTATTTTTCACCAAGGTTGATGTCCATAGATCCAGTTGTATGCTACTTGAGTCATCAGAACAGCAAGCAAGCGTGCAAGTGAATGGCACAGAAAAAAAGAAACAAACACAAGGAGTCGAAAAAGTAAAGACAACAAACTGAACTGTCATATGGTCTATGGGGGGTTCGGCTCAGTCATACGATCGGCCAACAACGTCAACTGACAGATACTGCAACAGCAGTTACCAGCTCAAGCAAGAAGAGCGAAAAAAAAACGAAAACAAAAAAAAAACGTTTGCAGAGATTCCTGATAATGTTTCATCTGATTTTTCAGTCTTTAGTAGTACTAAACTTGTTTTGGTCTCGTGTTTTATGTATGCATTGCAAATTTTCAACAATAAAATAAGTTAACAACTCTTTTATAGATATGTACATTGTTGTACTTATTTATTTGTATTCTTGTTTCTTGCTGCTCTTTTTTTTTTTTCTTGTCTTTCCTCTCAACTATTTCCCCTTCCGCACGTTCGCTTCATGTGGGTGGATTTGATTTCAAGTAGAGCAGCAGCAGTTACCGGCTGTATGCTTGTGGATTACTGTCACGAATTTAGAGCGATGATTGGTGCTCCATGCGACATTGAACTTCATGGTGAGGAAGTTGTTTGTCTTTTTTTTCTTTCTTTTTAACTCACTTCTAGGTCAAGGAGGATACAATAATGTGACGGTTTTAATTTGTTTGTACTTACAAGTGAATCTACTTCGGGATCCGCTGTGTAGTAGGGTTTTTGTGATCTTATCTGAAATGAGAAATTACAAAAAAAACAGACAATCCATTAGTTTCATGAAACAATAAAAAAACAAAAATGTATATATATATAGTATATAATTAAATCTTTAAACCAGTACATCATCTTCTTCGGTCAGATCAACGCGTTTGTTTCTTTTGTATCGGTTTCCTTAAGCAAGGTTAACTACAAAACAGATACATCTCACCAATATACGATACACAATGATCTACCTATAGTGTATATGAAAATACCAAAAAGCGATTATAATAAATGTTCAGTTCGAACTCACCGCTCAGCAGGAGGTTAAAATTGTTCGCTTTGCGTCTGTCTGTCTGTTTGTTTCTTGTTGTTGAATTTTTAATATTCATACGAAAGGTACAAACACAATAGTCGTTCGTTCAACGTAACGTTTTGCGCGAGAAGAGCTGGTGCTGCCTCGTCTGGCCTGATCATTTTCACAATACAGATTCGACCAAGAATAAGAATATCATAATACAAATGGTTGAAACACACGCACACACCAAAACAATTTATGCAATTTTTATTTTTTTTTTGCTGTACCTTATAAGCAAAAACGCGAGACGGGTGCAAAGCTATATTGGAAATGGGATTTTGATTAAAAAGGCCCACCTGAATGTAAGGTGAGCTTTAACAGAAAACAAAAAAATATGAGGAAACAAAAACGAAGGGTGGAGCAAAGCATGAATGATCACAAGATGAGTATTCGTCATACCTCCGGCGAGGCGATATTATAATTTAAGTTTCGCGTTACTTCTTTAGTATTCTCGCTGCACTCTTGTTGCGAGCGTGGGTGTTCTACTCTGGAGGAGGTCTGCACTGTCCGTGTTCTAACTCGATAATTTCTGATATGCATATGAGATCAATAAAAAAAAGAAATGTTTTTTTGGCATTTTATGAAGCATAATTGACAATATTTCCAATGAGTTGAGGTAGCATTTATGATGGAAATTTGTGCGAAACCAATGCGATAAAATCACGTTGCCACAAGCAGCAGTATCTTTATTTCATTTAAAAATACCTCAAATTCGACAAAAATAAAAGCTAGACACAACTAGTCACGTCACCTCACCTCACCCACTTAACAGCTCTCAACAGAAATTTTAATCAATCACTTTAATCGCAATAAACATTTTAGCAGCAATTACTTTATTATTATATTGCTTTACAATCCAAAACCAAAAATGAAACTCTTAAGTGGTATTTCTCGTTTCATTTCGTGTTATTAATATAAAACACACCACGAAAAAATCATGTGAGGGGAACAGGGAGAGAGAACGAGAGAGAGAGAGAGTAAAAGTGCCTTGATTAGAGACAAGAATGAAATCAAAAAATTATTTTTAAAAATAAATTTACTACACTCGTAACATGGGTTGATGTTTTTTTTTTGTGAAATATTTCGTCGTGTCGTTTATTGATTTTTAAGTGTATCTCCTTCACATCTTAAAAGATGCACAGTTTTGTTGGATATTTTTAGATATTCCTCATCTAAATTGCCCCTGTCAGACCTAACCATCGCATAGAGAAACAACAAATGTGTATAAAATCGAAAAGTAAAAACATTCTTTATTAGCACCAGCAGCAGCAGCAATAGTAGCTAGCTTGTCTGGAAATAGGAAAGAATTAAAGAAATCAACATCCACTTAAAATTGTTAAAATTACTTGTGACAATATTCTTTCTATCTAGAGGGAGGAGAAAGAGAAAGAGAGTGATGATATCCGCCCGCCTTCTTTCACTTTTCTCTGACTGTGAAATCGGCATTCAAATAGAACAAACGCAACAACAACAACAAAAAAAAGAAATTCCAAAAGTCATCCCAAGACGAGATACAAGGGAATAAAATGTGCATAACACGGACGCGTACGCACACGCTACACAACTGCCATCGCCACGCCGTTGGGGGAGGAGGAGATGATGTGGAGTATATGTAGGAATTAGTGTTCATCAGAAAAATTAAATGTGAAAAACATTTGGTCGACATGCTACAACGCGACAAATCCATTCACCCACGCATCACGCCAGCACATTTGGCACTTAAAATATACGCAAACGAGAGATTTTCTAAATATATATCCCACCACCACCATCACCACGACGACTGGGCATGAATGTTGTGTGGCCAGAGCTGATGCAGCGTACACACACATTTGAATACACCTAGGATATGATTTGAATGATTCAAGAATAATTTAGATATGCAAACCCAACGAGAAAGCATATCTTTTTTCGAAAAAAAAAACGAAAAAAAAAGTCGCCTTCAATAATCTGAGGGGATCGCATTGATGGGAAAGTATCTGTCACTCTTTTGAGTATATTTTTAACTCTCATTTTCTGTTTGGATACTATTTTGTGTTTCAATGTACTTCAGTACACTTACCCGCGCTCGGATTTTTATTTATAGCCATGTCTCATGCTGTGAATTTACTTGTTACAATGATTTATTCGATTTTAAAAACCTCTTCTCGAAGCCACATTAAGAATTATATGGTGTGCGCGCTGCTCTCTCCTCTCTCCTGTTCAGCACTCTACACGGTGTTTTTGCTGTTAAATGATTTCAGTGTGTGCCATCCATTGTGTATAGCTGGCTATTTTGTAAAAACAATCATTTCTGAAAAATTACGTGCATTTCACGCTTGCAAATTTCATCATCATCTGCATTCGAAAAATTCAGATACATTCTATGATGAATACCATATTTGATCATCGTGAACAATATGGCGGGGGGTCACACCTTTCATTGCTACAGATGTTCATCTGATCATGTGAAAGAACAAGTTCTGAGTTGTCGAACCAAAAATATATCCATAGATACCGACACACACACGATCGGCGGATAATGATCGGTTGTTGATTCTTCGGGGGGTCATATTAGGGCGTTTTCTCAAGACCCTATCGTATCGCCCTCTTAAGGAATATGAACGAACAAAAATAAAGAAAAACCATAAACCGAGAGTAAGGAATTCTGAAACCCATCACTAAGCCGGGGCACATCCATCTGTGCATCCATTCATTTTCAATCCCCATAATCAAAGACCCCCACTTTTCGGGTTAACCAGGCAAACGTGTAATCAGCGTCTTATGAATTCTTTTTTGTTCTTCTTAAGTTTTGTGGCGTTTTTGACAAGATGATTGATGTGCGCGCGTCCAATGAGATAGGTGCGCGTGCTTCGCTAATTTTGTTTTAGGCTCGAGTTGTTATTGGTTGTTTTTTTTTCTCTTTCTCAAGTGAAATACAAGCAAGAAGTATTTTTCGTTGCCCTTTACTTTGTCGCGTAACAGACTTATTTAAGGTATTTAGTAAATTACTATGTTTTACACTTTTGTCTTTTCTCAATTTTTGCAACAAAATAGGATATAGCTCAGCTTCAGTTCAACCTCACTCAGTCTCGATGATTTATGATGCTTAAGACTTGATGTGAATGGTTGCTATGCTACCCCCTGTACACTGACCTATCCTTTGAGAGGACTCGCAGCTACACACCTTCGCGGTGATTTGTCTCAATCGGTCCTTCGAATTTATGTATTGCAAAATTTCAAATAAAATCTTAAAGAAAACATCATCAGGGGATGGACCGCAACAGGAATTGTGTGCTGCATTCTCATATTAATGACGGATGACTAACCTCGAAACAGTCGTTAAATGTGATACGGATACATTTGGTGCGTTTTTATTCTTCGTTCTGGTTTCACTCTTTTTGACGTTGCCTTGCACACACACACACAGACTGCGTCTGACGTTTGGTACGGTTTTTATATTTTAACGACACTAAAAGTATCTTGTTATGTTTTGAAAAGAGAGATGCAGTCATTATTGTGTGATAACTTCTCAGCTTCCCTGCTGCTTTCAAGGGTGATTATAGGAAATGATTTTTCTTCTTCTTCTTCTTCTTCATCGTCTTCTTACATGAAAATAAGATTTAACATGCTCTTCAGCCGAGTGAGTGTGTGGGACTCTCATTCAGAAATTCTTTTATATTCCTCTTTTATTTTTGGGTACTGCATGGGTGGCAAATGAATAATAAAAACGCCATAAAGGTGGGTAAAGTTTATACAAATTGAAATTGGGTTTGGTTCTCCCCACATGCTTTGCTGCGTATGAATGAATGAATTTTACAATTTCGCGAAATGACTTTGGGTTTTCTTTATTAAATCTCCCCAAAGTCACATTTCGAATCGATCAGCCTGTAACCCATTAAAAAGTCAGCTGGCCGTGGTGATAGTTTGGTTTTTATGACTTGTGTGCAGTCGTGGCGCATAGATTTGTATCGTTGCTTATCTTTCTTTTATAGCCTACAACAATTATCTCTTTCAAATTGAGATTAAGGTTAAACAAGTAGTTTTACTTTCGCACGTCAGTGTACGACTGCACGCGGTAACCTTATCAGAGATCTCGGAAATAAAAAAAAAAAAAAAAAAAACACAGTGGTTACTGCAAAATGAATTACAGAAAAAGTTGTTCACCGAAAGAGAAGATAATTTAATATTTATTTTTGCTTGGCCCAGAAGTGCTGCAATCACACCGCTGCGATCGCGGGACACAACGCACAACACCACCACGTAAGCTGCAACGAGAAGGAATTTTTCTTATTTACACGGAAATGCGACATTATGACTCAGTTTAGAACCAAAACGTCATCATCATCATCGTTGTAGAGCCGTAGTCATCATCAGCACCACCATAATCTGATGTGCATACACCTAATTTATTTATTCTCGGCAGCCGGTGGTGGTGTATATCTACTTTTCTACTCAGTGCATTCATACAGAGAGTCAGAGGGCCACTGTCAATATTTATTTTGTGAGTCTAGATTTAGCTACTTTATATTTTTAGATGGTGAAGCCACAGAAGAGAACTTCGTCTCTGTCACTCTTAAAGCGCATTGACTTTCACTATCAATAGAGCGTATCTTCATGACTATTTGGTTGAGAGTTGTTGTTGGTGTTGTTGTAGTTTTTGGTGGTGATGGTGGTGGTGGTGCCTGGTATGAGTATACTCCTTTCTAATATTACAAATGTAAATATAGTTTGAGATTTTCTTTCAACCCATAGCTTCCTTTTTAACCTGGAACTGATAAAGATACAACGACAACGAGAACGACAGTGTTTTGGTAAGACAGACAACACTGATCAGACAGGTAAGTAGTATCGTGAATAGATAAGGCATGCGACATATGTTTGAATATGTTTGCCACTAAGTTGTATACAAAGAAGAAGAGAAAAAAAAAAGGAGCACACTTAGATAACCACAAAATTTTGGATAGCCTACAGAGAATATTTAAGTCTTGAGTAAACTTACTGATAGGTTCCAAAGAATGCTGTGGAAAGGTTTTGAAAAATGCCTATGCATGCTTATGATTGTGTGGTGTGGTTTGTTTACCGGCAAGAAGGTGTTCGTTTGCAGTCATTGCGTTGGAATTGAAGACGCGCTGCCATGTAAGATTGACAATAATAAGTGAAGCGACTACATTAGAGCACCTACCTCAAGATGGTTCGCAAACTCCAGAATACTGACGGACATCCGTTTAATTATTTTTTCTTATATTTTATAATCGTCCCAAGCTTGTGTCAAGTTAAAGAATGTCTGTCGTGTGTCCAGACAAACAAATAGACATCCCAACCCATCGATAATTATAACAAAATCATGAATGAGAGTGAAACATATTTATTATCTTTGCTCACGGATGTTGACTTGCTGGTCTCTAATGGTCATAAATACCAAAACCAGAAGAGAAAAAAAAAATACAAAAACGATCAAGAATAATAAATGTGTAAACGCAACACACAGCACAAACGTAAATTATGGTTATTTTAGTGTAGAGGCCGCCACAGTACGAGTGTGAAACTCATAGCGGGAGCAGAAAATAATCCCCAAGCATAACAAAACGAGCGTCAGAAAGAGAAGCGAATTCCAACTGAATTTATAAATTATGGGTCATTTTGCAAGTTGAGTAAGGTCATGACCGTGTTGCTGCTAGAGATCGTCGGGTTATTGAGAAATTTGTCAATGATTTCCGTACGGTTTTATCGAATGATTTGTGCTTAGATCTGTTTATTTAGTTACTGGATATATGCTCCAGTGAATGCTCTCACCTGAGAATCTACTCATCGATGTGTAAACAACAACGAGCTGAGAGCTCGCACTGTGAATTTTATGTATCGAATACTTCGTAAATCAAACAAGACATCATATCCATCATCATTTAGATCATTTCACCTATTCACGTTCAATGTGTAGATGAAAAAAAAAATATAATGTTGTTTGTTAATTTTCGCTTGCTTCACTAATCTCGCTCGCCGATCTGAGGTGGAAAACGTGGCTTCTCTATAAATAGGAGAAGGAATTTTGTGTTTTTTCTTCTGTTCTTCACAACCAACGAAGGTATTTATTACAAAACATAAATGTGATTCAAGAATGTCTTTATTAAATGGAGGAGCATCGCAATGCCCATCAAAAGAATCGTATTTTTAAAATACTTAAATGAAATGTTTAATTTATCTGACAGTGTAACAAGATGCTAATGAAAAAGTTAAACCAAACCATAACCATAACCGTATCGAAGGAGAGACGAAGGAGGCGAGATTCTTGTCAGTTAGCACACACCATCGTCAACATGACTGGTTGTTTGTGTCTGGATGTCTCGGGCGTGCGCCCATTCGGTGGAGTTCGTTTTTTTTTTTCTTTGCTCTCAAATACCCAATGTGCAGCGGACATGAAAATCACAAGGCGCCAAGTGGATTCATAAACAAACAATAATTTCTCAATCGACCTCAAAAATCAATTGATTATATTATTTTTTTTTTTTTTTGGTATAAATACCATACATGAAGCTAAGCAACATACAGAGAGTATCTGTGAAATCAAATTTCTATTCAAACAAAGCAAACTCTAGGTTGGAGGGAAAAAATGAAACGAAACGAAACGATTCTAATCTAAACATTTGAAATTTTGTTCCTTTTTTGCTCTTGAAATCGATGATGATCGAGATGATATCAAAAACATGGATTATACCGGGACTAGTGCAGAGTTATCCAAACTATAAGATTTTTTTGGTTTGGTTTGGTTTGTATATCAAAACTTTAAACATGTGTTTAATTCATAGACACGCCGCGCCACACCGACGACTGGATACAGATTGATACACAGCTACAAAATATATACAGATACTTATTACAGAGAGAGAGAGAAATCATTTTTAGCGTGCGATTTGTATAAACAAGAGATGATAAAGAGAACAAAAAAAAAACCATTCGAATTCGATTTGAGTAGGGAAAGAAAAATAACTACGAACACCGACAGACGGTGCGGAGAGAAATTCCAATCGCAGAGCAAGGATAAATAATTCAAAGTCAAAACATTGGTTGAGATTCTAACAATTTGTTTCTTTCATTTTGTTTGACGCTGCTGCGTTCATTATGGCATGTGTCAAAAACGTTGCATACAGTTTTGTTTCATTTTTACATTGCTTTGCTTTGTTTTTTTTTTTCTTTTTTCATTTCCCCTCACTTCACTGCTCCTGTATCAGAGCGCTTTACACTCCACAATATTGCACCATAGAAATTCCATTGGAATATTTTTTCTATTTATACGAATGCAATGCCACATTTCAGAAGTGTATGCAGCAGCAGCTAGCTAGCGTTAGCACGTTAAAAACACCCAACCGATAGATGCATATCCATACCCGCGACGACGACGACGACGACGAGTAACGAGTAAACGCATACACACACTCTCTCTCTCTAGGGGCTTATTGTAAATGTCAAAACGAGTGGACACATTTTGTAAGAATTCGAACAGAAAGTTAATTTCATTCTGCGTACGCTTTAAACATTAATCTGTCAGTGAAGCAATAAAAATACATGCAAATGTTTAGACACATGTTGACAGATACTCTCTCGAATCGTAAAATTAGAACAGGATATCTATTTTTAAGTTCTTAGATGACATTTAAACGCGAACAACTTGAAGCAATATAGGGTTGATTGAATTTTAAGTGGTGACGGACATCATTGAAACCGCAAACATCACATCAAACTGTCTAAAGGATGATTCATGGTTCAATTATTGCATTTGCAGACTGCAACACCAAGTGATACGTCATATGATTTGCGACTAAAAATCAATGTCTGTGCCCCCGAGTGACATGTGGCATATCTCATCCAGTTTTGTTAAATCAAAACTCCATGGGATTCGATAATTTATATAAAAAAAAAAAATAAATGAACATCAAGCTACGGCTCGCTTATATCCTGCTGCGCATTGTTGCGCATTTAATTTTACTTCATTCATTCTTTCTCCATGGTTTACGACCCCGACGAAGAATGCACATCAATGCACGTGGTGGTTAATTTGTATGAATGTTCACTTATTTCTTCGTTCGTCACACAACAAAAAAAAAAAAAAACAGAACAGAATGATATTTTCCACCGAGTGTGTGGTGTGCTAGTGTACAATAGGAAATTTAAAACCTTCCTAGGGTTGTTCGCTCTCTCATTCTCATTCATATACAAATTTTTGGCCATCGCGGGAAAAGAAGGATTTCTGTTTTCTATGCGTTCTCTCTTCCAACGAAGGAAGCAACGGGAAAGAAAAAAAATGTTCAAAGGAACAAAGTAAGGATTAACCTTTCGGGGTTCCATGAAAAACAGGCAACCAAAAACTGAGCAGTCATCATGATCGTGTGTTATTCTCGTCCTTGTTGCATTGTTCTAAAGGACCCTTTTCCTTGAAATTTTTTTCTTCTTCTTCGTACAAAGGTTTTCTTTCTTACAGTTTTTTTTTTCTTTTTGAATTTTTCAAAATTTTGCTCACTACACAATGGGTGAGATACCTGTGCAAAGGACAATGTGAGCCGCAGCAAAGGATTCTATTTCAAAATCCATATGCGCAGTAGAATCAGAATCGTTCTACATCGCTTCGATCGTTGCTCGTCATTGAATTGATGAAAGATCTTCAATACACACGAATCGATGTGTGCGACTTAAATGACCATCGGTTAATTTATTCCCCAATTAATTTTCCCTCTGTCCAACAGAAAAAAGGCACATCGAAAAAGTAAGTGTGTGATTATAAATTTTCCAACATCATTCAGTGCCCGATCGGTGGTGTACGCGAAAACAAATTAGCCGTACCTACTTAGGCAATGATTTATAATAATAGATACGCTCAAAGTGTCAAGGACACAATTAATTATTATGTACACTTGCGTAAGCTAACTGATGCATTTTTAGAATTGAACTTTGAAGATACCCCAAATCTTGTTGGATGGGCTGCGGGGGAGGGGGTGATGTGAGTTTTGTTTTTGGTCACAGTCAGGGCATAGAGATAAATTTCAAACTACCACAATGTTTTTGCCTACCACATGAATTGCATTATTTTATAGCTTCGTAAACCCAAAATCTATAACCACATGATTTCGCCCAACTGTCTACCCCTCTCCGCCACCGCACGGTGATGGCATGTGCATGTATGCATTGGTAGGATGTGCAGTAGAGGACTACATTCATGTGACATTAGGTGACTGTGTGGGAATATCTAATACGCGTGATTGCGATTATCAATCACAAAATACCACAAAACAGCAATTATAGTTTGGTAATTGTAATTGCTGCAAATAATTTTGCTATCTGTGTTCGGTGTATTGTACGATCATGGTGTGTTAATGCAAATTATGCAGTAAATTTTGAAACCATTCAAACCGCATACCGAGGGTGGTTAAGGTCTTCTCTCTCTGTGCCCACTTGAAGTTTGATGTTTGATGGTAGATGCTTTAAACAGGTAACATATATTATTCATTTTTCAGATGCGTTTTTTTTTTTTAAATAATCAGCCTCCCAGCATCCTTAATGCGTTTTCAATGTCATGCAACGGATAAAGAACCATTAATTACCTCCAACCACATTATTTTCAATTAACCGCTCAAAAACGTGTTACGGATGCATGTGAATATAGTTATATGTGAGCGCTTTTAGAAACATCCACTGCACTTCTGATTGCCTTGAACTTTTTTAAATGAAACGTGAGGGAGAGCGACAGAACAAAAACAACTGAAGCTCACAATTTGCATATGTGGCTGTCGTGAATAGATCGGAGTACATCATGGGAGGGTAATAAAAACAAAAACAAAACAAAAATAAATAACGAACCACATCTACTCCAGTCGCACTTCATTAATCATTGTGACACCAAGACAAGTCAGCATGAATATGCAATCGACTGGATATGGTTAAAGATGCTAGCAGATGAAATCAAGCATATTCGCAGCTGTGTAACATTTTTAGAGCGCTTTTTAGGTTTTTGGGCAACATTTAAAGTCGTCAATCGAAAGGATGGATGGTTGTTCTTTTTGAGAAAGCTTGTGTTATGTTGTCACTGACAGAAGATGCATATCATCATCATTATCATCACAACCCCCTCCGCCACTGCTCGAGAAGTTCATCATGTGTGAAACATATGATGAAGATTTTTCTCGATTTGACGAGGGTCAGACAAAAGATTCAAATTTTTAAAATAAGAACAAGGGAATAATATAAAAATATATTCGACTGATGAGAAGGAGAAACAAAAAAATATCGTTGGTTAACTAACCAGAGCACAAGCGATCATTCTGAACACCCAATTTTCAGTCGGCGACCCTCCCTCGCTCGCTCCCTATCAATGAACAATCTGCTGTGTGACTTAATTCCACCCGTTGCCCTCTCCAAGATCCCCAACACGCACATCACATTCACATTTAACAACAATCAGACAAAAGCGAACAACACAGCATTTGCTTCTTCTGCTTTTTTTTCGTCTGAATTGTGTTGTTTTTTTTTTTTTAATAAAATGATTTAAGACATCGAGAGTGTGATCTTGGAATTGTTCTTAAAAGCGCATCTTTGTGCTGTTAGTGAACAACAACAGAAAAGGGGTGTGGAACGATACACAGAATTTGTGTATTCTGGTGGGTAGGGAATATTCTCTTAACTTCAAAAGTCACATGTTATACGAATTATAAAGTGATTTTCTGACGCTTCATATACATTTGCAACACCAGAATGTCTGTCTGGATTGAGACTCATCTTGGGTTTATTTTTCTTTTTTGCTGTTCACTCCCTCTTCTTTGCATTTCTTCATCTGTTAATGAACTGTGTCTGGAGTGAGTGTGTTATTTTGAATGTAACCAATGTGAGATTGAAGCAATTGGAGACAACTGCGTAACAAGTATCTTGTGGCAATTGGAATAGTTTGCAACAAAGTTGTTAAAAAGGGCGTCTTGCAGAATTGCATGAACCGACTCGTCTTGGGACATTTTGTCATCGCATTCATTTAATCAAACTTCGAATAATCCCACCCAATGGCTAGTTTGGCGTTAACCAACGCAAACCCCCGCCGCTTCAGTTCCAATCAAAAATTCACAATTCGCCCATTATGGTGGTCGATGAGACATTCGTGTCGTGTCCCCCTCTCCCGCCATCCACCCTTCTCCATTGCTGCTCCCTCTGTCGCTACTCCTTCTCGTTTACTGATAACTTGTGACTGATGGTGGTGGCTGTTGCTGATGGGACTGGTGTGTGCTCTCGTCTTTAGCGCACGCTCAGCGAATTGATGCTCATAAAAAATCACACATAGCCAAACAGAGCATCTCGCACATATAACATATAATTTTGATGTTAAAGGATCATAAATTATCTAAATGTCAGTGGCATAAACTTTATTAGTCAGTTAAAGAGTTTTATAGAGTATCTTCGGCTCTCTTTTATGCGGTTGTGATTCGTCTCGTCGTTGTCGTTGTCGCGTCGTCGTCGGTGTGTGAAACGGTTTCACTTTTAGGATGTGTCGCGTCTTCTGTTTTCATTTTTTTTGTTTTTTTTTTTTTATTGGATTCGAGTTTGATTTTTCAATTTGACACTACAACTGTCACTGTTAATTATTGTGAGGGCAAACTAAAAATAACATATTTGTGACATCTGGAGGATGAAAAGTAATCGGATAGTCTTAAATCATGTGTGACACATATGTCTATGTCATTTTATTATGTTCTCATGTCCGTCGTCCGTATTTAGATGTGTGTGTGTTTGTGTATCTGGGTCTGACCTAAATTTCTTTCCCTTCGGTAGATCATTTTTATTTTATTATTTATTTCATTTCTCAAATGTATCGACATCTTCTACGCTTCGAATGCTTACCTGTTTACTGAACATTGCTATATCCTCATTAAACGATTCTGACGAACAGACATCACCACCTTGTACACCGGGTTCCCTGGGCGTACATGTGGCCAATTCACATTTTTCGAATATAAGCGCCAATAGTGGAAAGAGTGGATGCCTGCAATGAAAAAGAAAAGGGAAATTTATTAAAAAACACATTTTGAGAAAATCATATAAATTCATGCATCCATCCATGTGATGTGTATTGCATGTGTGTTGATATAAAGAAGGATTCTAACTGTTTTCAAATAGATAAAGTGCACCCTCTCGTGTGTGTGGTTCACCACTGTTGGGTTGTAAACCATTCCCTTTTCGGTGGTGGTGGTGGCATTGTAGAACTAATAAAAGAACCACAAGAAAAACAAACTTTTCCAAAAGTAAACAATTTCAAACTCAGAGGAAACCCCTCACACTGTCGTCGCCGTCTGATGAAAGCAGCCAAAACCAAGAAAATACTGTGTGATGGTGGTGTGGTGGCACAAGGCAAAAAATAAAATGCTCAGTTTGAAATAAAACGAAAACGAAATGAAACCAGAACCAAAACCAAAATTAAAAGATACGCACATAAAATCCGTAATGAGTACGCAACACGTTCGGGTGTGTGGAATCTCAACAACCCGAAGTAGAGAATGATTTTGTGATATGGAGCATCATCATCATCATCAACACCATCTCGGGGTCTCACTCTCTCGCTCCCCCTCTCTCTCCCTCAGCGTGCTCTGATCTCTCTGGCTGCGCGCTAAGTTTGAATTGTTGGCGATGGAGCCGCAACAGAAAGGCGGTGGCAGTGGCGGCCACGATGATGTTTTGTTGAATGTTATAGCTGGATATGCGTTCCTACTACTGCATCAGAAGCATGCACCATGAGATTGACAAAGACGACGAAAACAACAGCGAATCGACAGAACTGGCTTCTGATTCTACATCGCCTCGGCCTGTATGCATCAGTAGTGTTTATACAGTGGCGACAAGGCTTTTCAAATTGCACTCTCTACTTGTGCTCCGACCAACGAAATAGTGTATCTATATAGTGTCCACGACGGATACATTCATACGTGATTATAAAATGTGTATAAACAAAATTGTTGAATGGTAATTCAAAAAAAAAAAAAAACAAAGAACACACGCATGACCATGATAAGGGAACCGCGAGGCCCGGCGCATAGGTGTGGAATCTTCTTTCTTTTTTTAGTCATCTCACATCTCTTTGGTGGTAGCTCGTGCTCTTTCGAACTTTAATTAGAGCGCATCCGTATTTAGAAAGGCATCATCATCATCAACGGCATCGGCAGCAATAACATCACCACTGTGCGCACAGAGTGCCATGCCATGGCATGGCATGGCATTTAGGAAGATTTTCGATCTTCTTCGTTTCTTTAGCTTAGTTTCTGTGTGTGTATCGTCGTTTTTGAGTTTCCTAAAAATATTTGAATAAAGGCCAACATCATGGCTTCTTTGGCTTAGTCGGTTGCGTTAGAGTGTTTGACGGCGACAGTAATACACACACACACAACACATGATCTTGGCGCTTGGCGCGTTCAGAGCCCCCAAGAGATAAGTATCTCCCCAGAGATCGGGAGAGAGACACAGTTCTGTTTACATTGTGTCGGTGGCGGTTTTGATTTTTCTTCTTATCGACACGATGACAACACATAGCACTAAAAAGAAATGCAACAGCTGTGGAAATCATGAAAATTATGTGATTTTTTTTTTTTTTCGAACTTCCATAAGACGTCCTCGACTTTCTCAATGGGAATTTTATTGGATGCAATTCCAAATCAATCCATACAACACAATACACAACGCAACGTAACGACACACGCTCGATAGGCCTTGACCAATTGTTAATTATACTTAATTGGAAATGATCAGGGAGCTTTAAATACACATAGCCAATGATAAATTTTTCAAATTCCACAAAATAAAACGTATGCCCCAAGCACCACGAAGAGATATGCGATGAGCAGCAAAACGAACGAAACAGAAAAAAAAAAAAAAAAACAAAAGAATTACGTCATGATCTCAGGAATGTAACGCGAAGCGCATTTCGTCTTTGAACAAAAATGGAATCAGGATTTTTGCGCAGCTGTTATAAATTAATTATTGACACTGACAGTTGGGAATTAAAAATCAAATGAACTTTAACGAGTTTGAACCGACGAAATATTTTCCGTGACGACTGAACATGTTTATAAACAATTGCTAAGTGAAAGCAAATTTCTTTTTAATATTTTTTTTTGTTTGTGCCTTAATTGATGTTTAAGTGCAGCAGCGAAAATCGCTTGGTCATTGCTAAATCCTGAAAAGGATATTGCTCTTTCGCTGTGATTAAGCATGAGTGTAAATTTTTTGAATTTGACGTCTAGGCACATGTTTACAGCAATAAATCTACGACCGCTTACATCTCATTTTCGTACGAAAAGGTGTTCTAACGACAAACAGGTATACACGACCTTAAATGGGTTTTTTTGTTTTATATTCCGTTTAAGTTTATTGTCTCAATCATTAGGCACCAAAGTTCGCTGATATGCTTCAGTAACACCAGACCAGTGACGGTTGTATGTTAATCGCGTTTTTTTTTTTGTTTTGTTTTATGTGTGTCGAGGAATGGAAAACATGGTCCATGTCCACGTATTATGATATAATAAAATTTTTGGCGTTGTTAATGGGTTTCTAAACAAGGCTGTGCTGTCACCAGTTTTTGTTTTAATTCCCAACATCATCACCATTGATCTGTTAAACGCATTCATCCACAGTTCAATTTATGATTGACGATCTGTTTTGCCTAATACATCGCCATGGCCACTTAAAGCGCTTCAAATTTTACATAACTCGTTTACACGAATCATTCCAAAATGCTGACACATTACGAATTTATTCAAACAAAAAAAAAGACACACACATCCTGAAGCGAAATATTCCGTCTGGGGGGATAATGAAACAAAACGTCTACATAAATCCAACAATAACTAAAATCAATATCAAATCTCTTTAAAAAAAAAAAAAAAAACACACTGAATAAACCGGACACCTGCCACTGCAGAGTTATTCTAATTGAATCACGATTTTCATATTTCTCTCGGATTTAATTAGTCAACTCATTTATACGGCGACGGCGAGAGAGGAGAGTGAGCTGCAAATGCGAAAGAGCAGAAAAAAAGGTATACAATCAAACAATCAATTACAGGCACCGCACAGACATGCAGATTTAATTTTAGTGAGATGAACGGGGAGAAAGGAGATGATGAAGAAGAAAAAACGTATCCAAGACTGCATTGACAGCGACATGTCAAAATGACATGATTAACATTGACAGCTACATTGTCAAGCGGAACGACTTTTTCTCACCGGTTTGCTCTAATGTTCCACACGCTGCGTTAGCCTCACTCCTCCTCGCATGCCTTCACTCAGTCACTCTCTTTCTCTCTCGCTCTGTCTCTGCTCTGATCGTGTTTAAGAGGCAAACGTGCCTGAACCGAACGAAGCTGTTCTTCAACCTGAACTTAAAATAAAATGTGTCTTCCCAGGAAGAAATAAATTCTAAGAACCTTTTTTTCTTTTCTCCATATTTTTTTTTGGGTTTTTGATGAGAAGAAAACAAAATCCTTTTATTCAAATTTTCAATCGATGGTCATTCAAATTCACCCGCCAACTCAAAAGTTACAAAGATTTAAAGAACTAGATCCCCCATTAAATTATCCATGTTTCTCACTGTCCAAGTTCAGGCAAGCATACGTAAGCCGACGACGAACAGGTATCCATTAGAATGCTGTAATACTTAATATCAAAAAAGAAAAAAAAAAAGTAGAAGAACACGATAGGGGTGTGGGTTGGGGTGGGAGAGAGCGGGAAGAAGACGTGATAGAGATTTAAATAATTTTCCAATTAATGTGGAGAAAAGTGATTCGTTATTAGCTGGAAAAAATGTGATAAGATTCATTCTGGGGCATTGGGGGTCATGCACAACTCAACGACACAAACACACACACACACACACACCCGCAACACACACAGAGAGAAAGGCAAAACCCACGAAAAGAGAGAGACTTTAAGAGGGAAGGCGCACAAATCTAAAACTGCCAGATACTTATTTTCTTTTTTTCCTGAATGGAGGGAGAAAATATATTCATTTAATGACCAAGAGGCGCGCAAGATTGTAGATAAAATCATGTCGCAGCAATATAGACAGTCATAACCCGCCATAAACATCGCCGGATATTAGAAGGGCCATTCGAAGGATCACTAAATTTTCCGCTAACGGACTGAAATACAAGTTGTATTTGCCGATATAAGGGAAAAATAAGTATATTCTCTCATTTTTATCATAAAGGAAATGTTATAAATCATAATTTCATTCTTTCAGATCAATCCACTTCAGATGGTAAAGTACTTTCGCTCGTTTGCCCAGTTCATCATCTGCCGGTATTTATTGTGAGCGCGCAAGCAACTGTGTGTGTCTGGTAAATTAAAAACTTAACACCTTTAGCATTTTTATTGCTTTATAATAGGCAAGCGAACAAACCATCCTTGAGAGTGGTCCTTTTTTGTTTATCCACCTACCAATTTCGTCACCGAGGAGGGGTTTCTCTCTTCTTCTTCAGAGAAACAAAAAAAAAATGAGAATCGATCCTTAACACCAGGAAAACGCTTAGAGATAGTGCACGGTGCATGGTTTCAGAAGTGAAGAAAAGGTGGTAATTGTGAAGAAAAAGAGAAAAACAAAATAAAAGAACAGCTCAGTCATAAAACTGCGCGCGCAGTTAATCATTTTTGTTTCGTTTTTACAGTGGTGAGTGTTCGGGTGAGAAGGACATGCGCCACTAATTTCTTGACATAGCAGGAACACACCCTTCAGTGTAATAAAACATCAAAGAAACAACCTGCTAAAAGGATCAAAGCTCCATAAAAATGTGTATTTTTTTCTTGTTTCTGCTCCTTCCTATCCACTCTCGCACCGGCACACCGTTTGTTCGCCCTCATTGGATCATCATCATCGCCCCATTGTGCTATTTCCACTGCCATCAGCGACAAATTAATTTCTTCTTCGTTCAATTCATTTTTTTTTTGTATTTTTATCACATCCTTCATCATTTCACGAATGAATGTAGCAACTAATAAGATAGTAAAACTAACTCACAAAACTGAGAGGAGTGACGAGAGGATACGGCCAGTAGGTTTCTGACGTCCTCTCACCCCCGGTATTTTCGTGTTGATATTTGAAATTCTAATTGAAAAAAAAAATGAGATATAAATTAGGAGCGTTCATTTTATTTAAAGGGTAGCGCGCGTCGACTCATGTGTGAGTGTGTGTGATAGTCTCTCTCAGGTGCAATTTGTAAAGTGACCACCACTACGTTTCCTAATCCCCCATTGAAGGGGTGTAGTGTCCAGATCCCCGAACCCGAACCTACACCCAAAACAGTGTGAACGAAAACAAAACAAAACTTAAAACAGCTCCGAGGACTGGGAGAAAAAGGACATAGGGATTAAATAAGATCGAACAAAAAGGTATGCGAGAGTAAACCTTCGTTCACTCTTAGATACATTTCGTTTGTCTGCTCTGTGGTAGTGTTGTTCTGCTGTTCTATGTGTGCTTCCCGTGATAGTGCCGCAGATGTTTCCAGTTGGTTGCATTTGTACGTTTTTATTCGTTATCCTTTCAATTTTTATACTTCAAACTTTGGCAATGAACGAGAGACTGTGTGTCGTTACAAATTTTCAATAGAAGCGACCAGGCGATGGCATTGTACATGTGTGTGTGTCTACCCTCAGATGAGTATTTCCGTTTATCCCTACTTAACATCTACTTAGGGTATTCCTTGAGGTGATTCAATTCAATTCCTTTGCCTGGGTGTAATTGAAAAGAAAAACTAGGTGTGTCATGCTTCGGATGTGTGTTTGAGTTAATAACTGTAATTTTTCTTTTAATATAATCATCCGCACATGCCTCCGATTAATTAATAAAATACTCATTCAATTAAAAGAAAATAAGGCAACAGTGGTGCGCTCAAGTTGTCACCATCCCATGCCGTGGTATGATAAAGAAGACGATTGAATTATAGGGTGTACATTAGGCTTGTTTAGGAGCGAGCTAGTTCAACAAGGAGCTCTAACAAGTAAACTATGTGAACTAGTTCACAATGTGATTTTATTTTAGTTCATTTAGTTCAGTAGTTCAATGTAACTCACAAGCACAACCAAAAAATCGTTGTGGTCCTTTTTTTAACGGTCTTACGGCACGATGAAAGTATGAAAAACCGAGGAGATTTCATTCTGACTGAGTTTTGCCCTATTTTTTGTATTTTGAAATCGAAAATCCGACAAGACTCAACATTGAACTAACTGAACTAGAGGAACGAACTAGTTCATTTGAACTAAACTGAGCGCTCTATGTACTGAAGTAAAATGCACAAGTCTAAAGAACTTTCCACACAAATTTTTAACTCAAAATCTAATGAACATTCATCTCATATTAAGCATTCAAGATAGCCCAAAGACAACTGTGTCCTTGAAGAACTGAACTAGAGGAACGAACTAGTTCATTTGAACTAAACTGACCGCTCTCTGGACTGAACTAAAATGCACAAGTCTAAAGACGCTATAAAAGAACTTTCTACACAAATTTTTAACTCAAAATTTCAAAAACCATTCACCTCACATATGTAAGTTCAAGATACACTCGTCCAAAGACAACTGTGTTCTTGAGGAAAACCTCCAAGGCAAGACTGAGTTTCCGACAACGGACACATTTTCGTGTGGTAGACAAGCCCGTTTCCTCTATTCACGTGAGCAAGATTTATTTTGCAAAACAAAAGCAAAAACTGTCGATGAAAACATGTCGCATCGACGCACATTATTCTAGGCACGATTACTGACAATGCATTTTTGCTGATGAGAATAGAAGCAAAAACATCAAGACAAAAGTACATCATTACCACATTTGAATTATTTTTTTTTTTTTTGTATTTTTTTCTTGTTAAAACACTTTTCGTCGGGTTGTGTTTGCAATGGGATTTTTGCGTAATACCTCAGTCATTCAAGTTTAGCGAATTGCTTTTTTCTATCTAAATGGTAATATGCAAATTTCTTCCAATGACACAAGTGCTCAAACGGTGAAGTCAGCTTCCACGAGTCGCTGAATTTGTGGGAGACGCGGTGTGGAGCGGGATTGAACTGTGCTGACAGTTTGGTTGCACCCCGAAAAGGTAAAATCAAGTTTTGTCGTCGCGAAAAATTGTTTTGTTCTCTTTTGCATCGAGAAGAGAATGAAGTGAGTTTTATATTTATCGTACAAATGCAACAAACGGGTCATGGCTAGGCAAAAATCAGTTTACTTACAGGTGAAGTGTATCTGTTCAAAAAAAAAAGAATAACAACACAAGGTAATGAACGATGTGATGACCAAAAAAAAAAAAACCAATACATGACATAATAATTTTTGCATATTATGTCCAACGATTGAATGCACTCATCTATTCGGATAAAACTTAAATATATAAAATAAAAATAACTAAAACCTAATGATACATACTCATAAATAGCATCCTTATCACGTTTATGTACTTCGGGTATTGCACCCATTAAATGATTAGCAACCGGTGATACATGACTAGGTGTACCGTGTCCCCCAGCTCCTGTGTGATAACCACCATGCATACCAACTGTGGCCGCAGCTGCAGCATGACTCATGTGTGGCGAATGATGCGGTGGTAGGCCTTGTAATCCAGGCGGCCGATGTCCAACATGTGGATCATACATAGCTGCTGCTGCTGCGCCAGAATCCATATAGCCATGCAGGCCATCATCGTACTGTTTAAAATAAAAAATAAAAATAAGAGATAAAATAAGTTTTGTGTTTTCTTTTATTTTATTTAATTAGAGAGAATATTTAAACCATGTCGTGTGCGAACAGTTCCTACTGAACGCCAGCCAACATGCGAGTATGAAGTCTAGCAGTCAAAGTGGTTATTTACAATATCTTGTTTTAAGTAAAATTTTGTTTTAGTTTTATTTCTGTGACGTTTTAATCGTTTCAGCCTAGGGAAGACGATACTACATTGTATAATGACTGACAAGAGTGTGTGCAGCAATTAGTTTAGCAAACGAAGGGGAACAAGTGGTTGTTATTTAGAGAAAAAAAAGACAGACAAACAACAGCACATAAAGAGAAAAATAAGAAAATGTCCGTTCATTCTATGATTGCAGTTAATAACTAACAAAGTGGTATACTTGTAGACTGCATTTAAGTGGAGTTTTTAGTTTATCTAGCTAGGTGTGTGCTGCTGTAGAATTAACTGTTACTGGAAATTGGTTCTTGGTTCATATAATTTACTGGTTTTATAGAATGCATTCTTTCCTTTCTTTTCTGTTATATTTTTTTTTTACTTTTCTCTCTGAAATTGGCTTAACGGAGTCTTGCTTCAAATGAATGCCTGTGTGCTCCCTGTGTTCTAACCGTGATTTGTGGTTTCGAAAACCTGCTTCTGTTAATTAAGTTGCTAAATTCAAATTTTGAACAAAGACAAAAAAAAAACGTTTGCATAACAATTTTCAGTATCGATTACTGCTTAAGTTTATTCCATAAGAGTCTAAGCTTTTCCTACTGACACTCCTTCACAAGAGCCAAACCGCCATCGATCTCAGTTCAGATCATTTAACTATCAATGATGACATAAAACTCAAACACAAAAGACCACAATAGGATAGGTCAAGTTTCATGCCACCTTTCTATCCCACAACATTTATCATACGCCAAAGTTTTATCCAATAAGTTACGTAAACTAATTCCAAAGGTGTAATTTGCATAAACTAAACCATAGATTCCATGTGTGTTGACAAATTACCGAAAACGAAAACCAACAAAAAAAAAAACGCACCAAACACCACGAATATGTTAATCCAGTGTCTACGCGCACACGATGGGCCTTAAAGGTTTTTTTGAACCCAATATATTGTACTCGACAGCGCCGCCATCAAGTTATGACCTTGCTTACTTGCGTGAATAGAATTTTTAATTAATATCAAATCGGATTGAGTGACGAAAAAAAAAAAAACAATACGAACGAACATCGAAAAAAAAAAAACAAAACAAAAGTTTGGGCAAAGTGTTTTGATTTGACTCTCTTTCGAGGTCGCTCTTTTGTGGGTGCATTTTCAACCTGTTGACATTCTTGACACTCCTGTCGAAAGGGACTTTTGTCGTTTGACACTGATAACATCGGACTTACTGATGTGTGATATAATAAGCGTAGAAGTGATCTTCTCCGATCTTCAGACTATAGACGCTCGCTCATAGATATACATATTTTTTTCAAGTCCGGATTGTTCTCGTTTCTTTTTTTTTGTGTTGTCGCTTCTGTACTGTTCGTCCTACTCCTCAGATTCAGTCTACTACTACAACTACTACTTCGGTGATCATTTAATGCCGGCGCGTAAACACTCGGAGAGTCTTATGCTCGCTTGCCTGCTATGCTATGCTCCTCTCCGATGGGAATACGTAATATGCGCGCGCGAAGTACTGAGAATCTGTGTTTCTTGTATCTGCTGCTGCTGCTGCTGCTGCAACCGGTGTTGTTAGAGTGGTGGGCTTGAGGTTCTCGTTTTTTTTCCTCCTTTCAGATTTGTTTTCTTATTCCAAGAGAAAACATTTTTTGTGTGTTTGCGCGTTGCTCCGGTTTTCTTATTTTTTTTTTCGTTTCGTTTGGTTTTTTTTTTGTTTTGTAAATGTAGGTACCTCAGGTGTGTTAGGAAGGTAACCCACCTGCACACATCAGATCATAGATAGATACTTATTGTTATATTGTACCAGTGTTGAGTGTCCTCTAGATACATGCTTTAGATTAACTGTGATAGGTTCTGGGGATCTTGTTTTGTTTTTTTTTTATTCCTACTCGGTTTTGTTGGTTGTGCTTTCGATTGTCATTTGGTTACCGGTGTACGTTCATACATATGTAAGTGTTTGTCGATGCAAAGGAATGGCTCGGGGCGGAGGGGAGCTCGTCGCCTGTCCGTATTCAGATACAAAAGTTATGAATGTGAGAAAAGCGGAATGCGGTGGCTGAGGTCACACAAATGATATCGTAAAAAGTGGTTATGCTAATATTTTAAGTCGGGCTATTTAACTGTAAGATGCAGACTGTGTCTAGTTATAGGTTACAGGAAGTGTATCTGTTGTTTTTTTTTTTTTTTTGAATAAATGAAACGTCAAAGAATTTTCTTGAAGAGCAGCAATTTATTCTTGCATTTTTGTGCAACATGTTCATGAAACTTGGAATATTGTCAACATGTTGCTTGGAATTTGGGAGCAGCCTTCCGAGGAGGTAGAGGGCTGTTTGAATGCATAAGAAAATGATAAGTTTATCTTCGTTGATCCACGACTTACATCAACACCAAAAAATCAATTAAATCCAGTTTCCCCTCTCTCCATCGCCGAAGGAACTACTTCAACAAGGCCCTGTTTTTAAAGCGATAGCACCCAAAAATGAAGGGAAAACAAAAGCAGAAGTGAACTTAAATCCGCATTTGCGCGCATACACCGAAAAAATGTTGAAAAACAAAACTCCAGAGGAAACAAATAAGGACGCTGAAGTGAAACGAAATTTTGATTGATGATCGTGAATTTGTTTTATTCTTTGGATTTTTTCCCCGGTTTTTTTTTTTTTTTAACAGAACTGAAAATATTTTATGCTGTATTCGGAGTATGGCTCGCATTCTTATTTTCATTGGGTGCGTCGGTATATGTATATGAATGTCTAGCCCCATATCCATGACATTGTTGACCTGGTAATGCTATCTCTGTCTGCGCGGCCATTATTTTTATTTATTACACAGTTTTTTTCCCTTCATTTCTGTTGTTTTCGTTGCTGTTTCGAATTCTCCCGTAGTTATAGCTTCAGTTTGGATATTATATAGCAACCAGAAGCAAAACAGAAATAAATAATAACAACCTCGAAGTATATGCTAAAAAACAATGCGCCGCATAGAGTAGCCCGCAGATAGAGAGCCAAACCAGTAAGTACCCTTTTCGTTAAAAAAGAACAAACCACAACTGCTGAGGTGTACAAAAGACGGACGGGCGGGGAGAAACTAAGCCTATGCCAGTGAGAGTATATAAAAACATAGAAACGACAAATGTTGTTACAAAATAAAATGTTGCATGACAAAATTTGATTTAGCTACTTTGACGGAATGAATGCGATTTGCCCCCTTAGAGATTCATTGATAGCAAGGTGTAGAGGTTATTCATGCACCTTATAGTGTGGAATGACATTTTTGTTTTTGTTTTTTTTTTCTTTGTCGTTATGGAGTCAAGACATGTTTGACGTATTTCAAATTGTTTCAACTCTGACAAACCATTAATCGAACACAGGTCTCGCAGTCGTGTCAATTGAAATTCCATTCCTGTTCTACTTCTAATGACAATCTGTTCTGCATCCGCTCCCGACGATGGTTCGTTAACCAAGCGACAAAGCTACACATCTAACTCACAGTCTGAACAGTCTACACACTCAAGTTGCTCGTGTTCCATTTGCATAGAATATTCGCCTTTTCAAAATGACATTCCATAGCCGCCTGATTTTGACAATTTCAAAACAAATCATAAAATATCCCTTTTGTCCTGGACGGCTGTCTGTGTGTGCTGTGCGCACATCTACTTACAGCAAAATGGATTCAACCTACATTTTGTGTGCGCCGCGCCGCCATAACAACAATTAATATTCTAATTTGTATCTGGATACAAGCAATCTATTTTGCTTGGTCTCTATCTGGACTTTTTTGTTTGCCATTTTTGGAGAGAGACCTTCTGTTTTTGTCTCCATAATGTTGCCATTGACCATGCGATGTGTTTTATATACACAACACACAAGTTGGCCTCCTCTATGTATCTGAGGGATAGTGGTAGGATGGATCGATTTTATACACACGAACGTTGTTGTGGTATCTAAAACTACGCAGTATTCCTGCGTGAACTTGAACGTTTACCCTATCCGAAAATCCATTGCGAATTGTTTTAGTTGCATGCATGTAAAATGCATATGGTCACCAACTCGACTCGGTTGTGTTCATATCTGGTCAAAGACCGACCGTACGTTATTATGGTCGAAAATTCAACAAACCCAATCTCACCACTCAGCTCGTCTATGCCCAGCACCCAACAGGCCATGTGCTAGATGCGATTTTAGAATAAAATCGAACACATGGATGCATCTCCTCTCCAACACGTGCATCTAAGCAAAAACTAGATTCTGAATGCAGGTTCCATAGATGCTTTTTGTTTTTTAGGCCAGGATTATCTCTGAGCTGCTGCAGAATGGCATGTGTGTGCTGCAGCGTGTGCGGTGGCAATGGTGTGTTTGGTTGGAATTTTTCGGTGGCGATACTCTCTTCCACTGTTTTGCCGTAAATGCCTCCTTTTTAGGTCTACTCTTGCTTTTGGTTCACTGGTGCTATTTTTTTCCCGGGTTTTCGGGGTCATTTGATTTTATTAATGTTGTGGGTGATTGTGTTGGCAGTTTTAGTTACTCTACTTGCTGTGGGGGTTCTATGTACGGAACGGAATGTTTATTTGACTTTGGTTGAACGGCTTAGAGATACTTTTAACAAATTGCAAATATGTGTCATTCATATAAATAAACCACCAATCATCATCGAAAGACGAAGGAACACAACAAATGTACGTGTGAACAAAATTAACAACAAATCTGCTGATGAGCTAAAAATGATAAATGAACATCAAACAAAGATTGGCTGTTCTTGTTTTTTCAATAAAAATTTTTACTTAAGAGATATATATTTTAAAACAGAAACCGCCGACCAGAACAGAACAAAGAATTTTCGTAAATTCAAAAGTGACTTTGATACATTCTGTGGTTCTTAATCTTTTTTTTTCTTGCTTTTCAGTGTTTTTTTTTTTTGTTTTTTTGTTTTCCGCCAATTGACGTCATTGGCAGATTGTCGAATGTTAATTAGAAAAAAAAAATACAAATCTACCTCAAAATTCAAAAGACAAATATTAATTACATTGCGTTGAGTTTGAAAAGACGATCGGATCGAGACTGATTGTCAGCGGGTACAAGTCATCCTTTTTTCTAACAAATTACATTTAAAACCACCTCAAGATGCATCGCAAGTACTTAGCACATAATAAAAAATCGCTTAAAACACACTCAAAGATCATACAATCTGAAGTAGACGTGGGACTGGGTTGCAAACATTGTGCAAGTGTAAAAAAAATATTCTTTTCTCTCTCTTCTTTTATCTCAAAGTGCACACGCAAAAGTATCATTACACATAGCCGCGTTGTTGAGTGGATTAATCCTTATTCAAATATTACTCGAGGACTTTAAGTTGATCGTTCGGTTTTCTTTTTCTCTCTCTCTTTCTCTTGTATAATTTCAATACTTCACATTCGTCTTCTTGAATTTAATTATTTTTTTTTGTGTGCTGCGTCTTCACATAAGAGTTTGTTAATATTTACCACGGTAAACAACACTTCAGAGCGGTAACTTTGTTATATACAGTTCTTCAATTGCACTTTGAAAAGATGTTTCCTCTTCTTTTGTTTTCTCTCTCTCTCTCTCAACCAGCAAGGTTGCGTTCTTTATTTCATGTGTTTTATTATGTTTCGATAATAGAGGATGATTTGCAAATTTTGTGACTTTGGGGGGTTGGATAATTTCAATGGAAATCTCATAAAGAACCTGTCTTGTAGAAGAATATGCGATTAAAGCATATATTTTGACTCTTGGAACCCGGCTACGGGGCTAATGAAGTGCCGTCGGTACTTTTACTTCAGGCCGCTGTTTTGGTTGCTATTCATAGATTATGTCACTGGGAATGGATTTGATTGCTGAAGTCGATGGGGCAACGTGGGACTAAATCATTTCATCTGCAACATGACTTTAAGATATTTTCTTGAACGAATAACTTGTGAAATAAGTGACTTTTACAGCACTCGCCTAAAGTTTCCAATTTGGTCAACTAACCATCGTCAAGAACAGATGCAGAAACATGACTTAAGGCCGTAGGTTGGTGATAACGGGAACTGGAGACTAACCATCGTCAAGAACAGATGCAGAAACATGACTTAAGGCCGTAGATTGGTGATAACGATAACTGGAGTATTTAAATTCCATCCCATCTGTGGTTTCCAAGGGACACATGGTGTTTCCTCCCTGATTCTTTAATTGTGAATAAAACCACCATTGATTCACAGTTATTTTAATATAATTTGCTTCTAGTCACCCATCTCCGTTCTATTTGTTTAATTTGCGGTAAGCCGCATGAGAAGTGAACGGAAAAAATTTAAAACAACCACAAATTTGTCACAACACTCTGCCGAGGTGGATGCATACCTTTTGGGTCGTTCGATGTTGATTCTTTTTTTTTGTTTTGCATCACTCCCAATGCGGGAATAAAATAATCAAATTATAAAAATTGTCGCATTTTTCACTGAGGTGGCACTTCAAACGCACTGAACACAGCAGCATACGTGTATTCACAATCTGACCGAATTCATGTGGGAGAAATATGGTGGCATTGCATTTCCTGCTGGCAAATGGAAAATAATTTCAACCAAAGATGACTGAAGCACACAGAAAAAAAAAACACGACTGCATCCAACACAAACCATCACGTAAATAATAAAACCGCATTGTAAAATGGGTTGGCTGTTGCAATAAAATTGAATTGCACACCTCTCTATAGACGCGCATCCATTTGCTGTATATTTCAGCAAACACAGAAAAAGAAATAGGTACTATAATGCAAATGGAGGTGATGGCGAAAAAAAAAAAACACAACACCCAGTACCGGGTATACAATCGAAAATTAAACCGCAAACGACAGTTTACACGTTTCCTACATACAATTGTACCTGCATACGCGCTGTCATCTATCTGAGTCTGCCTATGAATGTTGCAAAAGGCATTTGTCGATGTTGGTATTTGCCTGACACTTTTTTGGACATTTATTTCATCAAGCCAATAGGAAAATTATGTGAAAAAAACTAAATATCATATATTCGCATTTGAATGGAGAAAACCACAAACACAAATTGTATTGCGGTTGAACTAATCATTTTTATTTTATTTTTTCGGTTGCTACGTGTTCGCCTTGAAATAGATATAGAAACATTTTTTCCCAATCCAATAATAGGTGGTAATCCGCAGTGAAAATATCACTGATTCAATTTTTGAAAAATTGATATGTTCCTATAAAAATGGCAGACACTCGCTAATGGGTTGCGAGTGGAGCGGGAGAATTTAACTAAACATGTTTGGTTTTTTCCTTCTTAAAGAACAGTTTAGCGATAAACAGTTTACAATTGACTGGTTAAATGTTAAACGGGGATTTTGTTGGTCTTTCTTAATATCTGTTGACGGTTTCGGTTAAGCGGGATTTGATAGAGTTGAGAACTGACTGCGTATCACGGAAAGTTTCTGGGGTTTCAGTTGTTGACTTATTCAATATGAGGTCTAAATTTGAAATCGAATGGTGCCACAGAGGACTGTATCGATATTGATCTAGTTAGTTAACATTTTATGTGGCACTTAGACCATATTTTGCATATTTGCCCCACACGGCGGACAAACTTCGTTTGAGACCAGAGACACTTTAGCAACCTTTAAATTTACTGTTTGACAAACTTTATTTGAGACCAGAGACACTTTAGCGGCCTTTAAAACCTTTTAAGATCGACTTCATTTGAGACCAGAGACACTTTAGCAACCTTTAAATTTGTAGTGTGACATGCTTCATTTGAGACCAGACACACTTTGGCAACCTTTAAAAACTTTTAAGATCGTTGTTTGACAAACTTCATTTGAGACCAGAGACACTTTAGCAACATTTAAATTTGTTGTGTGACAAGCTTCATTTGAGAACAGAGACACGTTAGCAACCTTTAAGACCTTTTAAGATCGTTGTTTGACAAACTTCATTTGAGACCAGAAACACTTTAGCAACCGTGAAGACCTTTTAAGATCGTTGTCGAACTGAGTTAATCATTCGAAGAGAAGTTATTAGAACGGCTCCTAGTAAAATGAACTTGTGCGATCAAAGCCTATTCTTGAACAGTACGTACTTGAACGTATCTAATGACATGGATAAAATGAATTTGTCTCAAAACTTCGTATCAATCAACTCCGATGCCTATCAAGAATGAAACCGAAAAGAACAAGGAGAAACTTCAACATAAAATCACATATGAACCGAAACGAAACGAACCGAACTGTCGTAAAACACGGCAATAAAACTTTAAAGTGTTTCAAAATAGTTTATCTTTGATCGATCAATGGACGGGCTTGTTTAGCGACGGCCTACAGACTGTCCTCTTTTCCACTGCAACACAACATGCACCAACAGATTCTTTTGTAACGACCGTGTAGTATCACACAGCCTTGGAATTAATGCATCGAACATTGCAAATTCTAAATAATCATTTAAGTTTTTCAAAGAACGCTGTATACTAGTGAAATTCATTCATAGTTGAGGAAAACATTCCATTTCTAATTAATTAACGATTAATGATAAGATTTCCTGAATCATACACACATCGGCGATAAATTGCCAATTTTTTTGTTCCTTTTTCAACAAGTAATTTATCTACTGATTAAGGTGTATAAATTGAGGTTGACGATAAGATGAAGTGATTTTTGTTGTCGATTGCAATTATTGAGTGAATACATTTGAATCTATGATAAGCACAATAGGAATCTGTGTTCAGTTTGGTTATGGTTTCGGTTTCAGTTTTGATTTGATGTATAATTCAGTGCGATTTACTGCAATGCAGTTGACATCAGTCGAATGAGTGACTTAAGCCAAATGCATGGCTTGTTGCATAAATCTAACTCGAGGAGTTTCATCTTGAAGCTTGAATTGAAGATCAAGCGGCAGACATTTTAGCTTGAAGCAACATAGCGACGGTAGAATTGTCACAACAGAAGTTACTGAGTTAGAGACATTGTGCTGCACACACTTATCACGAATTCCAGTCAAATTTAAACGGATAACCAATCTACAATCAAATCAATGCCTTTATATAAACATGTTGTTCTAACAGTCTGACGCGAATTAACTGATTGGGAAAAAAGAAAATTAGATAAACCTAGGAATCACCTTCCAAGCGAATGCTTCCGCCAATGCATTGCCGTCGTGAAATCAACATTTTACCTAAACCCTACCCTATCATCACTTTGACTGCTATTTCATACTCCAAAGATAACTAAATGAAATTTATTGAATTTAAACTTACCCTAGGTTGAGCCATTAATGCTCTAGGAGCGACGTCCAGCCCGACTTGTGCCACTTTTGAAAGCACAAATTGATGACGATTTCCCGAAGAAAATACAACGACTAGCCGCCAAACACTCTGCTATGTGCGTTATCAATTCACTTAATGCACGTATAACTTTATTTGTTGTTGTATCCTTTATCGTGTATATTTATTCACTTGAATCTCTCACTCTCTGTCGATGGAATAAAAGGTTTCTTTTACTTATTTTTTTTTCTTCTATGCAATTTACTAACATTCACAGACAACGATTTTGGCGCATTAGTGAGAGAGAGAGATATTGAAATATTTTAAAAAATAAATCTGCACACAATTTTTTTTTTCTTTTTTACAATAAGGAATTATTTTTTCATTTAATAATTTTGGTTTTGGTCATATACATATTTTTATAGGCACATTTGTTATCCTTATTTATTTTATTTTTTTTTTGTTTGCTTCTTAGGGACTTGTGTTAGGTATTATTCTTGTTTACAGTTCAAGTGCAGAAATGTGTTAAAGGTGATTTATAGTCATTTAGGTATACACGTGTATATATATATAAAAAATTGAGATCAATTTTTGTTTTGTTAAAAAATAGAAGAAATAACAATTTGTGTTTTTTTTTTATTAAAAGGATATTCTTTTATGTTGCATCGTATACAAGAATTTAATTATTTTATATAACATATATGTTTGTGTTTGCTTCTATCATTAATTTGTTTATTAACGCGAAACCGAATTCCACACTTAATTGGAAAGATGTACACCGAACGTTGTGTAGAACAGAGTCTGTAGTTTTTTTTTTTTTGTTTGTTTTGTTTCAGAACAAAACAGATAGAAGAGAGGAGTTAAGAACGAATTGTCTATAGCGTTTTAACAACTCAAAAGCTTGTGCTTTGCGCGAAAATAGTGATGAACACTACTGACCAGACTGGCACAATTTGGCGGGATAATTTCAAGTAAATCTGTTAAACGTGACATGTTCCATAGTTGAGCTCGGTAATTGAAAATCTGTTGCTTTGAGTATATCGGACGTCTGTCATAAATGAGCTGATTGCATTTTGTATTAAGTATTGTATTTTCTTTTTGTTGATCTCCGATCCGCGCACTTTATTTTTGTATAAATATATTTTTTACTTTTCTATATTTATTTTTCACACACAATCCCAGCACTAGGTTTTGGTATAATTGATTAAAATTATTTATGATATCACACAAAATTTAATCAAACGAAACAACAAATTATTGCAAAAATCAATTCAATTCATTCAAATCAAAGTAGTAGTAGATGATGATAATAATGACCGACGTTGAACCGCGAAACCGAATTTATGAATTGAGGCGAACCGACGACAACAGCGACGACAACGCCAACGACGACGACGATGAAGGCGAAGACATTAAATGCGTGCAATTCCCGTGCTGCATCAATACTGTTGCCGATTGATTTGATGAATGGTTGTTGTTGTTGCTTTTTTTGTTTGTTGGTGTTGTTGTGTGTGATAATAATGTTGCACTGCTCTCTGTTGCTACTACTCCTGCTGCTGCTGCTGCTGCTCTTGCTGGTGTTTCACTGATGTTGCTGGCAATGTTGCTGCGATAACACTCTAGACTCGATTGTACTGAGACTACTACAACTACGGCTGCCGTTGCTGCTGCTGCTGTTGCTGTTCTTCATCTGATGATGCACTTCGCGACACTGTGTTGCATATTATTTTTTTGCTTAAATATACTTTCTTTAATTTGGCGCAACCATCCGTTTGTTTGAACTATACAGTGGCAATAATCATATATATGTAGTGAATTACTTTGCGTTTTTTTTTTGTTAATTTACAATTTTTTTTACAATTATTTCAACAATATTTGTCGTTAGTTGAAGGTGTAGTAGGTATTCGCAACAAACCAGCGAAACGAACAGAAATCAAACATAAAACAAGAATTTTTTTTTTTTTGCAAATCGGAATAAAATAACTCGTACTCGTATCGCCGTCGCTCGTATAACTGTGTATAGAGAGTGCAAGGTGTAATTTATCAACAGCAAATGTAATAGCAATGCAGCAGAGAATAATAAATTTTATTTTCGTGGGTATATACGCAAAAGCACAGAAAAAAAAATACAACGAAACAAATAATAATAATAATGATTATGAGGGGTTTTTAGTTTTTATTATTATTATTACTGCTATTTTATTGTTGTGTTCTACACACGTCGTACGCGTTTCGAAGGCAAATACACACTGGGCTTGTCAATCAATGTGTGAACTAAACTTGGCGGGGGTAAGTTGAGAAACACTTTTGTTGTTTTCGACAACGGCAACGCACACTCACCCAGTGTCAGACCAAACTCATTCGCATACACACCAACCAACCATACATCTATGCAATGCGTTGAGATGGCATTAACATTTTCTCTGCAGTTGAAATGAGATAAATATAGTGACGAAGAGCGCACACCATCGAACTTGGTCGAGGCTATCTGTTTCATATTTCTGGTAGGGGTACTCTTGAAGACGTCATGGAGTGGAAGAGATGGATGGTTAGGTACTGTGAGCACACACCATCAAGCCATCTCGATGTGGAGGAATGACTGATTTGACAGTACGCCTCTTCTGTCAGCCAATAGAGGGAGATAAATGCCTAACTTATGGCGTATGTGAGTGAATGCGAGGGTGCGCGCGTGTTGATTTTCCCTCTATGCAAGGCATCCCAACAAACAGAGCAATAGATATAAAGTACTACTAAAAACCAATCCCATTTGTTATTTTTCGGCGTGGTGTGGAATTTTCGCTCAATCAGCACCAGAATGATGCATGCGCCTTCTCTTCTACGGACGGTGCGATGTGTAGAGTAGAGTGTAGCTGAGGATCTGAGTGCCAGAGAACAGAGTACATGATGGTTTGGTGTTGGATTTTTGAGAGACAAGCGCTTCTTGTAGGTTGTAGGTTGCAAAATTGATTGTGTGTGGGGCCGCATTTAGGTAACGCCTTCCTTGAAAAAAATACAATATGAAAGAAAAAAAAAAGATACGCCAGCCAAATAAATGCTGTGTGCGTGTGTTAGTGTGTGTGTGTGTATGGTTGGTGGAGACACCTGTGCGGTGGGATATATATCATTTCATTGGCTTAATTCGTCAATAGGAGAGAATATTTTATAAAATTCCCTTCATTCCTAAACACCATTCCTGATGTTTTTCGCTAAACTTGTTGTTACGGCAACAAGATGATGGAGATTGTGAGCGAAACTCTGCAACCTTTCAATTTCCCATAAATTCTCACATCAGAAAATAGTGATTTTATGGAATTTTATTCCAACCCAGTTGCGCCCACAAATGTCCAATGAATTTTCGCTGAGTCGAAAATCATCGAAATATACGGTGCTCCCGCTCATGAAAAGTGGGTGGGGAGCCAACGTCCCATCGTCATCATCATCATCTCTCATTCATTCAACCGATTGTCAACGCAAACTCAAATTGCACATACAGTCAAGCCAGGAAGAGTACAGTACGGTGTAGGGAAAAATGATTTACAACACACACTTAAAATTTTGACTGATATTTGCTATCCGTGTCGTGTGTGACGTGTACGAGAGGTGTAACCGGCCTCTCATCATCGCCATTATACAACGGTGAGGCAGTTCAGAAAAGGAGTTGAACACGAACAAAAAAAAACAAGAACAACAACAACACACATACAAAATCCCGATGATACTTGGTTCTCTCGCTCTCGTGTTTTGCTCATATTTCATTTCGTTAGGAAAGGTTCACATGTGTGCACGTGTTTGCCGTCAATTTTATGGTTTGTTTTTGTCGTTGCAAAAGAGAAAGCCATATGGCCGGTTGACTATGGTCGGTCGTGTCATCTCACTTCTTTGTTTTGACAGTTCTGCTATAAAAAAGTAACTGTCCTCCATCTCGTTTTTCCAACCCAACCAATACTATCAAGAAAAATGAGGAGAAAAAACACTTTGAGGAAGAAAAGAAAAAGCTACTATTTGGCCGAAGAATTCGAAAAGTATTTTTGGGGCTGGATTTCTGGAGTAGTTTTGGAGAAATGGCAGTCACTCTGTCTCGCTCTGAGTAGAAGGTTGTCATTCCATCAGTCAGGCAGAGATGGAGGAGATCTGGTCTGCTCTCCGTTGAGTTAGTTCGTTTCCGCGAAACGTCACTTGTGTATCAAGTGTAGTTGGTGGTGTTTTGCGCGCGTAAGCGTTGCTGCTGCTCCTGCTTACCACAGCCTCTCCCTTTCTCTCACTCACTCTGTTACTCTCATTTTGAGTGCTATTCAACTGTGGAGTTGTGTGCGTGTGTGTTGTGTGTGCTCTGTTGCTTCTTCTCTCAAAGCCGCCCAAGACCGAAGACTGGAATTTTTCGTCTTCTTCTGCTTCTTCTTGTTCATACTCTGGGTTCAGCTCGATGATCGGTGCTATCGCTTGGTCTCTTGTTGTTCTCTGTGTGGAGCCAAGAGGTCTTCGTTTTGGGAGAAAATACGGAGTGGCTACGCAAAGAAGCTAACGGGTTGGCTGAATATGAAAAATTGCACTATTTGATCTGCAGTTGTGTGTTCATTAATTCGTGTGTAGTGGTGGTGTATGTGTGTCGAATTGTGTCGAGTGCAAGTGTGCGAAGTAAGACCGTTTGTCAAGAAATGAGACCACACCATCAATCATGGCCAAGCAGAACGAAAGGGAGAGTGCGATATGACTTTTTGATTCGCTCGGTTTTTGATTGCCCGCACTACCCTCAAATGTCTCAAACGCCAGATATCATCCCGTTCCCTTTACCTGCGGCTGAGATAATTTCCTGATGCGGTCTCCAAGACAGACGATGCATTCGAGGATTAATGATTTTCTCTTTTTTGTTTCTCTGTTTTCCTCAAACTCAATCACCTTCGATGCCCGATTATGAAAGTCTGATTCAATGGTTCCTTCTGTTGTATTCATTTGATTTGCCTTCTGTTTACCAATCGCAAACAATGCAAAGCTCATCGGACGAGGTGCCCATCACACCCCGTGGCTCTATCAATTTTCCAGGTGTCCCCCACGAGTTTTTTTTTTTTTGACTTGCACTCTTCACGTACCCGGTGCATTCACAATTTTATTTACACAAACTTTTGACAAGTGGGCGCACATGCATCCGATACATCATAATGTTGTCAGACACAAAAAAATAGCCGCCGAAGAGGATAGATTGGATGTAAAGCATAAACTGTGTGTAGAAGAGATTCCTTGCCCAAAACCGGGAGGTGTTAGAGTCGTAAATCAAATGCAATGTGTTTTACGATTTTATTTATTTTCCAACATTCGGCTGTCGGGTTTTATATGAATTTTGTGGCCGGCGCTAGTGTGCCACCCCGTCGATGTTGTTCAATGGGATTTAGGTGTCGCGCATAATGTCTATGGTGTGCATTGATAAAAATTGATTCACCGACAAAAACAACTGAAATTTATTGAAGTTTAACGAAAAGACGGAGAGTTTTGTTTCACCTTGCAATGGGAAAGGTTTTAGAATTCCTATTTGATGCAATGAAAGAGGAATTTTGAATTGGAACTATGAAGTCGTTCTCTGTAGACGCCTAAAAAGGTGTTTTTAATAGTTTTTTGTGCGTCCAAAAGAGGATTGTGTCATCGTGAGATTTAAGGTGTTTTACTGGAAATATTTGTGTAGACATGTTCGTGAACTTGTAGCTTTCTAGAAGTGAAAGGAGAAATGACAGCGAACAGCAGAAGCAACCAAAAATCCAGAGGAATGCCGTGAAATTTAAAATTGTGACTCATTCGTTTTTGCGATTTTCACAAGTCATCCCGCGATGATTTGCTGAATGTGTTTTCCCCGTCGGACATAAGAGTAGGAAATTGTGTCATCCCTCCGAATGGATATACCCTCTGTACGAAATGCTGGTGTTTATAGAATATATCGAATATTAGTTAATGACCATCAGTTTGAACAGACGTCTCTTAGTTTTTTAATTGAAAAGTTCGTTGATTCTAGCCATCGGTTGTTAAGTTTGTGATGGAAAATCCGTGAATTTTTTCTCGAAGTAAGCGAACATAATTTTCAAAGACTGTGCAATTGCACAATAAGAAATCACAATCGCCATTACCATAAATACCAAACTAATAGGCAGCAGTTTGGCAGACGTCAGCAAAATACAGCCTGTTAAGGCATCCAATGCAATCCTGCAATCTTTGAGACTGCTGCGCACATAAATCCGCACCTCTGTGATTTTTATGACATTTTTTAAAAGGGGTAGAGCTGTTGGCCGAAAGATTGCAACAATTTAAAATAAGAGAGTTTATAGTCGAGGCAGCTTTCAAAGGAAGGAATTTACTTATAAAATACTCCAGTTTCTTCATGATTTTGAACGTTTTCCCTTCAATTTACCAACTCTTATATCGAACATTGACTTTCCGTGGTAATTTCTCATGTCTCAAGAACAATATTACCGTCAACTCTTCCCAATCAACCGACAAGCAATGTCCCCGCAGTGTTAGGTCCTCTCTCTCACGACGAAAACAACATAATTTCATTTTGTCAAAACCAAACGAGAGAAACGATTATTGAAATTTATATCAGCATGAAAGTTTAAAATTTCCATCACGTATTGGCTGACATCGGCGAAAGACATCACGTCCTTTTCGTCCTCCCCAAAAACGACTTCTTAAGTGGCCACTAACGACTGCTGAATATGATTTTAATAAATTTTTCAACGAAGAAAATCAAACCAATGCCAATGCAACATCTTCCCTGTAGAGCGCTTTAATGTTGGGGTATTTAATTTTCGTGAAAACTTTAAGGAGCATATTTTTAGACATTCTTAACGATCTAATGCCGGAACCAAAAAACATGTCGAAACGAAAAATCAATAAAATCCCAAAAAGTTCACGTGTCCTACAAATCTGTAGCTGACAGGCCTCAATGCCGACGATGACATGCATTTTTGTTGCCGACGACGGCGTCGTTGTTCAAAATGAAAAAAAAGAACACAACTTCAAGCGACACCAGTCCTGGCATCACAGGATTTGGTAAACAGGGAGCCATACAGCAATTATTCATCCAGAATCAACAACCTTGCGCCCTATTTGTTTGCGTATGTTTGTGTGCATACAATTTTATGGGGGATCTCCATCTGGGTGCGAGTGTGTGTGTGTGCCTGTTTGTGAGTAACTTTGGGAATATGGGACGAACATTTAAAGAGGCTTTTAACTTATTCGCAAAAGTCCAGCATTGCGAAATTGATTCATAAATTCCGAAGGATAATAACTTGTCGCGTCATGGATACCCCTTGATTCTAGTTTTACTGCTTCTCCTTTGTTTTTTTTTTTATCTGTACGTGTGTCCGTAATATGTCATCACCGACGAAAGGACGAAGAGGAGGACCACTACTCAGCAAGCCGGCCGGACGGTGGTGGTAGCTGCAACGGCAACGGCAACGGCGGCGGCGACTGCGACGACAACGACGATGACTATGAATCGATTTAATGAACGAGCGCGAAAGTGCAAAACGGTGCGCTGCTATTATTCATTTTCAGCGGCATCGGCAGCCAGAAAAGCCCCAGAACAGCATCCATGGTCAACCGACTTAGCACACCGATCCTGGCAGCATGCACATCCAGAGAGGTAGACACACACGCGTCCATGGACTATCAAACACACACACAAACACACGACCAAAAATGCACATATAGTCAATGCAAAACAATTGGTGCAAGTGATGAAGAGCGGGTGAAGCTCCAGACAGCTAGAGTCCAGGATGGGCGCCTGGCTGTGGGAAGTGCGGGGTGAATCCTTTGCCACCTTCCCTGGCCAGTGCCTGATGCTGTTGAATGGCTTAATGATAATGACTGACAGAGAATGACGGAACCACTTTTCTAGCTTATTTTCTTGTCATATTTTATTGACTTGATGTGGTTTCGGTTTTGCGTTCGGTCTTTTGTTTTATTTATTTTTATCCTTTTTTTTCGGTGGGAGCAGCACTGAGTGACTGGCTGCAACACCCTTTAACTTTATTTATGTCGTCCATTCAAGTTTGGTGTTCGATTTTATTGATTTTTGAACTGCGGTGACAGGGAATGATTGAGCGAAAGAAATTTATTCCCTCAAAATGGAGCAACGAAAAATTGAATATTTTGTGGAATTCGTTTTGTTGTTTAAACGAATCACGTGGTTTTTGAGAGGTTTTTCACTCGGCATTTAGAACTGTCGGACTGAGGTTAGAATTTTTGTGATTATTTAAAGCAAGGAATGTTGCACTTAAGATATTTTCTGGTGATAGAAGAGAATATTTTCATTAAATGTAGGACAGTGAATGCCTGACCGTGATATGAATTAAGTGCTTGTTGACTAAATAAAGAAATAGAAATGCATGAGCTTAGACAATTTAATGACCGCAGTAAGTGAAATGCAGTATGTATGTGGATTGAATGAAAATCAACTCACTATTCCTGTAAGCCTTTAATCATTATTTGGATAGCGGTAAGGTGATCGAGGGATCGGAACTTCAACTACACGAGCTAGCACGAGTTGTTCTTAGAAATTGGCGCTAGTAGTTTAGAAAACTGCATTATCCTCATCGCATTACAAACGGAACGCCGACAACATAATATGTCTTGAGTCTGAGCTGAACTCTCCATACTAATAGAAGAGAGTTGATGAACTTCATGTTTCAAAAATATGAAAATAGGGATAAACTAGGTATGTCCCCGTGCTTCTTGCTTTCAGTGTCCCAAGTTTGTCTTGTGAGGCGCTGCAGGCTAGTCTTCGCCACAGATTGGCAATAAAAAGACGATTTACAAAAGAGCGACTCTTTAATTCCTTTGAGCAGAACTGTTGAATTTTCCATACTGTATCTTCTTCCAGTTTCAGCACTTATTTTGCTTCGGTTTGCTTTGGATTATGTGGTGAGAATTCACAGAAAATGTGATTTTGGCTATTATTGTGTCAATAAAATGTTACTCTTGTTGAAATAAGAAAGGAACATTTGAAGCAATCTCCTGTCACGACTGACGTGTTCTTGTGGCAATCATGATCTTGTCAACATAAGCGAAGACTGTCCTAAGCCTGTTGGCAAAGAACTGTGTCTAGTCTGTGACGGACATGGGTTTCAACCAACAAGCCGCTGCAGCTGAAGCGATCTATAGGTGCTTCCAATTGGGCACATCCTTGATTGCGGACTTTCTTCACAGCCTTCTTCACAGTATCTCCCTTTTATACGTGATGAGCCTTTGGGCTTTTTAACATTCAAGTTGTCCCACTAACTTGGGCACAACCATTCGAGTCTCTGTGCACATTTAGATTCCAAAAACTAGCCGCTAATTAGGCGAGGATGGAGGCAGTGGTTAAGAAATTCAATTTGTAAGTGCGTGGGACACCGAGGCTGAGGGTGGCATCTCTGAATGGTCTCATTGAGTGCGAGGCTGTGAAGTGATAACTATAATAATAATAATATGGGTGGCGCTACGGCCCGTAGAGGGTCAGGGCCTAGCTTCTCAGCAACCACTCGTGTTGTGCGTGCTATTGTTCTCTCACGCGTGGACCTACAGTTTACTGCCGACTCCGAACGGCGTAGTTGAGAAGCTTTTTCTAGACAGGAATACTCTTTGAGCATTGTCATGGTGAAAGATGGTAAATTCGGGTATCGAACCTGGCACCCTCTGCGTAGGAGTCGACGCACTAACCCACAACACCACGGCGACCCACGTGAAGGGATAACTGAAATTACCAAAATTGAAAAGAGCCTGTGGATTGCAAAATGGGTACAGCGTTCTTAAATGCACTTTACACAAACTTTTACTCTGAAGTAAAAAGTTTCTGTGTGTCGTTGTTCTTTCGACATCAATTAAATAAAACAAAATAAATAATATAACTTGTGTAGCCCAGCTAAAGCCCGGGGAGTTCTCTGTTAAGGTGGCTATCCCACAAACATGGGGAGCTAAGTTGTAAGTGCGCTAAACTTGACTAGGGTATTTTAAACGCTTGACTAATGTCGCTGTACAGACAAAAGTACAACGAATGTAGCTTTTTTGAATATACTTCTCCAGGTGTACTTAAAGGCACACAAGACTAAATATATAACAGGCAGACTACAGGAATACAGGCAGATGATCTATGAAAGACGAAGAGCTGTGAACTATGCAGCATATTTAAATATACTTCTCCAGGTGTCCTTTAAGGGAAACAAGGTCAAAGAATACACACTGAATTCTATGAAAGACGAAGAGCTTCTACAACCGCTTTAAGAATTATCCATGCCACTGTACTGGACTGTCAGTTTTGTTCTTCAAGAGAGGGATCAACTAATAAAATGGCCTTTAATTCCCCAGGAGCAGCGGTTCACAAGAGTAATTCTGCGGTGATCGCGATGTTTGAACCAGAAATGAAGTATTACAGAGATGGCCGACTTCTAACTCTCTTTCCCATTGAGATTTTTGACAACTGTTTTTTGTAACGTGTTCATAAACCAAATTGACCAATCAGAGGACGGCATTTACGTTATTTCGTGAATAACCGTCAAAAATTCATGAATATCTGTCAAAAAAGTATTAAAATTCGTCGATGGACTAGGGGGCAATCAGCTGTCAAGTCGGCTATCTATGTAATACTTCATTTACCACGGAGACAATCTAAAAGAGCTCATATAGCTGCCCATAGCTACGCCTTTGCTCAAGACATCCCTTCCTAGAAGGCATGATATTATTCAACAATATTAAGGTGAAGAATTTACATAAAAGTTAAGACTGAATAGTTGTGATTCTTATACTTAGCAACAGACGTCTAATTTTCATACAATGACTTGATTTTTACGAGCAAGTTCTTCACGCATTAATGCAACGAATGAAAATATGTCTCGGCATGCAGTCGTTGCATGACATCGATCGCAAGGCGTGTCCTTCCACACGATTGCACTTAAAAGAGGAACGAACGTCAAATGACGAATGTATATTGTTGAGCTCTTCGAAATAAAGTTCAAACATTTTAACATCTGATCATCAAAACAAATTTTCTGGTGTTTTTTGCTGATACTAATCATAAATCTAATTCATAACTTGGCTGCAGTTACAACTTAAATTTGTGTTGGTTTCCCGGCGTTCATAAATATTTAAATGGAACCTGGGTACGACACGGCGTATTTTAAACGCAACCAAGTTCATTGCGTTTTCCCATTTAATTTTTCTGTCTTAAGCCATTGTTATTTATCGTGGGGTGTAACATGTGTATGTTTATTTCTTGGTTAATGAATTAATGTTAATACTTGATAGTATTAACAAAGAGATAGAGGTACTTTTTTTTAGCCTCTGAGACTCCTAAAACAATCATTCTTACACTCGAGACGTGCAACACTACAAAAGCACCAATGGTCTGAAAGTGACTGTCAGTTAGGAAGAAGTTAATTTACAGGTGAGCTTATGTTATTTCTAGGTAATGCATGTTCACTATAATTTAAGGTATGAAATGGACTATCAACGACTTACTTACTTGCACACTGGCAGTCGGTGTGCAGTGGATACATTCCTGTTCTCCTAAGCTGGGTGTCTAGGTTAGAGGGAGGGGGGCTGCTAGTGCATTAGACCATATTGATCCATTGTGATACCCCTAGTCAGACTACTACCACTGATTGACTACTCAAGTGATAGTGCGGTTAATTTGATCCCAACTGGTGACTGACTCAGATTCGAAAACCAGATAAAAGCGTATTAACTTTGCTTTCAGTGGGAATCGAACCGGGGACCCCGCTAACCAGGGGCAGGCACTCTATCAACTGCGCCACCCAGTCGTCAAACTGGGTGTTTCTATGTCTCTCGATTCACTGACAATGATCGGAGAGCAAGTCTGTCTGTGAAAAAAGCCTCTCAAACTTCACTGCTCGTCGTAAGAGTAGCTGGCATAAGAGTAGCTGCCATCCACTCGTTTTGAAGAATAGCAACCACAAAAATAGTGGTTCGTGTAGAGGCATTTCTCATGGCGGACTAAAGCGCCTCCCATATTAAGCTGAAATGACATAAACTTGCCTCTATTTGCACCAAAAAAACTTGGCTTCATCTTTGTTTTTTTGCTGCGCCGTGGCGTAGTGGGTAAGTGCGTCGACTACTAAGCAGAGGGTGCCAGGTTCGAATCCCTAATTTAACAACTTTCATAATTCACGGCTTCCACCTCTTTCGAGTCACTGACAATGCTCAAAGAGTATTCCTGTCTAGAAAAAGCTTCTCAACTTCGCCGTTCGGAGTCGGCATTAAACTGTAGGTCCCTTCCACTGGCGAAAGAACAATAGCCCGCACAACACAAGTGGTTGCTGAGAAGCTAGGCCCAGGTCCGCCTCGGACTGTAGCGTCACCCATATTATATTATTATTATTATCTTTGTTTTGGAATTTTTTTGATTTTTGCGAGGAAATCCTTGTCCCAAAATTGATAGGATTTCTACGTCACCGTTTTTCTGTCCGAACGTAAATTAATGCCGACAAATCGTAAGATCTACTTTCCGAATTTTGCAAGCCGTCAAACAAACAACAATTCAAATTAACTAAGATGGGTGTCAGCATTCATCCTTGTGGAACACAGCGACCAGTGTGACATTGGAATCAGGAAGTTGTGGCTCATGGTGCCTGTTTGAAGATCTGTTAAAGGGTCCCAAGTCAACCTAGGATTGGTATGGCATCGGCAGTACTTATTTACAAGTTTGTAATTAGAATAATGTAATGTAATAATACTGGTGGCGCGACATTGTAAGGCTGACTTGGGTCTGGCTTCTACAGTCTTTTGATTCCTCCTGCATATATTGGGTTCTAGTTGACAAGCTCTGAAGGCTTAGTTTAAAAAATTAAGAACTTTCATTCGAGTAGAAGGATATTTTTGGATATACAGAATTGATTCCAAAAATCGCACCTTGCTACGAAGTGTTTATGCCAGAGACCTGATCAATAACACACAATTTTCCTGTTTTAATCAACGTAGGAAAGATGTCGGGAAGTTAAATGCTTGGTCTCTCAGTTCTAAATGACGACTGCATCTTCATTTTATGCTCCCATCTGCGATGGAACTGATCCTCAAACAGAAAGCCGCAAGAACTAACGTAATCTCCGACTAGCTACTATTCTTTGAAGAGTTTCATCACTTCTGTGGGCATCGTATGTGCGGGCGTCAACTACTGCCTTGTCCTACAGGCTCGGTGTCGAAGACATGACACAAGTAAAATATTGTTGAATACAAGTGTCATTTCTTCAGGGAAATAAGCTACTGAAGAATCATCGGCGTTATTCTGATAGATGAATAAAATTGACAATTGCAGAGTATTTGACAATTGAAAACTGTACACATCGCGAAACGAAGTCTTGTTTTCATCATCGCATTCGCTGCCATTCCTTATCCTCTATTTGTTGCTAAGTTCCTCTTATGCTATTCTTCTATACAGCTATGAGTCAGATTCGTTCTAAAATTAATCGAATAGACTCCAGACCTCCGGATTGAATCTTTAGAAGTTCCCTACTGTTAAAAGTTTCTTCATGTTTTCAAAATTTGTTCTGTTTTGTTACAAAAATAAGAACCAAGATCAAAGACAAAAGAATCGAACGAATTAAAAGTCATTAACGATCGTGTGATGTTGTGTTTGTTTTTTCATATTTGCCACGATTAGCCCATGAAGACTAAAGTTAAAATAATTTTGCAAATTTCACTCCTATTCCACATACGTCATGAGCATAAATTAAACCAAAACTACACACAATCTCCGCTGCCGCCTCATTTCGGACTCATTTACATTTTATTTGGCACATCGATGCTTCAGCGAACCATTGAAGTGGGTGCTGTTTTCGAGTGGTTTCTGAAGCGTTCTTCTTCAGATGTTCAAAAGATATTTGGAACAAAATTCGCTGCTACGGCACGTGAAAATGTATAAAAGTTATTTATCCATCGAGCGGCACTGATCGCTTTGTGTATAGGGAGAGAGAGAGGTAGGCTGAGTTTTGCAGGTGAAATCGGTTCGACAATGTCTCTCTTTTTTTTGCAATTCAGCGTCCCTTTACGCAGGATACTGATGTCACAGACATCAGTCGCACAACGGCAACTTGAATGCACTTGTTATGAAAGAAGGACAAGCACAAGTACGTTACAAAAACCCAAAGCCAGACTGTCCATTTATTATCTACCTAAGGTCAAGGTCTGCTACGACCTCGACCCATAGTTTCAACAGAACTAGGCACGGATAGCCCACAAAATGACGGAAGCAGAGACATGGCGCAGAGAAGGACAGAGCAGTGTGATTAATTTTGCGACGGCACCAGCCGTCTGATGTACCACAATTCACCCGGTCACCTTCGGCAACAACCGGGCTGCTTGGTGAGAAATCGGAAAAGATTCTTGAATGTGTGTTGTAATGCGAAGAGTTGAATGTTAATTCTGGAAATTTCTCTTTTTGTTTCTTCAGTTCTTGTGAAGCCAATAGCCGAAGGCTCTTAGAAACCGATTCGATTTGGGAAACCAATGGAAGCTGAATACTGCTCGTCGGAGGATTGGGTTACATTGATTCAATTTGCATAATTTTTTCCCATTTAATTGGATTTTAATGGAAGTTGCTGTTTTTGGGAGGTTTTCTTTTGGAATTCTTCTTTTATCGTTTGATGGCCCATTCGGGTGAGATATGGGGACAACTTGTTTGGGGAGCAGCAGATTATAAGTTCGCAGATTGTTTTGAAATGAAAATTAAGCAGTTAATACGACGAGAATGACTGCTTAATGATGTGCTGGAGGAACATGTGCTGTGTGTTGATAGGTTTGATTGAATTGTTTTCGTCGGAATTAACGACCATGGAATGGTGATTTTTGATTTTGTGACGATGGATGGTATAAAATATTCGAATTGTTGCTAAATGATGGGGGGCAAAAATGCTTAGAAATTAATCGTTTTTTGAACCAACGCGAGGGCGTCTTCTTGCGTCCAATCGAAGTGAAATAATTAACCCCACCCACAAAGGGGGAGTGATGCTTCAGTGATTCCACGAATCACCGAAGGAAGCTTTTGATACATGGCGTCTTAAATCAAAGACCTTGACTGTAATGTAAAATTGCGAACGATTTGTTAGACTCGTTGCCAGGCAGCTTGGGCACGCTGTAAATTGAAGCAGAGGCTCAGTTGGGACTTAGAAAAATGTTGTACGACGACGGTTTGCAAAAATCTCGAGAGGCTGAAGGCCCAAGCCCATAGAATCCGTTGCACAATGTCAACAAATAGGAAACTCATAGGTCCTAGTGAAACGGAGAGAGACAGCGAACGTGGCCCACGAGTGGAATGCATCACGACGGATGAAAGGCCCGAACCTATAGAATCCGTTGCGTGCGTAAAGTTTGGAATCCACAACAATCCTAGCGTGTGCAATCCAGTCTTGTATAAATCTAAGAAATTCGTATTTATTAAGAATCATTCAAAAACAATTGATCATAAAACAAAACGTATCGATTAAAACCTCTGTCAACGCACGAAAAGCTTAAACTTCATCCGTCGTGATGCATTCTATTTGTGAGCTGCATTTATTGTCTCTCTCCTTCTCAATATGGCTTATGAGTTGCAAATTTTTTGACAGAACGCGCGTAACGGATTTTATGGGCTTGGGCCTATTTCTAACTTACTGGCCCATCTTAGAGTGCCCGCTTAGGGCCAGTAAGTAAGAAATAGTAACACTGTTCGTCCAACTAGTTTTAAGCATTTTTGTCTAGTATGTAAGTTTGTTCCGAATTTGAAATAAAAATGAAGTGAAAACAAAAAAATGGGGCAAAATTGGGCCTTCAGAAGGTTGCTTGCACCTTGAGACACAACTTAAAGCTTGTGCTCTGACACGGAAATGAAGTGTTGAGACGGTTGTTGCCTTTGAAGCAAATACCAAACAAATTCCATCAAAAAACCAATCTGTTTGGAGAGTCATTGACTTTTATTTTCACCTACCGGATGACTAATTCAAACAACAGCGAATGTATCCTTCAAATGTGCTGTACGTCAATTAAAAACATCAACTGTCTCAATCACTGTCTGGGATCTGCTTAAGATCTTCCTCATGACCAGACACATTCAAATGCCTGCGAACAACACGTCAGGTATCTCTGGAATATTAAATGGAAATTGGCTTGTTGCAACCACAATAGCGGTCATAAAATGTCCTATCGCATCAGTGCAGAAATCAAAAACCTGAACAACCACACATTCAAAGACGGTCAACTTTATAGAGTGGGCGAAAACAAGTTTTGCGTTGACAAATATTTTCACCGGATTATGACGAAGAGACAATGAATTGTTTTCTTTTTGTTGCCAAATAATATTAAATTCCGAAGTCACTGTTGAGGATTAAGGTCCGGCGAGTCTTCGAATTCTGCACTTAGGTAGAGAGGCACAGGTACACATCAGCGCTAGCAACAGGAAGAATATATAAAATGTACAATTTTGACATTTTACAATCTTTACAACGCGGGAGAGAGAGAGAGAGGGGGAGAGTGCATGCCGACGGCGGCTGCATAGGAGAACGCAGCTACACGAAAACACAAGGACGCATTGTCTTGTGTAGTGAACTGTCATACGCTGTTCACCAGCGCGACGGACTTAAGAGCATGAACACACATGCAAGTGACAGGCAGCTAAACGGGAATGAAAAGGATTTTCAGAGTGAAATCCTTAATTGGATTAGCAAGAAGTGGCAGAAACAAATTTTTAAGACTTTTGCCCGTGAGTCGCTTTGTGAGTGAAACAGAGAAATGACCTTGTCTGTGGCTTATGCCATAAAACCAATAAACATTTTCCCACTTCATTCGGTGTAGTCGCTTTTTGGCAAAATAAATGTGCAAGGAATACGGAAAAAGGCGTTCTGAGGAGGCGTTTGCATTTTTAATCTGCATTGGTCATGCCACACTGTGGTCAAGGTTTGGAGTGGTTGGTTTTGTGAAACAGTGACGTCTAAACACACACCTTTCGAGAGGCATGTATGGGTGGGTATTTCAATTTCCGTCGGTAAATCAACATTGGGTAGCCGCTCCGATGGGTGAGTACTGAAGCAATGGTTTTTAAGTGTGCGTCGATGGGTTCTAAATGTTTTGTTCGCAGAGGTTGCGATTTTGTTGAATTAACAAAAGACGGAAATTGGATTTTAAAATGGAATTTATGGTGGTGCCTTGTCTTGGTCTACTAGTTCAGGAAAGGTGAAGTCAATTGGACAAATGGCATCCCAGTTGAAGGAATAAACGAATCAACGGAAGAATTATGCCAAAGGTTCAGTTAGATGCAAAGAGAGATTCACACAAATCGCATAGAATTTGAGAAGGATTCGTGGGTACCTTTGAAACATAAGATTCATTCCAATCTGCATAAATTGATCTTGAATTCATCTTGGAAAAAAATGATATCTACTCCTAATTTGTAACGTTTGCAGCTTGCTACACGTAAAATGGAATGCTTTCGGAGACCCCATTCATGTCTCCTTTGAACAACTAGATCTCTATACCGCAAAATTTTAATCTTAATCATTTTTTTATTGCCCCAAACAAGGTCACTGTACAATATTCCAACACTCACCCTCAGTACTGTCACATCTTAGTGATTTTAGAGGCCAACATATTTGAAGGCATTATCTTACATGCAGACAGCATCCGCACAACGCGAACATGTGTTTACACATGCCTCTGTTGAAAGGTAAACGTTGGCAACTCATGATCACAGTTAATATTTACCACATGCTCAACAATTTGAGGCATCGTGACATCCTGTCACGGGAGAGCACACAAAATCAACTTTTAATAATTTCAAATATTTCAGAGTAAGAGTTCATTAATCTTTGAGTGTGGTACAAAATAAAAATGAAATGCAAACTTGTCAGTGAACTCGTGATGGTATGCATTCAAAATATCTTGTTTTGTAAGACCAATATGTGCTTTCAGAAATTTTGTTCGAAAATGACTGCGGCACATTTGTGTACACGCATTAAAGTATGGCCTTTGCTTTACGAGTTCTAAAAAAAAGGCAATATTGTATCAAAATAAGTGGAAACAAATGAATACGTTTTGGAGACGTTTTTTTGAAATCCCTGCTCATTATAGCTTTTGCAAGCTTGCCCTGCATACTGAGGCGTTGGACCTACACAAAACTATAACTGAAGACAAAAAATCAAGTGAAGTTGAAATTTGGAAAAAAAACATATTCAAGTACTGGGGACTAAGTGAGAGATGAGAGGATGTTTTCCTATGGAAAATTGAGGGAAATAATATAATAATAATAATATGGGTGGCGCGACAGTCCGAGGATTGCCTGCGCCTCGCTTCTCAGCAACCACTCGTGTTGTGCGTGCTATTGTTCTTTCACCCGTGGAAGGGACCTATAGTTTAATGCCGACTCCGAACGGCGACTTTGAGAAGCTTTTTCGAGACAGGAATACTCCTTGAGCATTGTCAGTGACTCGAAAGAAGTGGAGCCGTGGACTATGATAGGTGGTAAATTCGGGTATCGATCCTGACACCCTCTGCGTAGGAGTCGACGCACTCAAATATGTGTAAAATATGGCGACTTCGAGAGAGTTCACTGTATTTAAACGAGTCCTAAACTGCAGGCGTTCGCAAATTGCTGTTTCTTAAGAACGAAAGTAGACTGGAATATCCATATTCTGCCTGCAGACCTTGTTTTTTCTTACAATAAGTGAATTTTACAAGGACGTTTGCCCACGTTTTTCCTAGATTATACAAGCCATGAGAAGATTTGTTTGTTAGTTCAGTTGCTTTAATTTTTTTTTCCACAGTATCAAATTCTCAGTCTCTGTACTTTGGACACTTGGAAGTCTACCAGATTGTCCTTGTAACTAAACTAAGCGCCACTGGAATGATGAACGCTTGATCTACGTTTCTCCAATAGTCAATTCTCTGCCAAGAGATCCAAAGTCAACAACATTACATGCGCCATGAAAGGACACTGTCTCATGAGATCACAAGAGAATGATTTATCAGGGAGTGTCCTTTAATGGCGTTCTCTAAAGATTTGTGTAGAATCTGTTTGAGGAAGGAATACTGCTTCAGCTAATTTTCACAAATATAGCGTCTAGACGCCCACGTTTATAAGCTTATTTCTAATGCAATCTTAGATCTTCTGCGACTTCCTGTCTTATTCCACGCTAATAAGAAAATGAGTGAACAAATTGAGTTGAGGCGCTCAGCTAGATCTCCCCTACTAGAGAGATGACCAAAATAAACAACGTACACGGTTATTATTTTCGGCAGAAGACATGGACTTAGACGAGATATTGTCCTTATTCGATTCTCACTGATGAGTGACACTGTTGTCATTTTTCTGCGTGCAACTAATTGGGCCTTTCGGATTAGTGGTTGTCTTTATAAAGAGTGTGCTCCGTTTATGAACATGGAACTGCTCAGATGATCAAGTAGCATTTTGACAAATTCCACTCTAAATATGTCAACTATATTCTAGTTCACTGTCCTATCCCTTTGCTTTCCATTGATTTCTGGGCATTATAATTCAGTAGTTCCCGCTTTAAATTGACTTAATTAAAACAAGGCATTTTCGGATTTTAGAGGGATTCACATTTCTGATTTATTCATTAAACCTGTTGAAATTATTTTCAAATCCATCTTTCTTTCCCATAACTAATACTTTCCAATCCGGACCTAAATGTTATCCTGTCCTTGCTAGTTTTTTCTGGTACTGTATTTTCTGTACACAAGACGAGTGCTGGGAACAAGCTTCCAATAAATAGATTTGTTGTGGTTTAAGATACATTTCTCGAATTGTTTTACATTTAATTTTTACAAAAATTAATTAACTGCTTTTTTACGTGAGAACATTTCTTTTTTTAACGTTCTTAGACCATGCCTTTGCTCAAATTTGTACACCCAACATAGGTTAGCTTTAAAATTTCGAGTTTGGTTAACATGCAATATATCGTGATATAATTCGGAGAAGTAAATCTCTTGAAACTGGAACACGTTTTTTAACCACTCGAAAAATGGATTTTAGATTTTAGTTATTTCGGATTTTCTCAGCGTCTTCCTGGTCCAAATTCGGTTAGAAATTTGAAATGATCCAACAGCATTTTCGAATTTAAATCTTTGGCACACCATACTTTTCAGCTAATGCAAATTCAGAGTGTCCAGCATCTAGTTCGCGTACAATTTTGTAATGCAATTTTTGCCATTAGGTAGGTTAGGTTAGATTAGGTTTTGGTGATGATAGAACATCAGTTCCACTCGGAGGTGGCCTGTGAGTACCTTCATTGCCATTAGATACCCACCATTGATCGTGCTTTACACACAATACCAAAAAAGAAACACCAACCAAATAAGACACAACTCTGTTTTGTATATATCTTCATATATATACATATGCATAAGTATGTAGCTTAGCTTAAGTTAGCTTAAGTTATTTTTAAGGTAGTATGTAACTTAGTATATACATTTTTTTTAATAAAACAGTTCATTTATTAAGTTTTTCGCCATTTTTTCGAAATATAAAGTTGTACATTCAAATTGATTTTCATTTCGTTAAACAGGCAGTTGGGCTAAGTCGAAGGACATAGTTTAATATTAAGTTTAGCTTAGAGAGCCCGCCGATGGCCAGTAAGTTAAAATAGAATCCTTGTTCGTCCAACTAGTTTAAGCATTTTTGTCTAGTATGTAAGCATATACGTAAGGAATTGAGAAATCAAAATGAATTTAAAAAAATAAGAAGACACAACTCTGTGAATAAAATATATAATCACGAACTGATCATATAGCAAATGGCAGTTTTTGTATCTCCATAGCCTGTAGCTGCATTTACAACTTATAGATCAATAAAAGTTATCTTGTCCCTAATATCGTACTTAAATCGAGCTAGAAAAAGAAGAAACAAATATTGTTGAAAATTTCGGAAGTTCAAATTATAATAATATAATATGGGTGACGCTACAGTCCGAGGCGGACATGGGCCTAGCTTCTCAGCAACCACTCGCGTTGTGCGTGCTATTGTTCTTTCACGAGTGGAAGGGACCTACAGTTTGATGCCGAACGGCGAAGTTGAGAAGCTTTTTCTAGACAGGAATACTCTTTGAGCATTGTCAATGACTCGAAAGAGGCGGAGCTGTGAATTATCAAAAGTGGTAAATTCGGGTCTCGACTTCGGGTCACTTACCCACTACTCCACGGCGACCCACTGTTAAAATTATAGAAATGATAATGTAAAGTTTTGCCGACTCACATTTTCGAGGAATTCACATTATCGAGTGACTAACACGAAATGTCCACTGGCTACTCTTCAAATAAAATGTTTTTAATAGTTGACTAGATACTAAGGCCAACGGAATTTCTTCGTCACGTCAATTCTGAAATACACCCCGAATTTTTGCGAAGGGTATGTGAAAATTTGGATTTTTCTAAATCAATGCCTGGCTTTCATTTCAATTTAAAATGTTCAGCCTCTAAACAAACACGCTTGTTTCACTTCAGGTTTTTTGAAAAAGTATAAAATCAAACGATTCTTTCGCAAGTAAATCGTTCCCCACATAAAACGTTAGGTAGGTGGGCTGCTAGTGCATTCTTAGACCATATTGGTCCATTGTGATACCCCAAGTCAGACTACTACCACTGATTGACTATTCCAGTGATAGCGCCGTTAATTTGATCCCAACGGCAAATGGTGACTGTACCAGATTTGAAAACTAGATAAAAGCGTATTAACATTGATTTCACTGGAATTCGAACCGGGGAACAGAGGCAGGCACTCTACCAACTGTGCCATCCAGTCGTTGAAACATGTAAAAAAAAATCACACTTTTCTAATTCAAGTCACTCAGCGACTTTATTGATGCATTGACATGGAAAACGTTCCAATTTCATCATCACATCACTTGTAGATAATTTCTTTCTTTTTGCATGAACGTTGCACCATGCTAATGGAATAATTAATTTCTTGCAAAAAACTCTCATATAATTGCTGTCATTATTTCGTAATGTGAACAATCAAAAACGTTCATGAATGCTTGTCCTAGTGATTTGTTTTATTATTCAGTTGGCTTGGTCTGACAGATTGATGTGATTTTTAAATTCCGATCGAAGACAATGTTTGTAGTCTTTATCTCAGTGTTCTCCACTCTGCAATTATACAAATTAAAGAAATAACTTGTAAAAAAAAAATGTTGAATACAGTGTCAGTACAGAATTGAATAGGAGAGTGGGGAGTAATGGGTTAATATTAACATCTTTGAGTCTTAGTGTACTGTTAACAGATCGGCGAGTGTTTTCTAGAGTCAATTGAAGTGTTCGAAGGACAGAGCCCAAACGCCAAAATTAAGCGTGCGCCGAAGAATTGAGTTTTCATTATTCTCCATTGCTGCTCATCTGAGCAGATCCATGTTCATTAACGAAGTACACTTTTTATAAAGACAGCCACTCATCGGAAAAGGCCAATTTGTGACACGCAGAAAAATGCCAACAGTGTCACTCATCAGTGATAATTGAATAAGGACAATATCTCGTCTAAGTCTATGCCTTGTACAGAAAATAATAATAGGTAGGTTATTTTGGTCATCTCTCTAGTAGGAGAGATCTAGCTGAGCGCCCTAATATAGCCTTAATAGCACCTTATAATTTATCCCCTCATTTTCTGCTGAGTATGGATTTCACATATTGGGTCTAGTAAAGAACCGAATGAGGAAAATGATAGTAATCCCCATTGAACCGTCGGAAAGAGCAAATGTCTCACAATCCTGTCCTCAAAAGTGACTTTAAAATCGACAAGGAATCACACTCATTTTACTTACATTTGAAGTCAACATCTTTCTAAAATAGAATAAAAAAAACTGTTTGATTACAAAAAAAGGGAGTCTGTGCCGATTATTGCCTTCATACATCGGAGCACCTTTCGTGGAAGTCACCGCAGTTTATTGGCATATTCATCCGCCGCTCCACGGGCTTAACCGTGTACGTTGTTTTTGTTTTCATACGAAAATCGATCGAGAATTCTATTCAAGTGAAAATCCTTGTCCCTATACCCCAACGGAAAGTCTCGACTTATTCATCATTCAAGCATTTCCTTGTGAAATGCTATTTAAATATGAAATTTTCTTAAAATGTGACTTATTGAACCCGTGGTACATGTGGAAATGCACCAACTCTGCGATAGTTGCCGCGCCGATTGGCACAGTTTCAAAATTGGCTTCGTTAATAAAACTATAGTGGCTTCCTTTGGCATACCTACTCGCAGTGGCTTCAAAGTTGTGTTGTTAAGAATTTCAATTTCAATTAATACGAGGACGAACGACTTACGGATTCCATTTTCAGTCAAGTTGACTTAATTCACATAACTTGCGTCGCATTTTCTCTGTCTCCAGTGACGACGCAAATCGGGTAATCAGACCAGGAATGCTTTTAATAAGCATCTTTAACTTTCATAATGCTTTGTCTTCTCTGTAGAGTACACAAATTGAACGTGATTCGAAAGACCAAAGTATGTTCATGCCGGATAATGAGCGATGACTCTCACCTTGCAATTCTTAATCATTCGAACTAAAAATAGCCAACCATCCATCTTCCGATAAAATCAACCAGAAATAAAATAAGTAAAAACCCATCGTTCATAGTCGATATTGAACCGACTTAAGGGAACTTAGTTTTAAGAACCAAAGATTTACGAGAGTTTAAACAAAGCACGAGGATTTTCCTGAATTATTGCCTTAAGCATTTAACTAGATTAAAGCTCTCATGCACTAAGGTCGGGTTTCAAAATTAATTCATTTTCATTTCACAGTCTTTTCAGTCGTTTGACTGGAATTGCAACATCAATGAAATAAAACAGACAAATGCGTGCAACCCGCTAAATTTGTTCGAGTTACACTCATTTTCTTGTTTCATTCGGACGGAGTACACTAAAGCTTCGGATCTTGAGTTTTCACGTGAACTTGTGTTACACGACACAGCGTACGAGAACACTGGATTATTTCGTCGCTCGAAATACACGTGTAACTAGCCAGAGACGGGTACAAGTCTAGTCTACCCATGATTAAATTTTAAGATGAATGATTTTCAACAATTTATTTCAGGCAAAATACATTCACGTAACTAGTTGAAATCGACTTGAATGGCCTTCCTCATGGCAGCTCAAAAAATATCCAAACACTCTAAAGAGATTCGAAACAAACCAAACACTGCTGACATACCATCTCCGTTGGAAAATTGAAATTTCTGATAAACGTTTTCTGCCCTCTCAGCTGGATGCAAACCATTGACAATTTCGTCACAGCACCTCCGCATTGTTGCGCCCCTACAGCTGGTTACAATAGCAGTCACTCTGCAGCTGTCAAACAATCCATCCATCCACATTTGCACATACGTTTGCATCACTTCACCTCTCCAGCCATCCTCTAATGACAACCAAAACACACCACAGCTTCCAGCCCCTCCTCCACGAACCAATTACGCAGTCATATCAATAATATTAATTCCTCACTGATACCCATCACGTCATATTTCATGGCATTCAAATGAAATTGCATCTTCCGCGGAATATCTTCAATCGCCCATTAAATGGTTAATAATTCCCCAATAAAATTCAAGGCATAGGTACGAAAAATCCTTCATCAGAAATATATCCCATCGACCGCAGAGCAGCGCAGCGATTCCCAATTTTATGAGATCCCTTAAAAATACGACATTTATTTGAAATTAAGTTTAATTGCAGTCTCAGTTCCGCTCACACGTACCCAAAGGTACGCTTTCAAAACTCGTGTCACACGCTCTTCCCATTCGGATACTTTCATCTGTTTTAATTACGTTCAGGCATAAATCTCATTTTATTGGTCTCCTTCGAGTCCTTTTGAGCCGATGAACCGCCGAAAAGCCACTCAAAAGACTTTCACTCCGGCTCACTCAGTTGCCATAAAACGAAGATTCATCGTGCTATAATTACGAGGGGAAATTACCCCTCCAGGATTGTGATGAATCTTCAGGGGAATTCTCCGCCACGGACAGAGACAACAAGACACGCAACACAATTCCCCACCAAAGGGAACGCAAGCTCTGTCCCCCTCTCGCGCACGCACACGGCATAAGAGAGCCCAACGAAATTCCCCCAAGCACAGTGTAGACAAAAAATGCACTTATCCATTACGAAAATTGTAATGGCCGAGAAAGTGAAATAGACATATGGTGGAAGGGCTTAATGTAACAAGGTCGGCGATAAATCATTTCGAATTCGTCGTTCCATCTCGCTTCCGCTGCTGTGGTCGCTCTCGCAGTACGAATTGTGGGCAATTTCATTTCGTGAGGCATTCAACATGCGAGTGCACTTGCTAGGTTGGACACTCTTCGGTGCCAGTGTGTGAGAGGGAGAGCGTCCGCAGCCCTTAACATAATTTGCGACTCATGACAAAATGGACCACAATGGAGTTGTGGAAGTGAGTGACTGTGGATGCATGCTTGCATCATTTCGGGTGATTGATTTGGGTAAACACTGATGTTTGGCAACATGTTGCCGACTGCGAGACAGGCCAAGTGGATTTCAATTTCAAAATTCCAGGATTACTATTTAAGTGGCTATTTATTCTAATGAAAAATGTATGTTTGGCTGTACCTGGCTAGTGTATATGATGTTACTTATCTGATTAAGGCAAAGAAAACATGTTGTTGATGAATAATGGCTGAGTTGCAATTGGAATTAATGTGGACTGGATCGTAGGAGCAGGTCGCCGTAGAACTGTGTTTGATTTGGCAACAAAAAGACAATCAATTGAGGCGGTCTTCGTCGAATGCATTCATCGTTTCACGGTCAAATACCTAGAAACTTAATCTTTTTAAAATAGCCTTTAGTGGTGTTGAAATAAGAGGTTTTGTTTAAGACATTTCAAGAGGGACAACCTTATTTGTAAAACGTAACTAAATGTGATTGCTGTAAATACATAAGAAGGCAGGTGAGACCGGCCCAAATGCAACAACTCATCGAAGGAAAAGCGTGCTCGAAGAGTGGAATCCCGGTACCGTTTCCACGATCCACGAAAAAGGAGACGCATTCAACTGCGCCCACTCCCGAAGGATAGGTCTGCTTAACATCGCCTATAAGATGCTCTCTGCCGTTTTGTGTGAGCGCCTGAAACCATTCGTCAAAAGCGGTTTCAGGCCGGGGAAGTCCACCATCCACCAAATCTTCACATTACGGCAGATCCTGGAAAAAAAAACCCAAGAAATGCAGATCGACACCGACCACCTATTCGTCGATTTCAAGATATGACAGCGTGCATAGGACGAGCTATACAGCGCCATGTCTAGTTTTGACATTCCTGCCAAACTCGTCAGGTTGTGCAGGATGACGATGGAGAATTCTCGCTGCTCCATCAAGGCCGGTAACGAACTCTTCGACACCTTCGAGGTCAAAAAAGGTCTTAGACAAGGCAACGCGCTGTCATGTGACTTCTTTAACGTCATCCTTGAGAAGATCGTGCAAAACTCACTGGCCAACAAAAGAGGCACGATCTTCCAAAAGTCCGTACAACTGCTACCCTATGCGGACGACATTGACGTGATTGGTCGAACATAGCGAGCGGTCTATGAAGCGTTTGCTGGTATTGAAGCGGAAGTGGCCAAAATGGGTTTAGCGGTGAACGAGGGCAAAACGAAGTATACGCTGTCACCGGACAAGGTCACAAGGACGCACAACATCGACACCAGAATGTCACCGTAGTCAGCTATAACTTCGAGGTAGTGAAGAACTTCGTGTATCTCGGCTCGTAAGTAAGCGGTACGAACAACACCAGTAACGAGATTAAACGCAGAATTACTCTTGCCAATCGCTGTTCCTTTGGGCTCAAGAGGTAATTGAGTAGTAGAGTCCTCTCTCGAAGGAGCAAGCTAACATTATATAACACCGTGATCATCCCTGTCCTGCTCTATGGTGCGGAGGCATGGACAATCCGGTTGGAGAAGCCCTTGATCTTTTTTAGAAAAAAATCTTTGGTCCTGCTTGCGTTGATGGTCTCTGCGACTGCGATCCAAAGGGACAACGCAAAAGAAGACACCCACGAAACCGATGGCGCACGCAAGAGGCGAAGGCCCTCAACCAACTTGGCGTGCGAAATTGGAGGCAGCTAAATATCATTCAAATCTTAAATATTCTTAAATAAGTACCACGATCTATCTGGTTCACCCTTTATTTTGAAACAAACTGTAAACTGCATGGCTGTTGAAAGCTAATAACAAGATGGGGGCGCAACAGTTCGTCGAGGTGAACTCAAGTCGAGTTTCAAGAGCAACAACTCGTATTGTGTGTGAAATTTTTCTCCAACGAGTGGTAGGGACCTACAGTTTTATGCTGACTCTGAACGCTTGAGGCTTGAGAAGCCTCCCTCTAGACATGTGAACTCTTTGATCCTTGTGACTGACTCGAAAGATGTGGAGCCGTAAATTGTTAACCCAGAACCGCCAAGGTAACCACTTGTAAAAAAAAACATTTTCTAAAATGACATGAACCATGCTAGCTGGAGAGGCTTGCTGGTTGAGGCCCAGGTCCACCCCCAGGACTGTAGCGCCAAATAAAGAAGAAGAAGAAAATGACATGATCAGTTGTAGATCACAAAGTTGTGTAAAATTCGACAATCCAAAATCATTTTATTGAACACCCTGTTTCGAGCGACTTAAGATATTCCGCAATTTTGTAAAAGTTCATCGGCGTTTTAATGATTCCGATTCCGAATACAAAAACAGACATGATGACAAATGCAAATCGCTTTTTCGAAAACTCCTCTAATTAGTCAAGTCGAGTTAAGACATGTGTGTGTGTGTGTAGTCAAATCCAGATTTTTACGGTAAAACTCTGCCACCGGTGTTACAGCCCACTCTGAATGTCAGAGTGAATCCGTTAAGATTCAATGTCCATCAGCAGTTTCTGAATATTCATCGACTACCAGCTCAATCCATTCCACGTGAATACAAAATATTTTCGAGCACCAATCCAAACAAATTTCATGCATTTCATCTTCACTCGAGACGGTTGTGGAATTAAACCGTAATTTGCCATCTAAATCACAATTTTCTATTATTTCATCGAAATTTTATACAATTCTGATGAATTCATATTTTGATCTTGTATCTGCCCCGAATTGTGATGTGCCGAGCAGCTCTCCGACCGGGTTTAGCATGCGGAACCGATAAAATTCTCTCATAAATAGGAATTCTGTCAAAATGCCTGTCAGCTAAGGCTCATATTTACGACACAATCGGACAAGGTTTGTTCACCTTGTCAGTAGTGGCGCGTATTTTCTGTCCGTAATCCCCAAAACGGTAAGTTAACAAATTCGTTTTATCTCCTCTGCCGATTCGATCTGGGCACTCGTAGATGTCGTGGGCCAGCCAATCGACCTTGTGTCCGTAGCGCCTGAGGCTGCAAATATCATTTGTCAACAATTTATTGGCAACAAATCGCATGCGATATGAGTCTGGCTGTGTTCTTTATTTTTGATAGACTTTTGAGAATAAATTACTTCTGGGTGCGCCATCGGGTGCGATTGCATGTGGGGCCATAGTGCACGGCGGCGGCGGCGGGCGCAATTGCACGCTCTCGTGCACAGATACCGATACCACCGGGAAAATCTGGACTCATAAAGTATCGGCTGCCGGGGAATGCACCTTGCTTCTCGTACGCCTTTGTGCCGTAGCCCGGAGATCGCACAGGGCACAGGCTTTTGAGGCTGGTTCAGGGAAATAATTTACGATGTGCCCTCGCGCCGATGGTAGGTGCGCATGCGGGATGAAGATGCCGCTCTCGTGATCGTTGGGCAATAAAATTAAACGTTTTATTCCAAAACGAAATCCACTTCAACGCGCAGCAGCTGAGCCATAGTTGACCAGACCGCTTGTCGTCTTAGCCTGTTGGGAATCTCTGAGTCCTTGTGTACGATCGTAAAATATTGTTTTTGTTTTTTATTGGGAAGAGTAGTGAAAGTGACACTTTTATTACTCATTGAGAGAGGGGAAAGTTATAATTTGGAAGAGTGTTTTATATTCCGTGGTTGTTGCAGACACTTGTTGAGGCGATAGTCACTAGGTGATGTCCTCGGATGACCTTTTGTTTGTTAAAAGATACAGACAAATTTGTCCTTCGCATAGCTGTGTATACGGTTGGGTTGATTGAAGGTAAGCGGAAAGAGCGCTCGTAAAATTAATATTTACAACTCTTGAGGGGCTGTTACGATAGACTGGGTGTGCGTTCGTGGACAGATAAGGATATAATTGTTTTATGGACTTTAAGTGACCTTAAGTAGTGGCAATTTGTTCACGCGGAGATATCGTAAATCACGCCCGGGTGGATCATGTTTAGTTCGAGTGAGTGGTTAGTATCGGTACGGTGGCATGTGTGAATGGTATAAGATAAACTAATCGGCAACTGAAACCACATCACGATCAGATGTTTTCGATCCGCGTGTGTGTGGTCTGATGGGTGGAGCGTGTGGCAGTGAGAGGATGAAGCTTGAAAAAAGGGACGTAGTTTAAGGTGAATGTAATTTTTCCTTCCACATGATATCGTGAAGTTTGCAAAATGTGATTGTATAATGGGTATGACTTTTGTTACCGTGTCCGAGGGAGGTGAATGGGGGAAAAGACATAACCACGAACTCTACGAGCTTCATCGAGAAGTGGACTTAGTCCGGAAGCCAAAAATTCGTCGATTGCACTGGCTCGGTCCCATTGAGTGTAAAATCGTATCAGCCTTCTAGTGAGGTTTCGCACTTTTCCTCTCCTCTGTTTTTTTTTTGTCAGCCACAGAATTTGGCCGTGTAAAAGCCTAAGAAATGGAAATGGAAGTAAGCAATAGCTCCAGCTTAGATGTTACGATTCCATGTAACGATCCCACGGCAAAACATAGAATATAACAAAAAACGAATGTAATGCACACGCGATCGTCTAAGTGTAATGACCCAGTGTCTGCCCGACGTCCGGCCACTAGCCAGTAATTCCAAGAATCAGCGCGACGATCACATGTGCAAGATATGCAGATTATGTATGTCAGGTGAAATATCTGAGTAAAAAGAATAAGTTAGCAAATTAGATCTTCTAGTCAAGCACAGTTGATTTTTGACTCGAATAAAGAACGAAAATAGAAATATTTTTTTGGTATCATCTCGATTGAACATCGAAATTTTTAGACCCGGGGGGTGAAAATAGCATGCTCGGGAGTTTCGAGATGGTGGAATGGTTGGATGTCTAAATTATGGGTCTCTGATCATTAAATAAAATAGAAGAAGCATAAACTTTCATATTTCATTTATTTTTCCAGCTATGCCAACACACAAGAAAAAGACTACGATTAACGAGGAAGAGGAGCAAGGAAAAACATAATTCCATCGAAGTGCGAATATCTGTATTTTATGCGTTAAAATGCTGTCCATATACAATTTTGTGAACGTTGCGACTGCAGTATATTTCACATATTACTGCAGATACGATTTTTGGATTCGACAATTTATATTTTGTTGCGGATTATGAGTATATTCGTGGGTCGACATGGTGTAGTGGGTTAGTGCGTCGACTCCTGCGCAGAGGGTGCCAGGTTCGATCCCCGAATTTACTAACTTTCATTATTCACTCCTCCACCTCCTGCGAGTCACTGACAATGCTCAAGGAGTATTCCCGTCTTCACCGTTCGGAGTCGGCATTTCCGTCGTCGAATTTACTACCTTTCATTATTCACTCCTCCACCTCCTGCGAGTCACTGACAATGCTCGAAGAGTATTCTCGTCTTCGCCGTTCCGGGTGATCCATTCGTGAAAGAAAAATATCACGCACAACACAAGTTTCTGTTAGGCCTAGATTCCCAGGTCCGTCTCGGACTGTCACGCCACCCATATGATTATTATTATTTTTACATGAGTGTATTCAAGATCACATTCTCTGTCGTTTAATCACAAGGTTCAGACACTGAATGACACGTGGCCCTAGTCTACACTGCTTTCGAATGAAACGTATGAGCCAAGATGGTGCTTATTCAAGTCAAAAGATATCCGATCGGATATCAAACGCGAAGATCCTCTTTTGTGCATAGAGAAGGCTTGATAAAAAAGAAGGAAATAAAATAATAATTGAAAAAAAAAAATATTCAAACTCTTTGATGAATTTATGGTGCTGACTTTTGCAAGAGTCTCTTCTTTGCACCGACCGATGGAAGACAGATCATTATTGATTTCATCAGCCTCAAATCAAGTATTCAGGTTTTCCAACCGACACCTATTGTAATGAATCCATGGCGTAAGGAAAATAAGGTGTGCTAGACAGTTCCATAGAGACCCGGCGTGACGTCGTCGCGAGAATTCAAGTCAGTGAAGTCAAGTGAAACTTAAGGTCGGAAAAAATAAGCATTTTTCACACCCTTAAAACAAAAAAGGACCACCTTTCAACATTTTCTTCCTCATTAAATCTTAAACATTATACTGCACAACGTCCATTTTTCGTATAATACCATAAATCAATGAATTAAAACCTTCATCTCACACGAATTGCTATCCGTTTCGCGTTTTTCATGCATCATTATTTTTAAAGTATGAAATTGAATTTCAATATAAGCTTAAACAAAACATCTATGCAGTGTCAAAAACGGACCCTGAATGACGTCACAAGATAAAAAGATGGCGGTTCTGACAAGCTGTCCAGCACACCTAATTATCCTTGCACCATGTATTGAAGCCTTCTTTCAAATTACAGATATTTTTGTCTTCGATTTGTTTAGTTCAGGAGAATAAAGTCTTGATTCCGGAATGTAAGTCGATGGTGCTTCCGTGTAGAATCTGTGAGAAGTAAAAAAACAATCACAACTACAAATTTCCGATTCAACACGGACAAGAATAATTGCAAACAGGCTATCGGTTGAGTTTCCAGGCCAGGAAAATAGATCAAATCAGCACCTGTTTGGGGTTTTACTGCGTTGGCTAATACGCATGTAAGCAGACTATTTTCTGCTAATGTATTTCTAGTCGGTAAATATGTTTAAACAAAACAGTTGGGGGTTTCTTCTACGACCTACAATATCACGTAAGCATAAGTGAACACATTTTTTACGTGAATTTATATTAGCCGTGTTTTTTTCATCGCTATCGATAGTGAAGTGAAGTAAGATTCAAAAAAACGACTCGCAGTGGCCTTGATTTTTATCTGTCAAGATATATGATATGCCCATGTGATGTGTACGAATCGCTGTCCAAATATATGAAAATATTTCGAAGTCGAATATTTATCGGCAGCCACTTTTCACTGCCGATATAATAGGCACTGATAGGCAGTAGGTTGTTGTATGTGGAAGATCCTACATCACTGTTTATAGACTTTTGGAAAAAACACGGCTATTGTATGTCTCGAAAAAAGTTAAGTGATGATCTGTGGTTTGTGGAAAATGAAGTAATGCAGTACAGTCTCGATTATATGAACTATTTAATGTTAGGTCAGTTCATATAGTCGAAAAGTTCACATATCGGAATTATTAACTTTATTCTTCAATTTACAATAAAGTACATTATTTGGGAAGTAGACTTTATTTATTTTTTTTTTTTTTTTGCTAACAGAAGGGCAGACCAACCCCCTTCAAAAAATTATTAGTCCTGTTAGCTCAGTATTCGTGACATTTTAACACACTATCTTACTCGCCCAAAAATTTCTAAGTTCAAGTGGACGTGCAAGTCCACGGGAAATAAGCAAACAGTTTTTTTTTTCGACAAATGTCTTTTTCTTTTTCTCCTTGGCAAAAACTGTACTTTGATTAAATGAACTCATGGTGCAAATGTACAACTACGAGTAATTATAAACAAATGTCAGTCCATAAACTTGGAAATTCATATTCGAGGAGTTCATATAATCGCGGGTTCATATCATCTAGTGCAAGTAAGAATTTGAAAAAAGAACAACAATTTTGGAACAATTTTGGTTATTTTATTTAATTATTATTATATTATATATTATATTATTTATTAATTTTATCAAATAAGACAGGCAAATACGAATGTGAGTCGCCCTGGCGTAGTGGGTTAGTGCGTCGACTACTTCGTAGAGGGTCCCAGGTTCGAATCCCCAATCTATCAACTTTCATAAATCACGGCTTCCACCTATTTCGAGTCACTGACAATGCTCAAAGAGTAGTCCTGTCTAGAAAAAGCTTCTCAACTATGCCGTTCGGAGTCGGCATAAGACTATAGGTCCCTTCAACTCGTGAAAGAACAATAGCACGTATAACACGAGTGGTTGCTGAGAAGCTAGGCCCAGGTCCGCCTCAGACTGTCGCGCCACCAATATTATATTATTATTATTAAATACGAATGTACATACTTTGGTTAGGTTAGGTTAGCTAGGAGGGCTACTAGTGCATTCACCAGCCCACTTAGACCATATTGGTCCATTGTGATACCCATAATCAGGGCTCTCATCGCGTAACTTTTCAGACGACTATAGTCCTTTCTATTTACTTCGATGATATCGTCGATGGTTGGCTTCATGTAAGACCACACTATCGTCTCGCCTATCTTTACAGTTTGAGTGCTCTGAAAATTATAGCTCTCACGTAAAAATGACATTTGTGCTCTAATTCCTATCAAATTTCACAAACACATTCTCATTTCAGTTAGCGAACAAAACTAATACAAATGCGACCTATCACTCTAAAAATGTCTCAAAAGTGTAGAACAAGATATGTATACACAATTTGTTCTCATTTAATGGGGGACGATACGTAAATAACTATCGCCAAAAATCAGTCGTCGAGACGATAGTTACTGACAGTTTTTTAGCTTACGCGAAACTGGCAAAACGATCAGACGCTATCGTTTTTTTATGCTTACATGAAGCGAAACTATCGTCGATACGCTATCACGAGACGATTGTCGCCTTACGCGATTAGAGCCCAGACTACCCACTGACTGACTGAAACACAGTGCCGTTAAATTGATCCCAACGGCAAATGGTGATTGGACCAGATGTGAAAACCAGATAAAAGCGTATTAACTTTGCTTTCACTGGGAGTCGAATCGGGGACCTCGCTAACCAGAAGCAGGCACTCTACAAACTGCGCCATCTAATCGTCAATGAATACATAGGTATAACCGTTCTTTTATTTTTGATCCTTTCTGTTATAGTGTTTTGTGGTGGTGGTATTTTTCTATGCTGATATAAAAACGCAATAAGGTCAAGGCATTCCGAAAATAGTAATGAAGCCCTTCGTAGGGTTACAGTATTTCCAACTGTCTCGACGGTTGTCTGTTCTGTCTGTAGATTACCACCGATCTTATTTGTTATCTAGCTTATCTGCGGACATCATTTTTGTTGGTACTGTATGGGCTTTCATAATCTGCAGACTAATCTCACAACAGGGTCAGTAGAATCTGTTCATCATACCATAAATCACACATATGTATGCTTTTATTGCCTGCCATCAGTCTCTTGGGGTTCAAGACACAAATGATCTAACTGCACTTTAGAAAAGAGAGCTAAACCACTGAGTATTGCTCTGCACAGCAGCGATCCTAAAAAAATAATTCCTAACCAGAAAGTGTGCGCGGTTATAGAAACCCTTATTGGGGTTCGTGGACTTCCCTAAGTAATAAAACCAATATCTTTGTGTTACATGCTGATGTCCAGTCTATATCTACAGTTCATCAAGTGAACCGGAAGTACATTATATGATGCCTGCAATAGACACAGATAAGAGGTTCAAAAACAGATTTCAAATTCTTCTAAACACATCTACTTTTTTTGGTTTTTGCATAAGAACCCACTTTTTTGTAATGCTGATTAATCGCGTTTATTTATGGATGTGAACGTACATGATCTTCGGTTCAGTTAACCCATATTTATGGTGTTCACGTCGAGGGACAGACCCTTGGCGTATAAGATAAGATAAGATTTTCTCCACAATCTGAGTTTCTATCAGGGGATGAAGCCCACAGTAGTCCAGATCTACACATTGCGATCGATAGATCGATACCCACCCAACAGCAGGATAACCAAGAAGAAATCTCGCTTCTCCGTCAATGTGAGTAACGGACTAAAAGACACCTTCGGTCAACACACTGTTTTGGCCAAAGCGACGGGCCTGGCACAAGACTTTCTCCATATCTTCATAAGTCGATCGTACAAAGCCTAATAGTGAATACTAGAGGCACGGTCCCTCAAAATCTGTGAATCTTCCCAGTCGAGTGAAACTGACGAGATTTATCGAACACACCTAGCTGGTAATGAGACGTTTGCTAACATGTAGAGGTTAAGAAAGGATTTAGGAGTAAACGGGGGCAAGAATAAGATCATTCTGTCTTCGAGAGAGACGACGCACAAAATTAACGCGTCGGCGTAAATAGGCCAGATCGTCCAGACAAGATCACCATCATGATCAATTGCACGATAAATGCAAATCACTGTTCTTTGTATATAATTGAGATATTGAGCAATATAGCCTTCTCTCAAAAGACAGAGAATTATACAAGACACTGATCATTCCAAGCCTGCTCCACAGCACAAGGACATGGACAATATCAACGCGATCGAAGGATCCCTTGGTACTTTCATTTTGTTTGTTATTCGTATCCTTAGTCCTACCTCTGTTCTTGAGGAGAAGGGTAAGCCTTAAAGTATACATTATATAAAGTCACATCAGATCTTGGACCTCTACTGACCCAAGACCTAAGGTGGCTAGGCCATGTAAGCCATAGATAACTTGAGCTAGGAAAATGGAACATAAGAGGGCTGAACTTCGGGTGGAGGTGTAGTCAAGAAGGACCTTAACCAACTTAGTCTGTGTAAATGGACAGTCTAGTAGGAAATCGTCTAACAAGCAAAGGCCTGTTTGTTGAACCCTAGGGCCAGTAGAGGGGACTGCGTCATGAGCTCCTACATAAGTTTGCCAGCTTATTAGAGAATTCACTGTATTATCTGATCAAATTTTATCTGATCAAAAATAATAATTCAGTGCTTATACTCAAAATTTATTACAACCTATATTTTAAAAAGTGGAACAACTTATCGTCATCCTTATTTTATGTTTAGACTTTTACTACAAGTCAATTTGACAGACATCTTAATTTACTTTGACAAGTGTCAACTGTCAACTGTCAACGAATGACGGTCCATGAAACATCGTTGCCCTTGCCACATTCACAATGAATGATAATTTGATTGCCAATTCCACTTCCCCATCCTGTCCATGTCAATTATCAAATTGTACTAGATTTTCTTATTATTTGTGTTTAAAAATATACATTTATCATGTGCGACATTGTTAAATGATTTTTGACAGTTCTGCGAGTAGATAACGTTTATGCTTGTCAATGACAATAGCAATTATTGTGAATCTTCGAGCAGGTAGCCATTTGTTTCAATAAACTGTTGCTGGTGGACTAGTCAAAGTCGACAAAGGCTTTTCCCAGAATTTATGAAGTATTAAACCAGCTTTTGGGTTCACATTTCTCCTAAGTCCATTATGATTGAGCCCCCAGTCCGGTTGAAGGGGCCAAAAATAAAACGATGAATCTCCGTCTCCCGTACTAATCTCGATTGTCATTCGAAGGTGTATTGAAAATGCCACAGCTTCTAGGATTATTCGAAAAAAGATTCATCATCCAGATTAAGATCTGAAGTAGCACACGAACTTAAAGCGGATCAAGCGTAGATCATTGGTGGGAAATCATCTTCATCGCCTCTCATACAGACACACACACTCAGCCAATCTCAAATGGCTCATCAAATGAAAAGTATAAATTTCAAGACTCTCTATCGCGGCGGTAGATTGAATTTTGAGACTTTGACTTTCAAATGAATTGCCTAATCACAAGAAATCAAATGTCCAACGGCAAGGCGCCATTAAATATCAGCAGCAACAAAAACACACGGCAGACATTCCGCCCCACCGTTTACTCACTCAAACATGCAACACGTCCAAGGTAACCACTCCCCCTTGCCAGCGTCTATCAAGTGAGAATTGATCGAGTGTCACATGATAAATCAAAATCGAATTGGTAAGCAGCTTTAATCCAACGGTGACGTGAAAAATAATATGAATTAGGACAGCGTGGTACGTGTAAATTTCAACATCACATTAACCACCACCGCTGGCTGGCGTCTAATAAAACAATTCAGCCGCACACGTCAAGGTGCTTCTGCTGTTATCTGTCAAATGATCGAGCACCCTCCTCCTAATTGATGGGGTAGTAACTGTCAACTCGAGGAGAGCACAAAATCAGGCTAAAATAACTCTGTTTGCCTAGACCGGTTAAAATGTGATAAAGTGATTTTATATTTGTTTACTCGCCTTAATCAGATTATACCTCATTTGTGACAGTTACATCCCTGCGGTGTGAATTGTGGCAGTTCTTCCAGAACCTGCGCATTTGCCGTGTGGATTTTCTCAATTTCCCCACATGTATGCCCGCAGCACCACGCCAGAGAGATGCTGATGCTGAACAGCAGCAACTTTCCAGAAGAGAAGCTGTCATCGTTTACCCCTCTGTGCTGTAAGCTGCGGAGCTGTGGTGTGAGTCTGAAAGAGAAATGGAAGCATCCTTCCAAAGATGTGCGGTATGGCTTGGTGAGTGTATGAAAAAAACATTTGTCGCCCATCTGCATTCAGGACACTTTCTATTTTTGACTTTTCCGTCATTCCACTTTGTTTTCCATAAAAGATTCACACTGCGGCTGCAGCGAGGAACAATCCTCATCAGGATACATTCACGTAGGTACGTACGTACGTATGTTTGTACTAAGGGGACAATAAAAGTATGGCTGCGTAAATTGACTTCTGTCGTCACCGACAACACAAGACCGAAAAGGAGACACCGAAAAACAGAAAAAAAAAGTGAATACAAAACTGGTCCTTACTCGCCTTGGGTGCGTCGCTTGTCTGTATGTACGTAGGTAGCAGCACAGACGAGTTTGAGAGTGCGACACAGCTTCCCTACTTTCACTTTCACCCTATAGTGCATGCATAGGCCTAGGGGTGGCTGTGATGCGGACGGTGACGACCTGCATTCCGGCAGAGTCCTTAAAATAGAAATAATGGGCGAAGGGGGAACCAGGATATTTTATCTCGAAAACCTAAACCCAAACCGTACCGACAGACCGACCGACCGACCGAGCCAGTACGGCCGACAAATTTTTACGGCATTTTAATGAATTTGTAGTTTGTGTTGTTTCGAGGCGATGAAAATTGTCCCTCTGGAGAGCCACACGGTGTGCGTGTGTACGTGGAAAGTATGAAGAATGTGACGCAGGATGCCATAACAAGCAATTCAGTTTGTCAAATGTGAGGGAAAACAAGAGGCGATGGTTCTGATTTTCGAGCTGACTCTTGTGAAAACGGCTTTGGAACATTTTCTGAAGAGTTATTGTAAATTAGTTACGAGCATGATTTTGTAGAAGAAGAATTTTTTTACCTGTTGATGGGAGTTTAGGTTCAAATTTGAAAGAAGGAACATTTCGAAGACAGATGTGTGGTAATTGTTTGTGTCAAGAGCTGCCTTTTGAGGCGTTAAAAATGGGTCAAGTTGAAGTCAAGAGATTGAGTGTTTTATACTGAGTCTGAGGAGCGTTTAATACTGGCCGGGGAATCTAAAGAAGATCTCAAGGAGAAGTCATGGAGATGCATTCAGGATTAAGGTTAGTGGGCAAGTGCTTTGACTCCGAAGGTGGAGTGATCTACACACCTCCTTTATTGAGTTACTGATCAAGTTTAGTGGGTGTGACTGCCGATAAAACTTGTCAAACATTACTGTCGCATACATTCGTGAGAGAATAACCACGGGCGGCACCTCCACGGACTGGACTGATCTACATCTCAAACTGTTCCGCCACCCAAAGAAGAAAAATGTTTCAAATCGTATCATGTGATAATGTGATGATAACAGGGGATTGAGTAGAAGTAATCAGCTTAGAGGGCAAAACGAAGTACATGCAGTCATCAAGAAAGGACGCACAATATCGACGACTTGGCCAAAACGTCACCATAGGTAGCTATAACTTCGAGGTAGTGAAGGACTTCCTCTGCCTCGGCTCGCAAGTAAACAGTACGAACAACACCAGTAACGAGATTAAACGCAGTATTCCTCTTGCCAATCGCTGTTTCTTTGGACTCAAGAGGCAATTGAGTAGTAGAGCCCTCTCTCGAAGCACCAAGCTAACATTATACAACACCTTGATCATCCCTGTCCTGCTCTATTGTGCGGAGGCATGGACAATCTCAAAAGCGGATGAAGAAGCACTTGGTATCTTCGAGAGAAAAGTTCTGTGTTCAATCCTTAGTCCTGTCTGTGTTGATGGTTACTGGAGAAGAAGATGCAACTACGAACTGGACGGGCTGTACAGTGGCTTGAGCCTAGTCAGGCGTCTAGGGATTCAACGCCTAAGATGGCTGGGCCATGTAGAGCGCATGGACAATACGGCTCCCGCCCGAAGAGTCTTCGATTCCGAACCAGTGGGACAACGCAGAAGAGGACGCTAAGGATCGTGCCGTCTGGAGGGGCTTACTGGTTGAAGCCCAGGTCAACCCCGGTTTATAGCGCCACCAGAAGAAGAAGAACAAGCTTAGTAAGAAAACGCTTATTTCGAGCCTCAGGAATCCCTCATATTGCAACGATCTATCGAGCTTATTGCATTGGATCTGTTGCCGTTTAAGGGCACACATATGGATATGAACACGAAACATCTTACAGAATGCGCCCAGGATTTCCAGTTGACGTAGCATGTCACTGGCAACGACGATAAAATTGCTTCTAGTCACGTTGCGTCAGACTGTCTTCAGATAATTATTAGCAGAATATGGGTTCCTGATCCAGAACATACTCAGAAAAACTCAGTTTCTTTAGACAGTGGGCACTGGAATTGCCTTTATGGCTTCCTTCTGACTAAAGGAGTTTGCTTGTAGACTTGATATGTTCTAAATGGATAAAGAGTTTAGTGTATGATGTAGCCGTACAGGCATGTGTTAGAGTCTCTAGAGATTAGGTTCTAGGGAAGCAGGCATCACATCACATTTAACGACTTTTCAGCGTTTATGAATTCAAAAGTCATTTTCAATAAAATCTCATCATAGCTTTTCAACGATCTTCTGAAAGCAAACATCCGAGCCACACCATTGATTTCCGCTTTGGGCCCATTGTGTTACCACGCAGATCTTAGGCTACCTAATCCGCAAACCAAAGGGGGCTGACTTTTATGCTGCTCAGTTTAGCCAGATTAACAAAGAAATGGGCCCCCAAAAAATCTGAATCTACGGGGTGAGAGAGCACTATAATTACACAGCAAGTGTTCGATGGTTTCTTCCTCATCCTCGTCCATGCACCTTCTACACAAGTCATTACAGGGAAGGCGTAGTCTAGAGGCGTAAGTTCCGATGGCACAATGCCCTGTTAGAACGCCGATAAGAGATCTGAGATTTGGCCTGCCTAATCTGAACAAGCTAAGCGATCGTTTGGGATCGATCATAGGCCAGAGTTGTTTGGTAATGAGGCACCCCGTGCCAGATATCCATCTGCGGTTTGTTTGGGCAAGCGTTTCAAGCTTTAGCAGATGTTTAATAGTAGCGATAGGCATGGAGGGTCTCCACCCGGAAAGACCACGGAGTTTGTGCCCTTTCTAGCGAGCTCGTCCGCTTTGCAATTCTCTGTCACAGTATCCCGGCACCCACATAAGTTGGATGCTAAAGTACTTGGCCATCTCGTTAAAAGATATCTCGATAGATAGATAGATCTTGGAATTAAAGTTGACTGAATCCAGAGATTTTATCACTGCCTGGCTATCGGAACAGATGACGACATCTGTGCGAGACATTACATTGTCTTTCAGCCAGGACAAGGCTTCCTTAATCGCTATAGTTTCAGCCTGAAAGATACTACTGTGATTAGGTAGTCGACAAGATAGCTAGAAATTTAGATGCTTGGAATAGACACCAGCACCCACACCTGCATCCATATTCGATCCATCTGTGGAGATTTGCAGTGGACCTTCCAGCGTCTGGTGTTCAGACTCCGAGTAAGATCTGGGCGGTATGCTGGTTGAGAAATTCTCCTCGAAGAGGAGTTTAGGTAGAATGAGGTTGTATCTATGGGTATATAGATAGATATGGTATTTTTCTTTTTTTGTAAATATTTGCTCTTTATTTTGTAGCTCAGTGTACTTGATGAATACAATGAGTTGGATATGGCAGTATGTAAAATAAATGGGGCAAGTGCAAGTTTCTTTTTAAAAATGCAATAAAAAGAACAATCAGAATATGAATTAAAGTTTGAAAATAGATTAGTGAAAATATGGACATGACAAATATCCAGACAATTGGAAATATTGTTTAAGAAGGGCTTCATTACATTCGAAATGATCTTATATTTATATTCTTATATCTTATATTTTATATCAAGATAATGAAATATTTGCATTGATCAACAAACATTAAGTAAAAACAACGTTAAAAGAATGCAGTGGACCCGCAGTAATTCGGCAAATATGTCGAAAGGCTGTGTCGGTTTGTCGAATATGTTGGACTATGGAGTACAGAAATATCCCGTGTGGTTCAACGTGAGTACAAGCTTGATGGAAAAGATTAGGTTATTTGAGAGGGCTTTGTTGTGATTGGGGTTGCCTTCGCCTTTATCGAACTCCAGAGTCCCAGTACATAAAATGCTATTCCAATGAGGTCTTATACAACAGGGCGAACCTGATAAGAATGGACAATTTTATGGTGAAGTTGATTAGAGTTCATACTGCCAGAGCGATCAACTCAGTCAATAACCCGATCTTGGGGGCTTACTTCCCCAATCCATTATACCACGAAAGGGTACGCCACAATGGCTTCGTCCCCCCAGAAGCTTATGTTCATCTAGATAAGAACAGTCTGATACAAGACGTAAATGCGGTGATCAGATCAACTGATCATAGGCGACTCAAGCACGACCGCTCCTTCGCACAACGAGCTGGGGAGGGTCTCCTCCGGTTCAGTACGGCGGTATCCAGGCGGGACATTCGGGAAGTTGCTAGGCAGTACCAAAAGTTCTGATGGCTGGGAAGCGAGGGAACTCCCTCTTCGAATTCTTTAGACCCCGGTTAGAATGGTTAATCCAGACCCCCGCATGGGGAGCAGTCGGTTCCGAGTCTTGCAGTGTAGTGATTGTAAATATTTATGTCCAGTAGCTGTAACCTACTGCCCGACGCACTTATAATAGGGTTGTTTTTTTTTGGGTAAGTGCGTCGAATCCTACGCAGAGGGTGCCAGGTTCGATACCCGAATTCACCACCTTTGATAAATCACGGCCCCACCTCTTTCGAGTCACTGACAATGCTCAAAGAGTATTCCTGTCTAGAAAAAACTTCTCAACTTCGCCGTTCGGAGTCGGCATTAAACTGTAGGTCCCCTCCATTCATGAAAGAACAATAGCACGTACAAGATGAGTGGTTGCTGTTAGAAGCTAGGCCCAGGTCCGTCTCGGACTGTAGGGCCACCCATAATATTATAATTATTAAGTTGTGTATATTAAGGATATATGCCTATACACATGCGTATAGGGGTATATACATGTGTATGTGCATGTATACTTAGGTTAGCTTAAGTTAGTTTGTTAGTTTTATTTTAAGATAAAATGTAAATTAGCTTGTTAGTTTTTATAAAAACCGTCCAGTCATTAAGTTTTCTAATTTTTTCTTAGCAGTAAGTTGTTCTTTTTAAATTTCCATTTATATTTTACTCCGTTATGTAAGGTCGAATAACATAGATTAATATTAAGTTTAGCTTAGTGTGTCCGCCTAGGGCCAGTAAATTAGATATGGAAACATTTTTCGTCTAACTAGTTTTAAGCATTTTTGTCTAGTATGTAAGTTTATTATGAATTGAATAATAAAAATGAATTTAAAAAAAAAAATACAGAAATATTTGCTTACAATTTACAATCTGACAGATTATAAATCAAAATGTAGTATAAAGCTCACTAAGTATGCACAATTGAGAAAGAAAAAAAGAAAAATAAAGAACACAATAGAGAGTAACAAAAGAAACCTTTGTTTCTAGAGAAAAGTGTATATATGTATTAAAACGTGAAGCTTCAAACGTTATAAATTACGGATACTTTATTGAACTGCTCACACTGAGTTCTTGTGAAGAAGTGTGTTCTTTAATTGACATTGGACATTTATAATCATTAGTTAGCTTTAGTTTAGTTTAGTTTAGTACATAATTGTTGGTAAGGCAGTGAGCCGATAAGGTAGATAACAATAAATTAATTTAATGCATGCAACTGAATAATTATAATATAATTCGATGGAATATTAATCAATCTTGAACGCGTGTGGATTAAGATCCGTGGTGGTGCGAACCAGTTTCAAACAAAAATTAGCAAAGATTTTCCAATCAATTGTACATGGAGTCCAGTCGCGTTATGAGTTAAAGTAGATGTGTCGGATTACGGGGGTCATTTCACTGCAATTTTATGTACTTAAAAATATATATTTCACAAAGTTTTAGTCGCAAAACTCATTTTTAAACAATAATTAGGTCAGTTTATGTGAATATCAAATCGAGTAGTAAATTCGCATGAAATTAAATCAGGGTACGCGAAATTTAATTTCACGTACATGATCATATGGTGCAAATCGCTTCAAAAATTGTATGGAACCAACATCTACAGTCTGGATCATACGATCTAGTTCGTCATTGCTCATATTCGACTCTTATTTATAAAACTCGGGCCTTTAAAGGGGTTAAGGTCTTTCTTCGCAAAACCAAATCAATATCGCTTATCCAGGACTTCAGCACACTGGTTGGTATTATCACGTGCATTTCCTGGTAGGCTATCATGCTTGGCTATCATGCTAGTCTGCAATGTCTTTAATAGGAATTGCAACTATCAGCATAACTCTGGATCACTACTCTTAATTCCTGTCCAGTTATGGCCATGATCATGGGACCACATCTAGTTAAAATTCGCACTTGGTTTTGGGCTCTCAGTTCTGCATGTGTGAACTGATACCAACATCTATTAATGTGGTATAACTATCGATCAAGTTGGTCTATATGAGCCGCATCTACACTTAGTCATCAACAATGTCATTCTTGGTTGGTAGAGGAACTTCAATTTAAATAACCACAACTTTTCGCAGAACATGCTCCGAGAACTTAATTGCCGAGGAAAACTTCTATCTATACATCGCAGTTAATTGTGGAAATTTATTAGCAATTTTCTTCAGCTAAGTAAGGCTTTAAATTTGCCTCATACGCATTTGCTTTGCAATTTCGCATTCAGATTAATTTAATGGCTCTCACATGCCATTGGTTCGTTAGTTTCAGTCTTGAAATGCTCCCATGATCGGGTGCATGGAGAGGAACAATTGAGCTGGCCTTAGCCGACAACAATTAATTTGTGTTTGCTATTACCAACTACTGATAGACTCATTTTTTCCATTCCATTTGCATGAGCTACTAAATCAAGCACAAAGTAATTAAGCTGCAAGGGGGATTCCATTGTATATCTGATCATCATCATCTCGTGTTTCCAAGTTAAAATGTAATAAAAGCAACACCATTGTAAACAAATTGTAGTTTCGCGCGCACGCGTGCGCATTCACAAATCAAACACAGCAGACAGTGTTGCATGATGCCTCCCCGCTCTGGCTCCTTGTGCGTTTGGTCAGCTGACAGCTGACAGAGCATCCTGGCAGCAACGGTGGCCATATTGTTGCAATTTATGACGGCACTTTGCTGCAGGCACGCATGCGCATAATTAAACCGTTTTACGCCAGTAAGTGCGCGAATCAAATGGCGTTGTTTTATCGCGGTCGCGCGCACACTCATTTGCTATGAAGTGGCCAGAACTGCCTCCCTTATGCGAATGAATGTCGCCTCGTCGTCATGGGGCAACAGTAATGGCGCTTTTATAGCGCATTTTCAACATAAAAAGTTGTTAAACTTAAATTCTTGTTTACCTTTTTTTCACTCATTTTTATTCGTTCTTCACAGCTGTTCGCACGATGGGAAAGAGGTATTTTTTTTCGCATTCACGAGATCGTTAAAATGGCGAGGAGGAGAGTCTTTGAGAAAGCAATTCGCCGCGCGAATAAATTTTATTACGGGTGTTGGACTCGCAGTTTTATTTTCTGTTTATTTAAGTTTTCCGCGTCTGTTGTTGCTAACTCTGGATGAGATCGGGACAAACAATAGTCACCGATGTGGGGAGGGTGAGGTTTTGCGGACCTAGAGTCGAAAATATTTTGATGTGCAGATGTGTGGCCGTGAAGATCGTAGTCATTCGATGCGTCCGATGACGCTACACGGTGACTTTTATCACCGCCAAGTGCCGGCGAATTTCGTTCCGTGTTTTACTTTCGACTTTACGAGGCGAATTCAACATTTGCATTAAGATAAGTCAACCGCGATCGTGTCGCGATCTGCGCTGCGCCTTTTATTGAGAGTTTTATTTAATTCTGTTATTTATTTTATTGACAATAAATACAAATATGATTTTGGGGATTAGTGCGCGGTTCGTTGTCGTCTGAAAGGTCTGTTCGGAGCTGCGTGTGGGAAGGGAAGATCAATTCAGCGATCGGATGTTTTATCTCTGAAAAAGATGTGAGTTTTATTGTTGCCGATTCTGAGGAAGTGCTGAATGACACATGGCCGCAGTGGTCATGGACCTAAAGTAGGATTTTGAAGTAGAAATTGTTTCTGAGAAAAATTATTAAAAAAAAAAAAAAAAAACAAATAAAATTAAGTTTCACGTTAACGTCAATTAAATGAAGCTTGTTGCGAAAGATATTAAATCCCTAAATCAAGGTTGGTTGGTAATAAAAAATATAAAGTAGGGAACTTCATTAAAAATCAAATGACGTCAAGTCGAGTTGATAGTTCATTCGCTCGGATTTCTGGGTAAGGCAATAGCTCAGAGGTATTTTACTCACTCGCACTTCTCAGTGACGGCCATTATCTATTTTATATAGAAGAGGTTTTGAGGAATAGTTAGTGTCTCGGTTCTGAGGTCTAATTTGAAACGTGCGCCAGTAATTATGTTTTGTTCATAATTTTTTGATATAGTGGTCTTAGTTTGGTCTTAATTAGCGATCGAATTTCCATTCCACTAGCTGGACACACACCATTCTGCTGCCCTCGGCTGTTATTCTGTATAATATGGCAATTTTCCGGGTTAACAATTTTAACCGCACGGTCGGTTGTCAACTGCCTGATCGATCCATACCAGGTTAGACAAATGCTCCATCGATCAAATATTCGTATTTAGGCAAATCTTGGAAAAAAGTCCCGGGAGCAACATATCGATACCCACCACCATTTCATCGATTTGAAGACCGCTTATGATATCAGCTATAATAATATAACACGGGTGGCGCGACAGTCCCAAGCGGACCTGGGCCTAGCTTCTCAGCAACCACTACGTGTTCTGCGTGCTATTGTTCTTTCACTAGTGGAAGGACCTACAGTTTAAAGCCCGACCTATATTTTGGCATCTCTAACACGTCCGTTTGCGCGTGATGATGATGGATAATGCACACTGCTCAATCAAGGTCGATAAAAACCTCAACCTAATTCAGACCAGGCAACGTGCAGTCGTGCAACATTTTCAACATCATTCTTTAAAGAATTGTTCAAATCCCACACGTCAACACCAGATTTACAATCTTTCCGACTCAGATAGTCCCACTGCCTGGGCAACGAGAGCTCACCGGAACTGCAACTACCACCTCACGCAGTTCTTGACGGGCCATAGGGGTTACGGGAAATACCTCCAGAGATGCGGGCACGACAGCTCCCCCACTTGTCCAGGATGCGCGGGCGAAGATGAAGACGCAGAGCACGCAATATTCCATTGCAGACGCTTTGCCGTGGCGAGAGGACGTGTGCCAACTTCTGAGCTCCTAGTTAGCCATATGACGAAGTCAGCTGACAAATGGCTGGTGCCCTGCTCCTTTATAACAAGCGTGCAGATCGAGCTAAGAAGGCTCGATAGTGAAAGGAAAGCCGAATTGGCAAATATATTAGGTAATCAAAAAAGTCTTTTCGTATTTTGTTAAATAATGTCGTTGGAGTCGTCTATCTCCAGTGCTACCAACGACATTGTGTCATACTATATGGTATTAGAAAGGCGAAAAAAAATTGAATTCGAAAAAGTTGAAGAAAAGTTAAGAAATTCGCAATATTTTGAAATTTTTGTATAAAAAAGGGAAGACTGCCACGCAAGCCACAAATGAAATTTGTGAAGTTAACGGAGACGATTCTGTATCAGTTCGTGCACCACAACAATGGTTGGCTCGCTTCCGTTCTGGAAATTTCGATGTGAAAGGTGCACCTCGCTCTGGTCGACCTATCGTTGAAAAAGTCAATGAAATTTTGGAAAAAGGTTGACCAGGACCGTCACATAAGCAGCCATGACATCGCCAAGGAAGTAAACATTCATCATCAAACGGTTTTGAACCATTTAAAAAAGACTGGCGACGAAAAGGAGCTCGATGTTTGGGTACCACATGAATTGTCTGTGAAAAATTTAATGGACCGAATAAACATCTGCGATTCTTTGTTGAAACGAAATGAAATCGAACCATTTCTGAAGCGAATGGTAACAGGACACGAAAAGTGGATCAAATACGACAATAATGAGCGAAAAAGATCATGGTGAAAGCGTGGTGAAGCTCAACAAAAGGTCGCAAAGCCAAGATTGACGCCTCGAAGGGTTATGCTGAGTGTTTGGTGGGATTGGAAAGGAATCATCCACTATAAGCTGCTCCAACCTAGCCGAACGATTGATTCTACACTTTACTGTCAACGACTGATGAGATTGAACCGAAATCGAAAACTAACGGCCAGAACTGATCAACAGGAAGTGCTTCGTCTTCCATCAGGACAACGCTAGACCACACAAATCTTTGATGACTAGGCAAAAACTGGGAGAGCTTGGCTGGGAAGTTTTGATGCATCCACCATATAGCCCTGTCCTTGCACCATCGGACTACCGTTTGTATCGGTCAATGCAGAACTCCATTAATGGAGTAAAGTTGGCTTCAAGAGAAGCCTGTGGAAATTACTTGTCGCAGTTTTTCGCCGAAAAACCACAAAAGTTTTACACTGATGAAATAGTGTCTCTAGCGGAAAAATGGCAAAAGGTGGTCGACCAAAATGGTACATATTTGGTTTAATATAGTTCATTATAAATATAAAAAAACATCAGTTAAAGTTTGATTATAAATATGAAAAGACTTATTCGGAGATACCTAACGGCAGCTCCGCGGTGAGAGTAGTAGAAGTGTGCAGAAGTGTGGTTTAGGACGTAGGCGCGAGGAAAAAGGAGAACAATATCCCGTGAATCGTTCATGCTGGTAACACGGGTTACCAGTATCTTGAAGAAGATTCCACATCCATTGGCGCAAACCATAAAAAAAAGATATTCCCACTGCTCTCATGTACCGACAATATTGATATAATCGGAAGAATGCAGCTTGGAGTAATGTTAGTGGCACTTTTGCGAGTATTGCCACGGGCGCCGCGAAGAGGGGCTTAACGGTAAGTGAAGGCAAGACCAGGTAGTACCGACGGAACGTAGAAACTAGGCAAAGACTATAGCCGCGCTTTTTTCATCTCTATCGATAGTGAAATGAAGTAAGATTCAGAAAAACCATTCGCAGTGGCTTTGATTTTTATCTGTCAAAATATATGAAAAGGAAATTTATTTCTTCGAAATTGATGTCAAAATGTATGAAAAATAACTCGAAGTCGAATTTTTATCGGCAGCCAATTTTCACTAACGATTTTAAAGGCAGTAGGTTCTTGTATGTGCTTTACGTGTAAGGTCCTACTTCACTATTTACTACAATATCTGGTAACTACTATCAACTCAGATAACGACACCATCGCTGTAATCAAACGAAGAATAACTCTTGTCAATCCCTGCTGCTTTTGACTAAGAAAGCCTTGATGAACAAAACACTCTCTCGAAGAACCCTCTATAGACCCCTAATCATCCCCGTCCTGCTGCATGGCGCAGAGGCGTGGACTTTCTCAAAAGCGGGTGCATTGTTTTTGACTAACTTGAGATGAAAATTTATTGTTCGAGCGATTTTCTGTCCATTTTGCATTGATGGTGAGTGGACGAGAAGATATAATAACGAACTGTTCAGCGACATCGACTTAGCCAGAAGAGTGAACCAACGACGATATGGTTGAGTCACGTAGAGCGAATGGAAAGCAATGCTCTGGCATGGAAAGTCCTTGAATACACTCCCGAGGGATGGCGCAGTTCCTCTAGAGACAACGATTCAGATGGAGCTAGTTAAAGATCAAGCTTACAAGAGAGGCTTGTTGGTTGAGGCGCATTTCCAATCCGGACTGTAGCCACCGTAAGTAACTAAAACTGGAATAATGGAATAGACAGTACACGAAAAATGGATAAAGAAAAATCCTTTTCTCTTAGCCATAGAAGAGTCGTTCAACAAACAGAATTATATGAGTTATGCTCGATCATCATGACATGCACCTCGACACATTCTGAACCATCGTAACGTGTACGTGGACACCACTCAGCTCAAAAGATGGTTGGATGGGGAGTCATGACTTATGACAATGTGACCAAACCCTATTTCTGGGAAAAGGTGGTAAAACCAGACTCCAGGCCAGACCAAAGACTCCGCTCCCGCGCATAAGTCATGATCGACACAAACATGGCTTAAAATTATCGTTCCAAACTTCTTCCGCGGAAGACAGGCTATTTGGAAGCTCAATCCGTGGGACTACAAATTGTGTTCCTTCTTAGAGAACATAGCCATGTTTTTTTCATCGCTATCGATAGTGAAGCCATAGAAGAGTCGTTCAACAAACAGAATTATATGAGTTATGCCCGATCATCATGACATGCGCCTCGACACATTCTGGACCATCGTAACGTGGACGTGGGCACCACTCAGCTCAAAAGATGTTTCGATGGGGAGTTATGACTTATGACAATGTGACCAAACCCTATTTCTGGGAAAAGGTGGTAAAATCAGACTCCAGGCCAGACCAAAGACTCCGCTTCCGCTCATAAGTCATGGTCGACACAAACATGGCTTAAAATTATCGTTCCAAGCTTCTTCGGCGGAAAACAGGCTATTTGGAAGCTCAATCCGTGGGACTACAAATTGTGTTCCTTTTTAGAGAAAATAGCGTTGCCCTTTTCATCGCTATCGATATTGAATTTTCTTACTTCACAGATGCGAAAAAAGGATTCGCATTGACTTTGATTTTAATCTGTCAAAATATATGAAAAAAAAATCGAACTCGAAATTTATACTTTCCACTGTCAATATTATGCACAGTGACGATAGTGAGTTGTTGAATGTGTTTTACATGCAAAATCCTACTTTACTATTTATAGCTTTTTGAAAAAAACACGGCTAATGACTGGGGTCAGTGTTGCCGCTCAGATTTTTTATTTATTTAAAGAGGATCCACAAAAGGATTCTGATCTGATTTTGAACTGCCACTAAATCTGTTTCGATGAAAAAATGTTTCACCTAAAATCTTCTTCAAAGTTCGCAAGAGGAATAAAAAAATAAAAAAAAAGTGTCGAAAACGAGGTATTCTTAAATAGTCGTGTAACGGTCTTTTGGGCTTAAAAAAAGGTTACAACTGGAACTAAGGCTGCATAGTGGCTTAACTTGTGCTAAGCACCAACCAAATATTGATTCTTTGTGTCAAAACATTTGATAGCCCAGTGAAACCTGCGTTAATTGGCCAGCTGCGATGCAAGCATTTTTGGCCAACTTATAAGGGTCCCCGTTTTTCAGTGAAACACTGAGGTCATTCACGAACTGCTTTAACATTAAATTATTTTACCGCTGTGTGTCAGAATATTTTGTAATCATCATCATCATCTTCTGACCCGCATCCCGCATGGTCGCGGAGGTAAACCACGCACGAGGGACCTCCAGTCAACTCGATCTTCCATCGAACTCATCAGGGGTTATTCCCAAGCCTAACCAGGCGAGCTTATAGACTTGGTCCAATCACCTCATCCTGGGTCTGCCAAGTGGTCGCCTACTGGATGGAATCGCACTCAAGGCCTGCCTCGGAAGTCGTGATTGAGGGGAGATTCGTGCTACAGGACCAAACCATCGAAGCATAGCTCTTTCCCTTCGAAGAAACAGCTGCTCAATTTTCAGTTCCTCGCGCACTATGGAGTTTCTCACCCAACCCCGGCGAGTAATTCCCACAATAGCACGAAGAAATCTCATCTCAGCAGCTTGTGTTCGCGATCTTATTCTTTCGATCATTACCCAAATTTCGTGGCCATAGGGGAGAGTTGGAACAAATACTGAGTTGAAAACTGCTAACTTGGCTTTCACACTAAGCTCGGCCTTTCTGATGACAGATCTCCCAAGCTGTGTCAATACTGACCCAGGTTGACCAATCCTACAGGAAAGTTCAGTATTACTCCTCCCATCACTCGTGAAGGACACCCCGAGATACTTAAATTTCTCCACCTGCTTCAATGGGACTCCCCTAACATGTAGAGTGCATTGAACAGGTGTTCTGGAAATTACTATAACCTCTGATTTGTCCATGTTAACCTTCATCCCAGAATCAATGGATTTTTATACACACACAATAAAATGCAAACGCCACAATGGCGACCAGCAGGCGACTGTGTGGTGTACGAAGGATAAAATAATATTTCAAAAAGTGCGGCCAAGTTCCAAGACATGCGGTTGGCGAACATATAGCGGTATTTAGGGGAATATTTTTATGGAAGTTTCTTGGTTCCCGTGGCGTAGAGGGTAAGTGCGTCGACTCCTACGTAGAGGGTGCCAGGTTCGATACCCGAATTCACCACCTTTGATAATTCACGGCTCCACCTCTTTCGAGTCACTGACAATGCTCAAAGAGTATTCCTGTCTAGAAAAAGCTTCTCAACTTCGCCGTTCGGAGTCGGCATTAAACTGTAGGTCCCTTCCACTCGTGAAAGAACAATAGCACGCACAACACAAGTGGTTGCTGAGAAGCTAGGCCCAGGTCCACCTCGGACTGTCGCGCCACTCATATTATTATTATTATTATTATATATTATATACTGGCCTACTTCAGCAGGTGGCCAAATTACACGGGAAGCCGGCCAACTTGACACGTTTCACATTCATATGTACACTCTGAGCGAATATCTACGTTCACTGCCTATCTGACAGCTTGCCTCGAGGTAGAGCCTTTGATTTAAGATCTCTGTCTATTCTAGTGGATACTTTGAGTGGGTTCGTTGATCATGGCCCAATTCTTCTCATAGATCATGAGTCATTCATTGAGCGGAAACCAAAATCTTCTGCAGACAAAGCTGCTGTTCCTCTTTGTGTGGTACCACATGAATTGTTCGTGAAAAATTTAATGGACCGAATTAACATCTGTGATTCTTTGCTGAAACGAAATGAAATCGCACCATTTCGGAAGCGAATGGTAACAGGAGACAAAAAGTGGATCAAATACGAACATAATGTTCAAAAAAGATCATTGTGCAAGCGTGGTGAAGCTCCACAAATGGTCGCAAAGCGAAGATTGACGCCTCGAAAGGTTATGCTGAGTGTTTGATGGGATTGGAAAGGAATCATCCACTACGAGCTGCTCCAGCCTGATCGAACGATTTCCCGTCTGTTAAGAAGCTCAACTAGGAGTTGTACCGGACTCTTGTCCAGAGGCTTTATTCCGGTATCACGCGAAGAACTCGGACCTACAGTCACTTTCAGCCAGAACAAGCGGTTGCATGCATTGCAGGAGTGTCGTGGTGGCGTTAGTTTGAAACGAGATCATGGGGAGAGTTGTAAATTATCGAATACAGGATCGTCATGGGTTTTATCACGGTTATGTTGTCATGATCGTGTAGCTATCGCTCTGAAATGTGTAATATGGTCGAACTCAGGCTCAGTGTGGAGTTGCATAGCAACCGGGTGTTGCAAGGTGTTAGTTAGGCCGCATCCTTTACTCAAAGGGGAACCACTGTCCATTAAAGCATAACTTCGGCTGGACCTAAAGCAAACTCAAAAGGTGTTAGTTCCGAATTTGGCTTGAATGGACTTCTTGGGAGAAGATCACTGTAACTCAAGCCCTTAACTGACCGTCTGACCTCCGGTGTGGGCCACTTAATCATCACTTATCCCAGTCTTGTAAATTCTCTCTTCCTTCACCGTTTCGCAAGTTTCAACAAACGCATGGACTGAATTTGCCACAACGACTGACGTCAAACGCATTTCATCAAGATCAAAGTCAGTAAATGTAAATAAATGATAGTTCCATCAGCCAGCTGTAAGCCGCACGTATAAACTTCTGATTACTTTGAGTCAAATCGTTATCAAGCCGAGAGCCACATTAAGCAAGGCACACTAATCCAATCAACAACTGTCGTCATGTCCCCATTTGGAAAATCCCTCGAAAGCCAAACTAATCACCAGCCTAATTCTCTGCGAATTCATTGCGCTTAACTAATGCTCAACACCCGACACAGGTGACCTGACTTTGTCACCTTCAGTGGCACACATTAGCACAAAGCTATCTGACCTGACCTCGCTTCCTGACTGCTGCACCAAAGGACAGCAGCAACGCGAAAAAAAAATCAATAACCATAAAAACCTAACACCGCTTCCTAGTCGCAGTTCAATGGTGCAATAAACCTTTAATATACCCCCCCTCCCCGCTCTCATAATCCACCACGGGTTGAGGAGATCGCTCCGAAACGCGGTGCCGACGACGATACCATACTGACAGCCTGTCACTTTCCCAGAGTGCTGCGACACCGCCACCGCCACCGCCATCCACCGTCAGCACCGTGAGGCAGACACCAGAGTGCTCGATGAGCTTCGGGGATTGCTGATGACGACGATGATTTTCTAATTTTGCCTGAATCCGAGATAGCACGGTGACGATAGTGCGCTCCACTACAATCAATCCGACGAACATCGATAGCGGTGTTATCAGGTGCTCCGACCGTCGTCCACCACCACCCCCGAGTTCACATCGCTGCACATCAGTGCCATCATTCATGGGTTTCCTTTTTAAGGTCATTAAATTTAATTGCGCGACGTTTGTTTTTTGTTTTCTCATTTTCTGTGTGGTGCGCTTGTAGGGATACAACACTTTGTGGTTGGATAGAGAAACATTCCTCATATCCTCTGGCGTGTCTCCGGTGTGTCTTGAAGACTTTTATGGGGTAGCCGTTAAAAGAAAGTGGAGATTGTACAACCCGAATGTTTAGTGTCTATTGTTGTACGTCGCGTCGTCGTTTTGTGAAGATTTTTATGGGAGCCATCGAAATGAAGCGCGCGAACTGAGAACTCTGAAAAAAAAAAAAATATAGAGAACAGAAACAAATGTAAACACCAACAACAAACTGTGTGTGGAGAGATCGACATAAATGGGCCACTCACCTTGCGGGAGGAGAGTGTTATTTGTGTGGCATGTCATTAGTTTTATGGTGACAACAAATGCTCGAGTTCACACGATGACGACGGTCGACTGGGCACGCTAGATGAGGCTAGAATCGGAACTCTTAAACAGCCGAACAGGTGAACTTGTGCTTATCTTCTCGAGGCTGTCTTAACTGCGTGATGGAATGCGGGAAGAGTTAACGATAAGGTACCATGGATTAGGTTCGGTTTTATGGCTAGTCGAGGGTGTATTACATTGTCATGCGTTAGTTCTCAAGGATATTTGGCATGGAATGGTATTTGCTTTAACTTCCAATGGTGCTCTATGTGAAGTTGTTTGTTTGATAGTTTAATGTGTTTATTTTTTTATTGTGAAAGCAAAGGTTTTGTGCTTCTGTTTAACCGGGCATAGGCAATGAATGAATTTGAGTAAGTTAACTGAGAGATGTTTCTTTTTGTGTGAAACTGCGATAGTCTCCAGAAGGGCTTGCAGAAGATAAAATGTTGATTACTTGTGTCATCGCGCGAAACTAAAAAGAACCGCCAAAAAGTCGGTCGATTTGTTCAGTTTGATGTGATGTGAATCTTTTCATTTATATTCGTAGGCTTTGCAACTTGGCAGCACTGCTAGGGTTGACAGGTAATGTGACAGTTGATACTTGATGTTTGCCATGTTGGAGCAATCTTTTCAAATTGTGTCTAAATTAAATCGAAGAACATGATTCAGTTTCCGGATCGTGTTGACCAATGAGTCACCCACTCCCGGTGAAATGGGAGCGGTAATAAACAGAATGTGCTAGAATCTGATGTAGATTTGGGCGTGACTTCTACAGGAACCGCTAGAGTTATGCGTGTTGATTTTTGTATGTCTACCTGTCAAACTGCGAATAGTTTTCTGGACATTGCCAGTGAATCTATTTAGGCCATGCTGTGAATTAGGAAAGTTTTTCGTTCGAAATTAAGAGCTGAGTTTAGGAAATAAAACACCGTAATATTTCATAATGTTCATCCCGCATTTACTTGTTGAAGTCCCTCCTGACTGATTTAATTCTAACTAAAATATAGAAATTAAGTATTACAGAGATAGCCGACTTCACAGCTGATTGCCCCTAGTCCATCGACGAATTTGAGTAACTTTTTAACAGATATTCATGAATTTTTGATGGTTATTCACGAAATAACGTAAATGCCGTCCTCTGATTGGTCAATTTGGCTTGTGAACACTTTATAAAAAACAGTTTTCAAAGGGAAAGAGAGAAATCGGGCATCTCTGTAATACATCATTTCTGCTAAAATATGTACATCGACCGATGTGATTGATGTGTGTCATGCAAGAGAACTCCGTTGAGACCGCAATAAAGACTGTCTCTTGAAACAATTTCGCGACTCAGCATTTGCCCCAGAGGGCATAGAATTGTCTGTAATATGAGATATGGGTCATCGGTTGTCGTTTGAATGGCTTATCAAAGAGCCTATTCATATCATGAGGTGGTTGACCGTAAGAATTAAGTCTAGACCCCAGAGTGGGAGTCAACGCACATACCACCGACACCACGGCGGCTACTTTGAACACCAGATTGTACCCATAAAAAGTTACTGTCCCGTGTTGTGAGCTTGTTGAATTGGCTCACAAGTCCGGCTAGGACTTTACAGTCAATAAAGAGCGCAACATGTCACTGACCACTGTTTTGGTCGTTTTTCGATTGAACAAGGTGAAAGCGCTCTGGTTTCAACAAAACGGCGCTACATGCCACACACTGCGATACACATTCTTTTTTTATTGGTGAACACTTTTAATGAACGCATCATCTCATGAACAAGGTTAATTAATTGACCTACAAGACCTGGATTATTATCAGTCAACATGTTTCGGATCAAACCCAACGCAGCTTAAATTCATTACGTTATTGCCGAGATATTGAAAACGTAGTGCCTCAATGGATCTCAATCTATTTCTACTAATGTTGTGTTACTTTTTAGTTGGGACAATCTTGTTTCTGTTGTCATTTATGGGACACTTGCAGAAGAATACAATTGTGTAAATAATAGAAGCAAGGACAATTTATTCCACATTTAATTGGCAATTTACCGTGTAAACAAGAAAAAATATTTAAAATTTGAATCATTTGTGACAGCACTTTTAACGCTATCTAAATAAAGACGTTTGGAAGTGATGCTTATTTGACAAATTTTTCACCTCAGGTCATGTGGGGCATTGTACCACGTCACTTTCTGAAATGAGTACCTCATAAAAACTCATTATAATTGCGTGTCCTACCAAAGACTTATGCCTGAAACACAATAGTGCATTGCGCCACCCGACTTCATGTTACGGAGAGAGCGCGATGCCGCGCTGCGTCGAAATAATTAATCAATTTATCAGCTTTTCTCTCTCTCATCCACCAGATGAAAAATATTGCTGCCTTTCTTCATACACTCATTTTAAATGAATTTTGTCGTTAAATTATTTTTAATCAGCTGTTTTATTTTCTCAAATTAAATTTGACACAAAATACCCTCAAGAAGGAAGAAAACTCTCAATTTGGGAGAATATTTCTCTCACAGCGCACCTCTCTGCCAAAAAATATCCAACACGTTCGATAATGACATGCGTAACGTCAAAGTATCCATTCACGGTGAAGTACCTGAAGGAAAGGGATGACACAATGAATACTCCAACGCACAGCTGATTTCATTTGACAGTCTCAAGTTTGAATTTCTCAAGGTGTCTCAAGTTGTTTTCCTTATTTATGCACAATTAAAATATTTATTTTAATATAAATACTCAATTATAAGGATTCATTTATATTTTTATCTATTTTGAACGTTGCTTCAACGAGACTCAACACCCAAACTTTAACATACAATTCGCATTCTCTTGAAATGTCACAATGTGTGGATTGTCAACGCTGAAGGAGAGAGCAAAGTTAAAAGTTGAGCGAATACATCCGTCGCGTGAGCGGCAGCGTTGGGCTATGTGCCACATCCCATAAGAAAACATGTATTTTATGTATCTGTCAATTGTATTGCTGACGCTCATGCATGTGCCGGAGCCTTTACGTTTTACGTTTTATTACGATCCCCTCATTGGTCTCATTTTTCACTAACGCAGGTCGACGCTGAATTTTTTGCATGGCCATTGAATTGTGTGCGTTGAAAAACAGCGCCAGCGCAAACGCACTATTGTGTCTCAGGCATAGTTTCCACAGCGGTGGCAGTATCCATGGTGACAGGTTATAGATCATAAACTCTACACTTTTTATGAGCCGCCATTATGGATGTGTAAGTAGACTCAGGTCCAATTAGGCAGTCGATCGGAAAAAACTTGGTTTCGCTAAGGTTCGTTAAGTTGAGTTAAGTTACGTTAATTTTCGTTAAGTTTTTTTTTTTTCCTCCAGTGGGTTAAACGTTTTTAATTCTTTTTTAACCAAAGCTTTCAGTCGATGAAGTATTCCTCCTTCTCAGCTTTGAAGAAGTCGGTTCAGCCATTAACAGGCTGAAGAACAACAAAGCCGGTGGCTCAGATAGCTTACCATCAGCTTTTAAAGGCCGATGGATATTTTTTTGGTAGGGAGCATGGACCAGATCATCGGCAGAAATCGGGTAGACGGAAGCATGCCCGACGACTGGAACATCAGGTCCATATGCCCCATTCACAAAAAAGGTGATCCAACCTCTTGCAACGTCTGTAAAGGTATAGCCTTCCTCAACGTCGCCTACAAGATCCTGTCCGGCTTACTGTCTAAAGCCGTTTTGCACCGCACTAATCGGGACGCATAAGTGCGGCTTCCGGCCCGGCAAATCGACTATAGACCACATCTTCACACTAAGGCAAATCCGGGAGAAGACCAGCGAGTTTCAAATCCATACACACCACCTTTTCATCGATTTCAAAGCAGAATACGGCAGCATTCATAAATCGGATATCGGATAAACTGATGCGGTTGTGTCGCACCACACTAACAAATACGCGAAGTATCATGTAGTGCGGCTCAACGACTTCCGAGCCGTTTGAAACTTGCACCGGATTTCGGCAAGGAGATGCGCTATCGTGTGAATTCTTCAATTTGGTACTGGAGGAGTACGGCGAGCAGCCGTAAATGCGGAAGGCACTAACTTCTACAAGTCAGTCCAACTGTTGGGATATATAGATGACATCGACATCATCGCGCCCGCACTGGTCTTAAGGTCAATGAGGATAAGACCAAGCATATGCTGTCGACCAAAAAAACCATCTCCTACACCCCATCTAGGACAAAATATTACTATCGATAGCTACAATTTTGAGGTTCACGAATGACATCACAGTGGAAATTCACCGTAGAATCACCCTTGGCAACCGATCTTACTTCGGTATATCGAAACAACTGGGCTCAAAAGTCCTGACTCGAAGGAGGAAGATCATGGTGTACAAGACTCTTGTTTTGCCAGTCCTGCTATATGGAAAAAAACTGCAGAGCTGATTCTTAGTGTCTTCGAAAGAAAATTGCTGGTCCCGTCCGCGAGGAAGGTGAATGGAGGAGAAGAACTCTATGTGTTGTACCAGGATGTGCATGTAGTCCGGAAGGCGAAAATTCGCTGACTGTACCGGCTCCGCCACATCGAGCGCACGTACAACACGCTCCAGCAAAGAAGGTCTTCGAATCCCAGCTTCATGGTTTGAGAAAGAGAGGGAGACCGAATCTCCGGTATAAAGACCAAGTAATCGCAGATACTAGAGAGCTAGGAAAGCCCCAGGGTCGGACACCTTTTTTCCGTACCTTGCATGGGTCGTCAGCCTGATATTTTTAACGCTTTGAATTTTTAACGAAACTATTGAATTTTTGTGCGATTTTGTACCAAGTTATGGTTATTTAAGTAATCTTTCCCAGTAAGCTGCCAGTATTTAAGACAAAGCTGTCCCGGCCCGGATCATTGGCGATCACTTGGCCTTTTTACTGAGAGCTGCACATGACTATACTTCTCAAAGCGAGAGAAGTAGTCGAAGATTCTTTTTGGCCAGAGCATTGTCATTCATCCATTCGATGTGGCCAGACCAAGCTCAGTCAATGGATTGTTGCCTTTTGGACCACATTCAAATCTTTGCACAACTCATAGAGTTTTATGCTTCATTTTGACTATTGCAGATATCACATAGAATCATTCTTGTAATTTTGATTATCACCAAGCTTGTTTACCGGCGCCGTACACTTATTTTGCCAATTTAACCATGATTTTGGTCCTTCGAGCCAGATTTTTTGACACAAGCTATTTGGATAAATTGATGTAGCAGGTATTTAGTAGGATTTGCATCAGCACGCAATTTATGGAATCATGTTTGCCTGGAAGTAGACCCTCAAAATTGGGCTGATTTTGCTCCACAGTACAATCTTTGCCTTGAGAGTAGCTAATTCCGCCTGTTCTTCAAGCAGGGCATGAATATATTGCGCAAGTATCTGAGACGGATTATTGAAGAGGACCTACTAAGCGTTAGTGCGTTGATTCTTAAAGTGCAAGATCAGTATTTTCTGGGTCCAAGATGCAAAATTGACAAGTGGCCAGTTTTTGACAAATCAAAATTCATCGTCGATAAGTGTTTCAAAATATCTAAATGATTTGATTTTGCGGATGGATTCATTATACCCTCAATAAGCATATTCATTGAGATACTTCCACAATAACACGAAGCAACCATATGGTGACTAGTTGAATAAGTGCATACCTCATAGATCTTATGGGAAGTCGAGAAGGAATTTGAATTTATGTACGTCCCCAAAGTCATTGACGTCTGTTTCTGGAATTGCTTTTTTTGGCCAACATCTTCATTCGAATATTGTATTTTCAAAGTTCTTTTCTTTTTCTTCTCTCGCTGCGTGCACCCTCCCAAGACTAAGGAAAGACCCTTGCAACCATGAGAACATCATATCAGACAAACGTCGGGGTCAATTATAGCAGAAGATACACTTCAACACATATGTGCGCACCCTGATTTCGACAAAATGATGAATTGGTGCCACATAAGCAAGGAATGTATCTAATTACCACCACGATCCACTTATGCTGTTCCACGTCGCTTGCATGTGTAAGTACGCCTCTTACGAGGGACTGGCGTCTCGCGCCTCCTCTTAATTTCGTTCAAAGAAACAGCAATCGCCCATTGAACCAGCAAAGGCCATCGCCGAATCAATGTGCAGCGCAATGGTATGCGATGTCTGCGTCTGCTTGGATGAGGATGAGATCCATCGGGCATCGATGTTGTGTTCGATGCGTTAATGAGATGCTCTTCTCCGTCTCTCTCTCGTACGGAGTACGTATCTCTTTTCGGTGTCACTTGTGTGTTTTATTTGCCTGTGTGGTTGGATCTTCTAGTTTTTTGTGTGTCCTTTTGCGGCTGGACCAGGCTGCGATTGGAATGAGGATCTGTGTCAGGATTTCTTGGAATTTAACGCGACATTACACACTCCGACACCTTCTCTCTTTCCTTTCAGATGATACCAGCGATGATGATCTTTTCCACGAAACAAAAAAAAAAAACGAAAACCGAAAACAATCTCTGAGAATATTTGATGAAAAATTTTGTGAATAATTTTTGACAACACACGATTGAACGATCGACGAGAACTGAGACACTGCGATGGCCCATGACACAAGCAGCTGTGGGACTTCGTGTGTCCCTTAAAGCAATTTCCTCTTAATTCGTGTCGAGATCGTCTTCGTTCATTCTTGGGATTCGAAGTTTAGAATGAACCTGCGGTTGGACAACCCGCGCCATGTCGCTTATGTAATGTAAATATCAAATGAATTGTCACTGCATGACATTTCCTTTTGGAGTTTTTTCCATTTTTTTTTCTTTCTTTTTGGTTTTGTATCAGAGAGGAGACGGAAAGACTGGGAGACTGCTACGAAGACGCGACTGTGAGGTGCGAAGAGATGTGTGCGCTCGAACGCACAAACACGATCCGAGACAAGATCGAAGAGCAGCCAACTGCGGGCATCGATGAGCTGCGAGATATAAGAAAACCAATCCATGTTACATTTTGATTTATTACGTTGTATCAAATTATCCTTGATAAGTCATTAATATCGACCTCCATGCTGTTGGGCATTTGGGGCAAGTGGCGACGACGGCGGCGCGGTTGGGTTTTGCCAGCACGATACAGTGCCCGTGTGGTGTTTCTGTATGCATTGAGGATCATCTCATTGGAGTTTGTCATTAAAGTTAGACTTTCATAGTCTGCCTTCGTTGTGGGTTTTGTTTTTTTGGGAGAGAGCGCAGGAGTAACATGATCTTTAACCACGTTCGAGAATGTTCAAATCGACTACAAATGACACTGGCTTGGTGTAAAACTGTTTGCTGTTGAACGCGAACTGTCACGGTCACTTCTTGGTCACTGATTTCGGGCACGAATTTGAAATTAAAACTGAAATGCAGACTACTGGAACGCAGACAACGAGACGTTTTTATTCCGGGTATCTCCTTCGCGGATATTTTGCAAGGCGTTTTAATACCTACTACCTGTCTGTCAATTGGTCGCCTTGGCGATCCATTTCGATTGTGCAAGGTTTCCCCGAGAGTTTGTTTCATTTGAATTCAGGTTGAAGCCATTTCGAGCAAAGTGCATATATCAATCTTTGGACAGAATATCAATAAAATGTTCGTCGCGGAAGGACGTTTGCGAGTGAAAATGATCCTTAGACAGAATTTCAATCAACGCTTCAGGAGAGAGCCGACGTCTGGGAGCTGTTTTAAGTAACCTCTGGCGCCTGACGGACAACGATCACGGAACTAACAAAAGTCACTCAACAAAGTTCGACAAATAAATAACGACCATTGCCACATGCGTATTTGCATAATGCCTACGTCTAGCCTCTCGGGTATATCCACATTATGTGCGTTTAAAGTTTTATAGCATTCCTAATGATCGCCTACCGAAATTCGCCGTAAATCGTGACATGCGTCTGAAAAACACCAACTAAATCAGGCGGTCATGAATGTCTCATCAAACGATTGACATCCAATAGATTTAACAGCCCTGGCCGGGCTGATTTACTCGCACCCGATGATAACTACCGATAAAATATCTTTCGTCTCTCTATCGGTTTTCTCCGAAAATAAACCACCACAACAAATTCTCAAGTCAAATCAGAACGAATTCAAATTCTCAAAACCCTCCATCGGCTTGACAATGAAACGACAAATCTTCATTAATTAGCCCCCAATCTACACTCGATACACTTCCTCCTGCTCGAGAGTCTGTTTTTTATTTTGGGGGGGGATTTTTGGGAGAAATTTCATCAAAACAATGGTACTCAATAACTCACGCGGATAGCTCGGCATCCCCGGCTGATGGTATCCCGATAAAGATTTTTATTTTAATTACCGAACGTGGGAAATTTGCATTTAAAGTGATTCCATCTAGATATCGAGGAGATCATGTTCTAAATTATGTGACCCTAGAGAGAGAGAGAGAGCGAGAGAGAACGACTGAGAGGGAGAGCTGGGTAAAAAGATACGCTTGCTAGATCAACATCTGACAGTGAATCTACGCGAGATAGTTTTCTTTTTCTGTCGTTCCATCTGAGTTTTCTTAAGTTTGGAAGATTTATTGGTGTTATTTCTTTGGAGTCGAGACGTAGACTATTCGAATTCGTTGGGAATCGTGGATCCGGATATTTTAAGATGCTAAATGTTGGGGGGAGAGACAGAAGTGACAACGCCAGACATAATGTTGCAGCGAACTTTATATTCAGAGAACTTTTTTCTTTTTTCCAAAGTTGGAGTTAGAAAATGTTTCCTGTCGCTGTTAGTCTGCTAATGTCCGTGGTGAATCACTCAAAAAAAAAGGTCATCTGACATTCATCGGTAATGGTTACATAGTTCACAGGCGTCCAATAGTTATCTGTGATCATTTAAATACAGGACCGAAAGTCTGAGATTGTTTTTGAGAGCACTTTGTGTCAGCAGTGTCCTGCTCAGAGTTGGCGTTTAAGCGATTTTGTTTGTAGATCTAGTACATTTTTAAGACTTTGTCAAATAAAATAAAATCGCTAAAATAAGAACTAGTGAATTCGAACGCTTTGTCGTTACCACAACTAGTACAAGGTGGTGCAAAATTAATGATCCCATCGGAAGATGTTATATGCTTTTTTGCAGCCATTTGGCGGATATCATCTTTTCCACTTAACAGAACAAATTATAGAACGCTCCAAAAAAAGATTTACATCACTTAAAATGTATATATTTTTTTTTTAAATAAAATTTAATTCAATAACAAAATTAGATGATTGCTGGCGCCCCCTTGTACTCCAACCCTGTCCAAATAAGTGGCATATCAGTCATATTTCAAAGAATTCGCCACAAATTTCATCGCATCAAATGAAAGGATTGTAGGCAAAGTGCGGCAAATGTACCAGCTTTTGTAATTTTCATTTATTGCATGTTTACTCTCAGCATTGGGTATGGGAGCACATTTGACGCATGTGTGAGTGAGAGACTTTATTTCGTTGTCGACATTTCACTTTTTTCCACAGCGACTAGGTAATTTTTAGGATTTATTGGATGGCGACTGGATGGCGCAGTTGGTAGAGTGCCTACCCCCTGGTTAGCGGTGTCCCCGGTTCGAATCTCAGTGAATGCAAAGTTAATACGCTTTTATCTGGTTTTCAAATCTGGTTCAGTCACCACTTGTTGTTGGAATCAATTTAACGGCGCTATTACTGGAGAAGTCAATCAGTGACATTAGACTGACTAGGGGTATCACAATGAATCAATATGGTCTAAGTGTACTGGTGAATGCACTAGCAGCCTCCCGACCTAACCTAACGCTAGGAATAATTTTATTTTTTTTTTCATTATTTGTCTTTCACTGGTCAGATTCCGAGATGGATTGTTTGAAGTGATTTTCTATGTTTGTTATCTATCTCGGTTTCTCGCAACAAGAACGCGGTTCCTAAGGCACTTTGTGACTACAAATTAAGGACTACCGAATTATGAAGATCAAAAATCTAATATGAATTGAAGGGTTGCCAAACGAAGTTCAGGGGGCGAATCACCGCATCCGTGAACGGATCGTCCATTATACGAACAGAAATTCATACAAACGTACGTATTGGGATCATGTCAAATGCTTACGGAACGGAATTATTTTGTGAAGGAAATATTGTAATAGAGTGAAGCGTAGAACATGAAATAGTTAATCCTGAAATATGTGTCATTTGTGAAATAATTAATGTAAATGTAACGATTGTAACAAGTTATATTTTGCATTTTTACTGGAGTTCTACAGAAAGATTGGTCAGAAGGCAGTTAAGAGATAAAAGTAACCCTATGGAATAATCAAGCAAATGGTGAGAATGATTTGAAACACAATATTATGAATATATTAGACTTCGCTAGAATAAGGGGTATTAAAAAAACCACGTTTTCTACTGCACTTACTCCTGCGCTGAAATTAGTATCGCTGTCGACATCGACTCTTTTTGCAAGGGATTTAATTTGTTTCAGTTCATCCCAAGAAATGTACTCATTCCATTTTATGTATGTACTTATTATATTTTAACTGTTACTCATATGATTTATTAACCCTAGAATGGTAAGCATATATTTTATAAATTTATTGGTAAACTTCGCCTGTGAGACGACTTTTACAAAAACCAAAAAAAAAAATAGCTACGAAATTAAAACAGAAAGAAAAACCTCTTTTTTTTGCATGTTTGGCAACAAGAATATATAAAAACACAATTCGTTTTTAAATATCTTAAGAATATCACAAAAATATTGGGAAATCACATATTTTAACTTATGGTACGAAGAGAAAATTGTTTCGCTCCTCAGGCGATGTTTACCACTCTAGGGTTAATTCAATAATTCGTAATTTCCTATTCAAATCAATACGTTCACTATCTACTGATCGAATGACGTTTCGATTAGTTCAATACGTTCACGTGCTGGATAACGTGTTGTATGATCCCAAATAACGTTCACGTTTATACGTTCACGTGTCCTGTAATTCCAAATGCACGATTTTGATAGCGATTCACTCGTTCATTGATGCGGTGATTCGACCCCAGATTTCACTTTAAAATAAACAATTCCAACTCGGTTGAAGGTTCTTTTAGACTTACAGATTACTGTTGTTCTTTCAGAAATAACGGCTATTCGTGAAGCCCCTGAATGGTTGCTTATGAGGACGATATCAAACGAGAGCATCGTCATTTTCACCGACAGTCAAGCAACAATTATGGCACTCGAATCACCATTTTTAAGATCAAAATTGGTAAGACTCTACCGTATGTCCCTTAACGAGATATCCAGACATTGCAGCCTAACGCAGCACACCAGATATCTCAGGAAATTGTGAAGCACCAAGCAACGGAAAAATAATCATTGGACCCAAGGCTGAAAACATCTGAAAAAACTCAAAAAAAAAAACAAAAATCACAGAACTAGCGATCGGCAGTGCCCGTGAAAATGGAATAATCTTAGCATGTGCCCACATACGAAATAAGTATGGCTAAACCTGGACCTACAGAGAACCACGGCCATACTCAGTCTAGGCAGGAAAAACCTAAGTAACTTAGAACACTGCGCAATGGGTAGACACGCCGCAAGACTAGGATTACCATACACCGTCTTCTGTAGCAGATGTATTGATGAGGAAGAAAACCCCTCACATGTACTCTACAACTGCCCTGCACTGGCCTCCATTAGGAAAGAAACCCTGTTTGAATTATATATAAATGAACTAACGGAAATATCAGAAAGAAAGTGAATCCATAACTTTCGATGGAAGCCACATCTAACCCAACCTAAAGTTCTGAATTAAAGTTCAACCACCATTTCGAAACTGGGCAATCAAGATCGAAGACAATGGGATCCCAAGTCCCTAGCAAATCAACCCCGAAGCTCGTCGGTCTGTAAGAAACCAACAGTCTTGACTATTCCTTGGTCTCTAGTGTGGTGTACTGGATCCATGTTAAGACCGCGGTAACGAAAAAGTGAAGAAAATCGTTCGGATTGCTCAACATTGTCAAACACTCCCTCAAAAAGTTTACACGGTGGAGCTTATGGTCGATTGTGAACAATCGTGGCACTTACCGCGTGGATACGATTTTCATGTAAAATGTGATGTACCCTAGATGTCCACAGCCTAAGCCAGCTTACGTACATTAATTATCCAATAGTCCAATTCCATGGATCTTTTCGATGCTTTTTGACGTGACGATCCGATTGGGTCTAGCTGAACTTTTGGCTTTGGTCACCAGCAGAAGTGACAATTCAATGGGATAGTTACCAAGTATGTACCACGTTCTAGTCAAATTGAATAATTCGCCGCATGCTTGGCGATGACAATTTTAAAGAGGTACTTTGAAAGAGATCACCGGCAGCTCTTACATTGTAAATTGGTTCTTAGAATTTTATTCATTCCTTCTTGACTTCTTTTTCTTTTTGCTGTCTGCAAATAGGAACTCTTTGCTGCACAAGTTATCGACGCTGGGACTCTAAATTTATTAGAGTGTATAATGAACTTACAACGCAAACCTCTGCTACAGTAGAGATCTGTCAGACTATTTTGAGGTTAAAACTGGGGTTCCTCAAGGCTGTATACTTAGTCCACGTTTGTTTATACTTAGTAGACGACATAGCAAATTATCTATCGGGAGGTGTTAGGGTTTGTGTTGTAGATGTCAAAGTGCTCTTATGTGCTGATGATCTGATTATTTTGACTGAAAGTTGCCATACTCTTCAGCTGCAAGTATGAGACTTAAAGATTTACACGTCAAAGGCTGTTGTTTTCGGTACTGGTTGGGGTAGAAGAACTGCCAGAGAAAACTAGTCTTTGGAGGGCGAGCCGATCGAAGTTGTCAAGGAATCTAGGTACCTAGGTCTTATACCTCGACATGAATGCACATATTCAAAACCAGTTACTGTTAAAGCAGCCATCGACCTTAGGTGCCGAAGTTTCTCTGGCAACCAACGAATCGACAGTGCTTTAAGGTTTTCAGTGCCACTGTGAATTCATGTCTCTGCTATGCTAACCTAGTGTTTGGCTATGAATACTTTGAGGAATGTAAAAAGGTTCAACGGTTCTTCTTTAAGCGGATTTTTAAGCACCCACTAACTACGCCTTCATATGCCATTCAAGTTGAGTCTGGTCTCCCTGAAATCTACTTCAGGAATTTGAAAGCAAATTCCAACTAGTCTATTTTAGATGATTGTTGCCGGAGGCTGTCCTGACGAGAAAGTCCTGACTTGCCAACAAGACTCGTACATATGAGCATGTGTATAAATGGATTTATTTTTGTTTGCTTATAAATAAACGCTGAATGATACCTCCATGGTGGGATGCTTTCCTTTTACGATTCGTATAAGTCAATAGTGCATTGCACATTTCATTTCTCCTGGCCAGTACAGGCACAACATGTTTTAGCCAACTCCGACCTGTGGATTCTGCTACCACAATTTTCGAACGGGACGTTGGCACACTTGATCCGCAATCTCTTTCTCTCTTTCGGGCATAGTCTGCAATCACCTATGATCCATTCCTAACTTTTTTAGAACTTGAACTTTCCCATGACCTGTGGATGCTAATAACACCCATTTCAATCGTTATTCAAGCCAAAATCCTAAGTTTTCCTTCCTTTTCTTTCTTGGTATTCCCGCGGTGACGTATGTGTTGAATGGTTTTTGGAAGGAAAACAGCATTTTGTTTTAAATGAGGTTCATATGAAATCGTAGCATTTGATAACTTTGAAGTTTCCCAACAGTCCGAGGTAGATCTTGGTCCAGCTTTACAGCAGTCAGCAAGCACTCGTGTAGTGCGTGCTGTTGTTATTTCACAGATTTAGGGGAAGTAGAGTGTTATACTGATTCCAAACGGCGGAGTTTGAGAAGCCGTTTCACGACATGCACAATCTCTCGAACACAGGTAGGTTAATCACAAGCACATCGAACGCACGCGCTTTATTTGACTACTTTTTTTCCGCTCCCGATAAATTCAAAAAGTAAACGTAAGTAAACGCGGCTTTATAAAAAATATTGTAAAGTTTTTGATGGCTCCGGAGAAGTGGAGCCATGAATTGTGAAAATTGTTGGTGAAACCATACATCCAGCGGTTACCAGATTCATTGGCTTTTTAACGATTTAAATTTGGCCCTCGTCTAGTACTGATTAAGATCCACTGGATTAGTATTTGTGGTTAGAAGTTAAAGTGAAAGCAAGGTCCAGTCAAATGGTCACAAGTGTGGCAGTCCTTTCTAGAGCAGTAATTTTCGGTGATTTCGTATGTAATGAATATTTCCCTAAAATCAATTAATACCTAAAATTTATTTTTTGGTGCTTCAAATTAGGAATTAAATTGAGGACAAGGTAAGGCTTCGTCCGATGTCCTGAAAAACACTCCAAACTATCAGATTCGGTTAATACACGCACGAAACCATCACCAGATGTGTACAGAATTCATAGGTAGGTCCAATAAAGCGGATACGGCAGTCGGAAGATGAAGTGTCACAGAGTATATCTTTGTGGAATGTCTAATAAGAAAATATGCATAATGCATCTGAATGCCCGGCCAGAGCGACAGGTATGAGACTCACCACACAATCGAGGTTGCATCTGCAACAATCTGCTCAGAGACACGACCGTATTTGAAACAAATGCTTTAATCTGAAGACTAAGCCAATTCGTTGTGTGTGCACACCTTTTCGACTTAAAAAGAAAATTCCTTTCATAACCCTTTCCATTCCATTCCAAAGCCATCTCACCAAACCATGTAACAGATCAAAAGAAAGAGAAAAAAAAGGAAAGGATGAAAATCTTTAGTAAAAATGATTTATGACCACGCAAAGATGCGAGAAAACACCTTTTCTGGGTGACCTTTTGTTTTCGCATCAACTCTACCTCTGTTCCACGTTAATCCCTTATAATCGTTTGTCAATAAGAAAGTGTTTTTGTGTCACACGTTTGTGGCATTGTTCAGGTCCTTATTTTTTTTTTCTTTTCTGTTCCTCCAACTTTTCCCATTGAAGTCACGTTGAAAATGTGCAAATGAGAGTCGTATTCCTCTTTCAATTTTAATTTTTAATAAATGCACGATCAATCGAATTGAAGGGGAAGTGTAAAACTTGTTTTGACTTGTGGAAAGCAAGATGGAAAAAAATAAGAAAAAAAAATGAAATTGAATAATCAACGCAATCATTAATCATGCAGGGCGTGTGAATGCAATGTCGTTCTCATTATATCTGAGGGTTTTTTTTTCTTGTGTGTTCACAAGGAAACGGAAACAGATCGACGTTTGCTTGGATTTTGCAAGACTCGCATGAAAAATGATTTTTTAAGCTACGTCAAATGCAGGCACCTCTAGTCGATTCAGGGTTCTTTCGGAGACCGTGCAATTAGTGGGGAGTTGTTTTGAATTTAATCTGTCCATCTGAGGGTACTGGAAATGAGAAATACATCTTAATGAACGGTCCTGACCAACAGGAGACAGCCAATCCCTGCATCAGACTTTCTCTGTGAAGATGTTTCAAGCGTTTATGTTGGGGGTTTCTTGTCCCCTCTTCTTGTGTTTTTAACGAATTACAAGAAAGAGTAGGTAAAATGTGAAATAAATTCTGTATAAGCCAACAAGTATTCATTCACAGAATACCCCGAAAAATTGCAAGAAATTGGACTTGGAAGTTAAGGTCGCGTGAAAAACAAGGGCACTGGAAGTAATTAGATAAGCTTATCCGACAGCATCATAGGACCAAAAGCGATGAATTGAAGGACAAGTATCAAGTTAAAAAAAAGTTTTAAGCTAGCCAACTGGCTCCTCTCCATGAATTCATCCGCAGTACCCGCCTCGCCAGGAATGCCCATCAGTATACCCTTAAGCCTACTTTCGGACGGACAGTTAAATTCAGAGACAAGTTCTTCAGCCGCACTGCACGAATATGGAATGCTCTTCCCAGCCTTATATTTCCCACAGACTACAACCCGCAGATATTACACTTATGGGATATTTTTTTCTGACCGCAGTTGGTAGAGTGCCTGCCCCTGGTTATCGGGGTCCCCGGTTCGAATCCCAGTGAGAGCAAAGTTAATACGCTTTTATCTGGTTTTCACTCGCCTACATAACCTATGGGATATTTTGGGTAGAAGATAACAAACTGTAAAAAAAGGCTTGGAATCTATATTAAGGTTGTTCTTGCTGAAAAGTGTCAGTGACATATAACTGTTAGATTCTATCCATGTTGGGTGCTGTGTGAATCGGGTATGCACTGATTGACGTCAACCAGGCGATGCCCAGTGTTGTAACTTTTCCTCAAATTTGTGCTGATTTTACGTCCAAGTGGTAACCATGGGGCACTGGATGTAGTTCAACCGAACTCGAATCGCTAAACTTATAATTTCGACCTCCTGTTCAAGGGATTACAAAAAAGTAAATGGCTCTTTTGGTTGCGGGTTGTGCCGTCGAGATAACTGCCCGGCCCCCAAAAATTTCTGCTAATGGTGCAACAACAGGCTTTGGAAACTGACGAAAATACTACGCACTACGCTCTTCGGAGCTGTACGTGGAATGTAAGGCCCCTTTGGTTAAGTCCCAGTTGGTTAAGTGACTGCCCTTGGTTAGTGGGGTCCCCAGTTCGAATCCCAGTGAGAGCAAAGTTAATACGCTTTTATCTCGTTTTCAAATCAGATCCAGTCATCATTTGCCGTGGGGATCAAATTAAAGGCGCTATCAGTGGAGTGGTATTAGTCACAATGGACCAATATGGTCTAAGCTGGTAACTTCACTAGTAGTCCCTTCTATCTACCTACGTGCAGTCGAATAATAAGCGAAAGCCCTGGACTACTACGACGCAGATACTACCGCCATCTAAGAAGTGCGATGGGGTGGACAAGGCAAAAGAGGATGAAACATTGTGATATATATATTCTACGTTAATTCCTACAAACAACAAAAGCAGATGCTATACACTATAGCTTTCAAAAGGCAATCTTAGAATGTCATTTCTTATCATTTCAGTTCAAAGTTTTCTTACGTCATCAGTTTTTATGCACCATTCTCCGGGATTGCAGTGAAATCCACGACAAATCTTAATCCTCATCACTCACATCATCCTTTTTATCGTAAATTTTCATTCTAAGCTACACACTGTGATTTTCCATCACTCCAGCAAGAATGTCATATCAAGAATAATAGTGTGTAGCCTGAGTCCAAACAAAATAACGAAAACAAAAATACAAATTCTAAAATCGAAATACGAACAATTTCTTCTAAAACTGAGTTCAGTTTGCGTATTTCTTATTAAAAACAATTAATATAGTAATATTGGTGGCGCAACAGTCCGAGGCGGACCTGGGCCTAGCTTCTCAGCAACCACTCGTGCTGTTCGTGCTATTGTTCATTCACGAGTGGAAGGGACCTACAGTTTAAAGCCGACTCCAAACGGCCAAGTTTAAGAAACTTTATCCAGACAGTTATTACTCTTTGATCATTGTCAATGACTCGAATCAGGTGGAAGTCGTGAATTATGAAAGTTGGTAGATTGGGGATTCGAACCTGGCACCCTCTGCGTAGGAGTCAACGCACTAACCCACTACGCCACGGCGACTCAAAACAATTAAGTTTCCATTTATCCCCCTTTGTTGCAAAATGTGGTGCAAAGTGATTGCAGTTGGACCCAATTTCCTAAAACATCTCAAAATTAACACACTAGAGCTTTAATTTTTAGTAATGCAACATTGTCTTAGACCACATTTATTCTACCTACTCATTCAATATTCCAAGGCCAATGAAACAGTGACATTTGCAGTCGTATAAGTAAAAAACAATTTAATTTATTTATTGTTGCTTCCTTCATATTCAAATGAACTCAGTAACTGGATGCCATTTAGTTATGTTTATGAAATCTTATTGAAGAATTATTAAACTAATTATTCAAATTGTCATATGTTGAAATACCGGATTTCTGAAGAAGTTGAATAAGAACTTGGGGAAATATTTTCTTTCCGAGACTAAGTCGGAAATTATGTGAACCAAGTCAAGTGAATTAGGTTAAATTGCTGACATTCAAAAAAGATAAATGGCAAATATTTAATCTTGCAATGAAGCAATAACAAATCAGATCAGAATTATGTGCAGGTACATACACACATTTAATTTATAAGAGTCTGAAAAAGTCGGTCGAGCAATCCGTATTGACGGTCGACTTTCGCAAAACGAATACTTTCGCAAGTTCTCCGAAGCTTCTTAACTTTTTAGCAAGTGGAGGATTTAACAGTTAAGTAGCAAGGTTCGAACCTGGGCCAAATCATTTTCACACTTTCGAATCACTAATAATGCTGAAAGATAAATAACTGTCTAGAACAATCTTCTCTAAATTGGTCGCTCGGATTCGGCATAAAACTGTAGGTCTCTTCCACTGGTGAGAGAATAATAGGGCGGATAACAAGAGTAGTTGCTGTAGAAGCTTGATCATGGCCTTCTACAGGCTGAAGTGCTACCCATATTTTACTATTATTAGCCGGCAAAGTTGAGCGGTAAACGATTTTACCTCATCACACTGAGGTCGTCATGAGCCCACTGTTATACTCTAATTGGAGTATAGATACATCCTCCTTACACTTAGTCCGGATATAAACCATGCCTGGATTATGAACATGATGTGAAAAAATCTAGTGGATCTAGTGGATGAATCCATGTCCACACAAACATCGTGTCAGAAAATCTCGATAGATTTTGTTTGAATGGAGTGGTGAAAAATGAGGAAGAATGAGGAAAACAGAGTAATAGTAGAAGTGTTAGTGAATGTATTTTGTGGCACTGATTTTATGGAGATCTGGTTCGTTGATTGGCTGCTCGCTTCTTGATGTTAACTCTCTCGCAGCCAACGTTGGAGTGAAGCGACATGGCATATCTTGCCCTCGAAAAAAAAATTGCGGATGGCTGTTCAGGTTTTGGATGTGATGTTTTGCAGAAATATACCCTGTGGCGACGGAGTGGTGCACAGTACCCCAGGTTTTACCAGGCGATGTCAATCACAGCGATGCAAATAGAATATAATAACAATATGGGTGGCGCGACAGTCCGAGGCAGACCTGGGCCTAGCTTCTCAGCAATCACTCCTGTTGTGTGTGCAATTGTTCTTTCACAAGTGGAAGGGACCTATAGTTTAATGCCGACTCCGGGCGGCGAAGTCAAGAAGCTTTTTCTAGACGGGAATACTCTTTGAGCATTGCCTGTGACTCGAAAGAGGTCACTTCGATGCCAATAGAATGCCCATAAAAAAAAGAAGTCTGTTAGCTGTGCTCTGGTAACACGTGTATTTTAATAGTTGTGCTTCTTAAGTGACGTAAAGTAGACAATGTCCTTTGTATTGGGTATCACCACCTTAATACTTCGTATATTGGCACGGCAGTGTTTTATGATTACGTAACACTCTTTGTGATGTAATACAAACATAAAATAAAAATGTGTTCCACCGAAAGACTAACTGAAGCTGCCTGCAGAAAACCTAATGTAAGTTGACTAAAAGCTTACGCTCGAGGTCATTGAGATGGTTTCCAGAACAACTGTCGGGTTGAGCAAATTTAGCTCATTCAGTTCATCATTTCAGTTTTTGTGGGTTTTTAACAATAAAATTGTTTCTAGGACGGAATTGCTTTCCAGGATGGATTTGGTTGAAATTTTCAATCTTACTTGAGCCTGTTGATTTTGACTCGTTTCCAGTAGACAGCAGTCCAATTTTTGTATTCTTTGCTTACATTTTGTCGGTCCCATATTTTTATTTTTTTTTTCAGACATCGCCGTTTTATTTTTTTTATTTTTTAACAATAACAACAAGCCAATTCTACCCAGTCATCTATTTTATAAGACATCTGGTATAATTTACACAGATGCTTTTGATGTTTTGGGGTCATTTTGGAATAACGATCCTTCTCTCTAAGGCGAGGATCCTCATCGGTCAACAGTTTTGGGGCGTCCACCTTTATTATGTACCATCTCAAATTTTTCTACCGGTTTTTTTTTTAAATGCATTTTTTCATACTAAACTTTATTAATATATAATATATATTATATTTCTACCGTAGGAGCTGTGGGATGGCAGAAACCACAAAATGATGTTAGTATCTTTTTTTCTTTTTTTTATACTAATTTTAATATAAAAAATTGTATTTTATTATAAATTTAAACAAAGCTTAAATTTTTAAAATTTAAAGAAGGAACTAGTGGGTCGCCGTGGCGTGGTGGGTTAGTGCGTCGACTCCTACGCAGAGGGTGCCAGGTTCGAATCCCCAATCTACCAACTTTCATAATTCACGGCTTCGACCTCTTTCGGGTCACTGACAATGCTCAAACAGTATTCCTGTCTAGAAAAAGCTTCTCAACTTTGCCGTTCGGAGTCGGCATAAAACTGTAGGTACCTTCCACTCGTGAAAGAACAATAGCACGTACAACACACGTGGTTGCTGAGAAGCCCAGGTCCGCCTCGGACAGTTGCGCCACCAATATATGATGATTCGCCTATTCATTTGAAATCCAAATTCGAAAACATGTGCATACGTTTTAAATAACTTTTTGTCAATTAATTGATTTTTCAATAAATAGACTAGGTCAGCAATAAAAGGCAAATGGATGTTCTAATTCATTACATAGACGATCATCCCGAAATGGTAAGAAATTACATGCCGAGAACCACAAAACCACACAGTCTATTAACAAGCTGTGGGAAGATTTTGTTCAGAAACTGAATGCCATTGGGCCAACCAAGAAGTCTGTATCTGCTTGGAGGAAAGTAAGTGTATAATATGAACATCACAAGTTCAAGTTAAAAGTTCAATTAATTTTTTTAGGTATGGATAAATTTCAAATATCTAGCAATTAAGAATTGCAACCAAAACTTGATTTCATTGAAAAAACAGGGGGTGGGCCATCTGATCAAATTCCAATATCCGAGTTGGAGGAAACAGCAATACAGATGGCTTCCTTTCATAGTGCTGTGACAGGTAGCACTTTGAATTGCTATGGTGCGGTACAGACCGAACTGTGAGACGGATGAAGATGTGAACCAACCACTGGTAGCCACCCCCAGCTAGGACCTCCAAGGTAGCACCAAGTCCAAGGAATATATGCTCACCGAGTAACATGCACATGAAGTGCACATCACTAAATCCCTGGACAACAACCATCTTCCACATCACAGCTGATCAAAGCTCAAGTTTTGTAGATCGCTTGGGCTTGGGATAATCGATCGCGCCAAAAATGCGAGCTTAGGAATTTTAACTCGTAAACAAGATCAACAGATATCAAGATAACACATACTTCGTGATAACAGGGGTTTTTGTGAAGAGTCAGTCTGAACTCTACTGTAGAACAAAGAAGTTTGAAAATTAAATCTGTTTAATAAATAATTTTATAACGAAAAGTACATGTGTTTTCTTCAAACGATAACTACCGCTAGCCGCTCCTTGCGTTTACCGTTTCTAGAACTAGTACAAACTCCTCTTTTGATAAGCGAGAACGTTGAATAAAACTAAAATGCAAAATAGAATTTAGCAAGCTTACTGTTTTAAAATAATAATATTTTTTCCTTTTCCTGTAAAAGTGAAACAGGATCCGATGCATCTTCTTCGCTTTTTCAATGGCAGCTCTTTGTTGTTTAAATAATCTGATTACTTTAAGTTGTATTTCGTTTTTCTCTTCCCTTTTAAAGCTGATCAGGACCATAATGGGCTTTTATACGCCGCCGATTAATGTTTATTCGAGAATGGAAGTGATTTGACGCGATTTCGCAATGCGATCGCTTTCGCAATAGTCCAACAGAATTTTCACTTTCTTCATCATCGAAAAACAACACATTGCAATGCCGACGCATTCTTTTTTGATTTTTATTAAAAAGTTCAAAACGAAACTAAACAACAAACAACCACGAAGTATGAAACGATTGTAAAATAGCAATCGTTCAATCACAGTCGTTTAATCGTCGGTTTTTGACAGTTCAATGAGTTATACGAAGCAATAGTGAATCGTCAAAAACGACGTCGAGTAGACGATTCAATAATTTTAGCGTTACACGAAGTAACAACAGTCGTCGAAACGACGTCGTCAGACGATCGTCGTCTTACGGGATGAGAGCCCTGATTTGGGATATCACAATGGACCAGTATGATCCGTGCTGGTGAATGCACTAGCAGCCCCCCTACCTAACCTAACCTAGGGAGAGGCCACTGTACTTTAATAAATATGATCTTAGGTCTGAACTGAAGGAAAAGTGCCCGGAGGCATGTTTAGTTTTCAAAGTGCCCATATTTGCTTTTGGGAAGTAACGCAAAATTCGAACACGAACTTTTATTACTGTACGAAGAGAGCGGTTAGTTTCAGTCCAACCATTGGTAGCCAAACTTAACGAAACATTCCAAAGTGGTTAATATGGTCGCGGTGTACAATTTCTGTTTATTCCCCGATTGTTAAAGTTGACTCACGTCCGTCATGTTTGTACCTTTAAAATTACGACGTAAGACTGGTATTTTTTTGTATTAAATTTTTTTGTTATTATTTAATTGAGCAAGCACTTTCCCAAGATTTATCGTTATTCTTTGAATATTTGATCGTTGATGATTGTGAATTAAAATGTATTCCATAGCTCGTCCACAGACGAGTACTACCGACCACAAACAATTTAATGGAAAGCAATGCCATAAATTTATTCTAGAAACGATAAAGTCTGAGAAGACCGAACGACAAAAAATTGGTGACCCCCTCTGAATTCGAAAGGCTACCAGAATAGTGTGAGAAAACGTACCTTAACTGTTTTAACAATCAAATCGTTAAAAGCTATTCGAATTGAAGGAAATCAAAATCGATTGGTCATACAAGGTCCGTTCACACATAAAATAATGTTACGCCAGCAAATCGCGTCAAATCACATTCATTCTCGAATAAACATTAATCGGTGGCGTTAAAAAGCCCGTAATCGTCCTGATCAGCTTTATGAGGGAAAAGAAAAACGAAAGACAACTTAAAGTGATCAGATTATTTAAATAACAAAGAGCTGCCATTGATACAGTAGTAGCCTCGAATGTGTATCCAATTGTTTCAAGCCCCGAATCGAGTCCGTCCGAAGAAATCTCAACGCAGTGCACGCATATTTAATGGCCCCATCCGCTTAATTACCTTCGTAAAACCGTTTTGATACCGATAATTTGTCTTATTGAATGGACACTCCATTACGAGCACAAACGGCGAGAGCCAGCTCCGCTTCTTCGCTCAATCAGAAGCGATCATTACGTAGCCTATCCGAATCGACTCCTAAATGCCAATTAAGTCATTGGGAAGATTTCTCGTGCACCAGCATTAAGCTAATTCGAAAATTATACAACGGAGCCTTTGCATGACATTTGGTGTTGCTTCATCTCTTCATTCACCGACTCCGACACCGATGCCGACACCACCACGGCCAATGCCACTGCGGCTCTGGTGCACCATCCGAACCAGGCTCGTGTTCAGCAGCAACAGTGCTGGTTGCTAGTCGGTGTACCAGTCTTGTTAGATCATAAATCTCCGAATAAAAACAATTTCGACTAATTATCCACTTTAATTGCACTAATATAGTTGGAAGCATGATATAGGAGCACGAATGACCGCCATAAATCCATCAGTTGTTGTCGGGGACTTCTTTTGCTGTTGCTCCCTCCACGGCTCGTGGGTCAATAAACACAAAATTGAAAAGATGATGTCTTCATTTAGCCGAGGCATCGAAAATACTCTCATTCCCGTCCATCTTCATCTCCGGACGATGTTAAATGTCAATGGCTATCTGTTCCGGCAATAAATACACCATTAAGAGGTTCCTCTCTTCTTCACCGTCGGCAGCGCGCAGTGCGCACAGTAAGTGGAGCGGAGGAGCTAATCTCCATGTTCAGGTTTGGGAAGTGCAATAAATCCTTCCGCCTAAGACGAGAGCCACCCCAGACGAGGAGAGGATGTGAAGAGTTTAAATATCGCGTGTGTTCATGTCCAAAAGTCAGACGAGAAGTTTCGCAAAACAAAAACAAAAAGGCAAACCAAAAAATGAAACACCAGAGGAATCTGCTCCGACGAACAGCAACTCACAGTAGACATGGACAAGCAATAAATCTTCTTCACTTCAAGCCGCGTCGAATCCGATGTTTATATCCTAGGAGAAAGAGCAGCATCTCTCGCTGCCATCCGAGGAGGATTTTCCTTCTCGAAATGACATTTTAGCAAAGCTAATCCCTGCATACATCGTCAATGGTCAGGGAAAGGCAAAAAAAAAAACTCTCAAATCTGCACGGGCATCAACATCTGGAGGAGGAATGCTCAGCAGCCTCAGCCTCGGCCTACCGGACCAGGCCATCGCGTCTGCTGCCGCAACTTTGCATACATACATCCAATAAGCTTCGGCAAAGGGCATAAACCAGACCGACCGACCGACCGCTGACTGTGGCGGCAGGAATCTTTTTCGGGTGCGACCATTGTCTTTGGGAAATTATTTTGGCCAAAATTCAGTGGAACCACTTTAATGTCTCTTAGACGAGCGAAATGCTTTTAGTTGAATTGGGTTTTTGTTCTTTTTTCACGTTCGTTCGGTGCTTTCTGGTTAAACGTTGCGTTGACCATCTTCATCGTGAATGAAGAGGGCTCATACTGGTTGACCATTAGAATGGGAAAAATGTTTATTGTTCTCGTGGAACAAGGATGCCTGCGTTTGGTTTGTTTGCTCTTTTGGTGCGTGGGTCTAATCGTGATGGGAGATTTTTTTTTTTTGTTTTGAAAAGAATTCTGACGACTTTTATCAATCGCTTTGATGCAGTAGCCTGGGCGATGCGACATTGTCCCGGGCCTTCTGAGAAATGCCCGTCTTGTGTCGTTAGGAGATTCGCAAGCGAAATTTGTTGCTAAATGCTCAACCAGATCGTGTTTGTTCACTGAACGAGCCAATAAAAATATCTAAAGGATGAGGTGAATATTTTGCATTTAATTTAAAGGTTTTTGCATTAATTTTTGTTTTGTATTTGTCTAGATTTGAAGTTAAAAAGGATGTGTTCTGGTTGTTTTGCTGGGATGAACATGTACAGATCAATTATTTCGCCAAGTTTAAGATGAAATGCCTGTCGAACTCCAACCCTGTCGCTGGTTTCCACAATTCTAGCGACAAGGCATGAGTCAAGTCATGGAAATTAGATGGAGCCCTTTTTCCTTGACGTGGTTATCGGAAATTGTTTGAACGCGAATTCCAATGCCGGCCAACCCTAACCGATCGTGGTCTTATTCGTACAACTCTGAAGAATTGTGATGACAAATAGAGCCCATTAAAGTGCCCTATGGCCTTCAAAGGCCTGAATTTTCAGTTTGGATTTCTTTCACTTTAGCAAAACGAAAAACGAAGTGTTGTTAATTTTCTTCACCTCTTGAGTAGTCTTTCCGCCGACCTGACTTTTTCGTTGCGGTAAGGGCACTTCACAAATTTAAAATAATTAGTCACCTGCAAGTCCAAAACGGCAGTTAATATAATAATATTGGTGGCGTGACAGTCCGAGGCGGACCTGGGCCTAGCTTCTCAGCTACCACTGGTGTTGTGCGTGCTATTGTTCTATGTCGAGTGGAAGGGACCTACAATTTTATGCCGACTCCGAACGGCAAAGTTGAGAAGCTTTTTCTAGACAGGAATACTCTTTGAGCATTGTCGGTGACTCGAAAGAGGTGGAAGCCGTGAATTATGAAAGTTGGCAGAATGGGGTAGGAGTCGATGAACTAACCCACTACGCCACAGCGACCCCCAAAAAAAACGGCTGTTACTGAAAAGAATTCGGAGGAAATTCAAATATTGTCTTAGCACTATTTGCATATGCATTCGACCCCCAAATCGAGATCAGGTTGAATTCAATACTCGTCAGGTCGGAGTATATAGTGGACTTGTGCCTAGCCTAGTTGTGTCTGCTACGTCCTCTCACAAATCTAGGCGACCCAATGTGACAGCTTCGGGATCGAGTCATAGTCATAAACATTCAGCGTCATCTGCGCATTTAGTAAAGCCGGCCTCTGAATTGGTAAATCAGTGTGTTTCTATCTCTACATGCATTTTCCATCATCTGACAAATTATCAGAGATTGGGGCAACTCTGTATATCATTGTGGCGATAAATTCACGGAGCAAAAAACGTTGCCAAGGCAAGGAGTTTATGACTCAAGGTGTTCCAAGACGCAGCTTTTATATCAATCTTCCGAATAGTTAAGCAAGCTGTGCCCCTGCTGAGGGGATAGTTATTCTGTCATTCAACTGGAATGAAATGGAATGAAACATGCTCAAAAGCTCTATTACACCTACTTTAAGAATCCTAATTTTGTTTTTTTTTACATTGTCCCCAATGATCACGCTTTTAAAGGGCTTCAAATGGTTTGGTAAAATTACAAATTAAAAAAATCGCAACTTGCAATAAATTGGATAAGGGTTGCCGTCATTCGAAGTCATGCGCAAGTAGACTGTGATCCGAACTTTATTTTTCTCATTCCATTCGTATATGGAGAGTCCCTATGTCGAACTTTCTCTAACTGGAAGTTGTTTTGTCATATTTTACATTCAATTACCTTAATTTTCCATACAAAAATATCCTCTCTAAGTCATTCTCCATATCGAACAAATCATGGTATCGACTTAGCTGGAGTCCTCTGATTTCAGAGCTTTTAATCAGACACTAGTCTGTGGGGTACTTTCGAAAATGGAAAAATTGCAGAAAGCTTATATGTCCAAATCCACAGAGAAGGTGATCCTTCCTCCCCAAAAATAAAAAATAGAGTTAGATATAATAACCAACTCAAGGGTCGTTTATAAGATCCTGCCGAGTACACTGTGTAACCGTCTAAAGCCGTTTTCCATCGCTCTAATCGGCAATTACCTATGCAACTTCCAGTCGTTTATATAGACCAGACCAACACTAATCTTTGAAAAGACTAGATAGCTCCAGTTCGATGCACACCTTAATTGTGTTGATCTTAGACAGCATTCATCGAAAGGAGCTACTCGATGCAATGGCCGAACTTGGTTCATATCACGGGAAAAATTTATCCAGTTATCGAGTACCACAATAAACACATTCGCGATGCATGGTGTAGCTTGCTTTGAAACTATCGTTTGAATCCTTCTACTTCCGCGACTTCCGTTTAGGCAAGTAGGATGCTGTCGTCTGATTTATTCAAAGTCGTCTTGGAGATGATGATGCAGAAGGACGCTGTAAACATGGCTATCTGCTAGAAGTCAGTCTACCCGATGGGTTGAGTAGATAACATACTCGTGCGTTCCCGTGGTGGAGGCTGACACGGTGATTGAAGAACAGGCTAAACTGGCTGGTCTTAATGTTTATGAGGATGAAACGAAATATTTATATGCTGTCGGCAGGGAAAGGTCTGTCACACACCACCTGGGACAAGACACTACGATCGACGGCTACAAATTTGAAGAAGTAAATGATCATCTGGGTCGCCGTGTTGTAGTCGCAGATTTTATATCAATCTTCCGAATAGTTAAGCAAGCTGTGCCCGTGAAGAGGAGATAGTCATTCTATCATTCAACTGGAATGAAATGGAATGAAACATGCTCAAAAGCTCTATTACACCTACTTTAATAACCCTTGTTTTTTTTTACATTGTCCTAAATGTTCACACTTTTTAAGGGTTTTAAATGGTTTTGTAAGATTGCGGGGCCGTTGACCTCTACGCCGCCAGGTGTGAGGTTCGATACCTCAATCTACCACCATTCAAAATACACTATCGACTGCCCAAGCCTTGCCAGAGAAAGATTCGAATTGATAACTAGAACATCCTTACCTTCAAGAAATCCCATCTAAGGCATTTGTAAAGTTTCTGAAGGGGAGATCGAGAATCAATCAACCATAGAAAGGGCAAGAATACATCGTTATGTTCGGATGGCGCAGTTGGTAGAGTGCCTGCCCCTGGTTAGCCGGGTTCCCAGTTCGAATCCCAGTGAAAGCAAAGTTAATACGCTTTTATCTGGTTTTCAAACCTGGCCCAGTCACCATTTGCCGTTGGAATCACTGCAGTGGTCAATCAGTGGTAGTAGTCTGACTATGGGTATCACAATGGGCCAACGTGGTCTAAGGGGGTTGGTGAATGCACTAGCACCCCCCTACATAACTCACCTTCGCAGACCACCTCATTAAGGTCACTGACAATGCTCAAATAGTACTCTTGTCTTGACCATCTATGCTACTTTGGCTGGTCGAAATAGCTGGGCTCTAAGCTCCTGACCTGAAACCCTTATTTGACCGGTCCTGAACTATGTAGCCGAAAGGTGAACACTGAGCCAAACTGCAAAGCTAATTCTTAGTGCCTTTGAAAGAAAAACGGTCCCGTCTGCGAGGAAGGGGATTGGAAGGGAAATCATTATCACGAACTCTTCGACCTATACAAAGATTAAGATGTAGTCCGGAACGCCAGAATCCCTCGAATCCACTTGCACGCACACATAAATCGCATGGACACCAATGCTCCAACTCCAGCTTGTCCTCGAATCCGAGCATCCTGGTTCGAGAAAGAAGGGAAAACGAGATATCCGGTGTAAAGACAAAATCAAAGCGGACGCAAGTCAGTTGGTCTTGATGACTGGAAGCAGCCCAAGACCAAGGTTAGAAGGGAGTCATAGCTCAGGCCATGGGACGACCATGGGTCGCAGTCAAAAAAAAAAAGTATATTACGATGGTTTGATAATCGCTCTTGGCTTCTTCACGATTTGTGGTCCTCAGACCGAGTTCAAGACTGAAATTCGCACAATCACATTTCTAAGAATGGAATCTGGGACGAAACATGAACGAAACTCCATCAGACGACGTTACTTGTCTGACTTAAAATTTAAACCTTCAATTTCAAATCACTAATGCCATTCGATCCGAATACCGTCTGGAATTCAGCCTCATTCTGGTCAAACCTCACAGCCACCAGATCAACAGAACTTGCCAACAACTCCGCACTTGCCCACCACATCCATAGATCACTAATCCTCTGATTATATTTGCACACACATCCATACAAACGTGGTAATGACTACAAGCCTTATTTTCAGCTCTGTTCGCGCGACATGAAGTAGCACTTCAAGGCGTACTCGCACACACACCGGGTCCCCAGGAATGCGCCCCCAAAAGGCGAAAGCTGAACACTAGGAATTTTGTCCGCCAGGCAAATCCAGATAGCAACTAGATTACATAGTTCACGGTCCAACATGTTACGCATTGATTCCATTCCGCCAAAGACAAGTAAGTCACACACAGACGGTTGGTGACTAGAATACAGTACAGTGCTGACCGGAGGCGAAATGTTTTGCGCTCTGCGCAGTGAGAATTCCTTCTGCAGACTTGTACAGTGGCACAGTCACATGACTGTTGGGGGGACCTTAAGGCGTCTCTTCGCTGTCTTTGGGCATTGGTCTGCTGCACGGAAAGGTGACACAAGGTTTCCACTTGTGCCTGCTCACCAATGGAGTGTGTAATTAAAAGCATGTTGCGAACCGGACCGTTTTGTTGTACAATACAAGCCGTACGTGACGATTACCGGCAACATGGGCTTTTAAATAAAGAGTTAGGAGCTGAAGGTCATCTTATGTGGTCCGCGTTGAAACGCGTAACATGGTGATAAGTATTTTTGTCTTGATTCTGCTGGTCTCAAGCGCTGTGACATTTTGCATGAGATTGTGCTTGTACAGGAAAGAAAATGCTTGGCACCATGGTCATGGCCAATTAGGGTTATGAAAATTGTACACTTTGCTTCTTGTTGGTTGTACCTGGCTCTCTTGGTTCCAAACGGAGTGCTTGGCGCTATGTCCTTAAGACTGTTCAACCAATTAGTGCATTTTATTCACGGAATACAAGCTGATCGAAGGCACGTGTCAGTCAAAATATTCACCGTTCCCTGTCTCAAACGTTTGATAATTCCCAAATTCACGCCGAATTGACTCCCGCCACCAGCCACATTTTCCACTCTCTTACTTCATTCATTTCAAAAGTTAATTCAACTCAAATCCCATAGTGCCTGGACAATCGTCCATGAAATTATCTTAATTGACAAATATCACAGGCAGCAGGTGCCGTCAAACGTATGATCCCCTCGAGACGGTACGACGTTACCCAACCCAACATCTCCGACATGCGTCAAGAGGCGTCAATCACGCCAGCCTACTGAGAAGGAAATTATCCATTCAAGTGCATTTCCCATGCACACACTTAATGTGTGTGTGTGTTCATCTCCCCCAAAATAGCAGAAAACTGGAAAATCTCCTCGGGAACTTCCATTTCCTAACATGGGCGCATTTAATTCATCCCAGAAGGCGAGTGAAAAAAAAACGAGAAAGAAGAAAACCCATTGGAAGCTATTGGATTAGCCCACAGCAGAGGCGAAGATCCTCTGGGAATACATCACGCACGCTTCGACTTCTCGACTGGAGCGGGCATTCCCCAATCTCTTGACAAAATAAAGTAATTTTCGGGGATCCTCAACGGAAGGACGGAGTTTGGTTTTGTTTCTTTTTTCGAATTTGATACGACACGGGAAAGTCTTTTTTTTTTTGTGAAGTTCCCTTACAATTCTCAATTAATTTGTAAAGAGAAAGTATGACACGACCCGATTGTGGTAACCACACGGATATGGACGGGAATCGACAACAAAGGACACCTGTCAAGAGTTAAGCACTTCCAATAAAGTTTTCCTTCGAACGGTTAATCATAAAGTTACGTTACATTATTGCAGGCACGTCGCGTCGTCGTGGGCAATTTATCCGAGAGAGTTCCCCTCATGTAACACTCATCATCAGCATCGCCATTATCACCCAACAGGCTCAGTGAATGCATTCACTCCCCTACCGGATCGGTTGGCTTACTCAAGCATTTCATTGCTCATTATGCAAATTTCCATAAATTTTCAACTTATTTGAAGGACGGAGAGGGGGGAGGGGAAACGAGATGAAAGTGTATCCAGCCTCGGACCTGATCACTGAGTGCGATGACCACCTCCACCAGTGGCTGTTGTCGCCATCGTCGACGCCGAACGCGACGTCCATCTACCAACACCAGCCCCACCATAACCACCACCACCACCACCACCACCACATGGGGGACGAGCGCGACACGGCGAAACAAGAATGATGCATTCTTTGATTTGAAATCTTGTCGTTGGTTGAAATTTGATCCTTTCGTTCGGTGAAAAACGATGAACAACGACAAATTCCGTAAAGCACGTTGCCCAGGTGATTGGTGCTGTTGTTAATCCTTCTTGGGTGCCACCCTGCCCGCATTCGTCCACATCTCGCCTCACCTCACCAGCCTCAGCCAGCAGCACTGGATGGAAGGGAAATTTATTTTTAGTTGTAACAAATAATTAACCCGTGTGGTGGAATCTTTCAAGTCACGCGGTGCGTGTCCACTTGGTGGTCATATTGACTCATGCCTTATGGGAAACCTGTTGAACCGGGACACCGAGTTTAAATCTGATTAAAAGTCAACAAATGCCAGTAAGCTGAGGCATGTATAGTATGATATTTCTGATGATGGAGCTCCAATAGAGTGAGAGAGGGCAAGTCTGTAGACCTTTTTGCGCAAAAACTGATTCAGACTTTGTTGATGAAATACACGCAACATCGCTGTCGGTGTTCGGGCATTATTAACTTTTTTAATCAGTTTGTTTGCAAACTCGTTTAATTTTTTTTTTTGCAATCTCTCTGGTTTTATTTATACATTTCTTTTTTTTTTTAGATCTTAGCCGGGTAATTAAACATGCATATACGAGTACATACGTGTGTTTAGATGTTTTTTCCCTGCTCACCAGACAGACATTTTGACAGTTGAAAATGTAAATTATTCAATGAGTTGTTACCCTAAACGGATGTGCTAGTCATGGTCGTATTAAAGTCAATACCTTAAATAAGTTATAGCATCTCTAAAAATGCATGCCTTGAAATTCAAGTTTTAAGGTGAGGCTGATGTTAAGATTCTTTAAATTTTAATTAAACACTAATCACATTCTCGTACGTAACTTCTTTAATTCAAATCATCTATCAATCAATCTACATCTCTAGAATATTTTCATAAATATTTATGTACTGGGGTATAGATTTAGCTTGAAGTATCCAGCGAGGGTCAGTAAGTAGCACGTCAAGTCCAATAAGGTCTAGAAAATGAAAAACATTGTCAACCTTCCGAGTGTATATTTGTCCATTTCCCCCTGCGGGTTAGGGGTTAGAATATACCCGAGGTAAGGTACGCCTGTCGCACAAGGCGACTAAAATACCTGAGCTTGAATAATTGGTTTAGGATACGTCCCTACTCACGGAATTGACGTGAAAAGCTCAATCAAATATTTTCGTTGAAAATGCTGAATAAGCTTATAAGCTTATAAGCTTATAGATAGTGGCATAAATAAGTGCTTAAAAATGTTATCGCAAAAGGCTCCTTGCTAATAGATTTCAGCGTATGAAATGAAAATATTGGCGGCCAGTCCTGGGATGTTATGGCATCCTACTGGTAGCCCCACCAGAGGCTATATTCTGGTTCCACGGGAGATCAGGATTGTCTTTGAGACCCTAATAGGTCTCAGCCTGATCACTTGAGGTTGGCACCCCAGTGGGAGAATCGTGGTGGCTTTGGTTCACCACCCAAAGCGGGGAGAGGTGGGGATTATACCTAAATGGCTTGGAGTTAATCATGTTGAAGAAGGCCAATGTGTGCGACTCCGGGACGTGAAGAAGTATACGTGAACGTGAAGGTATAATATCCAAATCTATGTGGAGTGGCAGATCTCAATCGGGTGCTGCGACCCAAAGGGCAATAGAGGTCTTAGATCGGCCTCACATCTTACCAAGGTGGAGTGAGTGTCCATAAGCATGAATTCGATTTGGTACTTGAGATTCCTACTTAAGACGTGTCGTTAAGGAGCGTCGAAAAATGGTTCTAATAAGTAAAAGAACTCGTGATATTAAGTCTTTTGGCAGGAGATCACGTTAATCAATTATAATAATAATACTATGGGTGGCGCTACAGTCCGAGGCGGACTTGGGCCTAGCTTCTCAGCAACCACGTGTGTTGTGCGTGCTATTGTTCTTTCACGAGTGGAAGGAACCTGCAGTTTAATGCCGACTCCGAACGGCCAAGTTTGAAAAGCTTTTTCTAGACAGGAAATACTCTTTGAGCATTGTCAGTGACTCGAAAGCGGTCAGGTGAAATATGAAAGGTGGTAAATTCGGGTATCGAACCTGGCACCCTCTGACCCTCACGGCGACCCACGTTAATCAATTACTCACTTGTATATTTGTCCATTTTGCGACACGATGTTGCGGAATAGTAAGCTCACCATAGTTCCATACTCGACTGGCTTGGACGGCATATAAGTTAGATTGAAAGAAGTTGTTTTTATCAAAAAAGTATTTCAGGCAGTATGCCTTTATTTTTATGGTTGTTTAAGAACTAAACTAACAATTGTTTCTTACACCTATTTGTTGCTCTTAATTGTTAAGTCAGTACTTGACACTGTGGGACAGCGATCGCCTTTTTGTCAAGTCCGCACTTGACACCGTGGGTCGGTTCGATGTGCCAGACGTATACTTCCGTATATTCCATGTTTATACGAACGGGTCAAAGATGGAAAAAGGAATATGCGCGAATAGTTAAACATGCACTGCTCTATCAGACTAACTGACTACGGCAGTGTTTTTCAAGCGGAGGTCCTTGCGGTCAAAGAAGCGGCCAAATTGATATCATTGTTGGAAATACCACCAGCTGATATTACCTTCTTAATTGACAGCCAAGCGGTCATTAAAGCAATTTTGGCTATCGAATTCAATTCCAAGCTAGTCGCAAGCTGTCGCGAAGAGCTCCAGGTTCTTGGCACACAACATTCGATCACTCTGTGCTGGGTCCCAGGTCACAGGGACATAACCTGTAACGAGGTAGCAGATGAACTTGCCAGGAAAAGGGTCGAATCCCATGGTTTTCCCCACCTCTGCCTAACATCAAGAAAAAGGTGGACAGGAAAATCATGGAGCTAGCTGACGCAAAGCGGAGACCACTCGTACGATATGGCCTAGGTTAAACAACAACAACCCTAAAACCGTTTCCTTTCTCCAGGAAGCAGGAAACTGCTGAGGATGATGTTCGGAGCTGTTACTGGTCATAATCATCTAAAGTATCATGCACATAAAATGGGACTTACCCAAGACACCATTTGCGGTGGCTACGGGGACGAAGAGGAGATTGAAGATACATCGCACTATCTTTGTCAATGCCCCAGTCTATGCAAATTGAGACAAAGAACCCTGGGAGAATTTTTCTTCCATGACCTTCATGACATATCAGATATCCCACTAAAATCTCTTTACAGGTTTAATAAGATCTCTGGATGGCTGGATGGAGGAGGACGATAACCAACAACCTTGAAGTCAGGAGATTTTTCATCATCCGGCGAGGGGGACGATAGGAAGGGTTTCACCCCAGGGGCATCACAATGGGTCCAATCGGACCTGAGTGTGGCGCGACCCAGCCGCGTCAACCCACTAACCTAACCTAACCTACCTCAGTATATCCAGCGACAATTGGGCTGCACCTGCATGCTGTTGTTTTTCAGCGTGTGTGAAAATAACTTATATTGAGTAAACTTTTCGACTTCTATATCGGAATAATTGTGAATGACTCAGAGGAGCTGAAATCGCACTTTATGTTGGTATTGATCAAGTCCAACATATCTGCAATAGGAGCCGCTTTGTCCGAGCTGCTCTCGTAAGATCCGAATCAAACCTAATGAACCTGGGTCGATTTGTACGACTTCGCTTCGATCGAAATACCGTATTCTTTGGGTGGATAACTATGGAGTACCATGAGTTATATTCTTCTTCTTCTTTATTTGGCGCTACAGTCCGGGGTGGACCTGGGCCTCAACCAACAAACCTCTCCAGCTAGCACGGTCTCTGGCTTGCTGTCTCCAGTGTCGCACGCCAAGTTGGTTGAGGTCCTTCTCCACCTGGGTGCACCACCTTAAGCGCGGGCCTCCTCTGTTGCGTTGTCCCACGGGTTCGGAGTCGAAGACTCTTCGGGCCAGAGCTGAGTTGTCCATGCGCTCTACATGGCCTAGCCATCTTAGGCGTTGCATCGGAAGACGCCTGACTAGACTCATGTCGCTGTACAGCCCGTAAATTCGTGGTTGAATCTCCTCCAGAAACCGTCAACGCAAACAGGACCAATGATCACACGCAAAGCTATTCTCTCGAGGAGACCAAGGACTTCCTCATCCGCTTTTGAGGTTGTCCATGCCACCGCGCCGTACAGCAGGACTGGGATGATCAAGGTCTTGTATAATGTCAGCTCGGTCCCTCGAGAGATGGCTGTACTACTCAATGGCCTCTTGAGCCTATAGAAACAGCGGATGGCAAGAGTTACTCTGCGTTCGATCTCGGTACTGATGTTGTTTGTACTGTTTACTGCGGAGCCGAGGTAGACGAAGTCCTTGACTACCTCGAGGTTATAGCTGCCCCTTGTGACGCTCTGTCCAAGATGTCGATGTTGTGCGTCCTTTCTTCATCACAGCATGTACTTCGTTTTGCCCCATTCACCGCTGGACCCATTTTAGCCGCTTCCGCTTCAATGCCATCAAACATCTCATTGACGGCTCGCTGTGTTCTGCCAATCACGTCAATGTCATCCGCGTATGCTAACAGTTGTACGGACTTCTGGAAGATCGTGCCTCTCGTGTTGGCGTGTGAGTCTTGCACGATCTTCTCGAGGATGATGTTAAAGAAGTCAGATGACAGCGCGTCGCCTTGTCTAAAACCTTTTTTGACTTTAAAGGTCTCGGGGAGTTCGTCATCGCCCTTGATGGAGCAGCGAGAATTTTCCATCGTCATCCTGCACAACCTGACGAGTTTGGCAGGAATGTCGTTGTATAGCTCGTCCCTATGCACGCTGTTATATGCGGCCTTGAAATCGGTAAAAAGGTGGTGGGTGTCGATCTGCATCTCTTGGGTCTTTTCAGGATCTGCAATAGTGTGGACTTCCCTGGCTTGAAGCCACACTGATATGGACCTATCAAGTTATTTATAAACGGCTTCAGGCGAGTACACAAAACGGCAGAGAAGATCTTGTAGGCGATGTTCAGGAGACTTATCCCTCTATAGTTGGCGCAGTCAAAAGGGTCTCCTTTCTTGTGGATCGGGCAAACGATGCTGAGATTCCACTCATCGGGCATGCTTTCCTCCGATCATATCTTACAGACGTGCTGGTGCAAAATACATGACACGTGGTTCGTGTATTTTTCTTTTCAAATGCACGCAACACCTCATAGTAAATAAATAAGCAAGATTTATTTGAAAAAGATTATTAAAAAGGATGTATGATTCTATCTTGTATATACCCCGGTAGATACAGTAAACAAATTAAAATTGCTGTTCATGTGAAGGTTAAAATTGGTAAAATATTGCTATATTTTGAAGATAATTTAATGTGACAATGTCTATTTTTTTAGAGGTGGACATACTCATTCGGCGCAAGGCGCTCGTTGGAGTGACCACTGGACTGGTCTCAAAAAATAAGAGCTGCCTTCTTACTGCCGCCTGGCACTTAAAGTAAGGACAAACAACGAATAGGTACTCATAACCACGTGATATTGAACACGTAATTAAGTGAACATACAAACAAATGCGAACCAAGGGCAAAAGGCAAACGAGGAGTTCCCAAGTTTCCGAACCCAATGAGGAGGACCTCACCAATCTCCAGACACAGAAAGCGATAAGCGTCAGAACTGTGTTGAAGAAACCCAAAGTAAGATTTTGATAACAGTTCCTGTTCACTTAGCAACCATCTAATTAAAGTAAGTCTTACTCAGTAAAGCCTGTGTCGCATGAACAATGAAGATGAAGAGATTCCAGAATGTCGCGAGAATACACATGCGAAACACGTCAGTACATAAACCACCCACATTTTGACTATAAAAATGTAGATAATGGCGCAAACGAAGACATAATATTTTATAGTCGCTTGTAAAATCACACGAACGAGGAGGACAATGATGTGAAGGATGGCAACATCGTTCTAAATTGGTGCGGTGATCGGATTTATATATTTCAAGAGACTGGTGAATGAAAGTATCACGAACGCTAATAGCATTCGTGATACTTATCTTTCTTTTAGCTAGTCAGTAAGCATCTCATACGACACGTTAAAGTCTTCGATGAATGTTAATAACCGCGAGGATATTAGAAAGGTTCTTTGGTCTTGGAAATGTGGCCGTTTTTCTTAAGTATTATTTAATGTGGAAATCGCTTACTATAATTGTCTCGGTACGTTCGTTAAGTAGACATCTAAGGTATCATTCACAACTTGCCCAAATTGGCAGGTTGACATCCACTTCATATTGTGCTACACAGCTTATCTTTGTAAACAGTGTCACTACAATTCTTCTTATAGCGGACATCCGTGGGACCATAATGATTGTCCGTTATGTAGAGGTGTACGTTCAGAAGGGGTTGAAATACACGACTTCTTACGGGGATCATGCCGAATGGCCCGTAAAGAGAGGTGTTCCTTATAAAGAGATGTCCGTAAACAGACGTTTAAAGAAGAAAGATAGTGTCACAAATGCCATTAGGGCAGAGTTTCATTCACTAGTCTATTGAAATATATAAGGCCGATCACCACACCAAATAATTACACACTTGCCTAAAATTGGCGGGTCAGACTAGAGGCATGTTCTTCTAACAGTACGTGCAACTGGTAGCATACAAGGACATTTGCCTGACGTGTCAAACATGGTAAGCCGTCAATTATGAGGTCTCTGGCGAAAGCCTGTTGCAACTTGCTTATGTTTATAGCGTCAAAACCGGCAATTATAAATTAGGTAATTCGAGGTCGATTCGTGGATCGTGGAGATCGTTTACTTACACGAATTTCAGTGTGCTGGTGTGTCAACCCGAGTTAACAAACCGAATTAACCCGGGTTACACCTAAATCTACTCAAACCGAACATTATGTCAAACCGAATTGGTAAAACCGATGAAACGAACTGAATACATAAAAAAAACTGTAGACGGTACAACCCGGTGGGAGCATATGATGCCAAACCAACCCCAAATCGAATTAGACATTACAAGTCCATTTGCCTCATTCCATATTGGGTCGGGTCGTAGCCACTACAGCAGGGTGCAGGATTTCGGTAACTTTACTTACGTATTGTATACTTTGTGTGTATAGATAATATTCTCTCAAGTCAGTTGCCTTGCGAAGTGCGAGTAGATACGAAGATACGAAGAGAAATAAAAGAGAAGAAAGAAAAATTTAAACAATTTGCACACACACAGTCCGTACTGACAGCTAGAACACCGAAACCAACTCGAAACAAAATCATTTCATAATCCATATTTTTTGCTTTCGATTCATCATCAAACCGAGTTCGTCAACCCGGGTTACAAATCGGTCTGTTTCTATTCTAACCCGCGTTAACTCAGTTTGTAAAACTTTCGGGTTGGCGCATCACTAATATAATCATTATCTGTTCCGGGATTAGGAATAAATGAAGACTAACTATCTACTAACATCACGACTTTCGAGGCGTGCCTTGAATGCGATTCAATCAAGTAGGCGAACGTATAGCAGACCCAGGATGAAAAACTTGCCTTGGGCATATCACCTGATGATTTAGACTCGATGGTGGGGGATTGAGTTGTATGGATCACTCATGCGGGTAAGAATAAGATGAGGATGATGATAAAGTCAAACTAATATCAATTGCAATTTTTTGCGCTCAAGGGCATCTCACTCGATGATCATTCTAGCCCTGCTTGAATAACAGATAAAGTGGATAAAGAATTCTTTAAGCGACAAATAGGGGGCGCACTTGGGCATTTAGTTTAGTGTGAATATCGGTGCTAGTTTAAGCCACACACAAATTCATTACCTACATATTAGTTGTTGATTGGACTTTGACAATGATTTAAAAGCGCTATGAGTGGTAGAGCGCATTAATACAGATAAATGTATGTTTCCTTCATGCATCGATTACAATAAAAGCTCCTATAACGAACAACCTCTTAGGCGGACAATCGTGATCAGGCAAAAAGATCGAGGAAATCACTACTCTCACGCAGGGTGACTTCGATTCATTCATGAGAAGTTCCGATGACTGGAAGTTGAGTATCAACTTACAGAAGTCGGAAACCATTCTGTACAGGACGGCGTTGTATAAGGCCTCGGCGGATACGAAAAAGAATTGGCGAAAGTTCTCAATCGTTGGAAGACACGGGGAACCACTGGCGAAAAAGACTGTAGTCAGATACCTGGGGATCTGGCTAGATCAGTATCTATATTTTAACAACCATGTAGATGCTGCTCTGGCCAGGGCCCGACGCGCTTTTGCTCTTACAAAGAGATTGTTTTACAACAGCCAACTCGATGCGAGGGTGAAGGTTATCTGCTACATGTCCCTCATCCGGCCAATGCTCACCTATGGCTGTCCCGTGTGGTTCAACGTGAGTGCAAGCTTGATGGAAAAGATTCGGTTGTTTGAGAGGGCTTGTCTTCGTCTTCACCGAACTCCAGAATCACAGTACATAACATTCTATTCCAATGAGATTTTATACAACAGAGCAAACCTGATAAGAGTGGAGTTGAAGTTGATTCGAGGTCATACTGCTAGAGCGATGAACTCGTCCAATAACTTGATCGCAGGGGCTTACTACCCCAATCCAGAATACCACGAAAGGGTACGCCACAGTGGCTTCGTCCCCCCAGAAGACTTTCTTCATTCAAACAAGAACGGACTGTTACAGAATATAAATGCGGTACCGCTCATCTTCCACATAGCCCGTTCAACTGTGGATGGGCGACTCAACCACCACCGTTCCATCCTACAACGAGCTGAGGAGGGTCTTCTCCGGTTCAGTACGGCGGTATCAAGGAGAGATGTTCGGGATGTTGCAATGTAACATCGAAAATTCTGGTGGCTAGGGAGAGAGGGAACTCGCTCGTCGAACCCTTTAGACCCGGGTAGAAAGAGAGCAGTCGGTCACTGTCTGTCTTGCAGCAATTAGATGCAAATTTATAAGCTGCAATCTATGGCCGACCTACATAGCCTAGGGTAGTTTTTAAGGTAGATGTAAGCTGTAACTAATGAATAAAAAAAAAATAAATAAAAACAAAAAAAAAGTGAGTATTCACATACGTACACACAGTACACAGTGATATATATCAAATACATATTCATATGCATATGCCTATATCTTTCTAGTCTTTCTAGCACTTCAGAATTTAAAGTCGGACCCCAGTTGTGGAGTGGATGGTATACCATCCATTATTCTTAAATACTGTGCTGACTCACTCTGCTGTCCTCTTCTACACATTTTCAATCTGTCATTATCTGAAGGTGTTTTTCTAGATAATTGGAAAGAATCATTCTTAGTTCCCCTTCACAAATCGGGCTCTAAAAATAATGTAGAAAACTTTAGAGGAATTTGCAAACTCTCGGCAATTCCAAAATTATTTGAATGTATAGTCAAGAATAAGACTGAATTCTTAATCAAAGAGCACATATCGGAAGCGCAGCACGGTTTCATATCTGGACGATCGACTTCTACTAACCTATCAATTTATTCTTCTTTCGTGATCAATGAGATTGAAAACAAGAAACAGGTTGATGCAATTTACACTGATTTCAGTAAAGCTTTTGACTCCGTCAACCACTCGCTTTTAATAAACAAGCTCAAAGCGTTTGGGTTCCATTCCAATTTTCTTAATTGGATATCTTCCTTCGTCCAAAATAGAACCCTAAGAGTTAAAATTGGTAATTCCTTATCAAAGCTAATTCAATGTTGGTCGGGTGTACCGCAAGGTAGTCACTTTGGCCCTTTATTATTTATAATATTCATTAACGATATTACTCTCTCAGTTAAACACAGTAGATGTTTGCTATATGCTGACGACATGAAAATATTAAAAACAATTCGAAATGTTAATGACTGTATCATGCTTCAATCAGATATAAACAGCATCTTTGATTGGTGTGTAAATAATGAACTTGGTCTTAACTTAAGTAAATGCAATTATATCTCTTTTACGAAATCAGCTTTTCAAATCCAATTTAATTATTCAATTGGTAATTCATATCTTTCGACTGTAAGCAGTGTCAAAGATTTGGGTGTTATGTTTAACTCCCCATTTTCATTTCAAAATCATATCTCTCATATTTTAGCAAAAGCCAACTCAGCAGTCGGCTTCATCAAACGTAATACTAAAGGATTTACTGATCCATTTGCCTTATTAATAATAATAATATGGGTGGCGCTACAGTCCGAGGCGGACCTGGGCCTAGCTTCTCAGCAACCACTCGTGTTGTGCATGCTATTGTTCTCTCACGAGTGGAAGGGACCTACAGTTTAATGCCGACTCCGAACGGCCAAGTTTGAGAAGCTTTTTCTAGACAGGAAATACTCTTTGAGCAATGTCAGTGACTCGAAAGAGGTGGAGCCATGAAAATATGAAAGGTGGTAAATTCGGGTATCGAACCTGGCACCCTCTGCGTAGGAGTCGACGCACTAACTCACTACGCCACGGCGACCCACATTTGCCTTATTAGCACTGTATATTTCCCTAGTCCGATCTTTCTCTGAATATGCGGTCGTAGTCTGGAACCCGGCTTTCAGCACTTTTTCCGAACGTATTGAAAAAGTTCAAAAGCGATTAACCAAGTACATCTTCTTTAAAATGCACTGGAATTTTCATCCTAGCTACAAAGCTAGATGCCAACTGCTTGGTATAAAGTCTCTATCAACTAGAGGCACTATCCACGATGTTATATTTGTCAGGGATATACTCTGCAATCATATAAAATGTTCATGTCTCTTATCTGAGATTCAATTTCATATGCCTTCAAGGTCACTCCGTACTTGGGATTTTTTATTTGAAAGGTTTCATAGCACAGACTATGGTAAAAACGAACCATTAACAAGAATAATTCGTGTTTTTAACGAACATTCACAACATTTGGATCTGTCCCATACTAGACAGCACTTTAAAAGTAAACTTTTAAGCCTTTTTACTTTTTAAAATGTATTGAGTTCTGAAATAAAGTATTAACTTATCATTAAATATTGTACAATTATAAAACACTTCACAAAATCTGTTAATACATATGTAACTTGTAGATTTTAGATAAATAAATAAATATATTCATGTAACATATGTATATACATGTAGTTTAGCTTTAGTTAGTTTAAGTTATTTTTAAGGTAGTGTGTAAGTTAGTATATAAGTTCTGTTAATAAAGTTCTGTTAATAAAGTTTTTTCCCAAATTTTTCTTAATATTAAATTGTACAGTTAAAGCAAGTTTTCTTTAATTGCATAGATTCTTAGTTTAAGTCGAAAGACATAGGATAAGATTAAGTTTAGCTTAGAGTGCCTGTCGAGGGCCAGTAAGTTAGAATTAGTAAAAATGTTCGTCCAACTAGTTTTAAGCATTTTTGTCTAGTATGTAAGTCTTCATGAATTCCAAAAATAAAAATGAATTAAAAAAAAAGGCGGAACATCGTAATGAGCCTCACGCCATGGATCTTGAATTGAAGTTCTACACATTCCCATTCACGGAGAACTCCCTTCGGAAAAAGTGCAGTCGTTTTACGCCTATTGTAGCTTTCACTGTATCACTGTATAATCATCTGGTGGCGGAAAAATTCATAAGTCCACTGTTGCCACTTTACATTATTAGCGTTAGTCACTCTAAAGGATTGATATGATACTGTTATTTTTTATGAAAGTGCGCCGTCTAGTGTAAACAAATAAAAATTAAAATAAGTAGGAGCCTATTTCACACAACATACATCACATACGTTGCATGATTCTGACGCTTCTGCTGTATGATTTCTGTTTTTCAATTTTGTTTTATGAACCTCTGTTATACAACATGTATCACCTAAAGGTTACAGTGGAAATATAGGAAAGTTGTATGATTCTGTTTCACAGAAAAATATCAAACACATCATACAACAGTTTTACTACGAATTTATCATACTTTGTACTGTATGTATGTGCTGTATAAGCACTTTAAACTGCTGTAGCCACTAAAACTTCAAATGAGAAAATATGGGCTTATGATTTTTGAATGATGAATGATTGTTCATCTTCTTTTAAATTAGACATGTAGGAACAAGGAATGCTAGTTCTTCTTACTGGGGAACTCTGTTAATAAGTTCTTGTGTGTTTGTAATCCAGTTTTATGGTGTCAGGGTTTCATTCAAGACACTATTTAGTTTTCAATGAAATTTGTCAGACCAATTTAAACGTGGATCGCCGTGGCGTAGTGGGTAAGTCCGTCAACTCCTACGCAGAGGGTGCCAGGGTCGATACCGAAATTTACCACATAATTCACGGCTCCACCTCTTTCGAGTCACTGAAAATGCTGAAAGAGTATTCCTGTCTAAAAAAGCTTCTCAACTTCGCCGTTCGGAGTCGGCATTAAATTGTAGGTCCCTTCCACTCGTGAAAGAACAATAGCACGCACAACACGAGTGGTTGCTGAGAAGCTAGGCCCAGGTCTGCCTCGGACTGTCGCGCCACCGACATTATTATATTATTATTATAAAACGTCAAGATAATACACATCATACAACAAAGAAGATATCATACAATACTTCCAGTGGAATCTGAGAAACAGAAAATTGTATGATTTGAATGATGTATGACAGTTTACAAAACAAAACGCCACATAAAAACAAATGTAAATACAAAATTTTGATTAAATACTAACTATTACCTACAATGTTGTATGTAATAACCTCTGTATTTAATCAAAATTTAGTATTTACATTTGTTTTTATGTGGCGTTGAATTTGTGTGAACGTACACGAAATACCCAGCTCTTTAAAAAACAGTGAGCTTGTGCATATAAGGAGCGGAAAGCTGAATGGAATATTTGATCTGTCTGTCGACGAATGAATTGAAGGTGAATACATAATTCGGTTAGTATCGTTTCTGTGGGAGGGCCCAACTACTTACAATTAAATTCTTTTCATTTTTAGTGAGTACCAACTGTAACGGACGAAAAATTAGAAAAAAATCCGCAAGATTTTGGATGACCGTTAAGTTTTTTTTTTTTTGCTAATAACCCTTATGTGTCCGAGGTCAAGACACAGCACGGGCCGAAGGTATAGAGGGAGAAAGGGAAAGACTGCGGGTTGCAGTCTGTGGGAAATATTAGTTTGGGAAGAGCATTCCATATTCGTGCAGTGCGGCTGAAGAACGAGTCTCTGAATTTAACTGTGCGTCCGAAAGTAGGCTTAAGGGTATACTGATGGGCATTCCTGGCGAGACGAGTATTGCGGGTGAAGTCATGGAGAGGAGGAATGCAGTTGGCTAGCTCACTTGATCATCGTTTGTTGAAATAACGATAAAACATGGACAAAGAAGAGACGGTACGTCGATGTTACAGCGAGTCTAATGACTGTGCGATATTATTGTCTCCTATAAGTTTAACCGCTCGCTTTTGGATACTATCAAGTAGGTGCAGTGTGGTCTTGGGGGCACCAGACCAGATATGAGCGTTATACTCAAGCTTGGGGCGGATGTACCTTGTAAATTAAAGCCAAATCAGAAGGGGTGAAATATTTCTGCATCGATTAAGAAAACCTAAACATTTCGCAGCATTTTTGGCGACGTCAAATATGTGATCGCTGTGAAGTGAGTGAAGTTTGTTGTGCTGCCCTTGTACTGCCCGAGCCCGCAATCCGGACAATGGACCATGTTAGAAATCAATGAAAAAGATTGCTTCCACATTTTCAGATCTGGTACCAGCAATATTTTCCTGTTCTCGAAATTTAAAAGAATGCTCGCTGGATATGGATTTAGTACTAATGATGAATCGCCGATACTGCGGCCTTTAAAAAAAAAGAAGAAAAAATGGTATCGAAATGATAGAAGATCACTTCAATCGGTGTTTTTTGCTCTCGATGGAAACTATGTCGGATAATAAAATCGATTCTTTTTTAAAATGGGGTTTTTGTTAAAACGATGCGAGCTTTTGAGCTGAACTGTTATGTCAGCGTCAGGTAGCAACATTAAGTGTAGGAACACCAGTGCTTTGGCTAAGCCACTCAAAGCAGAAGCTGTATGTCTGAGAAGCTTATATATTTGATAGCAGTAATTAAGGTCATCATAAAAACATATTGAGTGTTCCTGTATGTTTAGACCCCCATGATCACTATTTTGACAAGAAGTAAATATTTTAGCTTTTGCTTTATAATAGAAAGAAACATAAAAATAAATTTATTGGGCAAATGGCCTCGTTTCTAATGCTTTTTTATTATTTTCTTTCATTGATTTATTTTAATAAATATTGTACAATATAAAAAATATATAAAAATGATGACACAAAATAGAAAAAAATTAAAATTAATAACTGGACAATCATGAATGGGGTTTCATTGCAAACACTACCAGTAAACATAAAAAACACAATGAAATAATTACTCTTGCACTGCCCTCCAGATATACGAGCGGGCATCCGAAATCGAAACATAATCAAAGGAAAAATGTGTAAAATATGTGAGTATATGTTTGTAAATTGTAAAATCTTACCACTTAAATTGGGAGGATGAAGCCAGCCTCCACAAATATTCAAAGCTTACCATAAATGCAGTGAAACCTAACGTAAACCAACGATGATCATCCGAATCTGCTTGTCTTTCAATCGATGCGTATATACCTATTCCCATACTTAAACCCAATACTATATCACAGCAACAACCAATCCGATTGCATTTACATAAGATTTAAGATCATAAACATGTCATTAGCTAAAATTAATAAATAAACTTAGCCTAAGGCGCATCGCCACAATGCAATCAAATACCTTATACACTTAACACAAATATATTGATATCATAACTCCTATGAAAGTTAATTTCAATTCGATTTCTAAATTCACATTTTACCCATTTCCCATTTCCCCGGCGAACAACAATACTCCATCATGGATCGATGCGCTAATAAATCATAAAAATGTGTTCGTTTCTTTTTTGTTAACCATCCCTGCCCTCATTGTGTGTGACCCCCAAAGTATAGCCCATTATGCCTGTCCAGTTTAAGGCTTCTATTTTTTTTTTCGTTTCGTATTCCTTTTACTCCACTAAGGCACCACATGCTGGGGCTAATCGCGCACTGTGTGTATGTGTGCTCAGTGATTTCCATGACAGTGAGATTTGAATTTGAAAAAAAAAAAAAAACGAAATGTATCTGATCTACACCTAGGATAAGAAAATCAGTTGTGATCCTAAATTTTGATTTGGGGAAAAAAACAACAACAACAACATAACATAAGAAAAGGAATACACAAAACAAATCTCCTGACAAAGACGTATCACATCCGTCTTCGAATTTCGGAGAGATGGCGTGTGAAATGACATTTTATCCGAGGACTGTGTCTGTAAACGTAGGTGGTTACTTCACTCAGCATCGCAAAGAGAAACAGGTCACACAGAGTCAGGCCGCATTGAATTTTCCGAAGATGCATCGCCACCAACAAGGGAGGCGACACTGGATGAGAGACGAAGTTAGAAAGTCGAAGAGTAAAATGTCAAGGAATAGAAAAATCAATGCTCGCATCATTCGCGGGAGGAAGAACGGAGTTTCTCTCAATTTCACCCAAACCGAAAAAAGGGACATCCAACACAGGGAATCCGGGAACGTATTGACTTTCGGACTGCATTGCCCGAAATCTTCCTTTTGTTGGTGTGGTGTCCTTTGTGCCTGATGGTACTTAGTGTCGGTTGGAGGGGAAGAGATAGTGTCACCACCTTTTCACTGGTCCTCCTCTGTGTCTGGGTCTCGTTTGGTCTGTAAACCAATTGAGTTGAAAATGTATCGAGACATTGCAATCTTGGCACTTTGATTGCTACAAGGGACAGGTATGAAAATCTCCTCTCAAATTGGTAGGTGGATTATGAGTCGTGTTTTATTCGATTGTCCTTTTGCCGTCAAAGGAAGACGAAGCATGCAGGTCCTGTGAAATGTGAAAAATCTGATTCAATTTCAATCCCTAATCGGATTTTGGGTCTAATCTCATTTGTGGACACTTTTCTGTTGACTTATGGGACGCGCACTTAACGCTAAGGTACTTACCCGGTCTTGTGGTGATACCTAAATGTGCCAGGAAACCGAAAAAATCATATGTGAGGGGATACAAAATAGCCGAGCGCACCTGTTTGGGGCTCGGACATGAATCACTTACCGACTTAACAGCATTTCATACATGCACATATTTTCTAAATTGCTATCATCATCCTCGAAATCGAGATACATTGTGACGGCAATTAATAGAAAATATCCGTGTATCCTAGAATTGAATAAAAATCCAGTTCGGTTGTTTGAATGTGCTTCACACAGCATCCACGATACGCGTTCGCTCTGTCACATCACAGTTATGAACCAAACAACAACGCATGCGATATTCATGTCATCGTCATCGGGCGACGAGTCGAACGTCTGTAACAACGAGCATCCTTTGCACAACCAGCACTACACCACCGTGGCAGAGCAATACACACCCACACCCGAACAATCGCACACGCGTACACCCGCTCACCCGCGCACACAGTCTAGAAGAATATTTAGGAACTTTTGACACTTGCAGCAAAAATTGACTTTTCACGAACCGAGCGAATATGAACAGCACTGCCTGGCGAAACGCGTTTCAATTTCAACCAAAGAATCGAATAAACAGATCGAAAGGATATTGGGATAATTAAGGAGGTGCAAATGGGATATTCTAGATGAGTCGCGAACGAATATGTGTGTTTTGTATTTTGTTTTTGGTATTTTTTTGTTTTTTTTTTGTTTTGGGGGGAAGAAAAAATTGGGAGATAAACTAGACGACAACGGGCACACAACGCGGAGACGTCACTCAACCTCGAAATGTAAACAATGTGACAGACAATGGAATTGTCGGAATGTGGAGAATGCTGAAAATGGAATGGCATCTCGCTCTGCTCCTCTCCCGAGGCGGTCGGGGTGGCAGACTGGAAGGATTTTTATCGATTAGATTATGAGAGCCATGCGAGAGCACTGTGTGGTCCACAATTGGGGAAGGCTGATGGGTGAAATACTGTGGAATTAATGCGATGCGGTTAACTGGAAGGATAATGCTAGCCTTCCTCTTTGCCAGAGATGCGATGAAGGGGTGCACGTAAACGTCTGGCCAGCCATATCTGACTGACAACTTGTCAAATCGGCAGTTTTTGATTGAACACTGGAAAACATGCGTATGAGACACAAACGCACGTACGTAAATCGTTTTGAATTTCTGTGCCTTGCTGTGTGTGTGTTGACGTAGTAACCATGACCTTCCCAAGCCAGCCGTGAGGCATAATTTCGTAGTAGACGGCTGGTAATTTATTCAGAAGTTTGCACTTGGAAATGGAGCAATAAAAGGAGACATCGGTGTCGGGTTTATGTCGTCGTAAACTTTGTTTGCCTAATTTGGAGTGAATCAAATTTTTATGCCATTTGGTGTTCCATTTGTCACAGACGTAAGGATGCTTGGGGTGAAGCAGCTTATCAGGGAAACGGTTTAAGTGGTTAATTGGGTGAAAAACTGTTGATAGACCAAAGAGGCTTAATACGTTGGACCATGAATGATTGGGTTATCTATCAAATGTGTTCGGAGTCATAAAACCGTGTTTGTTGTGTATGTTCCACTTGACGTGAGTGACTCATTGAGCGTTTTATGACTTTCGCAGGTTGGCTACCTGAAATGAGCGATTGCTCACCTCTAAGAATTCTTAAACTCACACGGTGACACATAACATAATTTCGACCAACCTTTGCTTTGACTCTGTGTATCTTTTTATCTTTGAGGTTTGACAGTTGCGGAGAGGATCGCTGTGAGAAATGTTTGCTTTTCTGGCACTTGATGCGAATATTCGTCAGGTCATTCATCTGTAGCAATAAACGCGAATTTCGCAAGCGGTGACACCTTGAAATACCAATCGAGTCAAGGTAAGTGATAAGATGCAGTATAAGGAAACTTGAATAGGCCAGTACTTACTTCTCTTAACTTCAAGATTAGTCTGGTATATTTTATTCTAAGTAGGGAATAGGTATGCTTCTTATGAGAAGAGCGTGACCTTTTTTGCTTTTAGTCTTCGATTCCGAGCCTCTGTGGGACATTGCAAAAATGATGCCCAAGTCTGAAGAGAGGCACGCAAGTAGAGAACAGTGTTGCCGCTATGCGATTTTAGACGCAATTTCCGTTTTTTGACGTCAAGCGACTATGGCCCGACTTTTTTAAAATGCTTCCCTTTTTGGCACTTTTTATTTTTTTCTTAAGACTTTTTGTTAAAAACAATATTTGCATCAAAATACTCATTTGTTTACGCATGATCAAACAAAATGAGATATCAATTCATCAGTATTCTACAAGTTACCATTCACAATAAGTCACAAATTCTGTGTTTGCGTTAGTTGTATAAATGGGTTAAATAAGCGATTGTTTGAATCTCTATTCGTTGGTTCATCTGTCATGAGTATACTTATGGTGTGTTGTGTGTGTAGGCTGTGTACTTATGATGTTGAGCTGTTGTGCTCTCTACGTGAACTGAGTTTCTTGTTTTTCGTGAAAAAAATAAATGAAAAACTGGTGTGTAAAAATGGACAGCTAATTTATGATCCTGTGGTTAGTTTAATGTAAAAATCTTTCTGTTAAAAGTTTTCCTTGTGACATTTTTGTCCAGTGCACTTTTTTTTCAATTTCTCAGCTTAAACACTGGCGGGAACCTCAACCATCGTGGAACTGGAAGCAGCTAATCGTAAATAGCGCTTTCTGAAGAGGTTTGTCATCTGAGGCCCAGGTACAAAAGGCAAAGAAAGCCTAAGGAAAATGAGTTTACGTAATCAGGCTGATAAGTCCTTATTGTTTAACTTGAAGTCCAGGTAGAGTAGACACAAGACCTAGTAAACGTTGGCTCAGACGGTACAAATTACTTCGTCTAGTTGATGAAGTTATTAAGAAGCCAAATATGTAAATTTGACAAAATGTGGAAAAATGTAATAAAATTGATGAATTGTCCAAACGCATGTCATTCAAGGCGCTAAGTATTGGCAAGGAAAGTAACAACAACATAACAGCTGATAATTCAGTGCTAGTAGGAATATGAAGCTACTTGAAAGAACAATGGGATGTGTTAAGTAATGTTTAAAAGAAAATTAGCACTTTGTAGCTAACTTCGTCATCTTCATCAAATATGAACGTATGGATTATAACATACACCCAAACTCTATAAACACAAAAAAAAAAATGATACCTAAGCAGTTATGGACATTAACTAAGATCACAGAAATATCAACAAAACAGTTTTCACCGTGGTCAAGAGTTTCGCATTTCAAGCTCACTACAAGATATTTTCAAAAACTGAAGAATAATCGTTTAAGTCAATCGGGTATTCACTTTCACACAATCTACAAATTCTACAATTGCCCAAATGGATCGCATAACGTATTTTCTATTTCTCTATTTCTTCTATTTCTTCTAAATTCTACAATTGCCCAAATGGATCGCATAACGTATGTACGTATATGGGGTACCACAAGGAAGTATTCTTGGCCACCTCATTTAATATACCTAATGCGAATGAACAGTACTCATCACAATTGTTAACGAGACGACCGTTTTGTTAACATCTCTGCAACTCCCGCTTTTATAAACAGTGTTTGGGTAGGTTAGGTTAAGTTAGGGGAAGACGGCTGAGCCTCAAATAAGCCTAGTTGTTGTCCACAGCAAATGTTACAGGGTTTTTTTTCCGAAATGTTAATGATTTGAAGAATTAGGTTAGGTTAGGTTGAGGTGGCTGACTACCGCACATATAAACAGCGGACACACTTAGGTCAAACATAGGACCATTGTGTTACCACGCGGATCTCAGGCTACCTATTCCGCAAACCAATCTGTGCTTTTCATAAAGTGAAGAAGAGGTTCAGCCAGATTAACAAAGAAATGTGCCCCAGAACTCTGAAACTACGTGATGAGAGAGCACTGCAAGTGTTCGATGGTTTCTTCCTCATCCTCGTCCATGCACCTTCTACCCAAGTCATTATAGGGAAGGCCTAGTCTAGAGGCGTGAGATCCGATGGCACAATGCCCTCTTAGAACGCCACTAAGAGATCTTAGGTTTGGCCTGCCTAATCTGATCAAGCTAAGCGATCGCTTGGGATCGATCATAAGCCAGAGTTGTTTGGTAATGAGGCATTCTGTGCCAGATATCAATCTGCGGTTTGTTTGAGCAAACGTGTGAGCAGATCTTTAATAGTAGCGATAGGCATGGAGGGTGGGTCTCCACCCGGAAAGACCACGGAGCTTGTGCCCTTTTTCGAGCGAGCTCATCCGCTTTGCAATTCTCTGGAATGTCACATTGTCGCAGCACCCACATCAGTTGGATGTTAAAATACTTGTACTTTGAAGAATTGTTGAATTGAGAAAAATTCTACGTCGGATATATGGCCCCGTCTGCGAGGAAAGCGAATGGAGGAGAAGACACAACCGCGAACTCTGCGAGCTGTACCAAAATGTGTATATACTTCAGAAGGCAAAAGTCCGTAGCCTGCATTGGCTCGGCCACATCGAGCGCATGGACAACAACGCTCCAGCAAAGACGGTTTTTGAATCCGAGCCTCCTGATTTGAGAAGGAGAGGAAGACCGAACCTCTGGTATAAAGACCAAGTCATCGCGGATGTATGTAAGTTAGCTTGGTCTTGATGACTGGAAGCATCGTGGCCAGGAACTTCAGCTGTGGAAAGCAGCTATTTCTCAGGCTCGGACCCATGGGTTGCCAGCCTAATAAGAAAGTAAGATCTTATATCAAGTGTCGGATATATCAGTAAGGCCACGACGGAGAATTTCATTCATTGCAATTTTCTTGGAGTTTGTGCATCCATCGGTGCCCTGCCCTAGTCTCTGAGTGTAGTGACCCAACAGACAGTGACCTGTAATGATCGGTGTTTGGGAAAAAAATACTCAAAATATCTTCGGATGACTCTTGAGATAAAATTGTATTGCAAGGAGAACGTTAAAAAGAAACGCGAATGACTTGAATAGTATAGTCTTGACAACAAATTTCTGTCAGAACCAAGGCCGGATAAAATCCGATGCAAGACCCAGTACATGAAAATAAGAAATAAGGTTGTCCACAAATATTTTGGTATCATGACTCCCCTATGTAGAAAAAATTATGAATTTTATTCATTATTCAAATTCTTCTTCAGCTGATCATGCATAAATTGCAAGATAATAATGTGGACAGTATGTGGTTCTTGCAAAACGGTACCAAATGATGCAGAGGCTCAGAAACAATTCAAGAATGTATAATTATTTTTGATCGTTATGAAAATGAAAATTTTAAAATTAGACACCAAACCACAACATTGATCTTTGTGGCAATTTGTAGCTCAACAAATGTGAAAAACGTCAAAAAATTTAACTCAAGCGAAATTATTCACTCGATGGCTTGATTTAAACATTCGTGCATTTTCATTTGTTTGAAAACCAGAAACATATAGCAAGCATATAGCAAGCATTAAAAATGCATACACATCTTCCTGACACATTTTCCAATGATAATTTTGCATGAATGTGGCAAAGACATCCGCAGATAAGATGTTCCTGTTTGAAGCGTGTGTGGTGGCACAATGAGTCGAAAGAATGTAGCATGTACGCTTCTATGCCTTGCATGTATATACCGTGATGTAGTGAGGAGGAGGGTCGACTCCTACGACAGATGCCTATCGTCAATTCCCGAACATCTTCCATGGTTCATGACTTTCCATCTTCCAAAACCTTTACAATACCCATAGCTTAGAAAAAGCTTCTATAACTTTAGAGGCAATTTAGAGAATGCCTTAAAGTGTAGGTTCTCTCCATTGGTGAGATAACAGTAGACACAGCACTAGCGGTTGCTATAAAAATTATAACCTCATTGGATAGTAAAGCCTCCTAGGTTAGGTTATGATAAAGTGCTTGACTGCCAGCATGCAACAGTCACATTTAGGCCAGCGTTGGTCTAAATCTACGCTGTTTTCGACTCCGAACCAGTGGGACAACGCAATAGAGGATGCCCACGGAACCGATGGCGCACCCAGGTGGAGAAGGACCTCAATCGACTTGGTGTGCGCAATTGGAGACAGCTGGCTAAAGATTGTGCCGGTTGGAGAGGCTTACTGGTTAAGGCCCAGGACCACCCCGGACTGTAGCATCACCAGAAGAAGAAGAAGAAGGTAATTTTGTGAGAATTTAAGTTATCGGTCAGAGATTCGAAGAAGTAAGTCCTTGCTGGTGGCCGTGACCTTGGAGTCCTGTCGAACTTTACCGAACTCTACGTCACTTCCAATCTTGAATAGAATAATTTAACGCATAACACGATAGGTTGTTGTAGAAGCTAGGACCTGGTTCCGGACAGCAGCGCCACCTACGTTTTTAGTATTATTAAGACCCTTGTTGACCGAGAATCTTTGGTCCTGTTTGCGTTGGTGGTTTTTGGAGGAGAAGAAATGAGTCTGGCTTGGTGTTTTCGGATTCAACGCCTAAGATGGTGATGATGGTTGAGCGCATAGAACCAGTGGATCAACGCAAGAGAGGACGGCCAAGTGGAGAAGGACCACAGTCAACTGGGTGAAAGCTGGCTAAATATCGTTCAAGCTGGAGATGCTTGTTGGTTGAGGTCCAGGTCCACCTGGGACTGTAGCGCCACTAGAGGAAGAGGAAGAATGTGATCAAGGAGAAAAGTGCAAGGAAGGTCCAAAATGGTATCATCCATTTTTTCGTCTCGGCAACTACTACAGAAGTCCTAGTAGGGCAGATCACAAAAATGTTCCAAAGGTTGATTGCCCAATGATAATGCTGATAAGAGTCCTGAAAGTCGCTCAGCTAAGCTTGATCAGACTGTATGATCATCTGGGAGAAAAATTAGGTCTAAATTCTGTTCTTAGTGAGATACTATGTCTCCTGAGAGCGATGATTGAGGCGACCAATCGTTTTAAGCATAAAAAGATGTTTTATGTATGAATGGACAAATATCAACATCTACAGATGACCAATATGTGGATCTATGAAGGTTCTATAGTCAATCTAAGAAGAAGATGAACCGAAGGGTTTGTAATATGTGAGCTCAACACTATCGGATAGGATTGAAGGCGGTTATTATAAAAACCTCCTTTCTTTGGGCTCAAGAGGCAATCGAGTAGTATAGTCCTCTCTCGAAGGACCAAGCTAACATTATATAACATCTTGATCATCCCTGTCCTGCTCTATAGTGCGGAAGCATGGAGAATCACAAAAGCGGATGAAGAAACACTTGGTTTTTTCGAGAGAAAACTCTGCGTTCAATCTTTGGTCCTGTCTGCGTTGATGGTTATTGGAGAAGAAGATTAAATCACGAACTGTCCGGGCTGTACAGCGGCATGAACCTAGTCAGGCGTCTACGGATTCAACGCCTAAGATGGCTGGGCCATGGACAAAACTGATCCAGCCAGAAGAGTCTTCGACTCCGAACGAGTGGGACAACGCAAAAGAGGACGCCCACGGAACCGATGGCGCACCCAGGTGGAGAAGGACCTCAATCAGCGCAGTTGGAGACAGCTGGCTAGATATCATGCCGGCTGGAGAGGCTTACTGGTTGAGTTCCAAGTCCACCCCGGACTGTAGCGCCACCAGAAGAAGAAGAAGAATTATAAAAGCCTCAAAAGTATTTAATACAAATAATTTGTTAATTATAATTAGCTTTCATCGCATGCGCATAAATCTGATGGGTACATTTGTCTGCTCAACCTCCCATCACCGGCAAACACACTCAAAAATATGTGTAAATATGTAAAAGAAAAGGGCCTGTATAAGCTCCCGTGTCGTTTATCATACTTTCTAAGCTTCTTACAGAGGGTAATAGTCGATATTCTAATCAACCACTAACGAATCTCGTAAGATCCCTAATCTCGAAAGCTGTTACACGATACACTAATCTATCACCTGGGGACAAAATCAAATAATTTCTCATTAGGCCCTGCTCATAAAGAACCAACTCGATCGGGTTCTGGGGACAATTAAAAATGGAAATTAGGGCACGACACCTTCAAGCAGAGGTGAGCATGCCATCGCTTAAGATCACAACAACCACGAGCGAGTCCTCCTACAATCAATAGATACACACATCGGATACGGTTTAAAATTTACAAAAAAGAAAACAAAAAACAGAAAAACACAAAAATCCGAATTGAATTGAAAGACCGACAAAAAGACACAACAAACAAAACGAAGCGACAGAAATTATGAATTATTACGAAATGCCTGACCGTGGTCTTCAGCGCGAACCGGATTAGTTTCGGCCGAACCTAAGAGTAAGAGATGAAGGCAGAAAAAAAAAATTAAATCGCTCCGGTCCAGTAATCCCCCTCAATCACATTACTCGGAACGAAGCAAAATGAATCGACGGACAAAGGATACACGAAGCCCGTGTGTGTGTACGTTTCTTCTCAAGGATTTCTCTCGTTTCCTTCGTATTTTTCGATTAACTTTTGTCCCTCGCCCTTCGACATCGATTATTTATGGGAATTTTAGTTTTTCCAATCGAATGTACTTTTTTTTTCCTTCAATTTCTTTTTTGTATATGTACGAGTCTCCTCCAAGAGGATGCACAAGACGATCCTGGGTAGTCCATCATATTTCGTAGGGACACATTTAGAAAGTTGCAGCAAAACAACACAAGAGAACAAAATGCGTAAGCAGAAGAACGAATGGATAAAGGGACTGATGACCTTTTTTTTTTGCTTTCTCTCGACCATTTTGACTGTTTGTTTTGGGATGAAATTAAGTCAGATCCGTTGATTTATTACAAGGAACCTAATACAGTCGAGGCATTTCTATCCCAGATTGCATTGTTCCCAGCGATGTAAGGGAAATAATATATCACAAGATGGACGAGTTTTTAATAGTTTGAAACTTTAATTTAATTGTAGCTCATTGTGTCAAAGGATAATTGGTGCCGATGTCGGGGACGAAAGGCCGATGATTGTTATTTAGTGATGCGACTAAGGACTGCTGTCCGATGGGAGAAAAACGCTTTGGCGAATGATAAATGGATCTATGTGTTGGGGTTTGCAAGGAATTATGGCCATTTTGAGAGGGCTTTTGTTTTGTTGGCTTGAAAGAGTTTTTCATGATCATTTAATGAAGGCATTATTTGGGTATTTTTCTTTTAGATGATCTTGACGAGGTAATTGAATTGAAAAATGAATGGAAGCTGTCAATGAAGGTATGAACTTCAGAATTCAAGGATTGGTAAAACATTTTTCTAAGCTCCCACACCTAAAGGAGGCTTGTTACAGGGTGGTTACAACTTGGTCTGAGTTATCTAGTAAACTAAGATCTAAATAAGAAACTTAGCTCGTCAATGAATTTGAGAACCTCTCCAGCAGGACTAGCCAATACTATAAACAGTTGACTGCCAACATGCACCAGCCATATTTAGGCCACTCTTGTATTAGCACGCAGATCTAGTCGATCCTTCTGGTCGATCCATTGGTCTCACAGTGGTGCGACGGAGGAAAGAATTAAATTTCTAATATGGAGTTCTTGCATAGATATATACAGTCAATCACAAACGTAAGGATGTACCCAGCATAAAGTTGTCTGTGTTTCAAAGAAAATCAACTTCGAGCGGGACTCCTAGAAAAATCTAAAATAAATCTTAAAGCACTTACTTACTTATCCGGCTGGCGCCCCATGCAGGGCCCGAGCCTGAGCTATAGCTGCTTTCCATTCTTGACTTTCTTGTCCTGGGCACACGGCTTAAAGGCATCAAGACCAAGCTTTATTACATCCTCGATTACTTGGTCCTTATACCGGAGATTCGGTCTTCCTCTCCTTCTCGAACCAGGAGGCTCGGATTCGAAGACCCTCTTAGCTGGAGCGTTGTTGTCCATGCGCTCGATGTGGCCGAGCCAGTGCAGTCGACAGATCTTTACCTTCAGAACGATGTGTACATGCTGGTACAGCTCGTAGAGTTCGTAGTTATGTCTCCTCCTCCATTCACCTTCCTCGCACACGAGACCATATATCCGACGTAGAATTTTTCTTTCGAAAGCACCAAGAATCAGCTCCGCAGTTTTGATTATCGTCCAGCTTTCGGCTCCATATAGCAGGACTGGCTAAATAAGAGCCAGTCAGGAGTCAGGAGTTTTGACGCCCGTTGGATTCCCTTCGGATCTCCACAGCCATGTCATTCGTGTAGTTAACATTTGCCCCGAGGTAGACAAAATGTGTTACTACCTCGAAATTATAGCTGTCGATTGTGATGTCTTGTCCTAGGTGGTGTGTGGCGGATCGCTTTTTGGTCGAAAGCATTTTGGTGTGTACTTAAAATATAAGGAAATCTTAAGGGCAGCGAGGCATAGACCAAACTGAAGCAAAATTAACATCAAAAAAAAACTCTAGGGAGGGCCTGCCTGATCTAGGATGTCACTCCTTTAATTTTGACGACTGGTCAAGCGCCATGTGACATTTGTCAGATAAGAAAAAATACCGGCCTAATGAATGAGAAGCTGCCAAGAGGTCGGATCACATTGCGTTTACGTTGAGGTTGGTATATATGTTAGAGTGTAAGCATCTTAGAGTATTTCTAAGAATGTTTGGGTCCAAGTCGACTGTCATCAGGTGAAGTACTGTAGTTGAGGGCACCTAGAGACCATACCTCAGAAGCGTGTGCCGCAAATTTGTTTTCTTAATCTTATTTATTTAGCGTATATGAGTACTCACGCACAGGCATTAAGACCTAGCTTCCGCACATCTTCCACAAAATATGTTGTCCCCAACCCCCGTTGGTGGGGTGTATACAGACAGCGAGACTGTACCAGACATCATCTCTGTTTATGGATAGTGACGGAGGGTATAGTATTATCCAAGGCACGGTGGCATCTAGAGCTCAAGTCAGCAGGAGCTACCAATACCGCAGTTCATTTAGAGGTGATTCGGGATATCCCGAGCTTGAGTTGTATTTTGGACTTCACTGCTATAAGGATTATTTTCTCATTTGGCCTTCGTGAAATATGGTTTTATACTCTAATTGGCCATTTTTTTTTTTCAAATGAACAATTCTATCGGACTATTTTGTATGTAATTAGTTTGAAAAAATGTGGAAGGAAAGTAGTTTTCAGCGACTTCCCCGGTTTAACCTCGCCCAACGGCGGTGCTGTCGGTTAGAGGGATAACTCACTCACAACAGTCAGTGAACGTTATCTGTGCAGTAACTTTGGTCAGAATTAAGACTAATTAAGGCGACTCTGACACCTATTCCATCACATGTCGCTGTATACCCCGTACTTTTCATGCATTTGAAGCTTTTGTCTTAAAGTGACCAAGGACCTCCTCATCCGCCTTCAACAGTTATCACATCACAGGAAGCATCCTCGTCTCTATCTCTATATCATAGAGACGAGGATGCTTCCCAATAAAGCCGACTAAAGCATTCGAAAAGTCATCGTAATTTAAAATAAACTTGAGTTTAAGGGAACAACTGACTGGCAATTTGGTCAAGGCATGCGAAGAGTAGTCATGTCTGATCAAAGATGTGTTAAATACATTCTGCAATAAAGAAGTCAAGCACTTCAATAGAGTTCTGACCTCGAAGAAATGCTCTCAGCTTCCTCTTAATCATTGGCGTAATAATGTTTGTTTTTACGAAATTTGTGCTTAAAATTGGATAACTGCCTCCTTCATGATTTCCCCGTTCACCTCGTCTGATGAGATTTTGCCTTACAGCAAGTCTTGAAACATTGGTTGAGATTAGGCACTGGAAACAGCCCAATCCAAGTCTATGTGAATACACACCCAGCACCATGCTTGCAGGAGATGCAGACATAATTCTTAAACACCTTATCACGACGACCGTGTCTGACTTACTCTTAGCGGCAGGCATTCTAATGTGCAACAGCGTTTCATTTCCATTATGCCGTAACAAGATCACCAGAAACCCAATGGCATTTCGAAGATATACTACCAAAAACACAAACACCCCCATTCCGAGGGACAGGTTTCCCAAATCAATGGACAAACCCCCATGAAACGATTATGGTCCGCTTTTCCAGAGAATAGAACTCGCCCGAAATGCCGCATCGAAAGATAACCTTTTTCGCCTCGAGCCGCCGCCGCTCCGAAGGGTTGGGGTTCCTCAAGACTCTAGATTTTCCCTTTTTTCCCAGAGTCATAATGGAAATGCATTTGATTGATTTTTTTTTTTCCAAATCACGTGTTCGAGAACGGAGACTGATTATACATACGTGGAAGACCCACAAACTAAGCAACAAGAAACGCCGAAGGACTGGCGATACCGATTCGAGGACAGGTAAGCGTGGAAAAATTATCATAATTTACTTATATAATCCAGTCAGACGTTTGTGTGCCTGGTCTAGTCTGCTGATGGTGGGATACGGAGTATTTATTAATTTCGTTTCCCTCGTGTCCTTCTTCCAATTAAGCAGCCGCGCCTTTAATAACCGAGAATGCCATTCGTCGGGACGGCCGGGCTGTGTTCTGGTGTGGCTATTGCTGATGCAATTGGATCATTCCGAGAATTCGTCTAATTTTAATACATATTTAGACATTTGGTGGCTTGGAATGGTTAGATAGCTTCACGTGTTCAGTACCTGCACATGGTGACTGGATGGATGGTGGCTGACTTGATTTCATGAAACAGTTAAGACGTTTGATGTGCCACAAGGCAAGGAATTACGTGAAAAATCTCAACGACCATCACAAATGTGGAACCCGTTTATGGCGCAGAATATTGTGGTTGGCTTTTTCATTTTATTTTATTTTTTTTTTCGACTCTCGGTTCCGATTCTTTAGAGGCACCGCCATCCACCGCACCGTTTGGATTAGATGATGGTTATGACAACTTGTGAAACCCCCATAAAAATGCGCGACCGCGTCACAATGATTAACATCTTGTGCGATGGCATTTTTCCATGTACGGATCCAAATTAACACCATGTTCTTCACACTAATGGGCGGTCCAGTTAAGATTCGGATTTTAAGATGTCATTAAACCACGAGAAGATGCATTTAGATTTTCGTATACAGATTTGAGAGAGTGCCGGAGTCCGGCTCGACACTGCCATGTGGTGAAATTAAATTGGAATGTTTATGAGACGCGAGAACACCGGGTACGGATCATAGAAATGAGATAGGAGATTTTTGTTTAATTAAATTGCGAGGTTTCCCACAGGCATAGGTGATGATGGCATATCTTCATGTGGAGATCTGTGAAAATGGCTTTTGTAAAGTGTTGGTTGTTCTATCCCCATTTGGTGACAGCATAAAACAAAAAGTTCACTTTCGCAATGGCGTTTTGTTCCCTGCTCTGATGACTGTGAATTTTATGACTACGAACATGGTGATGGTAGTAGGTCTTTTGAAGTCGTGTGTTGGTCTGGCGCACTTTGAGATTGTGATCATGAGATAGTCTATTATTTAGTTGTGTGTTTTACTAGGATTGAATCCTTGACTGCGGACAAACGCTCACCCATCCATTTCTCTGTTCAGTTAAGCTCAAGAAGCATCGATCTAGTCTATTCGCTCCTTTCTATCTCTTGTCCGGCATCTCCTGTTTGTATGAAAATGTACATATCATGTCGTAGGATGCAGAAGCGTACACATATATTACTCGGTGCACTGGAAAACAGCTGTTGTTCAACCGATCCCTGAACGGGACAAAGATAAGTCCATTCCGACAAATCTTCGGTCGATCAGTCTTCTTCCCTGCATAAGCAAGGTTTTTAAAAGATACCCATTCGAGTTCTGAAGCAATGGGTTGATGAAAAGAAAAGGATTCCGAGCGGGGCATGATACCATTCATGCCGCGTCGAAACTGGTGTCCGACATACAATGGAATAAAAACACAAATCACTGCACGGGTTGACTTGGAGAAGGCGTTCGACACCGTTTGGTTGGAGGGCCTCTTCCTCAAGCTGGTCAGGCTGGGCATAAGTAAACCATTGCTATACATGGTCTATGACATGATAACAGGTAGAAAGTTCGTTGTGAAAAATGGTGACGTAACTTCCACTACGGTCTTTAACATTAAAATCAATCTGCAACAAGGGGCCATTGGTTCCCCGATCTTGTTTTCTATATTCACTGCAGATCTTATAGGTTTGATGCCGCACTCAATTGCGTATGCCGACGACCTAGGTGGGTACAGATCAGGTCCGAATGTCGAGGTAGTAAACATCTTGTTGCAGCGTGAGTTAGAGAAAATTCAGCGATTTTGCGACGACTGGAAGTTTTTTTTATTTGTTTTAAGTACACAACTAAGTGCTATAGAAAGCTTCATTCAAGATTTTATTCTTTAGAGTCCTGTTTGACATTAATTTTTGTGTTAGAACGCAGGCACCTCGAGGAGAAGGCACAATTGCGAATTCTAAGAGCTTTACCAGGATGCGGATGTAGTCCGGAAGGCAAAGATCCGTCGACTCGGTCTTCGAATCCGAGCCTCCTGGTTCGAAAAGGAGAGGAAGACTGAATCTCCGGTATAAAAACCAAGTAATCGCGGATGCAAGACAGCTTGATTTTGCTGACTGCAAGGAGCGTGCCCAGAACTGTCAACAATGGCCCTGGATCCACAATGGAAAGCAGCTATCGCTGAGGCTCGGACCATGCCTGATAAGTAAGTAATATTTCGCACGTATATTTGTTCATTGTCGTATGTAGTACAGAATTTTGTCAATAACAGGGTATTTTTTTTTTCTCATCTTTGCGTGGGCCTGAGCTTCAATTTCAGCAGACTGTTCTAAAGCATTTGACAGAGTTTGGCATCAAGCTCTCTTGTCGAAAATGCGTGCCTATGGTATCGATGAATCTCTTCTTCTATGGATTAGAAATTACCTTTCGAACGTTCAATTCAAGTTGTTTTGGATGGGTTCAAGTCTGATATCCACCAAGGCTCAGTTCTGTCTCCGACACACTTTCTCATTTTTATAAATGATCTCTTGTCTGCTACTTCTAATCCAATCCATTCCTTCGCTGATGACAGCACCCTTAGCTTTTCATATTCGTTCCAAGACCACCGACCCCGCCCTTCGGCTGTAGAATTGGAACGGCAGCGTATGTTAAACACATTGAATTCCGATATTGACAGCATAATTAACTGGGGAAAAAACAATAGAGTGGAATTCAATGCTTCAAAAACTCAATGCTGTCTGCTGTCACTCAAGCGAACCCTTGATAATCAGCCATTATCCATGAATGGCACTTGTGTCGATGAAACCGGAAAACTTTCCATCCATGGTGGTGTGTATCAACACAACACTTAGTTGGAGCGATCACATATTTGAGGTCGCCAAAAATGCTGCGAAATGTTTAGGTTTTCTTAATCGATGCAAGAAATATTTCACCCCTTCTGATTTGGCTTTAATTTATAAGGCGTACATCCGCCCCAAGCTTGAGTATAACGCTCATATCTGGTCTGGTGCTCCCAAGACCACACTGCACCTACTTGATAGAATCCAAAAGCGAGCGATAAAACTTATAGGAGACAACAATATCGCAGAGTCATTAGACTCGCTCGAACATCGACGTACCGTCTCTTCTTTGTCCGTGTTTTATCGTTATTTCAACAAACGATGCTCAAGTGAGCTAGCCAACTGCATTCCTCCTCTCCATGAATTCACCCGCAATACTCGTCTCGCCAGGAATGCCCATCAGTATACCCTTAAGCCTACTTTCGGACGCACAGTTAAATTCAGAGACTTGTTCTTCAGCCGCACTGCACGAATATGGAATGCTCTTCCCAAACTAATATTTCCCACAGACTGCAACCCGCAGATATTTTCTCCCTTTCCCTATTTCTCCCTTTCTCCCTCTATACCTTCGGCCCGTGCTGTGTCTTGACCCCGGACACATAAGGGTATTAGCAATCCCTTGAGCACGCGCAAATTATAAAAAGAAAAAATACTCTCAAGTTAGTGCGCACTAAATTGTTTGAGACCCTTCCCTGTGCCCCGCCTGAAACGATTCCATTCCTACGTCGTCTATTGCGTTGTCCAACGGACTTGGTGTCGAAAATTCTGCCGCCCAGTGCCAAGCATTCTAGGCTCGTAATAATGAAGCACCTCTCCTGTCTGAATATTCTAAAGCAGATGCCATCAACGCAACTTTGACCAAAGTTCGCACTTAGAATTGTTTTTTTCGAAAAGACCCTTGGTCTTAAATCTTCATTCGCTTTGCTATTATTGATGCATCTGTGGTATAGACCACCACTGGGATGATCGATGTATTCTGTAAAGTTAGCTTGGGCCTTAGAGGGCTCTATTAAATAATTTCCTATTTAGCTCGACGAAACGGCAACAGACAAGACACGTAGAATAGTTCGATTGCAGTACGGATGTACAACTCACCATGGGGCTACGGTAGATTTTAAGGAAGCTTTACCTTTTAAGCTCAAAAGTATGTATGCCCAATGTTACGCCTTCTCCAAGACGGCGATATTGTGTAGGCTTTTTTCAAAGGCCGTGTATACGCTTCGTCCTTTTTACCGCCTGACTTATTGTAGCCGCTTTCGACTAAAATTCAGCAAACGCCTTACTGAGGGTTCACTGCACTTCAACAATTACATCAATGACATCCATGTCAGCTACTTCGGATTTTTGGAATATTGTGTCTCTTGTAGTGACCCGTGAGTTTTGTACGATTTTTCAAAAGTGATGTGTTGGTGTGTTTGTTACTGTCACTGACAGCAGCGGTAATTCTCCATGGTATCTAACACAGTCTGTCGAATTATTAAACTAGACATGGTCGACTATCTTGTCGACTGTCGACAAATTCACAGTGTAAAGATTGAGATTTCAGACTTCCCAGGCCTGAAACAAGACATGCAAGGAGTAAGCAGACTGTTGACAGAAGGATTAAGTGTTCGCAATAAACAAAGAAGACTTTATGATCGGCGCTACAGGGACTTATAGACGCTTACGTTAAATATTAGCTTCTTCAAGCACCCATCCAGGTCAACCCATGATCTTGGTAATTTGACCGTCTCTATTTTCGTATAACCGGATTAACATCCATCATGGTCATGGAACGTTTAACAATTTGCAGAAATATTTTTTCACTCATTTTATCGACTGTGAATCTCATGCTAGTTGTACTTCCTCGTCCCGATAGGCTTTCCCGTGAAACTTGTATCCATCCGTTAATAAACAAGATCACAGCCTTACTAAATTTTGCCGTCAAATTTATTCATTAGTTCTTCATTTGTGAGATAAAATGTAGCGCCAGCCCGGCTTAAGCAAGTCATTTTGCTGAGAGAAGGAGACGATGAAGTGAACCACCAGCACACAGCAACAAATTCTTGATAAAGTGAAGCGCTTTAAGCCACTGTCCGGATTAAGGCAAATGACAATCGATTTCCAAATGTCACCAAATGAATATTCCAGCGATAGAGCCTAGTTTAGTGACAAATGTCTACAAGCACCGATTAATCTTTTCAAAAAGCCTGCATTCAGCTAAAAACACAACCATTATGACATGCAGCCAGAGCCGAAGATCTCCCAACCGTCAACTACAAAAGCACCAACCTCTGACTTGACCCAATCTGAAGACATAATCTCCTTCAGACCATTAGCCCATATTCCCTTAAGTTGTTTTTTAACATTTCAACACAATTTATGCTAACCACCTCTCGACTTAAGAGCAGGCCGACCCTTGGATACACGTTCTCGGCTAGTTTGCATAAAATTACATATGACTTGTTCACAACTGAAGAAACATCCGAACATGCTACCGGATAATTACTCTTAATATAGCAGCCAGCCTCTATTTGCATAATCCCCAGACTATCGTCTAACAGTACACTCTTCGGCAAGAAATATCGGATTATCAGAATCAGTTCAGTCTATTGTGTTCGAGTCAATTCCGAACGCGAAGACAAACGAAATTTGATTTAGAACCGCTTTTCAGAGCCGAAAGAAAAATCTCTCACGATTCCCGAATGGTCCCATCGGGCGGCCAACAGGGGCAGAAACCCAAACACCGAAATAGCAACTGGTATTTCATTATTAATTGTTTGGATGCCAAAGTCAGTTTTTTTTTCTCTTGAAGTCGTAACCAACATTTGGAGATAGATTATGCCATTAATGATAAACGAAGCAAATTGGTAGAAGACCTGACAATACCCATCGATAAATCAAAAATCGAAAAAGACTCGGATCGTTCCATTTACATTTTTCCAGAATTAAGCCATAATGGCATTGTGAGGCGAAATTCAAAGCGAGTTGATTAAGGTAGCTGTTATAAATGGCTATATTATGCTCTGTGTGTAGACTCGGTTTTCTAAATAGACGCTCTGCGCCCCGTGGGGAGAACAATAGCACAGGGTGAGCTGAAGTAATGGCGGGTTTTGGTTGACACTTTGAAATTCATAAACTCTTCGAAATCGATACTGCCAACGATGGGTTCGCTGGAAATTATTTCCGAAGTGTATGAAAAGGTGATAATCCATTTAAATCGGATGCTGAAGGTATGGCATGCATGTATGCAAATCTTCGATTTTTCCAGGGCGTGGCAGTGTAAAATCTACGATGGAATGGCGCACTGGTGCTTTAATAGCTTGATATTTTGATAGTTTGTTAGGGGAGACGTTATGGCCTGTCGAGGTGAGAGGTGTGTTCGCCACCACCCAAATGGAATGCGTTTCTAGTTGGCACCTTAAGACCTCCCAGACAGGTCGCAGCTAAGTTTCGACCATCAAACTGATTGTGACGCCTTAATAAATAAATTTTTACAACGTCTTCTTGAAAGTTGGTTATCCTTATTTACTTATCGATTAGTTGAGTCCATCATGTTTTACTGTTATAGCATTTTTATTAAAACGAAACTCATTTCTCCGTTTAAAAATTCTTTGACATTAGACAAAACGGTCTTCAGTCAAGAAATTGAGTCTGGCTTTTTTATTGGTTTAAACTCAATTTTCTCTCTCAAAAATGTTTCGTTTGGTTTTTAAGAACTGAATACAAACGCAACTGCCTCCCATCGTAACAATTTAGGCTTTAGGATAAGTCAGAAAATGTGTATGTGAGTCGGCGCGGCCAGTTTCGAATCCCCAATCTACCAACTTTCATACTTCATGCCTTCCACCTCTTTCGAGTCACTGACATTGCTCAAAGAGTATTCCTGTCTAGAAAAAGCTTCTCAACTTTGCCGTTTGAGTCGGCATGAAACTGTAGGTCCCTTCCACTCCTGGAAGAACAATAGCACGCACTACACGAGCGGTTGCTGAAAAGCTAGGCCCAGGTCCGCCGCGGACTTAAGGCCTTTTTGCCTAAAGTCAAAGAACTTACATTCTTCCCTACAGAAACTTGTTCATACTTCATGTACAACAAAATCCTCTTTTACAAACAATGGAAGCCGGCATAAAACTATGGGGTTGCACCAAAGCAAGTAACAGAGGACAGTCTTTTCAAAATAAAAATATGCGGGCTCTTGTGAAAGCACCCTGGTATCTCAGGAATTGTGACTAGACCTAGGGATAACTATCGACGACGAAGAAATAACAAACTCAGCTTGTAAGCTAAATATCGGACTTTATGGTCATTGTAATCATGCAATTCTTCAAACTTTGGACATGAGACGTCTAATGCTCCGACTATCACGTACAAGATCTAGCGATCTTAACGCAAGGTCTGGCAGGTTGATTTTACCGGAGGTCTACCCGCAACACGTGAAATCTTGAAAAGTAAGTTACTTGATAATGAAACTTAGTTGTGGTAGATAAAATAACCAAAAGGAAAGGTATTTTTCTTCTTCTTCTTCTGGGGCGCTACAATCCGGGGTGGACCTGAGCATCAACCAGTAAGCTTCTCCAGCCGGCACGATCTTTAGCCAGCTGTCTCCAACTGCGCACACCAAGTCGATTGAGGTCCTTCTCCACCTGGTTGCGCCATCGGTTCCGACAGCGTCCTCTATTGCGTTGTCCCACTCGTTCGGAGTCGAAGACTCTTCTGGCTGGATCAGTTTTGGCCATGCGCTCTACATGGCCCAGCCATCTTAGGCGTTGAATCCGTAGACGCCTGCCGCTGTACAGCCCGGACAGTTCGTGGTTGAATCTTATTCTCCAATAACCATCAACGCAGACAGGACCAAAGATTGAACGCAGAACTTTTTTCTCGAAAAGACCAAGTGCTTCTTCATCCGCTTTTGAGATTGTCCATGCCTCCGCACAATAGAGTAGGACAGGGATGATCAAGGTGTTATATAATGTTAGCTTGGTCCTTCGACAGAGGACTCTACTACTCAATTGCCACTTGAGCCCAAAGAAACAGCGATTGGCAAGAGTAATTCTGCGTTTAATCTCGTTACTGGTGCTGTTCGTACTGTTCACTTGGGAGCCGAGGTAGACGAAGTCCTTCACTACCTCGAAGTTATAGCTGCCTATGGTGACGTTTTGGTCAAGTCGTCGATGTTGTTTGTCGTTTCTTTATGACAGCATATACTTCGTTTTGCCCTCGTTCACCGCTACTATGTGCACACGGGTTACATAGAGTCCTGTTGAAGATTTTCTTATCTATCTATAGAATGTCTATAGGATCTATCTAGATCTTATATTTCCCCTAAACATACATAGATCATCAATTCACTGTGTCATGAGAATTAGATTAGATCGATTCTTTTCTTAAAGCCTTGCAATATAGGGTCCCCCCGCAGACACTCTATACTTCGCCGCTTTGCAGTGACACATATAGTACCTCAAGGTAGTCATCTAGGTCCTTTGATTATAATTTTATCAGTGGGATAGGTGCTAACTTTTATCTGGCTTCTAAAGCGATAGGACACTCTCTACTTAGCCGCTTTACAGACACATTCAGCGTACCTGATGACAGTCATGTACACTTAGTCACAAAAGTCTACATTGGCGAAATTGTCTAGAATTTAATTTCCAGAATAAAATTAAAATAGGGAAAGTGCATTTTTGAACATTTTTTATTGTGATAATATCTGTACGCGGCGCGCGTTATTGTAACACACCAATCATGTGTCCGTAAATAAAAGATTTGGTACCAAAACCTTCTTCACAGAATTCTGAACAAAGTTGCAAAGGACATCAGTGCTCCATCTCTTACCATTAGAGAGTCTAGTAAAGGACAAACAAACAAACATTGATTTTTATTTATAGAGATTTATGAACAACATAAAATAGTTAAATTTGCTAAGCCTCAAAACAAAAAAACAATATAATTTGAAATCGTATGTAGACTTTGGTGACAATCAGTAGGTCCTTTGATTTCTATTTCGTCCATTGGAAAAATGCGTACTCTGACCTGGATCCTGGGTGATACGCTTTTCCTTAGATAAATGTAAAAACAGAAAATTTGTTTCATATTTTCCGAAATGTCTTACAGATTGTAACTTACTATGTCTGGAATCCTGGTCGTGGATCATATTAATTTATTGAGCGAAGTTTCATAGCAGATCACACTCTCCAGAGAGAAATGAAATGATGAGAAAGTTGATTCGAGGAAGTAGGCTATAATTACGGTGGCCATTTTTGCTTTACATCAATCCTTAACTAAAGTCGTGAGGCCACTCTCATTACTACATGCTTGTATGTAAATTGAGACTGAATCGTTAAAGTGCATTAAATGAAAGTTGCTATGGTTGAATTTTATTAAAACTTTCTTTGTTCTTGTTTAAAATTAAAGCTAAATAAAAAGATTAAAATATATAATAATAATAATATGGGTGGCGCGACAGTCCGAGGTGGACCTGGGCCTGTGTTGTGCGTGCTATTGTTCTTTCATGCGTGGAAGGGACCTACAGTTTAATGCCGACTCCGAACGCCGAAGTTGAGAAGCTTTTCTTAGACAAGAGCACTCTTTGAGCATTGTCAGTGACTCGAAAGAGGTGGAGGCGTGAATTATGATAGGTGGTAAATTCGGGTATCGAACCTGGCACCTTCTGCGTAGGAGTCGACGCACTTATCCACTACGCCACGGCCACCCACAAAAAAAATGTATAATACTTTTACTTATTTTTTTAATTTTTCAAAAGGCATGGGTCCAACGGGCTCACTATTCCTGAAGTGTATACAATTTTCATGACTTTAGGTAAGGGTTAACTAATAAGCTTAGAAACAATCAATATGATTGCATCAGTCAGTTTCTAAAAAAAACATGATAAATACTTAAGTAATTTAACTCGACGACCTCACAAAAAAATGTAACCTCGATTCCCGGTCAGTACGGCCAAAAATAATTGTCACCGTCCCATTTCTCTTCGAGGCACTAACAATCAATCAAAGAGTAATAATTATATAGAAAAAGCTTTTCAAACTTCCACTCATGAGAAAATAATAGTACCCACAGCACGAGTGGTTGCTGTAGAAGCTACGTAGGAACAGGCCTGCTATGAACTGTAGCGCCACCCATGTTATCATATTATTATTGAATAGCAACTGTTCGTTTTTGATGTTATCCCAACTTTTTAATAAGTCTTTAAATCTCCACACTCTTAGTCCTTATTGAACATTGTTATCACAATTGTCCCTTATTTTTAAGATTATTTTTTAGAAATAAGATATTGTAAATTGAAAATAAAAACTCTTTCCTTAGGGATATTCGATGAAACTCTACGAGTCTTAGTATATTTGCTCACTACACATTTTCTTCATCAAAGTGCTTGGACATTTCAACACATATCCATTTTTCAGTTTGTTCTTTACTTGCATATCGCTTGACGCAAGAAACTTCTTAAAATTCTTTATTATCTTTGAATTTTATATTTTTTCTTAATTCCAAAACATCGTTAATGACATTGCTCCCCGTGTGTCCATTCAAAATTTTCCACATCCTTAAACGCACCACCCCATTGACATGTTTTGTGTCTCTAAATGATTTTGATAAAAATATTCAACTTTGTAATTTAGAAATGGGCAAATATACATGTTTACATAATCTATTAAAAAGAAAACCTGACCTGCAGCATTTGATATGTCCCAGTCAACCCTATTACTCTGGATCTACGTCACAGTTCCGCAAGCGATGGCCATAACGAACCTCTGATGCGCATTGTGAACATGAACTCCTGATCCAGCTCCTTCCAACGTATTCGTAGTCGATATAGTTTTAACGACATAACACAACATTGGGTAACTCTTCTATTTGAATTCATCTCCCAGTGATACATTTTGATGAGGTAAGTATATTTTGTAAGATCTCGTTCAGGCCAGAGAGTACCTTAAAACAACGATTACAAAAAGATTGGTATCATTGGCAAAAAACCTCAAATGCGCAATGATTTTCCTAAATATCTAAGAAAGCGAAAAAGAAAGATGCTGACACAGAACATCCCACAAGATCAACCATCGATAAAAATGATAAAATGAATTCAGTTCATATGTATTAATTTCCCCGATTAGGAACCGGTTAAGAAAACATTATCATAACCTTACTCAAAGCAATTTCCTTCGAAACCCAAGGAAAAAATTATGACTCCAATCGACTTCATCACGTCAATCTAGTCAAGATATAAAGCAGTCTACTCGAGATCATAAACAGTGGTGGGCAAATGCATGACTGCTTATTCGTCTAAAAAGGCGGTTAGTTATTATTGTGATTGGCCCAGTTCTCGTTAACATGCAATTTTACTATCCAATCAGAATGAAATCACTGCATATGTTTTTATGTTTCTTTTTATGAAAAACCATAAAACAGAGTTTCCCACTTAATATTTTAGTAGATCATTATTAAATCATAACAGAATTCATAAAAACCTACTTTAAAACCCAGAACTTGCCTTAAGCACCCTTAAATGAAAAATAAATTAATAATCAATATGTAGGAGTATTAATTTGAATCAAATGAAAATGTTATGACTCTGTGTATTATGACAACTCAATTCAATAATAAAATACGAAAATTAAAAAAATGAGAAAAAAATATTGCATATTTAATAGTATAGAGGGGGTGACCTAAGCCTAGCTAAGCATAAATTCAACAGTAACCACTTGTGCTGCCACGAGCAGATTGACAGTTTTACAGTTTTAAGGCGACTCTGAAGCCGAACGGCGAAGTTTGAAAGGCGCTCTGAGAAATATTCTTTCGCCATTGTGAATGACTCGAAAGATGGCAGCCGGATCACTTAAGGCTCCGGCACATACTTAACTTGTGTAGCGTCAAAACATCCGTTCACGGTGAAGTACCTGACGCAAAAGGATGACACAATGAATATTTCAACACACAGCTGATTACTTTTGAATTGAAAATTCAAGTTGTTTTGGTTATTAATGCACAAATTAAATATGTACTTTATTATAAAGCCTCAATTACAAACATTAGCCGTGTTTTTTTTTTTCAAAAATCTATAAATGGTAAAGTACGATTTTGCGCGTAAAGCACATACAACAGCCTACTGCCTATAACTGCCTATAATATCGCAGTGAAAAGTGGCTGCCGATAAAATTTTGACATCAATTTCAAACAAATCAATTCCTTTTTCATATATCTTGACAGACAAAAATCAGAGCCAGTGCGAATCGTTTTTATGAATCTTACTTCACTATCGATAGCGATGTAAAAAAACACGGCTATTTATTTATATTTCTATGTATTTTGAACTTTGCTTCGACGAGAATCAACTCCTAAATCTTAACACAAAATTCAAATTCAATTTAAATGCCACAATTTGATGACTGTCAATGTTGAAGGAGAGACAAATGTTAAAAGTTGGGTTGAGTTGCAACTACATCCATCGCGTCAGCGTCAGCGTAAGAACACATGTATTCTATGTGTCAGTCGAAATATCGTTGACGCTGACGCAAGTAAAGCATTCTATGTGCCGGAGCCTTTAGACCAGCCTTAATTATTCATAAAACCAGCCAAATGCATATTTGAATCTTAGGAGGCTTTTCAATTCAACTCTTAGAAGAAGTGTTTTCCCAGAAGCTACATTATTTTCCTCCATACGTTTGGGCAAAACAGATGTTGGACAGATTATATTTTGTCTTCATTTTAGAAATTTCCCCAAATGCCCGTATAATAAGGAATTAATAATTTCTATGATCAATGATCTCATTTATAATAATAATATAGGTGGCGCGACAGTCCGAGGTGGACCTGGGCCTAGCTTATCAGCAACCACGTGTGTTGTGCGCGCTATTGTTCTTTTACGCATGGAAGGGACCTACAGTTTAATGCCGACACCGAATGGCGAATTTGAGAAGCTTTTTCTAGACAGGAATACTCTTTGAGCATTGTCAGTGACTCGAAAGAGGTGGAGCCGTTTATGAGAGGAGGTAAATTCGGGTATCGAACTTGGCACCACTACGCCACGGTGACCACATGACCTCATTTACTTGGAATAATATTTGACTATTCCTCTTTTAGGGCTATTTTAGTAAAAGTTTTTTCTAAAGTGATGTTTGCGCAACTTCGTTTAGAAATGTGGCTCAAGTAAGGCTCACCATATAGTTTTTCGTAAATAACATGCACACAATTTCTCAATTGACATTATCATAAGCCTTAGTTATGTTATCTATGTAAAAACAGAATATTTATTCGTTATAACCCAGTTTGAAATACATTTGCTTAATATTTTTAATAACCTTACCGTGGGCCTTATTACGAGCAACTGTTCCGAATAAGACTCATACATAATTTTGTTCAATTACTTTGGTTATCCTGTTAAAATAAGATTTATTTTGTCATGAAACAAATAAAAAAACGCAATTTGTTATTTATATATATTTTATGTAATTCATTAATACAAAACTTTACATTTTTGAAATTTCTTTTATTTTTTATTTTTAATCATTTATTAAGAGTTAAAGTTCACACAATGCTACAAGATAATTCAATCTTTTAAAAGCTTCTATAATAAATAACATATAAGCAATACTAATTGACAATTATATTAGCAACTGGAGTCTGAAGTAATACTTTTTTGATTTTTTATAAGCCAAAAAAAGTGGTTTTTATTCTGCTGTGCTGTTGTTATCAGAAATATAGGCAAAAAGTTTTTTTTGAAAGTCGGCTAGTGAGTTTATCGTCTGCAATTCGTGAGGAAGGCGATTCCACAGGCGAATTGCACACGCAAAAAAGGAGTTTCAGACCACGTGTTGAATGTGCAAATGTGAGCCCCTCATTATCCACATTTATGGTGGATAATTTTGTACAATTTAATGATATTACGATAGTTCAAGAAATCGTCCAAGCTCAAACCCAGAAACTCAGTCTTTAAATGAGATACACTGTAATGACTAGGGACATTGTAAACAAAACGAATACAGTCATTGAGAGCTATTTTTAACCTTCTTTTACATAAAAAGTCAACATATGGATATACAGAACAGTTATAAGTAAATAATGGATTAAACTTTTGACAAGACGTATTTTCAATGTTTCGCTTAGTAAGTGAAACATTTTAAACATTTTTAATTGTAGAATTAATTGCATAACAGCAGGCAAGGGAACAGTTAATATGAAATCCAAGATATTTCACACATTTTTCAACAGGGATAATGTCACCATTCAGAACTATCAAGTTGTAGATTCGTCTCTCTCTTCCTTCCAGCGATACTGAAGTCTTTAATGAAGGTTTTTCAGTGGCTTTTCCTTCAAATTGCACATGTGATATAATATTTAAAAACTTGTATTAATATTTTAGTAGTAGGGTAATATAACCGAATCTCTGGAAATCAATATTGTTCAAAGATTGTAAGACTGCTGCCACAATAAAAAAAAAACTTAACAAAAAAAATAATACAAAACAAAAAATGCAGCCATTTTGACTATAAACACAAATTAAAATTTAAGAAAAAATTAACAAATTTGACTTCAATACATTAATTTACAATAAGGAGAGTCGTGGCGTAGTGGGTTAGTGCGTCGACTCCTACGCAGAGGGTGCCAGGTTCGATACCCGAATTTACCAAATTTCATATTTCACGGCTCCACCTCTTTCGAGTCACTGACAATGCTCAAAGAGTATTCCTGTCTAGAAAAAGCTTCTCAACTACGCCGTTCGGAGTCGGCATGTCTCTTACCATATCTCAGGTTGGTTAATTTTCAATGCCCTTTCCATCTCATCTGACGACCATTCTACCCGCTTTCTGTACCCTAATTTTCTCGCCTTTGAGATTTTGTCTAAGCACAACACGAAGAAACAAATTTAATTCTTCACATTCCTAATTAGGCCCGTTTATCTTATCGCAGGGCCTTTTTAGGAACATAAAAAACTTGTCTTTACATTTTAACGAAAATCTACTCAATTGATTGAAATAATATTTAAACCATACTAAACCTTAAATAAAAAGACTTACCCGAATTAATATTTGCAATAAAATGAATTTAAAAAAGTCTCTTCTTATAGAAAAGCGCGTGCGTCCACTTGTATTGACTGTAAGAAAAAAGCATGATTGCGTCAGTTGCAAATTGGCATCGATTTTAGTGGAAACGTAGGTGGCTACGACCACATTTAAAATATAATCCTGTGCTTGTCGGTTATGCCACTTTTTGCACTTTATTAGGTTCTGGGGCTTATTGGGACCACCCTTGATTCCAAATACTAAAATATTGTGAATGCATGAGCATGAAGATATTACAACTGTTGTACATTATTTAATGACATTTTATCATTTTCAAATTTTTGCTGTTCTTTTTTTATTAATGGCTTAGTACATAAATGTTTTTCATTATTTTCGCTTTATAATCCAATAAACTGCAAAAGACATCTCGAATGAGAGCTCTACTGTGTACATTGCTCAGTATCAGCCAAGAACGAACTCATTAAGGTATAATATTCAAAAAATGATTGCTAATATGACGGACTTTTTCAGGTATAGCATGTATTAGATGTTGAGATCAAAGATTGAAATTATTTCAGATCGATCATTACCCCGCGCTTATGTTTTGGTCTTTTTTTCATAAGCCTTGTAGCTATGTTTGCTCAGCAGCTTTTAACGAAAAAAATCAAAATAATTTTTGTGGAAGAACTGAAATAATTTTTGGAGTAATGAATGGTTTTGTGAAAACGATGATATTTTCGCTCTTACGATAGCAGCGTTTTTTTTTTCAAAGAATTTTGAATAGTGAAGTAGGATTTTGCACGTAACACACAACAACCTACTTCCTACAAATACGTCTTGTCAAAAGTTTACAACAACCTACCTACTTCTAATTTTTTTTCATACATTTTCATCACATCAATTTCGAACAAATAAATTTCTTTTCCATATATTTTGACTGATAAAAAACAAAACCACAGCGAATCGTTTTTCTGAATCTTACTTCACTTCACTTCCGATATCGAAAACACTTCTGATATCAATACAGTAATCCCCGTATAATTGGCGTTCGCTTAATTGCGTTCAACGTTTAACTAATAGAAAAACTAAGCAAATGAAAAATTCCATAAGAAATGTACATAACTTTTCCCGTTTAAATGCGTACCCTCTTAACTGCGATACCCGGCTAATTGCATTGAATAAGTTTACGTTTGAAAAATAAAATAAAACATAAAGCTGCACACAAAATCTCCTGAATAATTCAACACACGCAAAAAAACTAAATTTTTGTGTTTTCAGCTTAAATAAAACCGAAAGTCAATGAAAATTGTCAAATTGACATGTGCTTACGGCTTAGAAAAATCCAAAAGAGTTGCTAAGTCAACTGTCAAATTTGAATCAAAAAGCTTTTCGATTGCTGCGTCAATCCGCAGAATAATAACATGTTTGGATGAATAATTAGGAATGTACATATGTCATGGATTGCATTTATTAGATTAATAATTATGCTTGAATTCATTTCATGATGTCCATTTCGATATTTTGCAGGTAACCATGAACAAAAAAAAAACTCGCTTTCTTTGAAGCAAAGGTTACGAATAATTGCTGAAGATACGGAAATAACAAGAGTGGATTGTGTGCCAAATATAGACGCTGCAGGTCGATGCTGAATCGGATTGTATAGAATCAAGATACCATTCTTGAAATGTCGAAGACTTATAATCTGACAAGCAAACGATTCAGGAGTGGAGCTTGTCCCCAAGTGGACGGAGCCATTACAGTTTGGTTTAACCAAATAAGGTTGTCTGGAGCTCTAGTTTCTTCAAACATGGTATTGGAGAATGCAAAACAGTTTTTTTCAATTTTTAAAATCAGCTTAATTGCTTTTTACAGGTGAATAAAGAGTGGTATCCTTTATTGCGTCTGCAAAGCAATTAAGCGGGGTTATTGTAAATGCGTCTAAAAACATGCATTTTAGCAAACGCAACTAACCGGGGTATATCGAATATTAGAAATTAAAATAAGATGAAAAACGAAACAAGAGCATTCTTATAATCTTTTTTATTTTCTATAAGAAAAAGCAAAAAAAAAACATTTTAACTAAATTTATTTGTAATAATGTGTAGACAGCAAAAAGAAAAAGAAGTAAAAGAGAATGAATAAAGTTTTAAGAACTAATTTAAAATGTAAGAGCTGCCGGTGATCTCTTTAAGAGTACCTTTTTAAAATTGTCGTCGCCAAGCATGTGGCGAATTATTCATTTTAACTAGAACTCATTCATTCGATAAAATAAAACTAAATTTCTTATTATTTAAAAAGTCATAAAACTGAGTTTGATTTGTAGTGCTTACAAATGAAATGAAATAAATCAGTTACTTGTATATAAATCAATTTTGTTATTTACTACTTATTCCTAATTGTATTTATAAAGTTTTATTCAATTTTCATCTTTATAATTACTATGAATAATGAATGATTCCATTGAAGTAAATTCATTTGTTTTTTACATTTTTCATCTCAGGCCCGAGGTTGTCCTCTAGCTGGGTGAGCTCTAAAAATTTACAGTTATCAACTGGTCCTCTTACTTCTTAGGTCTTCCTTTACTCCTTTAAGTCGATGCATTATCATGACATATTATTATTTGAGGTATATTGATGAGTTTGTGCAAATTTTATATTTAATGTGTAGTAAAATAGCACCAACGTCTGCTTTCATCAAATATTACATTTTTTAAACTATTAAATTCACTAACAGTACCAAAAACTGGGGAAACTAGACGGTAGCCGACACAAGGCCTCCTCAAATTCGCCAATAATGGTAACAAACCCACTCGTAATCTAAATTACATTAAGTAACTGACAACCCATTGAATTATAATTAATCGCCACAAAACCTCGCGGAAAAGCCATTCAGACTAAAAAATTGTGTTACCAACGCACCTAGCACTCATCGGATGCTGTCAAAGTTTCACCTCAATTAATAAGCTGTGGCTGTTCACTGACCAAGGTCCTGCATCCAACTAATTCATTTCATTAGGCATCTGAGGCTGTACCACACCAGCCCCAACACCCACTCACCCACCCAATCTGACTATTTTCGGAGAACACACTCGTGGCATGCTCTCTCACTCATGATCCATCGAATTTAATAAATTTATCAAATTACTGTTCGGCCATTTGTGAAACGTGCTGTAAATTTAAATAACACAATACCCATGGTACACCTTTCCACCGTGTGTGCATACATCCAGGCAGTTGCAATACTCTGTGATCGATGGGCATTGCATGCAAGCGTTGGGGTCCCCACCAAAAACACACACGCGCACACATTCCTGTCGCCCGGAAATTTTCCATTCCGATTTCGGCATGGACCAAGTGCATTATGAAAAGCGTGCTTCTGGTTTAATGCACTCCGGGCAATGCATCATCATTCGACTCGCTGAACTTCCGCTGAACTCGATTCGTGTAGATGATGGTGTTTTGACATTGCACCAGCAACAGAGAGGGAGGCCGGCCAATGTGGATGCACTTTGCCAGCGAGCGGCTTTTGAGGCTGAGGTCTGAGGTGACACCCCTGCATAATGGAACAGAATATTTGCTGTTGATATTTACGATGTCCATTGCATCCCCGTCTATCCACCTGGATAATGAACTTTGTGTTTCTCGGTTGCATTTTCGAAAATATTTCAACCATGGACCGACCACCTCTCTCTTTAGCCCTCCCCGCGCTCACTCCATGCCGATGACATAAATTTCGGGTAAAAGCGAAAATGTTGCGAAATAACGCAAATAAATTACCGCAAGCATGACATTGTTAATGAACTATTAAAATCGCGTTAAGTTACTCTTCCTGGTGGACACACGCAGGAAACAAGGAAAAGTACTTCGCTGTTGGGCCATCAATTTGATGATGAGCGAAAGGATTTTCAGACATCTCGGAAGGGTTATGTGAAACATGCCGCTGAGACCTTTAAGGAATTTGCTAAAGTCTGCATGAATAACGTCTCTCCTAAAATATTATATGTAGGTCATCATGTTATCACAAGAACGGAGTCTACGTTCGTCTCCACATCCATTATAGCCATTTGTCAACACTTGCAATATCTCAAGTTGTATTTAAATTCTCCTCCATCGAGTCGCAGTCACCGGCTCATACGTCTTCGCCGTATAGCGCAACAAATTCCGTTGACAAGAGGTCAGGACCCCTGTCATGTCAAACGTCGTCGCCATCATCTTTGCAATCTAGATAACTCCCCCCATAACACAACACACCTCAACCAAATTGACTTCATTTGCCTGCATAGCATGTCGCTGATCAAATACACCTGCTGCCATATATCACTTCCAGACGTTGAACAATATTTACACACTCTTTTGCGCTACTGAACAAGAGTGTTCTGCTCTGGCTGAACTGCAGAAAGATACTATGTCTCCCCAGTTGTGGCATCTCACTCGGTATACTGGCAACCAACAGAGAATAACACACCAAACCCAACCAAATACACGTGACTGAGTGTCATAAAGGAATTATCTGACGTAATTTAAATGTCAAAATAAAAACTGTCAACAACAAGTCATAAATCTCCACCATCCACCAGCCAGCCAGCCAGCCAGCCAGCACTCTCCACTCACAACGCCAAACGCGCGATCTCATCATCTTGATCGTCGTAGTCGTCGACGTCAATGTCAACGCATTAGTCACTGATGCCCCGTTGTTGGTCGGTCGGCCGGCTCTGTCTCTGAATAGCACACATTTTTAAATATTTTTGCATCGTTTTGGATGTCAAAAGATTGACAGCCGCTCTTTCTCTGCGATGCTTCAGGTCAACTAATTTCAACTAACCCTTCTCTCACTCAGGTGAAGGAAGATACACACCAGATATGCGCATAATAGATCACCACAAGAACAAACCCTATCATTAATCTGACAGCAGTGTGTGCTGTCGGGTGACCTGTCATCCATCTGATCTCACATTTCCATCGAACTGAAGCCCGTAGGCGGTGCTCTGTGGTGGTTAGAAGAATGGAATGGAGTCACTTTCCCGCGTCACTTTGACAGCCTTTCGGCAATTTTCGATTTCGATTTTCGTAGACAGCTTGAAACCACAAAGTGATCATCGTGATCACCACGATCGGTTATTGTTAACTGGTCTATTGTGTGTGTGTCTCTATTTAATCCGTCGGCCGATAGGCAGATCCTGTCATGGGGGATCTCGTCAGAGCGGTGATAAATCGAGGACACGACCGCGACGCACACTCACCCATGCGTCGTCGGATTCCACAGAGGAAAGGGAGCATACAAGCATAAATTGAATGCGGATCGTTTGACTTAGATTAGAATTGACAGTCAAAGTGACGGCAAGATTGACACATGCCCGTGACTGACTGACTGTCTTCTTCGCACACGCGCAAATTGTCACCCGAAAAATTTGAAATTTGATTTATGTGGATCTCGGTTAATATCGTACAGTGACGGCCGACAATGGAGGTGGCTGTAGCAGTGGAAGTGGCAGTGGAACCACTGCTGGCACCGCCACCACCGTAATTGACGGAAGTGATTTAGTGATCGACCACGGACGACGAGGAGGTGTTGATGTGTGGCAGAACGACGACGCAGTGGGCTCGCTCTCGCTCGATGATATATTGGCAGTGTGCAGCGCTATAAATTTTATTGATTGGACATGGACATGGTTAAGTGAGTTCGAATAATTTGTGTTCTTTTACACATACTGAGAGCGAGAGAGAGAAATAGGGATTCGATTTCAAATTGGACATTATTAATGATCTGGCGCGCGCACTTGTCATTGATGTGGGCTTCCACCGACAATGTCGAATGTCGACACAGCCAGCGATGAGGCTCGCTTTAATGAGACATGAGATGAAAATGATGGCTACTTGTGGTTTGATGGAGATGTTAATTGCAATGTGACATGAAGGTGTTCTTTTGAATATGAATGATTTGTAGCGGTGTCATGCTGGGGCATTAATGTTACGATAAGGATTGTGGGTAGAGTACCTAGCGTGGTGCGTACGGACTACGGAGCGAATCGGCTGGCGCGGCGCCTTTTGTTTGTCTCTCTTAATGTCGTTCGGATATGCAAATGAATGTGTTAACGTGAAGTTTAATCAGCTGAATGTTTCTTTCTTTCTCTCAAAAGTATTTTTGGCTTTGTTTCTGTTTATGTTTTCTTTCATGTAGTTTTTTCTTTCTTTCCTTTTTCCATTCACCCCACCTTTCGGGAAATGAATTTATGAATTTGTGAGAGGACCATAAAGGGTGTCTCAAATTTCGATTTTATGGTAATATGCTGGACATTCCGGACACCTTTTAGGACTTCTTCTTGTAAGCGTTGTCTGGGAACACGGGATTTATTATACTCTCTGAATTAATTATGAAAATGGATTAGTTTTACTTTGGATGGGTTATTAAATTATTAACTGGTGTTCTGAATTCATTTCTCATTCGAGGGGATGTATTGTATCGGAGTGGGGGTTAATTGCTTAAGCATATTCAGACACTAGTTTTCCCAGAGTTTATTTCATAATTTATGCTTGAGCTTATGACAGAATTGCGACTACAAATTGAATGACTTTCGGATACGTGGCTTTGTCATTAAAGTTGGCATAATCCGCTGAAGGTGAACAGAAGTTTTATTTTCAGATTTGATCGGTAAATGCATAAATCTGAAGTTGTTAAAATTTATTTTGATCGAATCTTTAGAATGATTTCCTCAGGAGTTCCTGGCATTTTGGCTGAGTTAATGGAGCAGAAAATTGTATTTTCATGAGATACACCAAGAACCATCACTTAGTTCTTCAGATTGTTCAGAGGAATGGATGGTTCACTTTCTACACAGTCCTGAAAATAAACGAGTTGAATTGATCAAAAATGGATACATTTCGGTAGCTTGGCAATTGAGATACACTTAGTCTAGGAGTGTGAAGGATGCAATGTCACTTCAGTTGAGACGTACCGTATGACGGGGCAAGTTGGGCCACGCAAATGAGTTAAGAACCAAGAACTACACGAAAAAGACCAAACACTAATGAAATGTGCACACCAAGCAACTAGTGTAAAGCTGGCCTCAATTGCATTTCATCAGCAGATGGGGAACCGCGCACAATTTTTGTTTTTGAAGTGAAAAAGTAAAAAAAAGTTTCATTATTTTTTTTATTCTTATGGCGAAAAGGTGCAATTTATACAATAATAAATAAAAATAAAATATTTTAGTATTCCGTTTGAAAAATTGAATTCAATTAAATTGAAATTGAATGTTAATCAATACATGCGGGGTAAGTTGGGCCATGCGAACCAAGACGCACAAAAACAAAGGAAGACAGCCAAAACAGAAGAAAGAAGTTTTGCAGAAATCAAGTTCCGAAGAAGAGCCGCAATGTTGTTATCTTATGTGCATGGAAGCATTCTCTGAAAGTTTGCCAGGCGAAGCGTGGATACAGTGCTAAACTTGCCGAAATTGGGCTCATACGAAGTGCTCACCTGGACCTGGGATCGTTTTTAGTTGCATTATCTGCAATAGCGACTACGATTCCTAATTTATTATAATCGACTACGATTCGTCTTACTTCATAGATTCTTATGTTTGGCCCTTGGCCCAACTTCCACCACACGCTAGCCCAACGCGCCCCTTTAGTGGGGCAAGTTGGGCCACTTGGACTAGGCGCATTTGAGACGATATTATTCTTGGCTATAATATGTTTTCAATTTGTTATAATTTCTTAACGATCGTGGAAAGTTGCCCAACTAACTCCGCCGCAGTCACATTACCAGTCAAAAATTGGGATGGAACATACATTTGTTTTGAATTTTTAAAAATACATCACGTCCTACTAGTTTAATATTTTACTACAAGTGATCGGCGCAATCCAAAGACTATTCGATTGATAATCGATAAAAAATAACACAGTTTTGCCGAGTCATGCAGGCTGGCAAATGTCTTAAAATTAAGAGCCGTGTTTTTTTTCCATCGCAATCGATAGTGAAGTGAAGTAAGATGCAAAAAAAAACGATTCGCAGTGGTTATGATTTTTATCTGGCAGAATATATGAAGAAAACAATATGTTCGAATTGCTGTCAAAATAAAAGGAAAAAAAAAAATTCGAACTCGAATTTTTATAGGCAGTCACTTTTCACTGCGGATATTATAGACAGTTATAGGCAGTAGGTTGTTGTATGTGCTTTACGTGCAAAATCTTACTTCACTATTTATAGATTTATGAAAAAAACGGCTAAATTCTCTAATAAAACTGCCACATATGTAAAATTTATCTCGGGTACAGCTGGGTACATTTCGTTGAAACTCTACCGAACTTTCTACTTTCTTCTCCAAAACGGATAGTTGGTCTGTTTCCGTACTTTCTGCACAAAATTGTGAAGACTGTCATTTTTTAAGGAGTGGGGGGAAAATCTCTCAGAGAGATGCAAAATCTCAAGAAAGTACGGGAACGCAGTTTTGCCAAATGAGTAAATTATGTCATTTATGAAGCGTCAAGTCTGAAATCTCACATGCATACAGAAACAAAACCAATGCACACAAACTATTTGAGTATTTGACACATCAATTCATTTGACATAAAACCAACAAACTGCCCACAGAAATTTCTTGTGTTAAAATGGGCAGGGTGGGGAAATTTTGTACTCTCTCGAGTGAGCGCTTATTTGACATAAACCCAATTTTTTGGCGTACGGGAACAGACTATTAGATTTGTGTTGTTTTTTACTGTTTTGTGTTGTTTATTTTGGGTACGGGAACAGACCTAGTGTCTCATGCTTACTTTGCGATTTCATTATTTTTTTTTTAAATCCCGAACAGGACATTTTCTTCATAGTACAAATTTAAAAAATAATACTTACCCTGACGTATTGAATTCATCAATCCAACATTAAATATATTATCAATTCTTCAACAATAGAGATGCGATAGATGAGCAAATGAACTTCCTTCAACTTTCCATATGCCGTTTCCCGCAAGAACAGAGCTTTTGTTAATTTTTTTTTCTGTAATCTTTGTGAAGAATGACGACATTGATTTTTTTTACTTTTGTCCATTTAGCATGTACTAGACGAAGCACTGTGGACTGAAAATTGAGGACAACGCACACCCTGGTCGGGATATATGTACATATGTTATTTGTAATCCAAATTATAACAGCTTTTGTGATTGGTCAAATAAGAATGTTTGTAAATCTTTGAGAACCTAACGACACTTCATGATTTAAAGAGTAATTTTTTGATACCGAAACTGAACTTTAAGTCATCAAGCTAATTGAATATTTTAAGGATATATTTTTTGGATTCTAACAATTGTTAAAATGTTCGAAATGGAGGTCAATTTGTAAATTATATTAATAGAGGAAGTCCAGAATCTGGCTGGACTAAGGATGTCTAATGATAATAATAACATGGGTGGCGCGACAGTCCGAGGTTGACCTGGGCCTAGCTTCTCAACAACCACTTGTGTTGTGCGTGCTATTGTTCTTTCACGCGTGGAAGGGACCTACAGTTTAATGCCGACTCTGAACGACGAATTTGAGAAGCTTTTTCTAGACAGGATCACTCTTTGAGCATTGTCAGTGACTCAAAAGAGGTGGAGCCGTGAATTATGAAAGGTGGTAAATTCGGATATCGAACCTGGCACCCTCTTCGTAGGAGTCGACGCACTTACCCACTACGCCACGGCGATCCACCCTAAGAAGTATACCTGTCTTACATTTGATTGCATTACTAGTATGCATACTATAACGAACCTCCTAGTATGAATTTTACAACATTTCGCGGACATCACATAACTTTATACAACACTTTTTTTTCATTTTCATTTTTATTTCATTTATTTATTTTTAACATCTATCGCTGTACTTCAAGAATCATATGTTCTTTTACTAGTACAGGGACATTATAACATAAAATATTATTTTGTGTGACATGATTGTTGTTTCTGATGGATAAGTTCGGTTAAGTTAGGTAGAGGGGCTGCTAGTGAATTCTCCAGCACACTTAGACCATATTGGTAAATTTTGATACCCCTAGTCAGATTAATACCACTGATAGACTACTCCAGTGATAGTGCCGTTAATTTGATCCCAACGCAAATGGTGACTGGACCAGGTTTGAAAACCAGACCAAAGCATATTAACTTTGCTTTCACTGGGATTCGAACCAGGGACTCCGCTAACCAGGGGCTGGCACTCATCTTTTTTTTTTCCATGTATTTTTTTTTAATTTGAAATATTTTACTTACTTGCTAGACAAAATTACTAAAATCTAGCTTAACTTACTTAAGAATTTATAAACGTTCTTAATACTAACCTGCTGACCCTATGCGGGTACTCTAAGCTAATCTAATCTATGTTATAACTGTTCGGCTTAACCTTTCGGCTTAATCTGCGTTTTTTTAGTCTTTATGACAATCTGTTATTACATTTTTCTTTGCCAAGAAAACTTTAAAAAAACTTGGCTAAACTTAACTACTTATACTACCTAATACTAACTTATCCTAACATACAACTTAAGACTATCTCAACTAAGTCCTTAACCATACGGACGCGTGCATCAGGGCGTATATGTTATGTATATGACTAACATATATAATTTATAGGCCGTGGTGCCCCTTTTTTTGTTTTTGTTTCATAGATATATATATATTTTTTATTTTTTTTTGATTTTTTGTTTTGCTATTTTTTTTTGATTTTTTTGTTTTATAATATTTTTCCCCTTAATGCTACCTTATAAACTATGTAAGCTGGTCACTATGGTCTGCTACCAGATCCTGTGGAAAAGCTAGCGGTGTCGGAGGCTGTTTTGGTGTAACCACCAGTAAAATTGCCGTTCTATGGCACACTCTTTCCTATCTCGAGCGACCATCGCTCTACTGAACCGGAGGAGATCCTCGTGTGTGCGAACGACATCCGGTTCGTATTGGAGGCGCCTGTCCACTGGTCGGCGTACGACATGGAAGATGAAAGGACATCATTGTGGATCATGTATACGGGTCTAGATAAAGGAATGCTTCGGGAGGAATAAAGCAGTTAAGGCGCATGGTCATGGGTCATTGTACATAATATTGGGGTAGTAAGCCCCAAACATCAGACTGTTGGAAGAGGACATAGCTCGTGCAGTATGCCTTCTGATCAGGTTAATAATAAAATGATCTCCCCTGTTCACGTTTGCCTTGTTGTACAGGACCTCGTTAGGATAGTACTTCTTGTACTCAGACTCGGGTGTACGATAAAGACGGAGACAGCCCCTAAGACACTTCCTCTCGAACACCCTCATCTTTTCCATCTGGGAAGGAACCACAATGGACAACCGTACATCATAATGGGCCGTACTAGGGCCATGTAGCAGATTACCTTCACTCTGGTATCAAGTTGGCTGCTGAAAAACAACCTCCTTGCCGCAGCAAAGGCTTTTCTGGCTTTCATCAGAGCAATATCTATATGTATGTCAAAATACAGATATTGATCCAGCCAAGTGCCAAGATATCTAAATTCACTTTTTACAGCTAACGGCTGACCTTGCGGGTCAACTATGCCGAACTTACTCCAGTTTTGGCGGGTATCCCGCGGTGCCCTGTACAACGGGGTCCGGAAAATACTAGTTTCGCACTGATGGAAGTTGACAAGCAAAATCGCAGAATTTTCTCGAAGTCACGCTGCAACAAGATGTTTATTATCTTGACCTTCGGACCTGATCTTAATGGGGCAGGCACTCAACCAACTGCGCCATCCAGTCATTCTGTTGGATAACTTTGCGTTGATGATAGTTAATTATCGCTGCTCAATCCTAGTTTCGTTTTCCTTCCTGGTCTTGTATTGAATTTATCCTCTCATGAAGGTAGTACAAAGGGATTCATATTTATTGACCAAATATAATGTATTCTGATCACATTTATTTCATTCTCACAATATTTAAATAGAAATTAAATCTCATAAATTACTCTTAAAATAAAATTTTAAATAAGCTTATCGTTTCATCCTTGATTTGTCTGGTTTTTGATTTACTGCGGAACGAATGTATTTTTGTATCGCGACCATTATGTTTTTTTAAAGGGTGTTCTCCTAGAGGCGGTGAACTCTTAATTGGCAACATCGTTCTCTGTGACAGCTGATTTGATAGATCTTGAGGTATGTTTTGTTTGGCGGCTTATCATGAGTATACTTACGCTAATGGTGTCAGTTGGGGTAAATGGGAACAGGGAAAAAATATTGAATTTTTACCTTTCTTAACTTTGGAAAACGGATATTATATTATAATTTCCCATATATTCTACTAATAATGTCCAAATTAAGGTAATAGTACCCAAATGTGATTTAGGGTAATGATTACACTTACCCCATAATTTTTAAAAATGCAGGGGTAAATAGAAACATCCTACTTGCGTCTCCTAAGTGCTGGGAGTTCGCGTTTGAGGTTAAATGAAACATACTACATGAATTTCCATTGAATGTTTTTCAAATCGAGAGCCAAAGGCCAACTACAAGTGATAACATGTACTAGAGTCGCGACTTTTCATATTCTGATTTTTTATTTGTCTGATTTTTTACACACTATTTTAAAATATCGAGATAACGGCCGTTCACATATACACCAACTGACCCTAAACATGGTTCAATTGCACAAATATTTTCTTTAAAAATGATGATGGCCAAAACTTGTAGTCAATGGTGAGCGATGCAGAGAAATGACAAGTAATCTTTTTTGGGGGCTGCTTTGACTTGGAAGTCAACATTTGACTAATTATTATCGAAGAGCCTGATGTACAACATTCATGCCGTACAATTTTCTGTTAAGTAAATTCACTTCCATTGATATTAAAATCAGATTTCTGTGTTAGTTCAGTTCTCATTTAAAAAACAATGCCTACATAGTTCTGTTTTCTTTTAACGACGTTCGGTTAAATTCCGCCGCCACGGCTAAATACTATCAGACGTCTCCCCGAATGATCACTTTGTGGACGACTGATCATGATAAAATCATCCGCGTATACTGAGAATTATTCCTAGTTTTGGTAGATTGCGTCTCAAGTGATGGAGTGCATTTTTCAAGATCTACTGAATGATTTTAATTAAACATTGTGTTCGATTATCATAATTACTCATATTTGGTTAACGATTGATATACATATTTATAATAATATAATAATAATAATATTGGTCTATGTGGGTATAATGTGGGTCGCCGTGGCATAGTAGGTTAGTGCGTCGACTCCTACGCAGAGGGTGCCAGGTTCGATACCCGAATTTACCACCTTTCATAATTCACGGCTCCACCTCTTACGAGTCACTGACAATGCTCAAAGAGTATTCCTGTCTAGAAAAAGCTTCTCAACTACGCCGTTCGGAGTCGGCATTTTATTGTATAGCATATGTATAGCAATAGCACGCACAGCACGAGTGGTTACTGAGAAGCTAGACCCTAGCCCTCTACAGGCTGTAGCGCCACCCATATTATATTATATATTATATAATAATATGGGTCGCGCTACAGTCCGTAGAGGACCAAGTGTGTGTTGTGCGTGCTATCGTTCTCCCACGAGTAGAAGGAACCTACAGTCTTATGCCCACTCCGAACGGCCTAATTTGAGAAGCTTTTTCTAAGCAGTTATTACTCTTTGAGCATTGTCAGTGGATGAAAATAGGTGGGACCGTAAAAAATCATTTTGGTCATACCGGGAATAGAAGCTAGGCAGAGAGGTTAATTTGCGTAGGAGTCGACTCACTGACCCACAACGCCGTGGCCGCCACCGATAGAATTTAATTCGCTTGTCTTTTAATTATGTTGGGAGCATATTTTTTAAGTGAAAGCTTACATCGACAAGAGGTGAGCCACTCGGAACGTTGTTAATATCATCCACATACGTATGACCAGGAACTAGCCCGTATAAGCGTTTTCAGTGGCTTGTTAGTCTATTAACAGGAACTAGCCCGTATAAGAGTTTTCAGTGGCTTGTTGGTCTATTAAGTCCAATTCCGGATTTAAGAAGTCACTCCTTGCACAAGTCAGGCCCATGAGTTGAACAGTTCGGAGATCCGACATTTAAATCGAGTATATTTCATGGTGATGCGAAACTCTTATCCGAATAATTGGTTTCCCCGGGAAATCGAATTTGTCATTAGCATTACATGGGCCATCACGATCAGTACTGTTGAGTGCGACCTTAAGTCAAAGTAAGCAGAATTCTTGTTAATTTTAAAATAAACATATACTTTTCCAAAACATGTCGGTGTGTTAAAAATGTGGCCCAATCGAGATCGTCGTTCGTTGTCGCCGCAGGGGCTTAGTGGTTCAGTTTGTTGACTCCTACGCTGAGGGTTCAATCCAATACAAGTCTCTATCCCTTTCGAATAAGTGACATGACAATGTTCTCAGAGCACACATGTCTAAGGGAAGCTTCTCAAACTGTTCGGAGTCGGTATAAAAATCAAGGTCAATTCGAATAGTGAGAGAGAGAAATATAATGCACAACTCGAGAGGTAAGGCTATTGGTAGGCTCGGTCTTAACTCGAAATTTACTGCCAGCCAAGTCAGTACATCATTATTAATCAGGTCGCCTCCTTAGTATCTATTCCATAAGAATTGCATCCACCTTAAACCAATTTCGGGCAACTAGCTGCCCTTTACAACATTTCTCTCATCAACAGCAACCCAACTCTTCCGAGCATCACATTCGTTATTCCTTTTTGAAGAACATCACATTTTGCTATCAACCCTCACAGGATGTCACTTAATCACATGGTTAGCACTTCCACACTCCCAACATGCTTCCCACAGCCCCGTGCCTTAAAAATAGCTCATGCAAGAAATTCCTTACCGTCACTTTACCATACTCTATACGCCGGGTAACGATGTTTGCTGGTCCTTTTTTTTCCATAAATAGTAGTCCTGACTTTGGATTGATTCCTTGTTGAATCGAGGGGGAATCCCGGCGACAGAGAGTGCGATTCGTGCGATGAAGAAATGATGTGACAGTTGAGTGAAGGATCAGAGAGACAAGACAGAAAAAAAAGGGGAAACGGGTAAATACAATTTGTTAATTTTGTTATTTGTCACAGATACAGACGTGGAGTTCAGAAATTTCGACGAGGACATGCGACAAGTCAAGTGGGATGAATTTCATTAACCGAATTATAGCGCAGATTAGGTACTTTCGGTGGGCTGGGAAATGGAAAAGCGAAACTCTTGGCAACTACTGTGATGTGATATTGACAGCAGATGTTCGATAGGAATGTCCACGTCTAATGGATTTTTCGTGTGTCTAGATGAGGATGGGTCTTGGCACGAGTATCCGAGGGTTATGTGCCTAATTTTGGAACAGATGAACTTTACCTCATGCGATGGGTAACTTTAACGCGACCACCTCATAATACTTGCTGAGAGAAAGTGCTCAAGGCTGTCAAGGCCTAGTGCCAAAATTTGCATTACAACTGCAGTCATTGTAAGATTCACAATCGAATGTAATTTGTCCGTCAATCTGATGGGTCAAGGTACAATCTTTCAGATTCAACATCGTCCCTCTATAATTATTTAAATATACTGACATACTTACATTCAGTGACACGGAATGACTCGTGATCTCGCCTGATGCGCACGCATGTGTGGCCTCGCTTCGAGCCAAACATCGTGTAAATTTAAAAATAAAACTTACATCCGCCATCCACTGATTAACAACTCAATTGTGCCGAAATTCCCTGACAATGAGGCAAACCCACTTCTCACACTATCATCGCCGATATGACTGACACCTCAAAAACTGCGCATCAAAGTCATTATGCGGCTTATTGTTCGCCGAGCCCGGAATCCTTAACCACACACAATGCACATTTGACAGAGGCCCTTCAATGGGAATCACGATACTTTCATCCAATTACCATGCTATTCAAATAAACAAGTCCTGCAGCCAGCCGCCACCACGTACATACAATGCATGCTCTGCTCAGTGAATGAGTATGGGTAGTTTTGACTTTTGTTCCGATCCTGTTATACATTTCCTCCTTGTGGACCGAAACAATAGACTAACTTGGTGCAGATCTGAAAAGACTGCGGCAGCTAATTTTCTCCGCTTATCCACGTCATTTCTGAGGCTTATATCGAAAGCAAACACCACATTGTCACTCAAAGGCAACCCTTAATAGGGGAAAAGCAAAAGCCTGACAAGCGGGAAGCATACAAATTTAATTCGATAATGTTACAGTTTCAGTTTCTGTTTCTTCGTGATAGAGAGAGGAGGAAATCGACCGGCGAAAAACATCACAGCGAGTAGCGGGGTCCTGGCTACCCACACGCAATGGTGGAAGGGATAACCTCTCCATCCGATGTCAGCGTTGTTACACAAATGTCAAACGAACGACCCGAAAAACACTTGCTGGTACAAATGGTGAATTTTTTATCATATCCCATCTCGCCCCCGGATTGGAAGCCATCAGACCAAGATGAAGAAGACGCCGCCACCGCTGCCGCCGTCGCTGGTGCTGCTGCTGCTGCGACCAAGGAACAAACGAGGACGAGAGGACGGACTACAAACAACACATTAACCAGATTCAGGAACTACGCCTGCTGCTGTTGATGCTGTTTTTTGCTGCGATGTTGTTTTTTTTTTCTCGTTCGGTCGTTTTGGTTCGGCTATGCCTGTATGTGCAAATGTCAAACGTCACAATTTGACATGCATGTGACATATCAGTGACAGCTATGCATTAATCAAACTCTCTTCTCTTCGGTGAATGGCGTAAATTTTGTACGCCCTTTGTTCGGTTCGCGCGAACGACACGATAACTTTCTACTCGAAGGCGAGAGTGTACGGAGTAGATACGTGCTGCATGTGTGTATTGGCTTGAGAGTGTGATTTAGGGAAATGAATACATAATGTGCGAATGCGGGGCACTTACTTGAGTTCAGTTTTTTTATCCATGCTTTGATGGCAGTCCTGCAGGTTTGACGGGAACGAGAAGTTTCCTAGATTAGAGGCTTGACTGTAAGGGAAATCTCATTCTGGAAAAAGGGGGATAGTGAGCCCGGACATACATTGGTTGAGTGAAGAAAATGACGGATGAAATGGTTCACTCCTCAAATTGGGCAGTGGCGCGGGGTGCATTATAAAAGTAGTGTATGCAGTGCACTACAGAGTCATGATGGGGGAAATCCAGTCAACATGGCTGAAGTGTAGGGAGGTGGACAAAACGCTGATTCTTTAAAGGGGCTTGATTGTGTGTTGTCCAGTCTGTTGAAGAAGGTATGACGTGGCTTCTTTTTGGATTATTTAATGGAACTCAATGAGAGTGAGTCAAGATTGGCTTGGCACACATTTCGTAACTGGCGATGATTGCAATGCAGAAGGGTGACTTTCACCCAACACGAAAGCTGACCTACTGGCATACTGGTGGTAGGAACAAAAATTATGTAAAATTTGACTTCCATTTATTTTTCGTTGTAATCGACATTATTGAAAAGGTAAAGGAAGCTTTGTTCAGATCGTTCTCCTATTCTTTTGTACGTTAAAGGTATCAACACACAAATTGGCAAGCATCAGAAGCTGAACGAGTGTGAACATTCAACCAAGGATGCCCCTAAGAACCTCATACGATATGAAAATTGAGGTTGATTTTTCCATAGAGAACCTATAGTCACGGTCGGAGGAGCTGAGATACCAGCCCTTATGTATGCAGGCGACATTGTTTTCTTCTCGGAAACGGTAGACGGTATGCAGCTTATAATGAACAGGCTATGGGATTATTATCAGCGATGGACCTTAGAAGTCAATCTAACAAAATCGAAAGTTATGATCTATTCGTGGATAACAAAATCGTTATCCATAAGGTGATTCTGCAAGCCATTTTGCTCTACGGCTGACAAATCAAGGGGAACTCAGCAAAGTTATATTTTGCTGAGTAATTATAGGGTCCTTTATCACGGAACATATTATGACCTATAAGCCTATTCTCCTTTCTTCTAAAAACTTTGGAAAAAATTGATCGATGTATTCATCCGACACTTAGTCACAGACAAACTTTCGATCTCTCAGCATGCTTACAACAAGGGCAAATCTGTGGAAACAGCCCTGCACTCACTTGTTGACATTATAGAAAGATCTCTCGATTTCAAGGAATTCGATTTACTCTCACTGCCTTTGTCGATATCGAGGGAGCCTTTAATAACATAGAACCTCACGCAATACCCTCAGGACTCAACAGACATGGGATCTAAAAGCCTATAGTGACTTTTATCGACCGGCTTCTCAACAACAGAGTGATAAGCCCGAGGCTTGGTGATACCACGATCCGCATATCTGTGAACAGAGTACACCGCAGGGTGGTGTACTCTCCCCTCTACTGTGGAACATAGCGGTCAACCTTAGATTTAGTTAGTTTTAATAAAATTAAAAAAAAATATTTAGAGCGCCATGATTTTCCTAAATAAGCACAAACAATATAGATTGTCCATATGGACTGCAAAAATATGTTAGTAGTAGACGCCGAAAGGAAAATAGATAAGTAAGTTTAGATTATTTTAGGACACCTGCGAAGGGTCAGTAGGATAGATTTTAAGAACATGAAATGTTTAGATATTACGATAGATTTAATCATTTTTGTCAAGTTTTAAGAATCATGAATTAAAAAATAAAAATTAATTTTTTAAAGTTAACATAGTGGTCAACGAACTACTTGTGAAACTAGATGGGATTGGGTGTAAGTTCATTGCCTATGCAGATGACATTGCCATAGCTGTATCTGGGAAATATTTATCCACGATCAGGGATATTATGCAATCTGTCCTATCCAAGCTAGAGAAATGGACTAGCGAATACGACGTAGGTGTCAATCCGCAAAAAACGGATCCAGTCCTCTTTACTAGCTAGTATAAAATTCCTTACTTTGAACCTCACACTATGCGGGACCCCCTTGGTGCTAAGTGACAGCTCTAAATTCCTAGGCTTTATACTAGACACAAAGTTAAGCTGTGAGCTAAATATCCAGGAACGCCATTGGGTGTAAATGGGGACTGCAACCCCGAATGGTTCACTGGCTATTTACATCGGCAGTCAGACCCATATTGTCGCAATTAGGTGGACTGTACTCGACAAGAGAGTCAACATCACCCCACTCGCTAGAGTGCAGAGGATGGCTTGCGTATGCATTATCGGGGCGCTGAGGACTACCTCCGCCGAAGCATTAAGCATACTCCTAAACCTGCCTCCGATAGAACTAATTGGCAGATAGACAGCAGCTAGCACGGCGATTAGATTAAGATCACTGAACACCTGGAAAGAACTGCAGTCTGGACATTCAACGATCCTACGCAGGTATGCCTCTATACCTATAGATACAGACCTCACTCTACCTAAACTCCTCTTCGAGAAGAATTTCTCAACCAGCATACCTCCCAGATCTTACTGGGAGTCTGAACACCAGACGCTGGAAGGTCCACTGCGAATCTCCACAGATGGATGCAGGTGTGGGTTCTGGTGTCTATGCCAAGGATCTAAATTTCTAGCTATCTTGTCCACTACTTTATCACAGTAGCGTCTTTCAGGCTGAAACTATGCCAGGATACTATGCCCTATCCTGGCTGATAAAATCTCTGGATTCTGTCATCTTTTATTCCAAGATTTCCCTTAATTGCCACATATCTCTTAACGAGATGGCCAATTACTTCAACATCCAACTTATGTGGGTGCTGGGACTCTGTGACATTCTAGAGAATTGCAAAGCGGACGAGCTCGCTAAAAAGGGCACAAACTCCGTGCTTTTTCCGGGTGGACACCCACCCTCCATGCCTATCGCTACTATCAAGCATCTGCTAAATCTGAAAACGCTTGCTCAAACAAAGATGGACATCTGGCACAGGATGATTCATTACCAAACAACTCTTGCCCATAATCGATCCCAAATGATCGCTTAGCTTGATCATATTAAGCAGGCTAAACCTCAGATCTCTTATTGGCGTTCTAACAGGGCATTGTGTCATCGGAACTCATACCTCTTGACTAGGCCTTCCCCAGAATTATTTCGAGGATGAGGAAGAAACCATCGAACACTTGCTATATAATTGCAGTGATCTCTCATTCCGCAGATTCAGACTTCTGGGGGCTCTTTTCTTTGTTAATCTGGCTGAACAGCATCAAAATCAACCCTCTTCTTCGCTTTATCAAAAGCACAGACTGGTTTGCGGAATAGGTAGCCTAAGATCCGCGTGGTAACACAATGGGCCTATGTTTGGCCTAAGTGTGTCTGCTGCTTGTGTGACTTCAACCTAACCTAACGATTCCATAGAGAACATACAATCCACTGAGTTCCAGAAATACTACACCAAACGTTAGAAGAGACACATTCGACGACAAAACACTTCTTGGCTTGAAAGTAATGGCAACGAACTCGTGTGCCACAACATAAAACCCGTCTTAATCTTTCCTGTAATTTGAGGAATATAAAAAGAAAGACCTTCAAAAATACTTACTTATAAGGTGGCGACCCATGCAGGGTCCGAGCCTGAACAATAACTGCTTTCCATTGTTGACAGTCGAAGCTGTCTTGCATCCGCGATTACTTGGTCTTTCTACTGGAGGTGCGAGCTTCCTCTCCTTCTCGAACCAGGAGGCTCGGATTAGTGCACCCTCTTTACTGAAGCGTTGTTGTCTGCACCAAGAATCAGCTCCGCAGTTTCATGTGTGCTTGTGTAAAGTTTTCGGCTCCATATAGCAGGACTGGCAAAGTAATAGTTTTGTAAAGCATAAGTTTGGTCTTTCGAGTAAGGTGTTTTTTGAAGCGAGTTGTTTTGATAAACCGAAGTAACAGCGGTTGATCCTATGATGATCCTAAGATGTCGTTCGTGGAGTTAACGTTCGTCCCGAGGTAGACAAGCTCCTTCTTTCATTTTTTGGCGCTACAGTCCGGGGTGGACCTGGGCCTCAACCAACAAGCTTCTCCAGCTAGCAAGTTAGTTGAGGTCCTTCTCTACCTGGGTGCGCCATCTTAAACGCGGGCGTCCTCTGTTGCGTTGTCCCACGGGTTCGGAGTCGAAGACTCTTCGGGCCGGAGTTAAGTTGTCCATACGCTTTACATGGCCTAGCCATCTTAGGCGTTGGATCCGAAGACGCTTGACTAGACTCATGTCGCTGTACAGCCCGTACAGTTCGTGGTTGAATCTTCTCCTCCAGAAACCGTAAACGCAAACAGGACCAAAAATCTCACGATGAGCTTTTCTCTCGAAGAGACCATGGACTTCCACTTTTGAGATTGTCCATGCCTCCGCGCCGTACCGCAGGACTGGGATGATCAGGTCTTGTATAAAGTCAGCTTGGTCCTTCGACAGATGGCTCTACTACTCAATTGCCTCTTGAGCCCATAGAAACAGCGGTGGCAAGAGTTACTCTGCGTTTGATCTCGGTACTGATGTTGTACTGTCTACTGCTATAGCTGCCCATTGTGACACTCTGTCCAAGACGTCGATGTTGTGTGTCCCTTCTTGATGACAGCATATACTTCGTTTTGCCCTCATTCACCGCTAGACCCATTTCAACCGTTTCCGCCTCAATGGCAGCAAACGCCTCATTGACGACTCGCTGTTTTCTGCCAATCACGTCAATGTCATCCGGGTATGCTAACAGTTGAACTGACTTCTGGAAGATACTGCCTCTACTGTTGGCGTGTGAGTCTTGAACGATCTTCTCCAGGTTGATGTTAAAGAACTCACATGACAGCGCGTCGACTTGTCTAAAACCGTTTTTGACATTGAAGGTCTCATTGAAGGACAAACTCCTTCACCACTTCAAAATTGTAGCTGTCTATAGTGACGTTTTGCGCTAGGTGGTGTTCGGCGGATCGTGTATTGCCAATTTACCTTAAGAACAGCTCGTTTCGCCTGTTCTTCAATCGCCGTGAAAGCTTCCACTACGGTACGTTGGGAACGCGTGACAATGTCGATATCATCTATGCATCCCAAAATTTGGACTGACTTGTAGAAGATAGTGTCTTCCGTCTTTACAGCTGCCCTACCAAATTGAAGAAATCGCACGACAGCGTATCTCCTTGCCGAAATCCGGTTCAGGTTTCAAATGGCTCGGAAGTTCTAGAGCCAAATTGCACGGTGCATCGCGTATGTGGTGAGACACAACCGGGTAAATTTTCTCGGATTCCGGAATCATGCCATAGCATCAAATTGCTCCATGCGATGAATGGTGTCGTTTGCGGCTTTGAAACTGATTCGATTTGATTTGAAACTCGCTGGTCTTCTCTCTATAGTCGATTCGCCTGGCCGGAAGCCGCACTGGTACGTGCTGATTAATGCGGTGGCTTTAGAATTTCACACATGACGTTGGACATGAACTTGTAGGCGAAGTCAAGCAGGGATATACCTCTATAGTTGTTGCAAGAGGTAGGATCGCCTCTTTTGTAGACAGGGTATATGGAGCTCATCTTCCACTTGTCGGGCATGCTTCTTCCCAAATTCTACAGACAATGTGGTGCATGCTTCCTAACCATCGCCATCGGACTTGAAGAGTTCTGATGGTAACCCATCTGAGCATGCGACTTCATTATTCTTCAGATTTTTAATGGCCGTTGCAACTTCTTCAAAGCTAAAGCTTCTTCCACTGGAGTTGGGATTTCTTGGTTCCCTCTCACTCTCTCCTGGTCAGGCCCGTTAAGCAGCTGGTGAAAGTGCTGCTTAAACACATCCACTATTCCCAGCTGGTCAGTAACTAGACTATCCTCGCAATTTCGAATAGCCTGGATGCCGTTCTTAAAGGAGTAGAGTACACGAAGATACGAAGATTTGCGACTTCTGTAGGGGATTTACGAACGAGGAGGGATGTGCGTTGTCTCGGAAGCTTTTCATTACTTGCAGTACCTACAAAGAAGCTGATAGGTAAGGGTTCCGTGCAATGGGGGGACTGATGAACCAATTTTCACGTCAAGTAAGAGGTCTAAGTGGATCACAGCATGTGTTATGACCGTGACACTGCCCACCCATCAAGGTTGTATCCTTACGGATACATGATTGGACTGGCAAACCATTCAGAATACATTTTTAAAATCCACATGAGAGCAAATTGCCAATTACAACAACGGAGTGATGCGCTGTCATTTAGGCATTTCAAGGGCAAGACGAAGTCCGATCACAAAGTAAGTCATCTGAGAAGTGAAAAATGAGCAAGTAGCAAAAATCGCAATTTGTTAGCCACTGAGGTGTTTGCCGCGTCCAAGTCCGTGGCCATCTTCATTCCTCACATCAGTGTGAGGACAACAACATGTTTGCTTGATCATTATAAGCCAGCAACCATTATCATCACTATCGTCTTGCCATCGTTTTGACATGATCACATGACACATCTCGTTTACACACTCTACGTGACGTCAAAGTTGTCATTTTTCATTTTTTCCTGCAGACGCCCTCTGTCCGAGCTCCTCGTACCCGTATCACTTGTCTTCTCAGGAATTTGTCGTGTCTCCTTTGTATTATTTTTATTTTATTTTCGGTCAAATTGGTCCCATATGAATAAAAAAAAAAAAAAAAACCGAAGAAGAAAAACGATGATGAGAAAGATGCAAAGTCATTCTAGTAAACGCAATGGAACGGTCGTCAACGCCCCGAGAATTGAATTCAACCGATTCGAGTTCTATGATGATTCTGAATGCGAAGCTGATGATAATGATGATGGATCAAAATGCGCACAGAAGATTTTCTTGAGATGATTTATGATCTCTGGCCTGGAGATGCGGGGATGGGATCTTGTAATGGCGCCGTTTCGACTGCGCTCGATTAATAAGCGCGTACGTGGTGCACGCGCTAATGATCCAAGATAAATGATTGGACTGACTTGCCCGAGGATGGCCTCTGGCTGAAGCTTGAGTTTCGAACGCAATCTCGGATGGCCAACGCCAGCGGATAATTGGAGTCTGTGCGGTAGAAATTGGAAATTTATTCCCTTAATTATTGAAGTTTAATGGGATTGTGAATTAAGAAATTATTAGTGTAAGAATATGAAGTTTATTGGATGATTAAGGGGACGTTAAATGATATGCGGTTCAGAAGGAACAGAGATGTACAACTACAGTCTTTCATGAGCCTTAAGGATTGATGGAACACTTTAAGGAGAATGATGAGAAGATTTATCTTCCTGCGAGTATGACTACTTCATACACTCTTTGTTAATCCTGTGGTCGGTTGATGATACATCACAGATTATCACATGGCTACTTGAAGTCAACGCTTTCCTAGCTACTGAGGTGCCTGTAATGTATGCGTTAATGGCCTGGTTGGACATACTCCATTTCAGCAACTAAAGAGAGTTCTTGACTTCAAATAAATATAATAAAACATTTGCTGATGCTCACTTTAGCGATTTAAGTTTAAATTAACGAGTTGAGATGGACTTCTCGGCTTGTACGATTCGAAAAGTAGATCGTCGGCTGGATATAACTTAAATTAAGTTGAAGAAATAGCGTGAACGTGTGTGTGTGAAATAGTGACAGTGACACAAAGCCGTGGTGAAATCTGTGAATAAGAAATAAATTCTGAATCTCAAAACTATAGTATGGAGTTCGATTGATGATTTTACAGCAGAGAATTAAGAATGTCCTTTCAACCGGTGCGGTTCGCCTTACTCATTTCCTAATGTAAATTTTTAATGAACTTCATCATCTTCTGACACCCATGATCCACTAAATGAGTCGATCCTCCGCCATCGACTATAACTCATCAGGGGTTAAGCACAAGCATAACCAGGCGAGCTTAGGGCTTGGTCCATCCACCTCATCCTGGGTCTGCCATGTGGTCGTCTACTTGATGAAATCGCATTCAACGCCCGCCTCGGAAGTCGTGATGGTGGGGATATTCGTGCTACGTGACCAAACCATCGAATCATAGCCTTTTCCGTTCGAATAAGCAGCTGATCAACGTTCAGTTCCTCACGGGGAGTAATTCCCACAACAGCACGAAGAAATCTCATCTCAGGAGCTTGTATTCGCGATCTTATTCCTTCGGTAATTACCCACATTTCATGACTTTAGGTGAGAGTTGGAACAACTAACTTGGCTCTTATACTAAGCTAGGCGTTCCTGATTACAGATCTCTGATTAGTCCACTTTAGTCACTTTAGTGTGGCCGTGGCGTAGTGGGTTAGTGCGTAGATTCCTACGCAGAGGGTGCTAGGTTCGATACCCGAATTTACCACCTATCAAAATGCACGGCTTCACATCTTTCGAGTCACTGACAATGCTCAAAGAGTATTCCTGTCTAGAAAACGCTTCTCAAATTCGCCGTTCAGAGTCGGCATTAAACTGTAGGTCCCTTCCACTCGTGAAAGAACAATAGCACGCTCAACACGAGTGGTTGCTGAGAAGCTTGGTCCAGGTCCACCTCGGACTGTCACGCCACCCATATTATATTATTATATTATTATTATTAGTCCACTTTAACCTTCATCAAAGAATCAGCATTTATGGCCACAATCCTATCGAGTGTGCGTTGGAGTTCCGTCTCGGAAGATGTGAGGATAACTAAGTCATCCGCAAAAAGAAGACGACTTACCATCAACTCTCCCAATGTGAAACATTCCTCCCCTCGGCTGCGCTGTAAGGTGACAAGATACCCTTGGCGGCGTTCATAACTTTCCAAGAATTAATGCAATTGCACCTGTCAATCAAATACTTCTTATATTAGTGTCTTACGTGGTTGGAATGCACGTTTCGAATATACCCAAGGTTGTTTTAGGAAGAAACATTCGAAATTATCCAAGACTGCTATCAGAATTGTATTTGGCAAGAAACATTTCTTTATGGCATCGTTTCAACCTGCGCCATCTATAGAACCCAAATTCAACTTCACATTCATGCATTAGATTAAGAATATGCCATTTAAAATGGAGATCGAAGCGAAGATGGTTGCATTTAAAAAATACATATGGTAGTCCCGACTCAGATATTTACGAGCAACGAAAAATTGGTAAAGTTGAACATAAGGTTTAATTGTAACTTGACTACCAAGTATATTTAAGAGAAGAATTAGCAAACGGTTCTTTAAAGTAAACGTACTGAACGTTTTATGCCTAAAGTCACTGTTTATGGCAGAATTATGCAATATATTTTATCATATGTATCTCAAAAATAGCCCATTATTATATTGCCATCAGCCAAAAGATGCATTCACTACACTCCAAATTGTGCCTTCGTGCTTATTACCATTTTGTTAATTTTATATAAGTTCTCTTGGAAATAAAGACATTGTGGAAAACTAAAACCACTCTTTTACATATCGCCTACTTCGGAATATATAAAATAACCTACGCACCCGAACAGCCACCATCACTATAATGCATTGGGAATATCAATGCATTACTAATAAACTATAAACAGCAGCGCGACGACAAACACTTGTGACACTGAACTTAGTTTTATTTTAATTGATTGATTGAGTTTTCTCAATCATTCTCACTCTATTATTGTAAAGCGTGAACGATGCGATGAGGTAAAATGAGTACAGTAATTAATATTGAATAGGCAAATAAATGGAAAAAAGTAGTTACATATATAATAATATATATAATATAATATGGGTGGCGCGACAGTCCTAGGTGGACCTGGGCCTAGCTACTCAGCAACCACTCGTGTTGTGCGTGCTATTGTTCTTTCACGAGTGGAAGGGACCTACAGTTTAATGCCGACTCGGAACGGCCAAGTTTGAAAAGCTTTTTCTAGACAGGAATACTCTTTGAGCATTGTCAGTGACTCGAAAAAGGTGGAGCCGTGAAATATGAAAGGTGGTAAATTCGGGTATCGAACCTGGCACCCTCTGAGTAGGAATCAACGCACTTACCCACTACGCCACGGCGACCACATTTATATCATACATATAAGTAACTACTTCTTAATGTCATCCTACTTTGTTGTCTTCGGCCTAGGAGACAAAAATTTAAGAGTAACAATATTTTTGCATTCAGTTAATATTACTTACATGTGTTTCACTCACCATCTCAGTAATACGGACACGAACGCACGAACTCACCATGTAACCCAGCATACAGTGAACAATAAAACTGAAGCTCTCTTAGCAACCGATGACACTGGATCAGTCTCTGTACTGTAAAAACTCCCAACAGGTACACTTTGTAATTGGGGCACATCTAAAATAAATCTGAATTCATGCATGTAGGTTTTTTTTTCATTTAAGCTAACCTTTGCAACGAGGTACCCCTGAATTGGATCAGAATTACCTGAAACTCATTCATTGAATATGAGCAGCATAATAATTTATAATGGATAGTTAACACTCAGGTTAAATTTTCATTTTAATTCAATTTTATTTCAGAACTATGTATAAGTGGGACAAAATGCTATTTTTATAATATGGTTCGCATTTTCTTCGTTCCATGGCGTGTCCCATTTAGGAGCTTTCGCTCAAAGCATATTTGAGATAGAAGACAAAATGCCAAAAGACTTCAAGGCGTTCTTTCTTGGGTAGAAGATTGGAAGCCTTTATTCTGCACCAAGGTCTTCGATTTCGAAAAAATTAATTAATTTCAACCAAAAGAAGAAGGGTTTATAGTCTGAACAGCACTTAACACTCGGTATTTTTTAATGTTAATTTCATCATTTGTTATTATTATAAGGTCTTACCCACAGAATTCCAGATCACAACACATAAAATGTATGGCGTGGCGATGCATTTGAATTCGTTTTACAATAGTTGGCGAAATTGACTTATATTTCCCAGTCCTTACATGGAAGAACCACACAGAAACTTACAGCAAAAAACAAAATCTTCTCCCTTACAATTAAACATGGTTTCCAAAACGGAAAAGAGGATTTTTACAAAAAAATATGTTGCGAGTCGTTTCAGATAATGAGAGAAGCATATATCAAAATTTGGTTAGGACTATGGACGAGTGGATCAAGAATCCGTTTACAAATTATAGCAAATCTTTGATGCTAACTGTACCAGAGTATGAAAATCTGATCGACATCAAATGTTCATCCCTTCATAAAGTTTTGAATCCGAAGATTCTAATTTGAATACTTTTTAGATTGGACTGAATGATGAATACCCTTCCATTTGTAACAACTTACTGACGCGAGGCTGAATTTTCGGCTTAACTTACACTGCTCATATCAATATGGGGGTCCGCCTAAAAAAATTTAATCATTTAAGTAAATCACATAAAGTCCCAACTAATTGGGAACCTTTGATCAATATTCCTTTTTTAAAGTCATTTTCATTAAAAAATGTATGACATACTTACATACTAGAGGAAAATGTTTAAGACTAGTTAGACATACAGTATTACTATATATAATTTGGTGCCCCTTAGCGGGCACTTTAAGCTAAGCTTTATCTTATCCTATGTCTTTCGAATTGAACTAAAAATTCATGTATTTAAGGAATAATTACTTTATCTGTACAATTTATTATTACTTACACATAATTACTGAACTGGCTTTATTTAAAACTTATATACTATCGTGGTTGAGTCGCCAAAGTTGAATGGGCTATGTGGACGATGAGCGGTACCGCATTTATATTTTGTGTAACAGTCCGTGTCTAAATGGAGAAAGGCTTTTGGGGGGACGAAGCCGTTGAGCCGTACCCTATTGTGTTATTGAAGATTGGGGTAGTAAGCCCTAGAGATCAGATTGTTGTCCGAGCTCATCGCTCTGGCAGTATGACCTTAAATAAGCTTCAGCAGGAAATTGTTTAGCAGCATCTACATGTTTGTTAAAATATAGATACTGATCTAGCCAGATCCCCAGGTATCTGACTACAGTATTTTGCGCCAGTGGTTCCCCGTGTCGTCCATTGATTGAGAAATGTCGCCAATTCTTTTTCGTGTCCGCCGAGGCCTTATACAACGGCGTTCTGAACAGAATGGTTTCCGACTTCCGGAAGTTGATACTCAACTTCCAGTCATCGCAACTTCTCATGAATGAATCGAAGTCACCCTGCGTGAGAGTAGTGATTTTCTCGATCTTTTAACCTGATCATTACACGATCAAGTCATCGGCAACCGCAATTGCATGATGAAGAGAACTTATCAGATCGCTCAAGTAAATGTTGAACAGGATCAGCGAATTAACGGCACCCTGTTGGAGACCATTTTTTACCTCAAATATACCTGTGGACACGTTGTCATTCATGACAACTTACCATCTACCGGTAAGCATGTTACACAATAGGTACAGCAGTGGTTTGCTAATGCTTAGCCGATTGAGCTTGTAGACAAGACCTTCTAATCATACGGTGTCAAAGGCCTTCTCCAGGCCAATCAAACAGGCACCTGTACATTGTTTCTGGCTCTTGTTTCCTCATCGATACCATGATCTTAAGCAGAGACAAATGCAAAAATGTCAAAAACCAAACTGTCAGCGGCTCAAAAATGTAGATCGGTTACATTTTGAATGAACACTTAGTCATTTTCACATTTTTATCAGGTTTCGTCAAAGGACAAATATGTTACTCTTAATCCGATATCCTCCCACAATTCTACAAAATCCTTAAGATGCATATCCATCCATCGAGTGACTTAATTTTCAATAATAATCACACCGATGTCACTATTCAACGGATGCTAATCCTGTGATTGGCATCCTCGTCTGAGGATCCCATCGCCAGCAAACTTTCCTTTTTTGCACTCCGGCGAAGAAGATTAGGCAATTAGCTGGCAGAAGAATCCACGCACACACACCGCTAGTGCAACAGAGGGACGAGAGCAAATGTGCGGATTTAATCCGTCGCCCGCGTTGTCTTGCTGTCACTTCAGCAGACTGACTTCAGCCGGATTCCCGGTTGCATGCACGCAAAGCGGTGGCACAAATCCTTGTGGGCGCTTTTCACATCAAATTCGTCATCATTTGCTTTTGTGACACTTTCACGACTTGCGCCCACCTTATTAATTGGTTGAGTAAGTACGGTTTAGTAGCTGCAGATCGGTAGCTCTGCGCTGATGGCGTGTAGGCAATTTGCATGGCGTAGGCTTTGTCAAAGGATCATCACGTTGATTAGAGCTGATTTGAGAGTAAAGATGTGCATTAGCCGTGGGCTGGGTGCGAATCACGAGCGCTTGAAGCCTGATTGTGCGCGGTGATCTGTGACAGTCACTCCGACACACGGAACTACGCACAAGGAACAACTGCTGACATCTCAAGCGTCTACTTTGGAACATGGTGTGAATTATTTCTCTCTCGCAAGTCCATAAACCATCTCACCAGCTACCGACAGATGAAGAACTAATTTATGGCGTTCGGGTTGCATTTCGAAGGGCAAGCCCCACGACGACGACGTCGATGATTCCCCAATTGATTCGCCGTAAAACTGTCCCAAAAACATTCGGGGATTCTTTGGACTGCGTTCATAAATTCTCCCCAGCCGCAGCCCCGTGCTAACGAGGTAATGATTTAATTTATTGGATGAGCCATAAATAACGTTTCTTCGAATTTGCAGCGATTGGTCAATTGTCGGCCATGTTCCGGCGTTGCTGGTGGCAACAGCTTATACTCGATTGGATACACTGCTACCCATTGCCATGGCGGTGGGTGAAAGGGGATCATCCCGTGTGTATGTGCATGCCCCTCATAAAGTCCGTCGTGTCGTTGTGGTAGGCAGCGTGTCAAACGGTCATATATTTTGTTTACCTCGGGCATCGGGGATCCTCACATGAATGGCCCCGGCAAAATTGTAAAGACCCATAACTCATGCAGAGAGGAGACTTAACGAATTTATGTCGCCGGTGTGTTAATTTGTTCGTCGGGTTAATTAGTCATTTGTGGAACAAGATTTTCGGGTGTGCTGCGTATGTCACTGGCTTGAGTTGTCCTCTTGTTAAAATAATTTAAGGGCTTCTATTTGAAATGAAAATGAGTGCGACAGGCAGTGAGTGGTGGTAGCAGCACCTGTCTGTCTGCATGAGGAAGTCGTCGAAACTTCGAGAGAGGTTAATTACGGATAACCATTAAATGTTGTTGATATTCGGAAGCGAACATCTGACAGTAAATGTCTTGATCGATGCAAATGAGCTGGCATGGGATACAGCAGGTCATCGCACTTGTTTGGAACTTATTACACGATATTTTTGTGATACAAAAAAATGGTACACATTCGGATGTGTCATCAAAATCGTTTTCCTTTTTGAGGATTAATCTTTGAAGTGTTTTAAGGACTCGTTGGTTAAGAATTTGCATTTTCATTTGATTAAGTCTAGGGTGTATGTTTGTGCATTGAAGCATTACATTTCGATAACGGGACAAGAAGCTGGCTGCAATAAAAAGCCATGTGATTCTCGGTGTATTGGGTGAAAAGGATCAATGAAACCTTGGCGAACCAGTCTCGAAAATTTTTTTCACGGTGCCATTTAACTCAACATTTCCGTTGTGAAATAAAATGAAAGTCTTCAAGCTAAGATAGCTTGCTAGGTTTCGTGCCGATTGCAGAGGCTTAATTGTTACGGTCCAGCGCCATTCCGTACTTTACACAACGCAAACCTAGTCACTCAAGGGGCATACCTTAATAATGTGGGAAAGGAAACTCCTCAACATTAATTTATACAAATAAGGCGTGTAATTTAGTAATGATGGGTACAACATTTTGGAGCGCAAGAATACGTTATAAATAATAAGGTGAACAGCTTAATAATGCGGCGCCCAAAATCTGCCTGTATGTTTGTCCTTTTATATCTCAAGTTCGGCAACAGCGAATTCTGTGATTATTTTTGTGCTGATTATGTATTCCTTTGTAGCAGGTTTGTATGTAAAAAAAAACAATATCTTTCCAACAAAAAAAAATCGATATTTTTGACATCTAAAATGCAGAGCTGTCGCGTCGCATATGCCAAATATAAGGCAACTGTTTTGCCGTTTCTACCATACACACTCCACTAGAGTGAATAGGCGTGTTTCTTTGAAATACTGAAACAGCACAGTAAGCGAAATCTCAAAAAAGACTCTTTACTTAGGTTTACCTTTTTCTGCCAGAAGTTGGTTCGTGACTTTGCTTCACTTCCGCGACAATTTGACTAGACCTACAAATTCATAGTTAGGGCAGTTGGTTGCCAAATTTTTGTACATATCGGTTTCATGTTACGTATCCTACTTCGAGATTTAGAACACTAATGCCAAAAATTATGCTGTATCTTCAAGAATTTTTGTAAGCAGCATCTGCGATTCAGTTGTGGTATGTTTGAGATTATTCAACGCGCAACCTTAAGCAAAGACTGCAGGCAAAACTTTTTCCAGTAAAGGTTTCAAGGCTAGGCCATGTAGAGCGTATGGACAACTTAGCTCCGGCCCGAAGAGTCTTCGACTCCGAAACCGTGGGGGACAACGTAACAGAGGATGCCCGCGCTTAAGGTGGCGCACCCAGGTGGGGAAGGACCTAGCTAGAGACAGCTAGCCAGAGACCATGCTAGCTGGAGAGACTTGTTGGTTGCGACCCAGGTCCACCTCGGACTGTAGCGCTAAATAAAGAAGAAGAAAGTTTTCAGTAGGTGTTATTGTTGCTTTGCGTTGAAATTTTCCTACTCAGCTATCTGCGTATCTCAAAAATACACGCCTTATGTTTGCACACATTGGTATAGCCAGCGTCTCTTCTATAAACATGTTGGATACAATTTAAGTATTTTTTTTGTGTAAATCAAGTATATGCATTTTGTAGTTTTTGCGAACATCACACACGGTCAGTATTGATATTTGTAAAACATTTTATTCAAATATTCTCCTTGATAGTTCAAATGGCCTAATAACACTGCTAACCAGTTTCTTTTGCATAAGGAATTCAAAGAAAGAATTGGTTGAAAGTGTGTTCTTAAGTATGGTATAGAACTATAAAAATCATGTTTGGAAATGAAGGAGCTATATTGGTTAAGAAAAATAAAGATCTTGTCAAATTTTCTGTATATATTTTAGAGGAAATAAATGGACAGTTGTTTGCCTAAAATCAAATTCGAAAATAACCCCGATCTTGATTTACCGGGATTGCCAACTCATTATTTAGCGTTTAATGCCCCGATTGTAAAGCTGCATTATATGAATCAACTAAAATCTGCAATGGTACGAGATTTTCTGTAAAAGGTTTATGAACAATCTGATTGAAGCTACGATTCTGAGTGGCAAATATAAAGAGGAAGACGTTTTAATTCCCAGAGTTCCAATGAATCATTTGATTTGAAAAGTTTTCAATTTCCTATTTGCCTTGCTTTTATCATTACTATAAATAATATAGAATATCCGGTGTTTTCTCATGGTCAACGCTGTCGGGCATGTTGGAAATGGACTGCATTTCTTACTTACATAGATGACCCCAAAAATGTTGTGGTCGCCGTGGCGTAGTGGGTTAGTGCGTCGACTCCTACGCATAGGGTGCCAGGTTCGATACCCGAATTTACCACCTTTCATATTTCACGGCTCCACCTCTTTCGAGTTACTGACAATGCTCAAAGAGTATTTCCTCTCTAGAAAAAGCTTCTCAAATTCGCCGTTCGGTGTCGGCATTAAACTGTAGGTCCCTTTCACCCGTGAGAAAAAAATAGCACGCACAGCACGAGTGGTTGCTGAGAAGCTAGGCCCTGGCAATCTACGGGCTGTAGCGCCACCCATATTATTATTATTATTATAGATGTTGGAAAAGCCAGAAATGTTGTTTATAAGAAAGGAAAAGCATTAGTAGGTAGCAATAAAATGTAAAATATTTTCAGAACGAATCTTATTCAAAGTTTTCCTTCTGATCTTTAGCACTTCTGAAGCCTGACGTATTCAAAGAATTCCTAACTAAACTCCATTGTTTTAGAGGGTACAGCCCCTTGGAAATGTGCTTATCGAAGCGGGCGTGGGTTTGAAATTTAAGTTATACAAATAGAGAGTTCATAGCTGATGATTTCTGACTGGGCGTGGGTTTGAAATTTAAGTTATACAAATAGAGAGTTCATAGCTGATGATTTCTGACTGAAATCGCTCCTTATGTGGAAGGAACTTAGCTCCGGACACACTACCATACTTGACAAACTCGGATCCCTGCCAGCAACGACCGACCTAATGATACTAAACTCATCTTCGCAAAAAATCTCTCAACCAGCATAACCTACAGATCCTACTGGACGTCGGAACATCAGACCCTAGACGGTTCTCTTCACAGATCGAGCGAAGATGAGCCTAGGTGTGGATATGGGAGTTTATTCAAAGGACCTGTGTATCCAGTTGTCATTCCCAAATCACAGTTCTCGGGACGCTGTAACACTTCGGTACAAAAGAACTTGCTAGAAGTGATACTTACTCAACACTCTTTCCTGCTCCATGCCTATCGCTACTGCAGAGCATCTACTACAACTCGAAATGTACTAAAGTAAAGATGTACGTACGTTTACAACTCAAAATCAAAATTCATACTTTATTTAAAAAATTAAAAAACCTAATGAAAAAAAAAACAATCGGAAAACATAAATATTATTTATTAACAAACTTAATTTTTTTACTTTCGCTAGTCCGTGTCACTGTCCTCGAACATCACATTTCGTCGAAATAGTGAGCGCTTTGGGCGTATAACTTCATCCGAAGAAATTTCCTCGGCAAAGTTGTCATTTGATATGAAACAAATTGTTGGAAGTTCTCCCAGTGGTTGTGCGATTATGCAATCAGTTATCAGCCTTTGTTTGCTTTTTTTTAGCTGTTTTTCGATTGCGATGAGTCGCCGTGGCGTAGTGGGTTAGTGCGTTGAGTCCTACGCAGAGGGTGCCAGTTTCGAATCCCCCATCTATCAACTTTCATAATTCACGGTTCCACCTCTTTCGAGTCACTGACAATGCTCAAAGACCATTCCTATCTAGAAAAGGCTTCTCAAATTCGCAGTTCGGAGTCGGCATTAAACTGTAGGTCTCTTCCACTCGTGAAAGAACAGTAGCACGCACAATACGAGTGGTTGCTGAGAGGCTAGGTCCAGGTCCGCCTCGGACTGTCGCGTCACCAATATTATATTATATTTTCGATTTCGTAATAAGCCGCTAGATTCATCTCTATTTGCCTCTTGAATTTGCTCGATCCATCCATTGACGGATCATTGTCTGAAAAAAAAGAGTTCAATCTCTCAGCCAAATTTAAGCCCCCTCGCATGCGCTTTAGGGTGAAATGTGGGATTGATTCACAGGTATCTTGTTGTGTTTTTTTAAATCGCGTTATATCGAAAACGCGTTGTAGAAGAACCGCGTTATAGGAGGGACACCTGTATTTTATTTCAGATTGTACATTATTAACAGACACACTAAAGGAACGATTACTGAGGAAACTTTGGAATATCTTACACAAATAGTACGGGAAACTGAAACCAATCATTTTTAAGATCAAGACCATTATGCGACATAGAGTCCTAAGCTGTTTCTATATCAAACAGAACCATGCCTGTGGATTTATTTTGAGAACGTTGTTATTTGACTGTGGGTAGCCGTACCGTAGTGGGTTAGTGCGTCGACTCCTATGCAGAGGGTGCCAGGTTCGATACCCGAATTTACCACCTTTTATATTTCACGGCTCCACCTCTTTCGAGTCACTGACAATGCTCAAAGACCATTCCTATCTAGAAAAGGCTTCTCAAATTCGCAGTTCGGAGTTGGCATAAAACTGTACGTCCCTTCCACTCGTGAAGGAACAGTAGCACGCACAATACGAGTGGTTGCTGAGAGAAGCTAGGCCCAGGTCCACCTCGGACTGGCGCGCCACCCATATTATTATTATTATTGTTATTTGACTATTCTTAAGTCCTGATGGTGGTGCCGTGGGAGTTCCGAAAAGCAAATTGTTCATTTGGAAAAAAATTATGGTCCTGATGATATGATGATAAAATCATGACGGTCTTCATAAACATTTTTTTTTCATGCTAAACTTTATAAATAATCACAATTATATTGCCGGACACAAGTTACAATAGAAAATGCGTAGCAACGCGCGCCGTGTAGAGTTTCATGCGTGGACATAAGCGCACGTTTGTTGGAACCGAGATAACCTCTTCAGGATGCCATTGTTTGCCACCTTTGGCAAGTACCCCTATTAAGTAGAATAGTCTACAGTGAATGAGTAACTAAAAACGATCATTACCTACCACAGAAAAGAGAACTCGTTTCAAAACCAAGCTACAGCAATTAAAGGCCCCCCAAACAGTTGTAAGTGCTTGTAGTTCAGTGCACGAAGCACGGCTTTCTCCATCACGGTGCCTCTTAAGCACGGAATTTATTGTCCACCTGTTCCCACTTCAGTGACACCCTTTAAAGCAAATTATACCTGTCCAATCGCCTCTTCTAATTTTTCTCTAGAAGAAGAAAAAAAAATCAAACATCAATTACCATCAACGAGACGTGAGGCAATTAAAACAAGTATAGTCAACAAAAGCGTCTTAGCATCCTTCGTCACCTCTTCCAGCGGGCTGCCGGGTCGCTGGTTTCCACATGGCTCATTGTTTTCATTGCGCATCCCGTTGTTATGTCTCATAATTCTCTTCACGCCGTGTAAACTTTAATTGGCTGTAATTAAAATAAAAAGGAAAAAAAAAGAAGAAAAATAACAACACATTCTCCCCCCGATGCCGCCCATCAACGCCACCGGGAAGAATCCGATTCCACCTTGCCCTGAGAGACAAAGAACAAATTGCGGACAGGTAATGTGCACTTGGCATACACACAAGTCCCCGTGTGTTGTTTACATGGTAGTTACATCGACCCGGTTCATATGCAGATGGATCCGAATCGAACACGTAACAGGTCCAAGTGCACAGCGTGTGAATCCGGCCTCACTCAGTCGGTGCCGCCGGTGCATCAAGCACACAAAAACAGTCCACTACCCCATTCGTGAGCTGCGAACTGCAAATGCGAAAAGCCCCGCAAGGATGGCGGGCAAAAAAATGTTTTATCTGGGAAATTGCCCGCTCACGTTTAATTTCATGACACATTAATATCCAGCTGTCATTTCGATAAATAAGCGGATAATTTCGCTACATACCATTGACACAAATGTTGCTCGGCGCGGCGCTGCCTCTTCCACGAGCTGTATCGGATGAATTTTGGGGGTGGTGTGGGGGTCACTGTTGTGCTGGCATGGCCTGAACTGAACTGAACTGAAGCGCGATTTAAATAAAATTCAAATCATGACAGAGTTTCACCCGCTCGCCATAGCAACGCTGACACTTTGTTCACTGGGTCGGCTGACATTTTGTTGTGATTTTGCTTATTTTTTTTTCATTCGCTCGTTGGTTTTATTTTTTTCTCATTTTTTTCGTTTACCTGCACGGCAGTGCTGTCCCGCTCAGCACAGACGATAAATCAGTAGTGGATTTGCATAGAACGTGATTTTGTTGCAAGAGTCGCGAGATATTAATTACTGGTCACCATGGTTGAACAATCCAATTCAAAGTGTTACCGAAGTTCATTTGGCCAAATGCCGCCTGCACGGGATTGATGAGTGCGGGTGCCAGTGAAGTCGCGCAGGTGAAAGATGATTATTTTTATAACCGCTACTATAACGAGGTATTCGTGATAGTTAAATTGGTATGACGGCTCGGTGGTGGACGACATCGATGCCCGGTTCATTGTTGGCGAACTCGTGATGCATTTGAACTTAGGTTTTCACTTACACGACCGCAACGCTTACAGCCTTCGCCGTCGCCGTCGCCGTCGCCGGTGGGGTTGTAGGAAAATACCTGACATGGCTGAAGAGAAAGTTAAAGTGGACGTGCACTCAGATGGATGTTGAATTACTTGTAAACTGATGGGGGAAATCGCGGGCAAGTTTTCTGTTAGTGTATAAAGACGCATGGTGAACTTTGTCAGTGGGATGACCACGGGACTTTCAGAGAAGGGAGATCTTTTTTTTGATACTGGTGTTCTTTGAACGGTATTATATCTTCCTCCAGCTTAAGTAGTTCATTGGATCACAGAATCTGCGATCATTATTCGAATAGTAACTGAAAGGATTTTGATCGTGCATTCTTTCCCATCTTCTGAATAAATACTGGACCTGAGCTACCTGGGCAAAAAGGGGCCTACTAAAACACAGTTGATCCATAAATTTAAAAGTCCAATTCAATTATTTTCTATCCACATCAAATGAGGACGATTGGAAAAGAGCTTCCAGAGCATTTATTTCAGTTAAAATCAACATTTCCAAGAAACAATAACACTTCCTTGTGGAAACTCCCGCTCGGTGCCTTGGTTAACTAGTTGCCTTTTGGTCGTGGTTAACCTGAGCTTCAAACTTACTTGCACACAAAATCATACTGCTGCCGAATATTTTTATACAATACAACTAATGCCTTGCGCGAAACAATAGTTTAGGTTCCAACTGGACGTTCCAGCTGAATGATAGACGTCCAATCAACAACCCTTCCCAAGATGTTTTCAATAGCACACAGCAAGATTGCTAGAGAACATATATTATGCGGTATTTTATCCGCGGATTACCCGAGCGAATATTTTTACACCCCTCGAGTGATAGTGCACTCTTCAAACTACCTTGACTGTTGAATCTCTGCGCTCGTGGTTGAATCCTCCCATCACTACCGGTGGAAAGAACACCAAAAATAAGACGTAATGTTTCCTATCAAACAAAGATCAATAGCTTCTTCCGCTTTCGCATATAGCGGTACAAACTATGTATGAAGTCAAACTGTCTTAATTCAACTACATATTCTGTAGGCTTAAGTGGTTCAAGTCGGACAAGTTAAACTTAGCTTCGGTTAACATGGCAGGAATTAGACTTACTCAGGTTCTTGTGGACCCATTTGGTTACCTAAATTGAATGGAACCAATAAATCTAGTCCAAGATACCAACATAAAGTGGCTTCGGGTATTGTAGTATAGGAGGGTAATGTGATACAAGTAGTTTTTTTTTTTAAAGCTAAGCAGCCTACCAGAATGTTTGTTACAGTCAAAGCTGGCGACTTACAAATAATTAGCAACATATGTTCTGCCAACTTGAAGGCCATTCACGTTTTTTGCTCAATTGTGACGAACATTTGTATAATTGGTTGGACTAGAATTTTTTTTGTTGATCTTTTAAACATTTTTTTTATTGTTTTGTTAATTACTCTTACCGACGTAACCTCACAATAAACGATTTGTCCAACTTTATCAAATAAATATTATTTGTGCTGTAACTATTTTTTTGCTATTTCTTTTTGATAATTTCTTATCTGCATACAATGTCGGCAAATGTGGTATAGCAGCCATAGGTCAATGTGGTTATTATATCACATTACCCACTTCAGAATTCCTTCGAATTATTGTTGTTTTATTTTATTTTGCATTGCTAGAAAAAGAAAAACATAAAGACAAAAATATCCTTTCATTTCAAAAGTGTTCAAGTGGCCAGAAATTGTAAAAACAGGTAATGTGGTATAGTGTACCACATTAAAATACATTGTATACCACAATACCCGCCAATGTTTCCACAGGCCCTTTTTGGGTTATGTAACATTTATTATTATGTATTTACCAATTTGAAGCCAATCTTTTTTTTTAGCTATATAGGGTTCGACTCAGAGTGATACTTTTGCAAATACACCTACCCTCGTTTTACACGCTACTCGTTCTGCACGTTTTCAATTTTACACGGTTTTTAAACTCAAAATTTTAAAAAGTAAAATTTTTAAAAAATGCCAAATTTTGACTGCACGCGAATTTATTTATACATACTTAATTATAAATCTGGTAACACTTCAGACGTATACATGCTCTACTGTCATAAACTTATATATGTATGTATATGTTGTTCTTTGATAAGAACACAAAATAAAATGGGAATTCCCTTTAAGCCAAATTGTATGTGTTTATGAATTAACGGATTTTATACAACAGAACGAGTATCATCATTGTTTATCTACACATTTTAAATTTTTTATTTTTCATAATTTCGTATTAGTTTTCACAATTTACTATACATATTGTGTAAATTATTTGAAGTAAGTAACTAAATAAGAATTATGTTTTAAAACATCCTTTTAATTAATTTTAAATTTTAGTTTTATCATGGCAAAAGTAAAAATTAACAAAACAGAGATTAAGAGAAAAATTATATCTTTGGAAACAAAAATTGAAATTTTGGACCGTCTAAGAAATAAAGAAAGGATAGTAGATGTTGCTAAATTTAATTTTACGAATGAAGCAACAACGAAGACTTAATTAGAAAAAGTGTAGCAGCTGGAATGCATACGAGTATGAGTACAACTTCACATGTAAGAAATGTTACGATGGAAAACATGGAAAAGGCTCTAATGATATGGCTAGAAGACCAAAATCAAGAAAGAATTCCAATTGATACGTATGCCATACAAAATAAAGCTTTACAAATTTATGAGAAAATTCAGAATCAAGCACCGTCTACTTCTGCGAATAAAGCGCCTTTTCACGCGAGCCATGGTTGGTTCCAACGATTTAAGCAAAGACATTCGTTGCATAGTCTTAAATTAAAAGGTGAGCAAGCATCTGCTAATTTGGAAGCAGCACAACAATATCCCCAAAAATTTTCTGAAATTGTTGCCGGAAAGTCTTACAGTCCTGACAAGGTTTTTAATGCTGATGAATCCGGATTATATTGGAAGAAAATGCCTGAGAGGACCTTTTTAGCAAAAAATAAAAAGTCAGCTAGCGGCCATAAGGCAGCAAAAGATCGTATAACGATTCTTCTCTGTAGCAATGCTTCTGGTGATCATATTATGAAGCCATTGGTAATTAGCAAAGCTAAACGACCACGTTCGTTTAAAGGAATAAATATTAACAATCTTCCCGTTTATTGGAATGCGAATAAGAAAGATGTGAAAAATTATTTAAGCAAAAAAGGTTTACCTTTTAAAGCCTTTCTTGTTCTTGATAATGCTCCAGGTCACCCTCATGATTTGCAGCATGAAAATATTGAAATTGTGTTTCTACCACCAAATACAACTTCTTTGTGGCAACCACTAGACCAAGGGATAATTTCGACTTTCAAGGCAATGTATATTAAAAAGGCATTCAGATATATTTTAGATCATATGGAAAGTGAAGGATCTCTTTCAATTATTGATGCCTGGAAAAAATTTACTATGTTAGATTGCGTCATGCATATAGGAATGTCATATGCCGAGATTGAACAATCAACGCTCCATGCGTGTTGGAAAGCAGTATGGCCTGACATATTTCAAGGTAAAAATTATAGAACATCTTTGGAGCAAGAGTATTCTCAGATAATTGAGTTGGGTCAAGAATTGGGTGGAGAAGGCTTCCACGATATAGCTGAAGCAGATATTGCTGAAATAATGGAAGACCAAGAATTAAATGAAGACGACTTAATTGAAATTATCAAAAATATTAGTGAAAACAAAAATGATGTTGAATCTGACGTTGAAAACTATGAACCCAATGCTTTCACAGCAAAAATCGTTAACGAGGGACTTGTGTTAGGAAGAAAATTAGGAAACTTTTTTGAAGAACATGATCCGAATGTTGAACGATCTCTCAAATTTCAACGAGATGTTAATAAACTTTTAAGTCAGTATGAAGAAGTCTACAAAGATATAACAAAAAATAAGAAAACAGATGCTTATTTCAGACTTTTTTCCTGACAAGTCTCAGCAAACTACATACGGCAAAAATCCATACAACAACTGTAGAAAGTGAATCTAATGAGATAATATCCAGTGATGAATCTGATATTATACAATTTCGTAAGAGAAGACTTATCGTTGAAAGTGACAGCAATTAAGTTTGATTAAAATAAGGAACATAAGTCTTATTTTAAATTATTATTATGAATGAAGTCCAATACATATGTATATTTTTTTTTTGCTATGAAATAAATTTTTTATGCTTTTTTTTTCATTTTACAAATAAATTTAATTGTTTTTATGTTTTCTATGATTTAAATGATACTTTTATATTTTATTAAGTGTAAGTAAGAAATGTCTAAAAAAAAGCTTGTTTATAGTTGTTTTCGTTTAACACGATTTTTCCATATAAAAATTAATTTTTCGAATTACACGGTTTTTGTCAGGAACGTATCTACCGTGTAAAACGAGGGATAGGTGTATTGTCAAAATAGTAATAGAAAGGTATTGTAGTATCATTTTTTTCTCTACCACAATAACAACTGACACAACTTACATTTAAAGCTTCTACCGTCCTCAAGGATACATATACAGTCAATCTCATATTCGTACATTACTTAAAAAGTATTTTTTTTTTTTCGATTTAATCAAGAACCGCAAAATATATTTGGTTGTGGAATCAAAGATTTAATAAACAGCTACTGTCAAACACAAACAAAAAACAACACCCTTCAACACAATAAGACAATAAATTTATCAGCATAACTAAAGAAAAACAATGAACATGCAACAAATTCAGATTCGTGCATATAACATTTGACGGTAAAAACTCCAATTTCAAACAAAAAATTTTATATTTTGTGGCATGTATTTTATTTTTAATGACACGTTTAAGTCTGTTTGGCATGGATTTGTGTGTTGTGTCAGTTGCAACTTTTTTCCCATTCTTGAATTATCTTCTCTTTCATGTCTCTTGCATTTCTTATATCAAATTTCCTAATTTGCTAGTCTAAATGTTCCCATAGATTTTCAATTGGGTTTATATCTTGGGATTGTGGTGGAGTTTCCATCACCTTAGGACAATTATATAGCAGCCACAGCTGGGAATTGTAAGCTAAATGCTTCGGGTCATTATCCTGGTAAGATGTGAGCTGGTTTTGTAGACCCGTTTTTTTGGACCGCCAATTAAGTCCGGTATTTACTTTAAGGGCTTACCATCGGCATGGTAATTAACAACCATTTTTTTAAGTTCAATGGACATTTCACATTGTTTCCTACCTATTTGGTAAATTTCTTCTTTTTTTTTTTTAATTCAAAACATAAAACCACAAAAGCAAACATTTAGAGGACAGAAACACATTTGACATATGTTTTAACAGTTACTTGTCCTTTATAAATAAATATATTTTTATATTATTATATATTATATTATTATGAATATATTTTTTTTTATAAATAAAAATATCGAATTAAAAAGCACTGTACAAATTTGAATGTGATCTGATTTTGTAGATAATTATTTTCAGGTGAACTACAATGGTTGTAGGACATTATATGTCCGAATGTATGAATGTAATGATTAAATTTAGTTAATGATTAAGAATTATTGGTGATTCAAATTTATAGGAAAAAAAGTTTAGGTTAAAAAGAGTGTTAACTGTACGAATATGGATTTGATTGACTGTATGATCCAACAAATGCCATCAGAAAAATGGCGCCGCAGTTATTTTACGAGAATGCGATTGATACAATTCTATGGTTCTTGACAACTAACAAATCAGCTGAGCTTCTTCTTAGTGCTTTCGACGTAGAAATTCTTCATTAGATGTATGAGGGAAGATTCCGTCCACTACACTGGCTCGTGTAGTAAATTTTACAGTTAAGAGGGCATTCCAATCCGAGCCTCCTAATTCGAGAAGGGGAAGATCAAAAGTCCGTTACAATCAATAAATACCGCGAATGTAAGACCACTTGGTCTGGATGACTGGAAGCAAATGGCCGATGAACTGGATTAGATAAACCTCCTAGTTTATACCATAAAACTAATTTGCCTGTGAATGTGAAGGTGTCTGTAAAACAAAGTCCGTTTTTGAAAAACCTTTCTTGGCGTGTCTACTGATGGATAATTTGTTTGCGTTTTCGTTTCTCTGTGATCTGTTTTTTACATCTCATGATGATTCGTGACATATATCACATCAAAGTCAAACATGTTCACTTAATATTGTCATCATGGACATATGTATGTGCATCCGAAAAGCTTACAAACTATTGCATTTTGGAAACAAAATTCGTGCCCCGTGAAAAATGTTTTTAGCTAAAATCGACAGACATTCGTAACTTATTGAATGGGATCAGATGGGCAATACAAGAGGTGGCAGATCATGGCTGAGTCACTGGCTTGTATTTGTTCTACTAAGACGTACATGAGGATAGCGTTGCTGTCAACATCACTCGCTGCCGTTCAACGAATTCGAGTGGCCAAATTGCAAATTGGGAAATGAGCTCGTTGAACAAACCATCTCTCGTTATAATCTCTAGTTAATCGGCCGGCTAGATCGTGAGCAGAAATTAAGTATTAAAGAGACGCCGGACTTCTACCTCTCTTGCCCTTACAATTTTTGACAACTGTTTTTTATATCGTTTTCTCAAACCAAATTGACCAATAAGAGGACTGCATTCAAGTTATTTCGTGAATAACAGTCAAGGATCATGAATATCTGTCAAAATGGATGGACCAGAGGGCAATCAGCTGTGAAGTCGGCTATCTCTGTAATACTTCATTGCTGATTGTGAGGTTATACGTTCTTAAACATTTTTTTTCTTAATTAGGAAACGTAAGATATTGTCTTTTAAGACACTAGTGCAATGAGTGACGTGATTCAAAACTCTCCGCATATAATAATTTGCAAAAGTAGTTGACAAGAATTGATTTGCTTTATACTTTCGATCATCGAAAGAGGTGGAGCCAAAAGTTGATCGTGGCGGCGATTGAAGTCAGAGCCCTCTGCGTGCCAGAGGACGCACCAAACCACTACGCCACGGCGGCAACTTCCACACCACACAACTAAAATTGCTAACCGCATGATATGTATTAGCGGATCGCAGCATTAACAAAAGTCTGAAATGATTTGAGGTGAACTATAGTTTTAGTTTCTAACAACCTACAATATTCTCAGTTTACATTCCCATTAAAATTACCCGGAAATATGGCTTCCAGACCACACATGACCTTTACAACAGCCCCAAATCTGGAGCACACTTCATTAACAACTTCCGAAGAAAACCATAATGAGCCATCCCAGCACACTGTCAAGGTCTTATCAAAAACCTCATGATCAGCATAAAATTACAACGAAATTACGCTGAGAACAGCAATTTCAACGCCCTTTTTGTAATTACAACCCTTTTGACCACACGCATTTACAGTGCGTTCAAAGACCACGACTTGTGCCCATAAAAGCATGGCTGATCCTTGACCCCACGGCTGAACACGGAAAAAGTGTGTGGACATTAACCGGAATACATTTCGCGGCAAGCACTCCAACCTCCTCCTTAGAGGCGGCCAAGATGCTACCATGATGAGAGACGCCCAAGCGGACAGGTGAACATTTATGATTTAACATAAAATATAACCACATGCGCACGTTGTACCTTTGACATGACATGGGAAAAGGGCCGCCAAGTCGACACCACCTAGCAGGCCAGACCAACAAAAACCGACCATCGTGGTTGGACATTTTACGGCATAGTCCAGCGTCAGCGGGGACAATGTTTTCGGAAGACATAAAGACAAAACGCGGTCCGCCAAAAGGTATGAGTTCCGGGTAACGCATGCAGCCAACGACACCAGGCCGTTTCTTGACCCCTCTCATTGCACACCATTCATAGTGTGTGCGTTTGTGTGTCTGGCCGATGGCCGATGGCCGCTTCCTTGTCACAAAAACCGTGTCCTTTACCATGTGCGCAGCGCATTGTACTCAACATATTGACACAAAGTGATTTATTGGACCGGAGCGGTCTGGTCTGGTCTCTGCGCCGTCTTTTGAAAACAATGGCTGCTGGCCTAATAAAAAATTCATTAGATTCGGAATTTTAAATTTCCGGATCTGAGTACCACGGCAAACATGTCTGTCTGCATCGACACAACCGAGCGCAAGTGATCGGTCGTGCGTATGTAAATATCAAGCCCACGAGTAGCAGGTGCGAACTGCGAGAGCCGCGTTTAATGTGCGCCAGTTTGATTGATTTATTGGTTGCCAATTGGACGGAAGGATACTTGGGAAAGTGATTGACGATTATCTTGATAATATGCAATTGTTATTAACAAATGAATGAATTGAGCAATGTTGTAAAGTTTACATTTGATGCATATCACCGGTGTCCACGAATGTTTATGTTTGCTTGCCTGAGTATGCACGAATTGTGCACCACTGACATGATTACATGGCTGCGCGGGCCTGTCACGGTTTTGTCATTGCAGATATTTTAATATGACTGCTAAAGTTTATGCCACGCTTGGTATCTGTTTAAGGTGGAGCGCGGATAAGAGGTTAACTGGTTGTACCCCTTTATTGCGGGACAGATAGTTTTGAGATAGAGCTCAGCAGATGGCGTGTACGTACGGGGCATATCTCAGGTGTCTAAAATTGCGAATTAATTTTCTGCGCGGAGATAAGTGATGTTTGATTGCCAATTTCATTCATATCCTGGCCGAATCATGTTATTGATTTGAACGAAAATAATGTTGAACAGAGGTGGCTGTTACTGGAGCGTTCTCGATGCGTCATGAGTTCCTTGACTGGTTAGAGTGTGTAGTCTTTATGGTGCAGGACCTGCTCAAGCAGCTTCGTTGCTCCGGTCACAGATGGTGCTTTTCGCCTGGCAGAGGCTATATCAAGAGTTTTCTTTAATAACCGTACCCGGGTTGCCCGCTTCGTGGTTTTAAGGGATTTATACAGTTTTTCCGCAAGTGGCAGGTCCTGCTCATGCAACTTCCTTGCTCTGGTCAGGGTAGGTGCTTTATGCCACGCGGGCGCCTTTATCAACGGTTTTCTTAAGATACAGATCCCGGCCGGCCCGCTTCTTCAATTTTCTCAAAAACTAGAAGACATAGAAGCATTCGCTTTTTTTTGTGTTTTGTTTTAAAATTGATATAACCATTGACCATAAAAAGCTTAATTGGCACTTCATTTTACAATTTTGAAAAAAAAAAAAAATGGTCCAAACTTTTTTTCAATTTTTGTATTAATATTTTGAGTTTGCATGCAAATTTTTCAGAGACTAATGAAGTGAAGTATTCCAGAGATCCCCGACTTCTACCTCTCATTCCTCTTAAGATTTTCGACAACTGTTTTTTAAAACGTGTTCGTAAACCAAGTTGACCAGTCAGAGGACGGCATTTACGTTATTTCGTGAATAACCGTGAACAATTCATGAATATTCGTCAAAAAGGCACTCAAATTCGGTAATGGGCTAGGGGGCAATCAGCTGTGAATTCGGATATCTCTGTAATACTTCATTTCAGCTATTGACATACATATGTACGTGAGTAATTGGATTCAAATTTGGGATCAAAGTATGTACTTCACAGATCATCCATCGCATACATGTCTTACAACATACAAAACTGTCATACATCACACACATCACTGCTGTTTCTCAGATTCCACTGGGAGTGTTGTATGATGTCTCCTTTGCTGATGAGATGAATATGAATATGATGTCAAAGAAAATTTCATAGAAAACTTAATAATGTCGTGAACTTAGCCCGGACACCATATAAGTGAATTACAAAACACAAAAAATGGACATCCTTAATAATGAAGAAAAATATGTTTTCGAAATTATTTAGAATAATTTAGTTGTTACAAGACAATTTTTCAAAATAACAAGAATTTCTTGAGCTACTACCATGTGCTGTTGCTTACATCTCTAATTTAAATAAAAAGATGAACAATAATTATATATAATAATATTATGGGTGGCGCGACAGTCCCAGGTGGACCTGGGCCTAGCATCTCAGCAACCACTTGTGTTGTGCGTGCTATTGTTCTTTCACGAGTGGAAGGTACCTGCAGTTTGAGGCCGACTCCGAACGGCCAAGTTTGAGAAGCTTTTCTAGACAGGAGTACTCCTATAGCCTTGTCAGTGACTCGAAAGAGGTGGAGCCGTGAAATATGAAAGGAGGTCAATTCGGGTATCGAACTTGGCACCCTCTGCGTGGGAGTCGACGCACTTACCTACTACGCCGCGGCGACCCACAAGAACAAATTATTCAAAATTCACAAACCGAAAAATTCTTATTTTTGTGTCTTCTGAAAACTCAATTTTGTAGTGGCTACAGCAGTTCGAAGTGCTTTTGTTAAATTTAAAATGAAATTGTTGTATGATGTGTATGTGTATGATATACAACTTTCCCATATTTCAGGGTAAGCTTTAGGTAATACAGTAATACAATACACACATTACAGCGGTTCATACAACAAATCTTAGAAACAGAAATCATACAGCAGAAGTGTCAGAATCATACATACGTGGTGTATCCTCCGTGAAATAGGCCCCAGGATTTTTGCTTTCAAAACCGGTATAATGGTTCTTTGAAAATTTATTTTAACAAAATAACCTTACCAAGTTTTGACGGCAAAGATTTCGTACTCTCCCCCGGGAGTCTGATGGAGCAGTGTATTTTTAACAATTCGGAGAAAACGCCAGCAAATATGCCTTTTTTCCATCTTCGACGGGGATGGATGCCATGTTGTTGATGGGTTAACTTGAGCTCCACTCTTCAGTTGTACGGAAACAGCACCCGAGAGGTATTTTTCAAAGTCAAGGAATGTGAGAAAGTAGTCGCTAACTACTTTTTCAATTTGTAACCTATCCAATATATGTACTTGCATGGTCAGTGGAGCTAAGAAGCCTAACAGCGCTCTTTGCAACAGTCGTCTCCATATAACGGTTTAGTGGAAGAAGATCCAGTAAAGAACCTCTAGTCCCCTCGTTGGAGTATTGGAAATTGCTTCTGTTACGCTTAGGCATGCCAGTCTCTGTGTTCCTGTTAACTGCTTCAAGTTGGAAGATTTTAAGCAAGTATACATCCTCAAGATTGTTCTGGGGCTTGGACCCCACTTTTTACCGAGTATCCTGTTTTTTTTTTTAATGGAGGAACATATATTCTTTAAAACTTAGGTGTAAGCGATGAAGTAGACTAACGTTGATGTAAATAAGCTTTTTTTCGGAAGTTTTACAATGCAGCGCTCAGACTCAGACTCAAAAACCAGTCCATTGTACTGCCAGGCAGCAACCTATTTTTGATGCATCATAAACTCTCACCACATCATCACCGAAAGCCTGGCACATGATGCGAGCAAAGGATGATGCAAAGGCGGGACATTTACAGAGGAAGTGCTCTGCAGTGTCGTTTGTTTTTAAGTTACCAAGCACATTTAGATGTTTGGCAAAGGTGTAGTGCCCCAATCGTACTCCTGTAAGTCATCTGCACTCTGCAGTCTTTTCTGCCAAGAGATAACAAGAATGCCGCTTACAAAACTTAGGGATCGTACGCTTGGTCTGTCTGCATCCAGGAGAGTGATGCGACCTCCGATTGTGTTCGAGAGGCCCAACGACCCCAAGAACGCAGGTAGTTCCAGCGCAGGTTCAGGTCCTGAGAACGTCTCCTCTGATCCTTGTCTAACTAGTTCATAGGCGGTACCATTTCCAGCGATCCGATCCGTGGTGACTCGAGACACAGACTAGTCTTAGTAGTAAATTTTGGCTGTCGATCAAATTTAGAGAGAACTTGCATTCCTGAACCAGCCTAGAAGTGGTTAAAGGGTTAAGCAAGGCCTTCAGCACAGATTCACTGTCACCACACAAACATATGTTTTTCCCTTTCCATCTGTTCTTCACAATATAGTTAGTGGCTATGAGCATTGCATTGGTTTCCACTTAGAAAACAACGCAAATTTACCTAATTAGGTGTGCAGTCGCCCTCCACTAAGGCGCCAGATCCTTCATTGGTTTTGGAGCTACGACTACACTCCATTCCTGGCTCAGATTCTGGCCCGATCCAGTCCTGAGTGCAGAGAAAGTCGACTTTGTGTGTGAGCCGCAATTGAAGTAACGTTGTTCCTGTTGCTCACGTATAGTGGGTCGCTTCCTTGCTATTTTTTTGGCATTAAGTTTCCAAGTTTTCTATCTAGGCTTACACCAAGGTATTTCGCAGGTGATGTTTGTGCCCTGGCAGAAAGCTGCCTTGTCAAAATGCGTACAGATACTCTGGTAACACAACTCTCTGCACTTCCTCACAAATATCAGAATGACATCTTTTACAACAAGCACTTCCTTTGAATGTAGCTTTTTTGCAAACGTCGCCTTTTGTCAACAACACACTAAATCTTCGGCGGCTTCATTAATTGAAGTCCCAGTGTCAGGCAGGAACATTTGGACATTTAATAAATCACTTGAAAAACATCAAACAAAAAAACAGGAGATTAAAATTTTAACTAGCATTTAATTTACTACGGCATAAACTCTCACAATCAACAGCCGGCGGCGCGGCGTGGCGCTGTCCCAACGAAGGCGCCAGCTCTCAAAAAAGAAAATACATAAAATCACGAAAGCATCTACTTCCCAGGCTACCAGGCTACCAATCTGTATTAATTGCCAATAAAAGCTGATCACTGGCTAATGATTCACTCTGTTCACAGTCAAATCAAAGTCCGGCAGAACAACCTCGAGCAACCCCAGCTCCACACACTGCCTCTGCTGCTGCTGCGGCTGCGGTTGTTGCCTAGCACACCTTGATTGATCGATACGATAACCAGGCTGCAGCGGAACTGAATAGATCAGTAAAGATCGCTTATCTTGGGAATTGCAAATGTCACCGGCCTGAATCCGGTTGACCATGTCGTCGATTCATTCGCTTCCCAAAACCATGCATATAGACCCCTCATTCAAAGTAACACTCGCCTTCATACTCCTGTTCCCGATGGCACGGTGATTTTGTTCGGGAGGGGGTGGGGACGGTTTTGGAGAGCTTATCGCAATCCGACGATCATGTCGTCGTCATTGTTGGCCCGCTGGAATGGAGTGGAGTAGACCCGCCCCTAAGCCCAATCGAGATTTATTGCGTCCATAAAAATGATAGACGGACCGAGACCAAAGCGATCAGAGAATTGAAAACTAATTAACCAAATCCCGCTTGGAATCGGAATAGAGATGGAAATCCAGTTCCCGACGCGAGAGACACATCCAGCACAACTTACACACAAACGCACACACGATTCTGTCGGCAAGAGCAGCAGCAGCAGCAGCAACAGCAGCAGTAGAGGCAGGCAATAAGGCAGCAAGGCTGAAAGACGGCCAAGCGGAGTGGCAATGAAGAAAGAAGAAATTCTTAATAAGCAACCAAACGAGTTCCGCTCATAATCCGATCCTCTCCACTCGACCATTATGTGCACTGGGATCACATTAAGTGGAATCCCGAAACGAAATGGATTTAAATCAAAAACTCGTATAACTTGTCACATGCGATAAGCTTCCAGATTTAGAGTGCGCTCTCCGTGGACCTGGACCGGGATGTACATTGCATGCAATGCAGGCAGTGGTGCGGTAGCGTTCTGCCGCGGCACATACTCGTATATCTTATCTGTGGTGCAATGTGCGGTGTGGTGCGGAGCTGTAGCGGATGCACTGGCGTTTGGTCGGCCAGGCAATGGGATGGCTTTGCGCTTTTAATAGGCAGAGAACCCCCTGAGTGTGTGGCTTCTGCCTGATATCTGTAGGTGAGATGTTACCAGGAAGATAACATTTACGACAATCCTACAGTCTAGAGCCGGTGCAACGATTGCTGGCACCCATCCCCATCAACTTATGATCTTGTGCCCGTTGGACAATTATGATAGGAAATTCCGCAAAGCGACTCATGTGATCGTCGTCGTCGTGCGAGAGCAGACATCGCTGCCGCGGTCCTCGTCGTCGTCGTCACGAAAAGAAACGCCTGGACCCGAGCCAGACTGGGTTAGAATGAATCTCACCAAAGCGTCTTTGTATCGCTCAATAATTGAGTGTAAATCATATTGTATCTTGGATAGCCGCACGATCCGATGGGAAGTGGCGATACGGAAAGAATGGTTGAAACAGAAGCAAACGGGGTTGGCCAAGCGAGGTATAGTTAATGAAGGATGGGTGGTAACTGGTAAGCGTGGTCTGCGGCACACGAACCCTTTACAATCGAGTGATGGTTTAAGTCATACGAGTCCACTGCCTGTGAAATGTTCTAAGCTTTTTACTCTTCAATGCACATTTGGGTCCACTTTCTCTGCTCTTTCAACCAGTCTTCGCGTTGATATTTAACAATATAGCGAAGGGTCCCATTACGGACAACTCTCTTAGGCGGACAATCTCCTTGAGGGGCAATTTCTCACGGCTGCCGACCGTGAATTGAAGTTCCATACATTGAACGTTCCCTCTAGCGGACACCCTCCAACTCGGACGTGGACTTCGACATCAGTCGCAATTTCGTAAATTTAATTCTCTTATGCGGACAACTTTTTTTTACGAAAAACTTTTCAGCAGCTTATTTGAGTGCTTTACGAACGATAAAGATTAAATAACTGACTTTACAAGGTTTGTTTGCAAATTTCTTAGACTACTTATCAGAATGAATTTGTTCCCATGGTCGGACAACTCCCTTAGCCGGACAAATGTGCTGCCACCGTCGCTACCCGGCTATGGGAGCTTTCACTGTATATGATCTCGTTCTGGACACAGCGAGTACAGACTTGCAACCGCTTTTTTACCGCATTTAGACACATATCGTCTGAAACGAAGTTAATTTCACGTTTAATTGACACTGAGCTTGTCTAAGGGTGCCTATTTATTGACAAAAAAGAAAGACTTCAACGAAATGCAACGACGTTAAATCTCCGAAGCTTTCGAAATTAAACTAGATTTCCACAAAGTGATATGCTACAATGTTGTTTCTACATTTATACGTAATACCTCCTCCAATTCAGTCCAGTTGCTGGAAAACTTCAATGATTATCGACATCGTAACGCATTCGCGGAGAGACGATAAAGTCGTTTTAATGGTGACTGCAGATCAGGTCGCAAGAGCAAACGGTATATCAATGATCATTAGAAGAAATTAGTGTTGTATGCTACCATTTTCAGATAGTTAGGGAGTTCATCTGATTAAAAAACGACAAGAATTTCACATTCTGCGACCTACTAGTCTCATATATTTTAATGCCTCGTAACAAATTCTAGGAGGGACAATTTAGACGCTCTAATTGGAATAATAACCCTCCCAACATCGCTTGTGAGTGCAAATAAGTAACGCTCATATCTGGTCTGGTGATCCCAATACCACCCTGCACCTACTTGATAAATCCAAAAGCGAGCGATAAAACTTATATGATACAATAATATCGCAGAGTCATTAGACTCGCTCGAACATCGACGTACTATCTCTTCTTTTTTCGTTTTTTATCGTTATTTCAATAAACGATGCTCAAGTGAGCTAGCCAACTGCATTCCTCCTCTCCATGAATTCACCCGCAATACCCGTCTCGCCCATCAGTATACCCTTAAGCCTACTTTCGGATGGACAGTTCAATTAAGAGACTCGTTCTTGCACGAATATGGAATGCTCTTCCCAGCTAAATATTTCCCACAGACTACAACCCGCAGATATTTAAGACCAATGTGCACAGGTAACTCCTCTCTCTTTCTCCCTCTATTCCTATGGCCCGTGCTGTGTCTAGACCCCGGACACATAAGGGTATTACCAATCCCTTAAGCACGCGCAAAATATAAAAAAAATCGACGCACAGCTTTGAACTGAATTTGAATTTAATGAAGAGGGGCCATCTTTGAAGCTCTCGACTATCCCCTACAGATTAATAAAAACTTCAACTTGCGTTCGTTTGACTAAATTATTGATACTGTAGCCATACATGATGGAAACCGAAAAGCATCAGCTGCGTCCATTTCTTTCAAAGGTACTGGGTCCTTCGTCTGGGTGTCATATAGTTGACATAACATGTGGGTCAGACAGAATCTCTTCTTGAATATCAATATTCAGGAATATTGGGCTTTATTGTTGTGTATCCAATTACCGATGGAGTCGAAAGTCTCACAGAAAATGTGAGATACTCTGAAAGTCTTCGCGGTTCATATAGCTTCTGCTGAAGTGATTCAAAATGCTTACTGTTCCAAGTAGTAAGAGCTTAGCGGAGCTTATGAGAAGGATTGCTATACTATTCTTGAGTGGAGAAAACCAGTACGTCTGGAGAGCACTTCCGCCTTGAATTTTTCTGAGATGTGTCTATGGACTGGTCTCCAAATTAAATCGTCAGTGGACGAGTTCCAAGTGATTCTTAAAGTGCTTGTAAGAGCTCAAGACACACTCGTCATTATGGAGGTACTCTGGACAGGATTAGCTATGTTCATCATCAAGCGACGAAGCAATCATTTCCATTGACACGCAGGGTACAGCAAAATGATTTAGCACCGTTACTCCGAAGACAGCAGTTAAACAGTAAGTTAAAGTATAATTAATTTGGTTTTTAAAAAAAATACAATTTCAGGCAGATTGCCTGACCCTTTATTCGTATGAACGTAGACTAAAAGACTATCGGTTACTCAACATGCATATATAAGCGCATTTTGTCTAATCAGCAATATACGGTTCGGTGAAGGTGCACTGGGAATATTTGCTGAGGTGTTCTATTGCACTTGTTTCTTGGAATTTTGTCTGGGAGAATTCAGGTTGTGGGAACATCCGGTGATCGACGAGTTGGTTTGAATTTATTTGTTGTTAACTTGTATAGTGATTGACCTTCAGAAGACGACCATCAATCCCATACTTTTGCAGAATAGCTACAGTTATAGAGCTTACCTTGAGGAACTCGGTTGTATGCCTTGTAGAAATCTTCCTAACATTCTAGAGCTCCATTATTAGCTCCAAAAGGTGTTCGGTTATACTCTGTCGGGAGGAAGAAATCATCCCCTAGTCTGCACACGACCTAGGGTGTAGAACTCGCCTCCCACACTTAAGAGTAGACTTTCGAGGGGAGACTTAAAAGAGGTATGCCCCTGTAGTTGTTTAGTTTACTTTACTTAGTTAAGGTGGTACTACAGGTCGGGGTGGATCTGGGAATCAACTAAAAAGCGTATCCAACCAGTTCGATCTTTAGCTAGCTGCCCTTCAGGTTCGCGCCTGAGTTGCGGTCTTCCTCTATTTCGCCGGCCCTCGATGGTACTTACTTTACTTAAATCCTGTATCCCCTCACGGGGCCTAGGGCCTCTACTACTTCTACGCGCCATCGTGTGCGGTGTCTCGCAATGAGTTTTAGCTTTCTCCAACTCTTCCCCAGATGTCGGGCCTCATCCTCTATTGTTCTGTGCCATGGGCCTCACGATCGACCTGCTCTTCTGTCTTCTTGGGTTAGTGGGTGCCAATGCATGTTTTGCTATGGAACTGTCACCTTTTCGAAGGGTATGACCAATTCACTGCCACTTGCGCCGTTGAATAGTGGTGCGTATAGGTTCATGGCCCGTTCTCTGATGAAGGTACGCTTCGGAAAGAAAATCCTTAATATATTTCGTAGGCACCGGTTCACAAACGTCTGTAGTCTCCTTGTGATAGTGACGGTCACTTTCCAAGTGCTGCACCCATATTACAGCACGGACTCTACATTGAGGGAAACAGTCTTAGTTTGGTTTTTAAGCTAAAAGCATTGATTCTCCATATTGTGGACAACATACCGAATGCTAACTTAGCTTTGGGTATTGGCTTGATGGTGGATTCGACGACTTTTGGGGCCGGAGCACTGGTTCCCATCTGCTCTACATGACCTAGCCATCTGAATCGTGGGATCTTCACTCTTCTGGCGAAGTTCATATCGCTGTCCAGATCGTACCTTTCTTGTTAATATTCAGCATTATTTATTTTTGAGGTTTTCAAAGCGTTGGTATGGCGTCTCATGCAGGCACAAGCGTCTGAACTTAGCTGGACTAGGCCATGTAGAGCGTATGAACAACTCAGCTCCGACCCGAATAGTCATCGACTCCGAACCCGTGGGCCAACGCAAAAGAGGACGCCCACCACAAGGTGGCGCACCCAGGTGGAGAAGGACCTTAACCAACTTGCGACACTGGAGACAGCTAGCCAGAGATCGTGCTAGTTGGAGAGGCTTGTTGGTTGAGGCCCAGGTCCACCCCGGACTGTAGCGCCAAATAAAGAAGAAGAATTTGTTTTTGATTCTCTCCACTCGCACCTGATTGGCTAAAACTTAAGACACGCTGCGAGAGAATAGCCATAAAAGGTTAAAATTGGCTTCAAAACAACACTCCTGTGAATTGACTTGACGGCAAAAGTACTTATTTGGTCCTACAGAAAGCTTACATTTGTGTGAGTCTAATTTGAGCCAATTCAGAAACAGCAAAAGTTCAATAACCACCGTCTTTTGAAAGGTGTAACGTTCCATTCCCACCACCAATCGACCGAGGGCATCCATATGAACGTACATCTTCTAAAAATATCTAGTCCAATCAATTCCCTGAATCATTCCAATTGAATTATCATCATCTGGAGATGATGATTCGAACAACATAACCCGATTAGAATAAAAGACAAAAACCACTTAAGGCCCTCTTAAGTGACGTTATATGTTCACACTGCATTCATCTCCCAAGAACTTCACCCATTAGGATCGCGAATCCATGAAATGAAATCAAAATCAAAGATCTTTAATCGTTCCGTGCCGCCTCCACTTAACTTGATCGATGACCATGGTCGGCAACCCTTTGACAAAGAGCAAATGTGTCCAAAGCAACACACTCAACTCAATGCCATACCAAACATCCACGAGGCGGCCAACAAATTCCAAGCATTCAAAAACTATGGCACTTAAGAGCATCACCCCAGAAACCAAAGCACACGTCGAATACCGCGAACAATTCAATCAGACCGAGCTGAGCCGAACCGAGCCGAGACACGAAGACCTCGAAAATGGGCATAATAGCCAAACACTTGTAATCTACCTGCTGGCTTGGAAATCTAATTGAAAATTACCCATGAACAAAGTTCGATCAGACCGAGACCGAGAATGAGCTCTGAGCAGACAGCACTCTAGCCCCAGCTGTGAGGAGGTGCCGAGACCAGAGCCTATCAATCTTATCAAAGACTTTTCAATTCAGAATTTTTACAGCTGTCACCTCGCCATTAACCTCGTTTTCAATCAGAAATTTTGAAAGATTCAAATAGAGTCTTTGACTTGGAGCTCCTTGGGATCCGTCAGATCGCCGCGCGCACTGAGCTGTGAGTACGAACGCGTACGTGGAAGACAATGGTGAGCATCTGGAATGCGTGTTTCATACGCGAGATATGAGATGTGAGAGTACACACAACAAAAGGGAGAAATCAATTGAAAGACAAAAACCTACATCGGGCGGACATATTCAGATACAAAATCTCGCTTTCTCGCCTCCGCCCCCCCCGCCACTGTATCTTTCTTGGCATATCCCCAGCGAAGCAGGTAGATCGGTGTTCATCTTTTCGAGATGAGATGCTCCCTCTTGGAATCTGTTAGTTTGAATCTCTGATCGTTCTCTCCTCTCCCTGCCCTAACCCATTTCAGTTCTATATAGATTTTTGTTTCTTTCGGTTTTTTTTTGTTTTTGTTTTTGTGTACACGGAATATGCGTGGCGTGACGATCTGACCTTATCTCGGTGAATCCACATGGCGGGGGTTCGACTTATGCATTCGAACGCAGCGGGTGGCAGCGATATCCCGCATGGGTTTCAGAGATTCGTGTCTTCGTGTTCGGGGTCCTGGAACAGTGGATGTCTCGTTCAACGTTTTGTCGTGGACCGAGCGGGGTACCGATGTAATTATCTAAAACCACATATTGATTTTCACTGTGATTCGTTATGAACTAGTGTTTTATTCCTCGTTTTTTTGTGAACAACAAGAAAAAACCGAATGAATAGTCGATTCAAGGTGGGACATGAATTGCAAAAGGTGCCAAGTGGACATTTTTATTATTGAGCCAATTTGGTAGTTACGGTTTGAAAGCTGCTGCTTGGAAGATCAGGATTGATGCGATGACAGCTTGTGGTCTCTGTCTAATCTTCATCCTCGCCTTGGAGGCCTCCTCCTCCGTCTTCACGCTTCCTCGCAATTTTTTGGAAAGTGTACCCAGAAACCAGTGCACTTCTTTTTCGTTCGCATTTCGATTCACGTTTCAGGCATTTAGTGCATCAACACCTTATTTGTCACAAGGGACGACAAGCAATTTACAAATGTCAGCCGAAACATGCCTCAGCCACCAACGGAAGTGTGTTCGGCAGATCCCAATTTATATGCAACACTTCACAGACCAGCTCTTGATGGTTGCTTTAAAGTCTTGTCGAATGAAAATCAAAAAAAAACAAAACCAGAACAACATTTTAACCTTTCCATTCCAGTTTAAGGGATCGAATGCTCCATCAACAGCCTTAGCCGGGCATAACAACAAATAATTCCGCACGAAATCCACGTACCGTCTAATCTAAGAGATAAAAGTTACGCGTATTTGATTTTAGGACGTGTTAATTGGTGTCCCTCTCACATCACGTCCTCATCAGCGGCATCATCATCAGCGTCGTGTCCGCTGTGTAAGTCCACATCAGTTTGCATTAATGCGATTGGGTCTGGATGGGGCTGTGGTGCGTCGCGTCGCCATCACTCGGAGCTCGGCCCGGCTTACCTCGGTGTTGAATGAGCCTCTAATGAGTGATAAATAATTTCTAATAAATCAATGAGATACGCTCCGGCTTCGATTTTGAGAGTCGCTCGGCGTAGTCCGTTTGAAGCTCCCCGGTCCGGCTGGGGCCGACTTTACTGGCTTATTGGCTTTCTGATTTGACTCTGCGTCTGGATGAAGGTAAGGTACCTGCGAGTGTGTATACTTATGCGCACCTTGATTAATATGCAAATTAATTTTCAATTCTCCCTCTTCGTTTCTGGACTTTTTTTTTTTTTTTTGTTCCTTCGTCGTCGTTTGGGTTAATTTGTTGTTCGGTCGGATGATGCTCCGCTGATTGTGATTGTGGGACCACTCGAGGGCGAATCCCATCGACCGCTTGGGACACTTTCCGTGTGCTCCGTCATCGCCGCCGCCGTCTCGTCATCTCAGCTTGTGCGAGAGATGAGCAAACAAAGTGAATTTATGTCATTGCCTATCGAAATCCGCATCGTATCCTCGACTCGACCAATCGACCGATCCAAAGACGAAACCATGCGGTAACAGGCGAAAAAAAAAAAAACACAACAAAATAAAAAAAAAAAAATAACAACAAACATACAACCGTCGAATTGAACATTTTGGAGGCAAAGGTATAGAGCGGCAGCCAGAGCCGATTTAAGCTCTCAGCTGGGAGCCTTATGGAAATTTATTTAAATACCCATCACGTTTGATGTTGTATCATTGGAATGGTTTATTATTTATACCAAGCCAAAGTCGGGTGGGGTTGCGCGACGGTGCGCTGGGAGTTCAGGAATCGGATTCACAGCATGCGAGCTCCTTTCAAGTCTCGCAAGGTCCTTTGATCTGCACAGTGCGATCACTCCGCAGCGCTCGATGTTGGGAGGTGCGCATTTGATTTGATGAAAAATTGAAGTGCTAATGGGAGAGATTGGCTGTGCTGCAACCAGCTGGGATGGATTACGAAAAGATTGTGTGAATCGTTCGTATTCTTGGTTTGCTGCTCTTTGAACGATGTATTTTGGATTTTGGATACCTACGTAGCTCTCAGTTTGAGTTCGCGGGAAGAGAGGATGGGGGGAATTCTTTCAGACGCTGACAGCGGTTGGGAAAGTTTCGATTCGATTAAAATTGGAAAGAGGTGGTAATGAGATGCGTGTGTGGTTGGAGTTTATTTATTTTCATTTCCATTCGATTGGCGCCTTTTAATTGCAATTGAAGTCGTGCTTTAGAGGAGTTCACGCAGAGCGAGTTGGATATATTTAGAAGGGAAGGAATTTGCGCCATTAATTCGTGGAGTATGGGTAACTCGATGGAGAAGTTGAACATGTTTTGATGCACAAATATTGTTAGATTTTTGTGCATCTTCGATTTCTATGTATATTTGTATCTACATGATGTTTAACACATAGGAGAACATAAAATAAGTTCACAGGCTCTGGGACGTATTCAGGAAGTCCAGATCACTTCCGACATATTGCCATTAAGTGAACTGCCAACTATTCAGCTAAAACGAATCCGCCTGACATTATGGCCGACGAACATTTAATTCTCCGCACAAACAGTGCGGAATGCTGCCAATTTATTTTCTGCCAAGAAAACAAGCGAATTAAATGTCACCCGGTCTTCTCGTGCCAGTATACCGTTAATTTATTGAAGTAATTGTTAAATGAATGCTACATTAAGTGGGCGCAAAGTGTATGAAATCGAATCATTAAGTCGTCTTTGACATTAAATGGATGCTTAAACAATAAGCTGAAAAAAAGACTCGGATATATTTTTCTGTAATTTATTATAATTGCTGCTGATTTGTCAATTAATTTATTTGCGAAAAATTTACCAGATTTAATGTCTTCGAGATGGCAACCAAATATGCAGTATTATGTTTTTTGTGACGCTTACAAAAGATTTAGACAAGTGACTATATGCCATGGTGTAAGGATAATAAGGTATGATGGACAGTTCGATTGAACCCCTTCGTGACGTCATCGTGGGAATTTCTATGCCAATAGAAACGTAAAAGCAGTAATAAATAAACATTTTTCACGCATTTAATAAGAAAAGGGGATTTCTATTGAATATTTTCCTACTGCAACAAATCAATACACATTGTAAAATTATCCTATCCTATAAAACAACATTTATAAATAAATTAAATTCCTTCAAATTTCAACATTTTGCAGTTCAGTTCGTGTTTTTCACCCATCACTTTTTTATAGAGACGTGTGATGTAAGCTTAAGCAACACATTTATCTAATGTCCAAAACGGACCCCGAGTGACGTCACAAAACAAAAAGATGTCGGTTTCGACAAGCTGTCCAGCACACCTTATTCTCCTTACACCTTGACTATGTGCAATATTATTTTGTTTGAATTGGCATCACTCTTAGCGACTGCCTATTTCACAAACGAAAATTCACTCATTGTCTTATTTCTTCTTCTTCTTTATTTGGCGCTACAGTCCGGGGTAGACCTGGGCCTCAACCAACAAGCCTCTCCTGCTAGTCTCTGGCTAGCTGTCTCCAGTGTCGCACGGCAAGTTGGTTGAGGTCCTTCTCCACCTGGGTGCGCCATCTTAAACGTGGGCATCCTCTGTTGCGTTGTCCCACGGGTTCGGAGTCGAAGACTCTTCGGGCCAGAGCTGAGTTGTGCACATCTATCGCTCTACATGGCCTAGCCATCTTAGGCGTTGAATCCGTAGATGCCTGGCTAGGCTCATGTCGCTGTACAGCCCGTACAGTTAGTGGTTGAATCTTCTCCTCCAGAAACCGCCAACGCAAACAGGACCAAAGATCGCATGCAGAGCTTTTCTCTCGAAAATACCAACGACTTCCTCATCCGCTTTTGAGATTGTCCATGCCTCCGCGCCGAACAGCAGGACTGGGATGATCAAGGTCTTGTATAAAGACATCTTGGTCCTTCGAGAGATGGCCCTACTACTCAATTGCCTCTTGAGACCATAGTAACAACGGTTGACAAGAGTTACTCTGCGTTGTTGTATGTTATATTTACTGCGGGGCGGGCTAGACGAAATCCTTGACTACCTCGAAGTTATAGCTGCCCATTGTGACGCTCTGTCCAAGATGTCGATTCGCCACTAGACCCATTTTAGCCGCTTCCGCCTCATTGCTCGCTGTGTTCTGCCAATCACGTCAATGTGATCCGCGTATGCTAACAGTTGTATGGACTTCTGGATGATCGTGCCTCTGGTGTTGGCATGTGAATCTTGCAGGATCTTCTCCAGGATAGTTATATATGTATATAGATAGGATAGTGTTAAAGAAGTCACATGACAGCGAGTCACCTTGTTTAAAACGAGAGATGTTCCATTAATAACTACTATTGTTCTCTCACGCGTGGAAGGGACCTACAGTTTAAAGCCGACTCCGAACGGCCAAGTTTGAGAAGCTTTTTCTAGACAGGAAATACTCTTTGAGCATTGCCAGTGACTCGAAAGAGGTGGAGCCGTGAAATATGAAACGTGGTAAATTCGGGTATCGAACCTGGCACCCTCTGCGTGGGAGTCGACGCACTAACCCAATACGCCTCGGCGACCCACATCGGCCAAGTTAGAGAATGTTTTTCTAGACAGACAGCTATTACTCATTGAGCATTGTCGGGGACTCGTTTATCAGATTTATTTTCGGTCGTAGTGGGAATCGAGCCTAGACACCGTAGATCCAAGTTCAGTGTTCAGTTCCTTCAACCTTGTCCTTAGCTCGGTCCAAGCTGTGGATTATTTTACTAATGCCTTTTGGAAACAATCTACGAAGTCAATACTATCTGCTTTGCCCACCAAATGGAATTATTTTTTTTAAAGATAATGCCTTCCGTATTCCATCGTTGCATATTTCGAACAGTTCGGCAGTCGGCAGTTTTTGACTAAGGCGGGCAGGGCATTATAGCGATCCGATTAGTGCCGACTTAGCCGTTCACACATTACTCAGAATAAGATCTCATATGCAGACTTTGCTGAAAAATTAATTTCCTAGTCTTGAATTGTGCCATCAAACACGGAAGCGTTGGCGCTATATGTCGCACAACCTGTGACTCAATCAATTGACTTTGGTGATCGCATTATCTCTCAATGTGGGCAAGGTACCTGGCCTCCAAGAGTATCCTATATAGAACCTCTTCATTATTTTCAAGTGGGAGATATAAAGTTTATCGTCTTACGACCACAAACTTTGGACCACTTGCGAGCCGTTATTGCCCATATATTGCCCAAGCTACCGGAGAAAGTAGTAAAATATTGGACCTCCAGGCTTCGCTCCAGTCACAATAGCCGCGGTGGGCAAATGCCTGAAATTATATTCGAAGCATAATTTCGGTCATAATCATGATTTTTATGTGTTTCCTTTCATATGGAAATTGGAGACGCAAGAAAAGGTCTTACGCCCGAACACCGTATACAAATCAAACATTTTCATCGTGATGGCTGCCCGTGTGACCCGTGGACTGGGGCATCATCTTGACGTGGTCTTACAAAAAGTAGAAAAAAAAATGTCAATGGCGCCTGGTGCAGAGTACCTATTTGTTCTTTTGTATAAGAGTATGAGTTCCACTGAATATTCGGTTCCAGCAGGATAGTGAATCATGCCGTACTGTGAAACCAAAGTGAGTGATGAGATCTATTGCCGCTGGACTTTCTGACAATAGGAGGAGGTTTGGTCTAGAGGGAACAGCATTGTTTATAGCTCAAAACACTAAAACACTGCCTCCATCACTCAATTCGAACAGTGGGTTAATAGTAGGCTTGTGTAGTTCACGAACGAACTAGTTAAAAAAAAGCAGCTCGTACAAATGAACTATGTGAACTAGTTCACTATATCATTTTATTTAAGGTCATTTAGTTCAGTAATACGACAAACTCAGGAATACTTTGAAAACTGAACTAAATTGAGTGCTTCGTTTTGTGTGAGTATTTCGCACACAAGGATCAGTGTTTTTTTTGTTTAACTACCACATCGAGCATCGTTCCGTTGCCGGTGGTGTATGTGCAGTGAATTTTAAAAATGTGTGTGCACGAATGAATCATCATTAGAATTGGGTTTTTGTTAGTTCCGGACCTGTATTCACCAAGGCGAGTTTCGCATACATAGTTCACATATGCGTGTTTGCATGTAGTTCATCAATCAGGATCGTTGTCGTTTTCATATGTGTAGCTACGTTTCTAATTCGTTCCTAAACAGATATTGATGGGAGGATAATATACGCATACTTCATTCATACAAACCAAACTTCCCTGCAAATAGAACACGCCACATGGAACTACATAATTCCGCCTATATGTCAACGAAAAAATGAATTATGAAATGGACATGTCTCCTGGAACTACTTAAATCAACTTAACTACAGTACATTCTAAATTAATGCAAGTAATAGAACCTGGGGTAGTTGCTACCAGAAATGAGGTGTTACAGAGAAGAGAGAGAGACTTTTACCTCTCTTGCCCCCTAAAATTGTTGACAAATGTTTTTTATAACGTGTTCTTAAACCAAATCGACCAATCAGAGGACGTTATTTCGTGAATAAACGTCAAAAATGCATGAATATCTGTCAAAAAGTACTCAAATTCATCGATGGGCTAGGTGGCAATCAGCTGTGAAGTGTAATACTTAATTTCTGGTTGCAACTGTCGAGTTTCTGTCTATTTAAAAAGTTGCAGTTACTGCGTCAATGGGCATATGGACCTGATATTCCAACCGTCGGGCATGCTTTCGTCCTCCCAAATTATACAGATGATTATGTGCATACTCCCTACCAGAACATCGCCACCGGCCTTGAAGAGTTCTGATGGTAAGCCATCTGAGCCTGCGGCTTTGTTGTTCTCCAGCCTTTTGACGGCTGTGCCGACTTCTTCAAAGTTAGTTGGGAGGTCTGCTTCATCGACTTTAGTTGGGATTTCTTGATTCTCTATCACCCTCTCCTGGTCAGGCCCACATCCACTACACATATCCACTATTCCCTGGGGGTCAGTAACCATAATTAAATTCAGCTGTTGTGAAAATGTAAGAGTTGTGTTAATCGGAAACGTACTATATTTGAAATAAATAAATATTTAATTTGTTTGTATTATGTCAGTAGTTTTACTTTATTTTGTTTTTTCCTTCAACATAGCGCTTTTATTTATAACGATTATACGACGACCAGCGAAGAACATACAAAACTCACTTTCTTGAGGCGTGCCTTAAATTGAACTAAATGAACTAGATGAACGAACTAATTCAGAACTAGAGCAGATCTGAACTACATGGAGCGTTCTCTGGACTGAACCAAAATGCATAAGAATAGTTAAAAGACTTGACGAGTCTACAAGACCTAACTAAACTCAAACTTGTGTCAAGACTGAACGAAAATTGGGCAGAATCGTAAAAATCTCATGTGAACATTAATGTGTCTAGGAATCTGCAGAGAATTCCAGCACCAACTGACATTTATGTACGTAGAGAGCAGTGTGTTTCACTTTGATTAGCAAAACTGAACGAAACTCCTCGAAACTGCACGAACTTTTGGCAAACTCATGGCCAAACATATAATTCATGTGTGTCAAACATGTTAAATAATATGATAGGTCCATATCAGTGTGGCTTCAGGCCAGGGAAGTCCACCATCGACCAGATTTTCACACTACGGCAGATACTGGAAAAGACCCAAAAATGCAAATCGACACCCACCACCTTTTTGTCGATTTCAAGGCTGCATTTGACAGCGTGCATAGGGACGAGCTATACAGCGCCATGTCTAGTTTTGACATTCCTACTACACTCGTCAGGTTGTGCAGGGTGACGATGAAAAATTCTCGCTGCTCCCTCCAGGACGGCAAGGAACTCACCGAGACCTTCAATGTCAAAAAAGGTTTTAGACAAGGCGCTGTCTTGTGACTTCTTTAACATCATCCTGGAGAAGATCGTGCAAGATCCACATGCTAACACTAGAGGCAAGATCTTCCAGAAGTCCGTACAAATGTTAGCATACGCGGACGATATTGACGTGATTGGCTGAACACAGCGAGCTGTCAATGAAGCTTTTGCTGGCATTGAGGCGGAAGCGGCTAAAATGGGTCTAGCGGTGAATGATGGCAAAACGAAGTATATGCTGTCATCAAGAAAGGACATACAACATCGACGTCTTGGATAGAGCGGCACAATGGGCAGCTATAACTTCGAGGTAGTCAAGGATTTCGTCTAGCCCGCCTCCGCAGTAAATATTACATACAACATCAGTAGCGATAGGTACAACGCAGAGTAACTCTTGTCAACCGTTGTTACTATGGGCTCAAGTGGCAATTGAGTAGTAGGGCCATCTCTCGAAGGACCAAGCTGGCTTCATACAAGACCTTGATCATCCCAGTCCTGCTGTACGGCGCGGAGGCATGGACAATCTCAAAAACGGATGAGGATGTCCTTGGTCTCTTCGAGAGAAAAGCTCTGCGTGCGATCTTTGGTCCTGTTTGCGTTGATGGTTTCTGGAGGAGGAGAAGATTCAACCACGAACTGTACGGGCTGTACAGCGAAATGAGTCTAGTCAGGCTCCAACATCTAAGATGGCTAGGCCATGTAGAGCGAGAGATGTGGCCAACTCAGCTCTCGCCCGAAGAGTCTTTGACTCCGAACCCGTGTGACAACGCAACAGAGGACGCCCACGCTTAAGATGGCGCACCCAAGTGGAGAAGGACCTCAACCAACTTGGCGTGCGACACTGGAGACAGCTAGCCAGAGACCGTGCTAGCTGGAGAGGCTTGTGGGTGAGGCCCAGGTCTACCCCGGACTGTAGCGCCAAATAAAGAAGAAGAAGTATCAAACATGTTACATTCAATATGGTTGGGCCTTAACAATTTTCTGTTAAGTCTATTTTCAAGTGTAGAGTCCATAATTTGAACTTAATCTAAAAAATGTTAATTTTCGCTGTCGGATTGCCATTTGTGCACCAGAAGCCCTTATTCTTAAATATCTTCAACCTTAGCGACGGCCACAAGTGTTTACTGAAGAAGTTTCATTAAGGCCCCATTTCCTTCTTATGTGTAGAATACCTTCATAACTAGCCACGGAATGAATGCCATTTCCAGTGACATATGAATGTCCGCTCGGATGCTCCCAGAAAGCTCACACCTAGACATATTCCGACTGATTCAGTAAACCTGCAACGTAAATTAGACTTTGTTAAAAGCTCACATCTGAAAGACATCATAACACACCGAGTTTATCTTTGGAATGTTCCTTACAAACGGTTAACAGAATCTCATTAAAGTCGCCTTTACTCCTCTACACAGCTCATCAAAAATTCATTGGAACTCTCCCAAAACGAACGAAAAAAAAAAACCGACCGAACAGAAACAAAAACAAAAACTCAAACCATCGTCCAAATGCATTCCTATCCAGAAATTTTCCATTCACTTCGCTCGTGTCTGGGCGTCTTAGAAAGTCGTTTGCATTTTGCATTCCACTACAAATGTCACCCCTCCCCATTGTCCATTCTCTGTCATATCTTACAACGCCTGACAGAATGAATTTCTCTGTGATGCCACCGAAATCAATTTTCATGCGTCCTCATTATATATTCAAATATCATTCTAATAGGCCATGGGATCCGCCATTATCATCATCATCACAATCAGTATAATCAAGCTGCGTGTATGAGTTAAAGACCCGCGATCGTCTTAAATTAGCTACGAGGCGAAGAATGGACTCGCATTGGTAATTCCCTTAGCAGCAAGCGGCAAGTGGTGCTGCGGTGACTGCTCTTAAATTATAATTCTTCCCGAACCTGAACCCGAACCCGAACCGGACTCGAATAGAGTGTCCAAACCACATATCATCCCATGATGGTGGCGATGGTGTGCTGGTGGTGGCGCAGTGAACCAAAATTAAATATTCAACAATTGTAAGAGGGTCCCAAGCTCGAGCTGTCTAGCACTTTGTGATCGCTGTTACTCTGACAAGAGTCCATTGGAGGAGTTTTATTGAATTGTTATGTTCATGCGATGTGGTTTATAGAGGAACACAACACTCGCCCCCCCACTTCGTCGCGGTAATATATGACAGTTGTGGGTCACTCCTAGCAGCGACTTCTCCCCCCTAATTCTCACTTTGTTCTCCACCAACTTCATGGGAATATTCGAATTTGATTCTTGGTTTATCTGCACACGCGTACCTGAGTGTGAAACAAGACATGAATACCAAATCGTCGAGGTAATAAATAATTAGTGAGCTCTGATCTGAAAACCATAAAAATTGACAGATCGAAAATTAATTGCAGTGTCCGTGGGGATTGACAGTTTGCAGTTAAAACGTCAAGTCAAGTCGCTGAAACCTCTCTGCGCGCGGAATTCTCAAGAGTTACGCATGGCATGAGGGAGGCAGAAATCGCAAAACTTCCCAACAGCGCAGACGAGGGCGCCTAGCGAGCCGCACCGCTGTCAACAAAACGTCATTTGCTGCGTGAAATATAATTTATGAGCTCCTACTGTATCTGCGGGCACACTGCTAAGAAGACATTAGAAGTGAATTCGAAGAGTATAAAACTATTTTTATAGGTTTTCGACCATCGGTTGATAATCGATTGGAAAGCGTCTCTAATTGGACGGGAATTTTATTCGCTGTGAATAGTTAATTTATGTTAATAAATATTTTGGGGTATTAAATGCTTAATGGGTGTTTTTATTTCGCTTTGAATTATATTTTTGAAAGTTTATTTACATTGCGACTGTCATAAATCAATATTCGCCAATTGGGCCAAGTCCCAGATCAAATAATTACCAACATCTGGTCGGATTGGCCCAGAAATTTGGTAAAAATTATGACATCGAGTGGCAAGAGTGGCAGAGGTTTGGAACTTCCATGTTGTTAATCTGAGACAACTGGGAATAGTGCGCAGGGGATAAATTTTGTTCTTTGACACTTATTTCTGAAACAACGGGTGGTGTGAATTAAAACTGAGAAAACACTCTGAGTAAGAACAAATGAGTCGAGTATTGTCGTTAAAATGATAAAAAATGTCCTCAAACTAGGTACCGTCCCTTAAGTTGACGTTTGAAAACTAGAGCTCTTGGCGTTTAAGGGTGAGTGCGAAGTTGTACAAAGGTGGTTGCCATGTCGAGTAAAGGTGGGTGCAAAGTCGGTTAAAGGTGGGTGCAAGGTCGAGTAAAGGTGGGTGTAAAGTCGGTTAAAGGTGGGTGCAAGGTCGAGTAAAGGTGGGTGCAAAGTAGGATAAAGGTGGGTGCAAAGTTGGGTAAAGGTGGGTGCAAAGTCGGGTAAAGGTGGGTGCAAAGTCGGGTAAAGGTGGGTGCAAGGTCGAGTAAAGATGGCTGCAAAGTAGGATAAAGGTGGGTGCAAAGTTGGGTAAAGGTGGGTGCAAAGTCGGGTAAAGGTGGGTGCAAAGTCGGGTAAAGGTGGGTGCAAAGTAGGGTAAGGGTGGGTGCAAAGTTGGGTAAAGGTGGGTGCAAAGTTGGGTAAAGGTGGGTGCAAAGTCGGTTAAAGGTGGGTGCAAAGTATATGCAATAATGTTTTTAAACATACAAAGGCGAAAAACAAAGAAGTGTAACTCATGTCCTTTCGGGGACACAGGGGATGGTTTCAAGAACCTATATAGATTCGAGTTTGATAATATGGAATGGTTAAGTACTCATTTCCTTTCCGATATTCCTGAAGAAACCCATGCCTTTGATTGTTTTCTGTTTCTTTTTAATGCATTGGGAGTATTGCCCGTCATTTTCTTATCGCCTTATGATTTGACGCAGGCGTTCGTGTGGTCAATTTTTTTCATTATTTGCGAAATGTTCAAGTTAAGCCCAGTGATTTTCTTTTTATTTTTTCTTCCATAGCCTTCAACTCAGATTGCATTTTACTTTTCACGTCTGGATTTTGGCTTTTTCCCGCAAGCACTGATAAAACTGCAAACACTTGATGAAGTCGTCATCATCCATTCCAAATTTCCTTTTTTTACGATTAAGGTTTAATCCGTCAAGGTATTCCTCTTCCGATGCATTTTTTTCCATTATTTTAAATGGTTTCACTTCTTTCTCTCTTGAAGTCACCTCCTATGCACACTTAACTTCTACAAGCGATATCTGAAAACATTCCATCTTTATTCATACCAAAACGGAGAAAAGACTCAGCTGTCAAAATATCTGAACGAAGAGGAGCATTTACTCAGATGGAGCATTTACTCCAAAATGCAATTTCAAGAAGTACGTGTAGTGATGGTTTGTTACTTCTGTCGGGATTCGAGTTGTCGATGAGTACTACCTACCCTGTTCTGTTTCTTTGACAGATTCACGTTTTCGTTGTAATTCCCTTCTTTCAGCCATTTTAAACGTATTAAAAGAAGAAGGTTTATAGGAAAATCAAATGATTTCCAAAAAAGAGCTGTATACTTAGAAAAAAATAGAGAGCAACAGTTGGTCAAATTTTATTTGTTCACCATTTGGCAGAGCTCAAGGAGGAACTAAAATAGCTCAAACCGAAAAAAACTCCTGGTTACGACTTATTTACAGGAGAAATTCTTAAAGAGTTACCTATGTCTTGCGCCGACTTCAAAGGATTCGATCCCTTGATCTCGTGCGATAGTCTACACCCAGGAACTTTCATTGGAGAGTAACCTGCCGATCATAACCTAAATTTGAAATGCAAATTACTGGCTAAGTGCTTTACTTAGTTGTTGTCTTAAGAAATACAGGGAGGAGGAGGAGGAGTAAGCCGCTCTTAAGTTACTCTACTTAATTAATGCCGCGCTTAGACTTGAACATGTCCAATGTCAATGGGAAGTGGCAGAAGTTATAATGGTACCAAAAACCGGGAAACCACCAACAGATAAAAAGTCATATATGCCTATCTCACTACTCCCGATAATGTCTAAAGTATTTGAAAAAATTCTTGCTGCTTAGACGTTTAAGTCCGATTGTGGAAGAAAAACAGCACCAATTTGGTTTTAGAAGTAAACACTCAAACACTCAACTATTGAACAAGTACATCGAATAACTGATGTAATAGTACTGATGTAATAGTAAAGGCATTTGAACAAAAGCTCGTTTGTTCAGCCACATTTCTCGATTTTGCTCAAGCCTTTGACAAAGTTTGGCACGAAGGCGTGAAATATAAACCATGCCGATCTCTACCGGGGAAACTGTATAGTATTTTAACGAACTATCTCTCTGATAGGATATTCCGTGTGAAGCATGGAAATGAATACTCTGCTTTTAAAAATATAAATGCTGGTGTACCGCAAGGGAGTGTTCTTGGCCATCTACTATAACTAATGTATACTAGTGATTTACCACAAGAAGCACACACTGTTCTAGGCACATTTGCTGACGACACCGCTATTTTGGTAACTGCCAAAACGGTTGAAGAGTCTACAGCAAAATTACAACGTTCACTAGATCAGATATGGTCGAATGGATGAACTTCTGCCGAAGTGTCCCTAATGAAAGCAAATCTGTCCATATTAATTTTACTTATAGGCAAGTTAATAAATTGCCAGTCTTCCTATATCGTGTCCAAATACCTTTTGGCAATGAAGCGAAATACCTCAGGATGACTCTTGACGTAAAACTCAAGTGGAAGGAGCACGTTAAGAAGAAACGTGCAGAACTTGATATGAAATATAAAAGTTCTGTACTGGCTTATTGGTAAACATTCCGAGCCAAGTATTTAGAACAAACTGCTTGTACAAAAGCAAATCCTAAAACCTGTTTGGACGTATAGCGTACAACTTTGGGGTTGTACCAAAGCAAGTAATATGAGCATAATACTTCTTCTTCTTAATTTGGCGCTACAGTCCGGGGTGGGCCTGGGCCTCAACCAACAAGCCTCTCCAGCTAGCAGGGTCTCTGGCTAGCTGTCTCCAGTGTCACACGCGGAGTTGGTTGAGGTCATCATGAGCATAATACAGACCTTTCAAAATAAGGTGGTTCTGATATACCATGGTATATCAGAAATGACGATATCCACAGAGATCTTGGAATATTACAACTCCAAGATGAAGTTTAGAACTTCGCTTATACACATAAGCGCCGCCTAGTAGAGCACACAAACATTGCAGCTTACCCGATCCTTGAGGAAACTAATGTCTTGCGCCGACCCCTTGATCTCGTGGGATAGTCTACACCCGCGCATGGTTGCAGTGTTAGCAGGAACTTTCATTTGAGAGTAACCTGCCGATCATAACCTAAATTTGAAATGCCAATTACTGGCTTGGCACTTAGTTGTAGTCTTAAGAAATACAGGGAGGTGGTTTAAGTGAGTAAAAAAAAAAATAAAAATTTGGATGACAGAAGATCATCGAAGACCAGCGTAAGCAACGACTCCTTGTGCATGACTAAAGTCGTTTGTGATCTTGTAGCAATCAGACCACCTGACGTGCATGAAATAAGAAATTAGGTTTTGGACCAAAAGCTTCAGACTGTGCTTGCGTTTCTCTTCAGCTGGCAATGGATGTAGTAAATATTTGGCTCCTGGCATCTTTCTTTTTTTACAGATAATACGGAAAGGATTACCAACCTTCCCCTTCAAACCTTAACGTTTTTGCAACTGATTATTTGAAATCTTTTCAGACGCTTACGCGAATAAGGGTGTTGCCAATAAGGGCTTGAATTACGGTACATTTTTTAACCTAATTTTCCATGACTCGAGTACACATTTCGATGGAAGCGGTCACTATCATCCGTTGAGTATTGGCTCTGAGCTCCTATAACGACGCTGCGCATGTATGTTAGCGTAGACGAAATTATTTAACGTAGGCAGCCCCATACAAAATTTTAGAGCATTTAAATCACATGCATTAGAGTCTAGATAGAACCATTTTTTAATATAACACGTTCATAGTTCAATTGAGTCCCTTATGGGACCGGCTTGTTGAAACCAGACAGACATCATTGATGTCTAGTCCATGCAATTGACCAAAGAAAAAACATTGCAACATGTCCCTGTAGCAATCTCCATTGACTGTAAAGTGACGAACATTTTAATCAACGAAAAACAAGACGACCCAAACACACCACCGGCATGAAAACCACGCCATACAGTTATTTACTGCAGATGGAGTGGTGTTTCTTGAAGTATATGAAAGCTTTCATCTTACCAATTAAGATGCATATTTTGACAGTTCGGTCATTGGTTAAAGGGTGCGTTCACAGTGTAAGTTTAAAGTTGTCAAGCCCCCATTGGACATTTTTTTTTATAATTTGCGCGTGCTCAAGGGATTGCTAATACGCTTATGTGTCCGGGGTCAAGACACAGCACGGCCGAAGGTATAGAGGGAGAAAGGGAGAGGAGGTACCTGTGCACGTTGGTCTTAAATATCTGCGGGTTGTAGTCCGTGGAAAATATTAGGCTGCGAAGAGCATTCCATATTCGTGCAGTGCGGCTGAAGAACGAGTCTCTGAATTTAACTGTGCGTCCGAAAGTAGGCTTAAGGGTATACTGATGGGCATTCCTGGCGAGAAGGTTATTGCGGCTGAATTCATGGAAAGGAGGAATGCAGTTGGCTAGCTCACTTGAGCATCGTTTGTTGAAATAACGATAAAACACGGACAAGGAAGAGACGGTTCGTCGATGTTCGAGCGACTCTAATGATTCTGCGATATTGTTGTCTCCTATAAGTTTTATCACTCGCTTTTGGATTCTATCAAGTAGGTGCAGTGTGATCTTGGGGGCCCCAGACCAGATATGAGCGTTTTACTCAAGCTTGGGGCGGATGTACGCCTTAGAAATTAAAACCAAATCAGAAGGGGTGAAATATTTCTTGCATCGATTAAGAAAACCTAAACATTTCGCAGCATTTTTGGCGACCTCAAATATGTGATCGCTCCAACTAAGTGTTGTGTTGATACACATACCAAGAATGGAAAGTTTTCCGGTTTCATCGACACAAGCGCCATTCATGGATAATGGCTGATTATCAAGGGTTCGCTTGAGTGACAGCAGACAACATTGAGTTTTTGAAGCATTGAATTCCACTATATTGTTTTTTCCCAGTTAATTATGTTGTCAAGATCGGAATTCAATGTGCTTAACATACGCTGCCGTTCCAATTCTTTCCCTTTCCCTTTACAAAATGGGTGGCACTGTAGTCCGAAGTGGCCTTAGTTTCTTCAACAACCGCTCATAATGGTCGTGCTTTATTTTTTACACGTGTAGAGATACGTGAAAATGCAGGTATTAATGCAGAATGTGCATTCTAAAAGTCGAGTTTGGTAATAATCTAATAGGAGTTCAGCAAGGCCTACAAATGCTCGGTATGAACGTTAACATAAACTTTAGGGTCCAAGAAATGTCCTCCGCTCTGCGAAATTCTAAACAAACTTATTGAAAGTTTTATTTGTGTGGGTTGTGCGTCCCTACTAGAAATGAAGTATTACAGAGATAGCCGACTTCACAACTGATTGCCCCCTAGTCCATCGACGAATTTGAGTGCCTTTTTGACAGATATTCATGAATTTTTGACAGTTATTCACGAAATAACGTAAATGCCGTCCTCTGATTGGTCAATGGGTTTATGAACGTTATAAAAATCAGTTGTCGAAACTTTTAAGGGGCAAGAGAGATAGAATTCGTAAGTCTCCGTAATACTTCATTTCTGGTCTAACCGAATCATTTGTCAATTGAATCGTTTGAAACATTTGTCAAAATTATGCATATAATAAGACAAATAACATGGATGGCGCCCGTAGTTGATCTAGGCCTGCATCCGAGCCGATTACTCGTGTTGTGCGTGGTATCACAAGTGGAAGTATGTACCTACATTTGTATGCTGACCCCAAACGGCAAAATTTAACAAGGTTTTTGTAGACACTTATAAGCTTAAGCATTGTCAAAATTGTACAGTACTTCATTTCTGGCCCCTGCATTACTTCAAATTGGCACCGATTGTTTTCTGTGACAGTCGATTTGACAGTTTCGGGTTGATTGCAACGTTTGGACGTTTTGGACTTGCAAACCAACACTTGCCTCGTTATAGACCTTGGTGGACTGCATATAGTACGCAAAACTTTGACCTACAGTTAAAGGCATGCACAAGCCAACCTCGACTTTCATATCTCCGAAAACATATTCAAATATTAATTCCATGAAAAGATCCGTGAAATAAATTCAATTTCATTGACAATATAAACACTTTTCTGTGCTTTGTTTCAGTTTTAAGTTTCCAAATCTAAAAAAAAACATCTCCCTTTGTATTATTACAAGCAGGCATGAAGTTATAAAATTTTTGAAATTTTTCTTATTTTTCGACTAGCAATGTTTAAACAAAGTATTGCAATCGATAAAGAACGCTAAGTGAACTTAATAAGAGTAAGAATGCAAACCTTGTAAATAAATTTTTGTAAATTATCCAGGATAGTGATTACCTTCTTCGAATTAAACACAACAATTTCAGTTAAAATAATGCTTACCGCTAAATAAGACTTCTTAATTTCACTGTTCGTGCATAAAGTGGGTCGCCGTAGCGTAGTGGGTAAGTGCGTCGACTCCTATGCAGAGGGTGCCAGGTTCGATACCCGAATTTACTACCTGTTATAATTTACGGTTCCACCTCTTTCGAGTGACTGACAATGCTCAAAGAGTATTCCTGTCTAGAAAAGGCTTCTCAACTTCGCCGTTCGGAGTTGGCATTAAGCTGTAGGTCCCTTCCAAGCGTGAAAAAAAAATAGCACGCACAGCACGAGTGGTTGCTGAGAAGCTAGGCCCAGGTCCGCCTCGGACTGTGGCGCCACCCATATTATTATTATTAGTTCGTGCGTATACCACTTTTCTACAAAAGCCTAAAGGACTTAAGACGTTTTCTTTTTTGTCTTTTTTTGCCAATAAAATGCACTGTTTATAAATCAAGACATACATCTCACTGCCTACTTGACATATTTTCAAAAATCAATTTTTTGGCGAAAAGTATATTGACGAGGCTTGCAAAAAGATTTACGTATGGAAAAAAATGAATACAGTTGGCAGTTGTTACTTGTCAGACTTGCGATACATAAAGGCTCTGAGCTTGAGCTATCGCTCCTAGCGATCGTTGAAGGAGACTCTGCTTCAAGTCATCAAGGACCACCTGTCTTGCGTGCGCTACGTTTATACGAGATATTCGGTCTTGGGTGGGTCGCCGTGGCGTAGTGGGTAAGTGCGTCGACTCCTACGCAGAGGGTGCCAGGTTCGAATCCCCATTCTACCAACTTTCATAATTCACGACACCGCCTCTTTTCGAGTCATTGACAATGCTCAATGAGTATACCTGTCTAGAAAAAAAAACTTCGCTGTTCGGAGTTGGCATTAAACTATAGGTCTGTTCCACTCGTGAAAGAACAAACGCACAGCATGAGTGGTTGTTGAGAAGCTAGACAGGTCCGCCTCGGGCTGTCGCGCCACCCATATTATATTATATTATTATCATTCGGTCTTCATCACGTTCTCTAAAGAGGAGGCACTTCAAGTTCGATACCCGAATTTAACACCTTTCACATTTCACGGCTCCACCTCTTTCGAGTCACTGACACTGATCAAAGAGTATTCCTGTCTAGAAAAAGCTTCTCAAACTTGGCCGTTCGGAGTCGGTTAACCATTCTCGCACACAGGATAAAGCATGTGAGACAGAATTCTTCTTTCGAGGACAACATGAATCATTTGTACTCTTCTGGTTACGGTCCAGTTTCATAGTAGGAAGGCATGAAAGGATAATAGTTTCGTAGGGCATAATCTTGGGCATTTTAATGAGAATTTTTTTACTTCAGTTATCTTGGGCAAACTGAAGTGACAAAAGTTGATGATCCTTGGTCAAGGCGGTGGCTATTAGAGATCAAATCCTCTTCAATTGGTTATCGTTACATCTTGCCTCATTTGGTTGTCATTAACTTTAAAACCATTCATTTTCATCATCATGGCCGGTTTCTAAATCGCCGTAATAACACGGTGTCATGTATGATAACCGATAAGATGAATGGATTGTGCCTCCCATAATAGGGCTCTCCGCCGCACTGTCTTCTACTTTAACAGATTGATGGCACGCCAGCGATTCTCCATGTCGAAATCTGGTACATGGTTTCGAAATGTTAGGAGGTTCTTGAGTTCAACTGCAAGGTACAACGCGAATATTGAAGCGGTGTACGAACAAATATGCCCCGTCCACAAAAATGGCGATCCTATCTCTTGCACCGACTATAGAGGTATATCCCTGCTCAATGTCGCCTACAAGATCCTGTCCAGTGTACTGTGTGAACGTCTAAGCCCGTTTTGCACCGCACTAATCAGCACGTACCAGTGCGGCTTCCGGCCCGGCAAATCGTCAATAAACCAAATCTTCACACTAAGGCAAATCCTGGAAAAGACCAGCGAGATTCAAATCGATACTCACCACCTTTTTATCGATTTTAAAGCCGCATACGACAGCATTCATCGCAAGGAGTTATTCGGTGCGATGGTCGAATTCGGGATCCCGGGAAAATACCTAGTGCACCGTGCAGTTCGGCTGAAGGACTTCCGAGGCGTCTGAAACCTGTACCGGATTTCGGAAAGGAGATGCACTGTCGTGTGATTTCTTCAATTTGATACTGGAGAAGATAGTCAAGCGGGCAGCTGTAAACACGGAAGGCACTATCTTCTACAAGTCAGTCCAACTGTTGGGATATGCAGACGACATCGACGACATCGTTGCGCGTTTCCAACGTGCCGTATTGGAAGCATTTACGGCAATTGAAGAAGAGAGGTGGTCTTAAGGCCAATGAGGGTAAAACCAAGTATATGCTGTCGATCCGTCACACACCACCTAGGACAAAATATGACAGTCGGCAGCTACAATTTCGAGGAAGTTAAGGAGTTCTCGGGGGCAAACGTAAGCTCCACAAACGACATCATTGTGGAGATCCGACGTAGAACCGCCTTTGGCAACCGGTGTTACTTCGGTTTGTCAAAACAACTCGTCTCAAAACTCCTGACTCGAAGGACGAAGATCATGCTCTATAATACTCTTATTTTGCCAGTCCTGCTATATGGAGCCGAAAGCTGGACGATAAGCAAAACTACGGAGCTGATTCTTGGTGACTTCGAAAGTAAAATTGTACGTCGGATAAATGATCCCCTCTGCGAGGAAGGCGAATGGAGAAGAAGATACAACCGCGAACCCTACGAGCTGTACCAGGATGTGGATGTATGCCGGAAGCCACGGATCCGTCGACTACACTGGCTAGGCCACATCGAGCGCATGGACAACAATGCCCCAGCTTAGAGGGTCGAATCCAAGCCTCCTGGTTCGAGACGGAGAGGAAGACCGAATCTCCGGTATATGGACCAATTAATAGAGTACGCAAGACAGCTTGGTCTTAATGACTGAAAGCAGCATGCCCAGGACTGTCAACAATGGAAAGCAGCTACAGCTCAGGAACGGATCCTGCATGGGTCGTCATCCTGATAAGTAAGTAAGTACGAAACAATAACCCGGCACCTCGAATTCTGACATTTCAACATAGATCCTTGCGATGAAGGATGTCGTATGTGGTCTTAAAATCGATTAAGACCATATATCTGGTCTACAGCTTATCGAATTGTTAGGCGAATTGTTAATGCGGTAAAAAAAAAACTTCGCAAGGTTGAAGCTTATGGAGGACATAAAGCAGGGATACTCCCAGCGGTCTTTAGCTTGCCTTAATGCCTGCCCTACCTTTATCTTACATACAATATAACTCTGGAAACCTCACCCCATTCGTAACTCTGCAAGCGCTCTAATTTCCGGTCATGCCGCTTAAAGCACAACCACTTGACTTACATCTTTCACTAAAATATGCCTTCGGTCGCCTCTTTGCGAAACAAAAACAAAACCTGTTAAAACATGAAGCCTCCGATCTCATTGCAGAGGTAATTAGAATTACCTCCATGCCGTGCTCTTTTCTTTTCACCAATTTGGCACAAGCCAGTTCCAGAGAAAACCCACCCAGAGTTACCATATTTCCGTGATCAAAAATAGCCGCACGCTGCCGCCACTTCAGGCACTCATTACAACGGTCACTCAGTGTCTCCAAACAGTCTCGTTAGGAGCTTAGCTCCGATTTAAGTTCTTCACTCCATCGCAGACCCATTCAATTACATCTGACTTGACTGAATCAAATGCCGACACCGAAACGAATTCTGACAGATTCGCTCTCCCACATCATTTTTTTTTTCCTGCGAAAGACCATGATACGATTACACACACCGCCACTACTGGTGTCTTTAAGATTAAATCACAATTTGATAGGCAGCTGGAATTCTATGCACTGAGCGACGTGACGCTCGCGCTGGCGAGTACGACGAGTAGGTAGCCGCTACGGCAAGTGGTGAGCCAAGGTGAGGGACCCCAAAAGACTCTTAAGTGTTATAATTATTCACAGGAAAAGTCATCAGGACAACCCGACTAGAAGCCTTTGTAACCCACCGCTTCACTGAGGCAGCAATTTGTTTGATGAATCTGCCGCTCACTCTGCATCTCGGCCATGTCGAAGACGGCCTGGCCTCAGCAACGGCTTCGACTACGGCTACACGATTCAGTGGTATGGTATTCAAATTCGTTTTGTTCGGCTGTGTCGGGCGGCATAGTGCACGCACAAAAGGCTCCCGATCTGGGGATCCACTTGTTCTGGAGAGCACTAGAGAGTGTTTTCTGTGTTCCCCATCTCCAGTGTGTGCGTTGGTTTTTGTTCTTTTGGTTGCTGTTCATCTGCCTGTCCCGATGAACGAAAGCGACAAACACCAAACGAGCTGCTCGTTGCTTGAATAGATGCAAGATAGCATCCGAGGAGGGAGCCCAGCACGGCGAGCGACCGGTCCGCAAAAAGTCCGAAAATGACCAGGACACTCGTCGTCGCAGCGCAGTGTGTCCCTCAACAGGACGGATTGGGCGGCGGACGACGGCAGCTCTTTTTGAAATCCCAATAAGTAGTCGCTTTAGTGAAAATCTCTCTGTCCATCTTTCGATATACGGCGACGGCGATGGCGACGGCGGTGGCGACGGCGGCGGCGGTATAGTGCTGGCGGTAGTGGCAACGGCATCAGCATCGACGGCGGCGCGGCGTTGAGCCCCATTTGGTTCGGTTCGATGGATTTTCATGAGGATACCTTCTGAGATGCTGTTGGTGCTGCGTGGTAGTGCTTTGAGCTGCTGGCTGATGATGGTGGATGTGTTATGGATATTCTTAGTGACTTTCCGGCTGCAAAAACCTACACTCGGTTGACTTGTGACGGCAGTTCCCAGCCAGCAGCATAAGCCTCATAGACAATGCGGGCACTCTTCACATTCCTTCAGGAGGCAAATGTGCGTGCCTGCTGATCAATCTTGTGTGGGAAATAATCCGATTAACTCCTTTTGCGGGTATGCGTTTGATTGGGTTTCTTTCATGCGATATAGCCTCTCTCTCTGCGTTGGTTATTTTCACTTGGTGCGGTGTCCATTGTGTGCGCACTGTGCACCTTTCGGTATTGTGCTACCACATTGTGCCTGGATACACGGGATTGGCTAATCCTTGCCGTGCTGTTAGATGCCAATTTCATATCCATAGTGAGTGGTAATTTACGTCTTTGTGAGATGAGATGTGAATGCTTGTTGGACAGCACATCAATGTGTGGGAGTTTATTAACTTGTCATTCTATTCACAAGCTGCAAAGTGGACACATGCAGCTTTTCTTGAATAGAGTCCATAATTAGAAGTCCTCTTCCCTAATCTGATTACAAGTAACACCAACTGATCGTTGCAAATTAACAATTCAAATAGGCGGCGAGCGGGAGAGTCGTGTAACCCTGTTTGTGGTGACTGATGGGAGTTGTACTGTTTCCAAACCATTCAGGTAGTTCTCTGTCTTCGTTACCTTCCAGACTTCGACTGCAGTTTATGGCGACATGAAGAGGTTTATGGAATCCCGAATCTATAAATTTTCCCATTCCGAACGCTTGAAAGCTTGGCACCTCGAATTGAATGCCTTTTTCGACTGTCTGGCGCTTCGGTCTGACTATGTCTCAATCAAAGCCGTTTTTTCGACTTTAGTTCGCTCTTAAGTTAGCTAGCGACCCACAATTTCACACGCTCACAATTATTTTTGGGTCGAGTTTGTGCACTCCAATCATGGGATTTGTGGTGTACCCTTTTGGACCCGAAACATTCCATTCGTGCATTTCGTCTACGGTGTATTGATTATTCCGACGACGCCCTCCAACATCAATACCTGTCGAATAAAAATCTCATTGATAGCTGTGCCTTGGATGAAAGGGCGAACCCATGATCTCTGCTTGGTATGCATAAGGAGTATATTAAGGTATGTACCTTTACCATAAACGATCGGCAGACTATTAACAGAAGCTCTCTGACCTTGCTACTTGATACAATAAGCATGAAATGGTTGGCTTAATCGATGTCGCCCGTACAACCTCTACGATTTGTCTTCGCATTCATTTATTGATGGGGCCCAACATCACTTGAATATTTTTTCGGATTAAAGAGACCAATCCTAGAATCTTTTTGCTGTTGATCTGTGTTATTGTCGTGACGATTGGGAGGGGACATAACTTTTTCGTTTTGTTTTATTCTGCCCAAATTGACATACACAGCGTTTGGTGGGCGTAAAATTTTATTTGTTTTTAAACAGTGGGAAACTTATGACCTCAATAAAATATCTACACATGAGTATGAATAGATTTAGATGGTGTGGAACTTTCTTGTTAAGAATGTGACACTTGTTGTGAGCTTTTGGTGGCATTGCATGCACCATTCATACGATTGGTCTGTAGTGAAGGTGTCTCCAATGCTGTAGAGCAGGTAATGGAGGTGCTTTTTGCTTATCGATGAAAAAAAAATGAATAAAGCATTGCAAATATTTTGTTTTGCAGCCATATCCTTTGATACATACGTTATTTCACTATGCAGTTATTTAAGTCATAAAAATTTTAAATGAACACGAGTCTTGTCAGTTCTAACTTGTACTCTATTTTTGGTTGTCTGATTTTAAACAATTTACAATCGAGCCTCAATTTTGTTGCCAACATTGGCTTGCTCTTTTACATTGACATGTTGCAATGGTTGTAAGCATTTATGTATTTCATAATTATAATATGGGTGGAGGTGGTACAGTCAGAAGAGGAGACGAATCTTACTCCTACAGCTACGGGCGTGTTTTTGTTCAATCACTAGTTGATACAAAATACAAAATTTATAAAAATATTTATTTATTTGCGATATAACACATAAAACTTAGATGAACATAATTATTATTAAAAATAGTCTGTCATAGATGACTGAAGAGTGGACTTTTTATTTTGGTTTTCGAATTTTTCACATTGCGGCAAATGATGTGTTCGACCAATTCGCAAACAGATTAAAACAAATTAAGTAAAAAATCACTTAAACAGGGATAGCTACATCCTTCTATCGCTTACATAGTCTAAGCAAAAATCTTCGGTCAACCTTACACATTACATCCAAACCAACGTCAATGATCTTGTTTGCATTTGCTGATGGTCAATGTTCCCAGACCAACTTCTTTAGAATTTTTATATACAGTTAACTGTCCATGCATGTGATGAGTTGCAATTGCTGGAAGACGACAATCCTTTCGGCCTGACATTTGCCGATGAAGCGATGACAACCACGCCGAATAGCTTGCAATTATTGTGACAACAGGTTATGGAACACAATTATTGACTTTAGCTGAAATTCGAATAAACATTTGTGGACCAAAAGCTCTCAGTGCTTTGGAAAAGGTTATAATCGATGTGTTGAATGACCAACGACTTGGTGGACACGCGATAGCCAAAAGAATTAATGCCATCTATCCCTTATTTGAACGAAAAAAAAATGAAGGGTGGTAAAAACAACCATAGCACCAGCTGATAGAAGAGCAATTTTAAGACATGCTTCTAATTCCAGCTGGGAAAAGAAACCAAAAAGCCGGTGTTATTGCTTGCGTTTCCACCATAAGAAGAGCAATAAACAGTGCTAAAAAACTAAAACGGCGGAAACTTCAAAAATTGCCACCATTATGTCCTCAGCGGAAGTGCATGTGGTTGGATTAAAGCAGAACATAATAAATTCATGCACGTTGATGATAACATTTCGAACCATATATTTACATTTGAAAAATGTTGTAACTGAAGTTTCACTTGAAACGGATTGTCTATCCAGGATCTGTCAACTGTTAGGAAACGCCGTAAAAGTGCATGGAAGTTCCGGTTGAATCGAGAAGAAATCTTCACAGGAATAGTACTCCGTCGGTACACCGTCAGCAAAGTCGACACCCATCTTGGGGACTTGCAGTCAATTGATGGAGTTATCTTACACTATCCGAATGACAATATCCTTTGAAGTTGCTGTTGCTACACAAAGCCCAAAGGAAATTTTCAACTTATAAAATTAGGTAACTGGAACTCTTGAACATCAAAGAGAAAAACACGAAGAACAATTGTTCACGGTACAAGCTTCATTTTATTTCAATTGGGGTAATTATTAAACAATTGTGTTGAGCAACAAAATAATACATTTTATAGATTTTTATTTGATAGGTTTTTATTGAAATATAAACTATTAGATTTCAATTTAAACTTAAACGGCTGCCAGCTCCACATAAAAAACCATGAGAGCATGAGTAAACCATTTTTAACATTTTTAAAAAAGTTGTCTCTTTCGTTAGAAAGGGGAACTTTATTACCTTCAAATATAATTAAGGGCTCGATAACACAATGATGTGTCATCATTGTGGACTCGATGACAGTTGCTATAATCTTAAATATCTCATGGAACTTGACCTAATCGCCGAACACTATATCCTGGATTTTGTTAACATCGTCTGGCTCCTACGGCCGCAACTAAATTCAGTGAACTATCGTTCCAAGTGTGGGAACATAGTCTTCTTAATATTTTTGAAGTAACTTTTTGGCTCTTTAGACATGGTCATGAAAAGTCATGGTTTGTTGAAACACCATATTACATTATCTCCGTTTCGACCAAATTACACAAAGTATCGTTATTTTGATTACTGTAGAAGCTATTCGACTGATCTTGCATCAAAAGCTCGAACAGCTCATCTTAGGGACACTCTCTTTTTACCGGACAATGGCCTTTAGACGACAATTTCTCACCACATTTAATTTTGAATTGATGTTCCATACATTCACATGGACGGACAACTCCCTTAGACGGACAAAAGTGTTGCGACAGTGGCTCGTCGCTGTTCGCCTATGGGAGCTTTCACTGTACTGTGTACAGCCTTCGCAAAATTTTTTCATTTTCATTTATTTATTATAGCTATCGCTGTACTTCAAGAATAGTATGTTAGTATGTTATTATTTTGTGTGACATGATTGAAATTAGTGATTGTAAATTACTTCAATTATAATTTAAGATTGTAGACTTGTAATTTTAAAATGTAATGCTATTAGAATACATATGCGTAGAGAAAGAGTTAAAACTGAAGTTAGTAGGAATTATTACAGTTCGAGCGGGAGAAATAGGAGAAACAAGCGTGTCTGTACTCGGTCTTAGACCGTGCCTGTGAAGGTAGGTAATTCCATAAATGAACAGCATGAATGAAAAAGTGGTTGCGTGACATTAAACAAGTACGATTGGAGGGTTTGAAGGTAATATTACGACTTGATCGACAGAAGGTGATTTTTCATATAAATATTTTGGCTATTTTTTGTGAATAATTTTGAAGAGTAGTATGCACGACCGGTAGCATAAAAATGCGTTCAATTCGCATGTTAGGAGGATGCCACGTTGTTCCGAGACACGATCAAATCTGCGAAGGTTAAAAACATACCGTGCAGCCGCGTTGATTGCTTTTCTCAATTTTAGGGAGGAAGAATAATCACAGTCAGCGAACAACTCAGATCCATATGTCAAGATTGGCACTATAAGTGCTCTGGTAAGTTTTGATTTTACGTTAACAGGGAGAATATATTTGCCTCTTAGGAATGCATACACCTTTTATACTACGCTATCAATGTGGTCAGTCCACGTCAGTTCACTATTGCACATTATTCCAAGGTTTTTTTTACACATGTAACATATTCAATTGCGGTCGAGTTCAGCTCTATCAGCGGCAAATTGGCCAAGGAAGTCTGTTGTTTCGAGAGCGGGCTTTGGTTTTGTTAGGATTGAGCATTACACCATTTTGTGTAACCCAATTGGCAATTGAGCCCACTTCCTTGTTTAATTTAGCCCACTTCCTTGTTTATTTTAGAGTCTTCAACCATACCAAGAGCAAGAGGGAAACTTAAGAAGATTTGAACATCGTCTGCATAGATGGAAATTACAATAGGATAAAACTGAACTGATAAACATTGAAAATAATAACGGACCGAGAATGGACCCTTGAGGAACACCATAACGTACGTCACAAATGGAAACAGTTTAAAGTTTTGAAAAACAGCTTGGACTCGTTTAGTGAGGTACGAGAGAATTAATATATTAGTGGGATTACAGAAATTGAATTGGGTGGACAGTTTATGACAAAGTATCGTTGGCTCTACGCAGTCAAATGCTTTCGAGAAATCGAGTAAGGTTAGTATGGTCGTTTTGTCTTCGTCGACAGCTCTGCGAATATCGTCGGTTACTTTTAATAAGGCTGTGACACAGCTATATCCTTTGCGGAAACCTGATTGCAGTGGGTTTAGAAGCTTGTGTCGGTCAATATAATCTTTGATGTTTCGGCTAACAATAGGTCGGAATTCAGGCGGATTGGTTTTCTTGGTTACTGGGATTCTCTTAGCTTTCTTCAACAGTGTAGGGTAGCGCGACTTCATGATTATTGTGCTAATAATGTGCGTGATATGATGAAGTGAAGATCCGCAAAACGCGGAAGTCAGAGCATTAAAGCCGGAGATCAAAAACCTCCAACAATTAATTCGAATTAACTATAGCATGGCTATAAGCTTGCACTGGGGCAACAAAATCCGTGCTGTACGATCCAACAACCCGGGTATGTTCCCACAAGTAAATAAAATATTTCGGAGGAAAGATCAAAATGACATTCAAATCGTAAGACTTCCCAACACGACAGACAACGAACACTTACTGACTTCAGTTGGCATCGATCCAGATGAGGCAGTGCTAGACAATGACTTCTTTGTGATTGAAGATCCCCAAGAGAAGGTTACAGCTATTGGTGCAGTGTTCCAGAGAGTGTATACGGTCAACGAGGTTAGTAGGCCGAATCACGATCTGGAGAACAGAGCCCTGCTAAACCACTTTAATCTCCACAATGAGATAAGAGAATCCAGGTTTCAACAGGTTCAAAGACGAGAACATGGCACATAGTGCCGTCGCCAATGATGGGAATCACATCTTGATTTCTTAAGAAGATCTCCAGGGTATCTTTCACGCTGAAGAACAAAAAGTCAGTGGGAATCGATGGAATACCGCATATTGTGCTTCACCATCTTCCCCCCGAAGCGGTCCAAATTTACACAACCTTGTTCAACAATGCGCTGAGTAATGCACATTACCCCACGCACTGGAAAACAGCTGTTGTTCAACCGATCCCTAAACGGGACAAAGATAAGTCCATTCCCACAAATCTTCGGTCGATCAGTCTTCTTCCCTGCATAAGCAAGCTTTTTGAAAGATAGTCATTCGAGTTCTGAAGCAATGGGTTGATGAAAAGAAAATCATACCGGACAACCAGTTCGGATTCCGAGCGGGGCATGATACCATTAATGCCGCGTCAAAACTGGTGTCCGACATAAAATGGAATAAAAACAAAAACCAGTGTACAGGTGCCTGTCTGATTGACTTGGAGAAGGCGTTCAACACCGTATGGTTAGAGGGCCTCTTCCTCGAGCTGGTCAGGCTTGGCATAAGTAAACCATTGCTATACATGGTCTATGACATTATTATACGTAGAAAGTTCGTTGTGAAAAATGGTGACGTAACTTCCACTACGGTCTTTAACATTAAAAACGGTCTGCAACAGGGAGCCATCGGTTCCCCGATCTGTTTTCTGCAGATCTTGTAGGTTCCATGCCGCACTTAATTGCGTACACCGACGACCTAGTTGCGTACAGATCAGGTCCGAAGATCGAGGTAATAAACATATAATTCAGCGCCAAAACTGGCGTAAGTTCGGCATAGTTGACCCGCATGGTCGGCCGTTAGCTGTAAAAAGTGAAGTTAGAGATCTAGGCATTTGGCTGGATCAATAGACATACAGATATTGCTCTGACAAAAGCCAGAAAAGCCTTTGCTGCGGCAAGGAGGTTGTTTTTCAGCAGCCAACTTGATACCAGAGTGAAGGTTATCTGCTACATGGCCCTAGTACGGCCAATTATGGTGTACGTTTGTCCATTGTGGTTCAACGTGAGTCCTTCCCAGATGGAAAAGATGAGGGTGTTCGAGAGGCAGTGTCTTAGGAGCTGTCTCCGTCTGTATCACACACCCGAGTCTGAGTACAAGAAGTACTATCCTAACGAAGTCCTGTACAACGAGGCAAACTTGAACAGGATAGATAATTTTATTATTAAGCTGATTAGAAGGCACATTGCACGAGCTATGACATCTTCGAACAGTCTGATCTTTGGGGCTTATTACCCAAACGCCTTGTACCATGAAAGAGTGCGCCTCAACGGCCTTATTCCACCTGAAGCATTCCTCTATCTCGATCAAATTGGCCTAATACAGGATACGGATGGATGCCCGCTGATCTTCCATGTCGTACGCCGAACAGTGGACTGGCGACTCCAATACGAGCCGGATGTCGCTCGCAGCCACGAGGATCTCCTCCGATTCAGTAGAGCGATCTCTGCTCGGGACAGGAGAGAGTGTGCCAAAGAACGGCACTTTTATTGGTGGTTGCACCAGAACCGGTCTCCTTCGGCGTTGACTCTTCCAAACGGCGATACAGTTGACCATGGTGGCCAACTTACATAGAATTAAGTTATTTTAAGAAAAAAAAACTATAAAAAATCAAAAAAAAGGTGCACCACGGCGTATAGATGTATATGTTATGCATATACATAACATATACGCCTAGGTGCACACGTCTGTCTCTTACGGACATATTTAAGGTAATTTTAAGGTTATGTTAGGTTAAGTTAGGCTAAGTTAGGTTAAGGTATTAATAAGTTAGCTTTAAGTTATTTTTTTCATAGGTTAGCTAGTTTAAACCAAGTTTTTTCCAGTTTTCTTGGTAAATAAAATTAATAAAATATTGTCTCTAAAGACTTAAAAAAATAAAGTTGTTTAAGCCGAAAGGCACAAAGAATTAAATATTAGAATAGCTTAGAGTACTCGCATAGGGTCAGTAAGTTAGGATTAAATACAATAAGTTATTTAAGATATTTAAGCTAGTTTTAAGTATATTTTGTCTAGCAAGTAAGTTTTTCTCATTAAAATAAAAACAAAATTTACATTAAAAAAAAAGTGCTTCGACTCCTTCGTAGAGGGTGCCAGGTTCGATACCCGAACTTACCACCTATCATATCCATCTCTTTCGAGTCACTGACAATGCTCAAAGAGTATTCCTGTCTGGAAAAAGCTTCTCAAATTCGCCATTCGGAGTCGGCATTAAACTGTAGGTCCCTTCCACGCGTGAAAGAACAATAGCACGCACAACACGAGTGGTTGCTGAGAAGCTAGGCCCAGGTCCACCTCGGACTGCGCCACCCATATTATTATTATTATTATATTAGCATCTCACTTACGAAATAGAGACTAAAAAATATACAACATACTTCACTAGACAAGGGAAGGCGAGCTGGAGAAGAGCTAGGCATCGAAAGTTGTTGCTTCAACTGCGTAATTCGCATCACACTCATCTTCTCTCCTGGGCTATTTCCTTCTAAGCCTTCTGCCGTGATTCACCAAATGTATGTAATACCCATCACTTGATAGAGCCACAAGCATGTTAAATAAAATCGCAGATCTTTTATTTTCTAAACTTGATACCATCATAAATACTTTAACACGTCAACTCTGCAGAGTCTCTCGATTTCAAGTCCTAGTTCCCAGCGGTTTTTCATGTAATAACTTTCTCTTGCATTTCACTTGAACCCATTCGCCGACATCAAACTCGAGATTGTTAAGGCGATGACAACTCAGACCGACATGCTTGCTAATGGCCCCAAGTGTTTACCACCTAGAATTCCCACTAACTACAACCTCAAGTGTGCATCATCATTTCAAACGAATGCCCACAAAACTGCCGATTCCCATCCAACCGCTAGCCATAAATTGCCGTAATTATCCCATTAGCCCACCGCACAGTTACATGACGAACAACAAAAGGACATTCCACAAGTGTTCGCACTTTTATCGCCGCCGAGTGGACGCGTTGTAAGCTAAGACCCGCGCATCTCTGCTCGAGTCGAATCATCTCGGCGGTCTGGTGGAACAAGGAGGAGAAACGATCGACATCATGATCAGCGCATCGCGCATCTCACGCATGCGCGCACTCGAACGGGTTAAGTATGACGCAAGGAGCATAAATTAAAACTGACATCTCGATTTGGCGTTTTGTTTTCTGCTTTTTTCGGCGGCGGCGGCGGTGGCGGCGGAGCGGTGGCGGCGGAGCGGTGGCTTCTCGTGGCCGAGCTCTCAATAGCTCTTCAGAGGTGAACTGCCGCGGTGTCTAGCATCGGCAAGGCAAAGATGAAGAGGCCTAAGGTACCGCTTCGATGTCTCTTTGTTTTCATATTCCAGTGATGTACTTATCGCTGTGGGCTCTCGCTCTGTGTGTGACGATGGTGGTACTTCGAGTCTCCCAGATGGCTGCCCTGCGCGCTTCGAGTGAATAAATCACATTCGGAGCGGCCTATTCCCGCGTGGTCATGATGATGCGAGTGCACACTCAAGTGTGGGCCTTCAAGTGCGAGATGTGGACCCAACGTCAGGGCGAGCTGTGTCCCCAAAACACTGTGTGTGTGCCGATGCCGGTGACGGTGCCCGCGCTCACTGGAGCTTTGAGAGGGCACTTCAATCGTACGGGAAACCCCCAGATGAACCCGTCCTGGTATATATCAGATAACACTCACGCCACCCACCGCGTTGGCCATGGACGGTCTAGGAGGAAGAGAGTTCAGGCGGAGCTCTCTATCTTTACGCTGGAGCCCGCCGTGGACCTATGGGAAGAAAAAAATCGGCCAAAAGTACGCAAGAGGTCTCAGAATTGAAATCTCAGACCTCGTCGCGTCGCACTGTAGCCGATGTATGTAGGTGTACTGGTCGGCTGTGCGAGGCATGGTGCTGCATACATTATGACATGGATGCTGGTGGGGCGGCGGAATCGCGGGTAATTGTGTTGTGCATATGGTTCATGCACCGCGTTATTGGCAGTGTGGTGGTCGATGGTCGATGGTCGATGGTCGATGGTCTTCGCTGCATAAATTTATGTTTCACTTTCAATTAGGCTCTGTCTTGTTATTGCGTAGACTTGTTGCTGGCTGGCGGGGCCGTGTGGGGGCGGGTCAGTGTCTCCGTGCCGATGGAATTATGTTTGCTTGGCTAACAACTTCATATGGAAATTTTTACTCATACAACAAAAAAGAAATACAACCTCAGACCGGAGAGGAAAATTAAGAACCGCCTTTGTGCCTCAATCGATGTTTTTGATGCATGATGGGATAATTGAGAGGTATGGTAATTTGTTTTTAACGCTGCTTGTTGCAAGGTTTTTTCTCTCTCTCTCTTCCTCTCCGTCTCTCTCTTTCCGTTCCCCTTGTAGTGTCTTTGTTCCCAATTTATTGGATATTGCGTGCGGTATGACCGCCTTTCAGGCCGCCGTACTAGGTGGGAGCTATGAGCGGCAAATAATGGTATTAACTGAAGTCGGATGCCCAAGGCTTTGAGCACTCTACAGCTCGTGTGCCGGTGAGACGTTGATTGCTGCTGCGAGCGCAACTTCAAAATTGAGGCCACATCAGCGATTCAGTTAAACTCTAAAAATTAGCACTTGTGCATAAATTGAAAGTATTTTTATTAGTAATTGTTTTGAGTTCAATTGTGCGATCATATCTGGGATACATGAGTAACAATGTAGCGATACCACTTAAGGATGTTTGAGCGGGTGAGTTGAGATCGATTTATAGATTTCTTGGCAATTTTTCTGCAACCAGGCTTTTTTGTAATATTGAAAGTCTGGTGGTGAGAAGTAAAAAAGCGACTAATAATCATAACATGGGTTGCACTGCAGGACTTTAGGCTAGCTTCTATAGCACTTGGCAAGCGCCTAAAATTTAATAACTACTAGGCGCCAGCTTATCTATTCTCACCAACTTCTTTCAGTTAAAGCTGCATTAAGCAAACAAGACTTGAGCTGAGGGTATTCTAGCGTGGAGTAGACGGTATCAAGTCGTTTCTGTCTCTGTGGTAGTTGCGTGATCATTTAGAAGGCTCCGTATCCTCCTAAGTCCGTATAAATATTTCAAAAGAAAAAATCTATTCGTATTGTATAAATGTATTACATGTACTATATAATATTTACAATGGCAACACTTTCCACCATGCCATACACGGAAACGGGAAATGGTGTCTATAACAAGACACGTCAATCTTGTTGGCGTCTAGAATTAAGTCAGTCTTAAGTGTGGATTTGACCATAAAGTGCATCAATCTTAAAACTCTTATTTATTTCTAATTTTATGATAAATGTTGCACCCAAGAGAGGTACATCATCACTATATATATGAAAATTGAGCCTCAAATATTTGTCGCCAATTCACGGCTTAACGCATTTACCGATTTCAACCAAACTTTCACACACCTTTGGTATTGGTCTATATATGGTTTGTGTGATGTTTTAGTTAAAATCGGCAAACTTAGGTTTTTTTTTTTATACATGCGTGAAAAAACATATGAATTTCAGTTCATTTTGGGTTTTTTAACAGGTAATGTATATGCCACAAGTTTTCAAAAAAGCAATTCGCATTTGCTTTGATTGCTAGTATATATATATTCGAATCGCTGTCAAAGTGAAAATTATTGGAATTGCAAGCCAACGAAAAAATATCTGTTTTCGTTCTCTGCGTTGAAGTCTCAGCATTTCTCAAACCTCCTCAAACTTTTTCAACTTAACTAAATTGGCTATGTTGTAGAAGAGCAGCCCCTTGGAAATGTACTCACCGAAGCGGGTACGGGTTTTGTTTGCCTTCAAAAGATTTCCAGTACGTCTTGCATTTGCTATGACAATAACCAACCGTTAGAATTGGGCGGAAATGACTTTAAATATCCAGGCTTCTCCCACGGACAACTATGTGTATCATGTTCACGTGTAGTTACATAAGCTATTAGTTCTGTTTATTTATACCGGAGATAATGGATGATAGAGAGATATCCAACTTCGGCCATTTTTTCCCCTAGCCCACAACGAAGATGTAGTGGTAATCGCTTGTATTTCACTTATACATTTACAACGCTCGTCAATTCACCACAATATGGCGGCCGATTCGTGAATTTTGTGGGAAAAAAAGCGGCAGATTCATGAATTTAGTGGGAATCCATGTACTTTCCATGTAACGTACATGGGCATGTTGTTCGGAGGGTGTTCAAAAGTTGACTAGTATTTTTAAGGGAATGTTCTTACATTGTTATATGGACTTTTGTGAATAACAATGTATTGCAATGTCCATTTAACTGGAACTATTTGACCCTAAATTAATTCTTAAGTGTATATATAGCCCATTCATAAACCATACCTGACAAATTAACTCAAAACATGAAGCCCGCTTTATACACTTAAATCATGAATTCTGAAAAACTCATGAATTCAATTTAAACAATTTGATAAGAACAATGGGAATATATTGCAACTTTTACTAATGCTAAAAAATGGTTGTCAAAACATCTTACTTGTGATTCACGCTTCAATAATATTTTTATTATTGGTTAACTGAACGTGTCAATGTATTATTAGTTTTTATTCATATGAAAAAATTCACACTATGTTGTGCATTCATTAATTATGTCCAAGTATTTCAGATTTTAAATTGCTCAAAGTTTTAATGAATCGACTTCATGAACATAAGCTTTGTTCGTTCGTTTACCCCTCCATACTGTGTTGAAAATTGAACACCGAAATTTGAAAATACGTTCAAATAACGAGCGAATTTTCAAATAAGAACTGTAATTCACCCCAATACTAAGGTGGGGAAGGGTATCAGCTGTTCCACAGCTGTTCTCAAGAGCTCACACGTATTCACAGAAAGGGGACAAAAGGCGTATAAAAAACGCTGTCAAATGAAATCAAGGGGCAAGGGAGGTAGAGGTTGGATATCTTTATTATAGGTTATCTCTGATATATACCACAACTGCGGGCAAAGCAAGAAATGTAGTTTACGAAAAAGAAGAAGATATAAGATATATTTTAACTTTAACTTTTTCTGGAAAGTTTGAAAAATTTCTTAGGCGTTGGCTATTAGATCATGATTACACAAGTATTGAATCCATATTTTCTGACATTCTGGTGTAACTACATGCTTTCCTTTGTGCATTGTTATTTTTTTTTCTTTTTGAATTAAAATCTTTTACATGTATTTTTTACATATCCTTAATTTTTTTTTTTCTTCAATCATGTATATTTATTCTTGGTGTCACCCCACCCATAATTAAAACTGTTTACTGAAACCAGTTGAAGTGGCATTTGACACTATTTTCATACTTGAAATAAACGAAATATAAAATGTCACCCATATATTAAAATAATTAAATAAAATGAAAAAATATATAGGACAAACCAACAGTAAAACGGGTTTTTTTCATTCCTATATTAATGAGATCTCCCTAGCGAAGCAGCCACAGAGTCCGCTAATACTAATAAAGTCCGTAGAGTGCCAGGATCTAATTTCTACAGCAACCATTCGCGCTGTTGTTATCTCACAAGTGTAAGGGACCTGTCTACCTACCTACAGCTTTATGCCACCTCTGAACGAGAGTTTGAGAAGTCTTTTCAAATTTAAGAAACATTTTCCAGACAGTTATTACTCATTGAAAGAGGTAGGGCCGTGAAAATGTTTTTCCCTTTTTTTTTGTACAAAGAATCCTATGTCGTGCTACATACATGCTTCTGCCCAAATTCACATGCTAACCATTATAGTCAGAATATTCGAAAGAATTTTTGAGCTGCTCTCTCTGCTGCTTGTGGCTAGTTTAAAAATGATAGGAAGACGAAAAATAAAACCCATACCTTATATGCAAGATGGCTAGATCGATGTGATGGCTGAATATTAAAATGTTTACCCCAACATTGGGAGTCAATTGCATTTCTGTTAGTAATACCTGTACAGTCAAAAATGCTTATATACGGCATGGGTTGAAACGACATATCGGTATAACGACAAAATTCGTAGGCACCGGCTTACACTCCGTAGTGGAAATAAATACCCGAAGGACATATTTTTTCCCGGCCAAATGGTTTATGTTTTTCGATTCCACAAATATGAGAACCTAGAAAGCCAAAATTTTGTTAACTTTGGATCATCCGTTTGGCTGTACCGTTAGCTCAAATTTGGGACTTTGAAAACTACAAAAATTGACGTATTTCTTAAGCAAATTTGATGTGCCATATTTCCTAAGATTATGTACTTTTGAATCTAAAGTACATTTTTTTTTTAAAAAAAAGGTCATACATCTTGCCTTCAAACTGCGTTTTCAGTTTTTTTTCATATTGCTTACCAATTTTTTAAACCAAGCTGTTAAGTAAAGGCACATTTTTAGAGGGGCATTACAATGTTTGATGGACAATAACAAAAATGCTCCAAGAGTCTCCAAAGGAAGACCAACTTTTTTTGAAAGCAAAAAGTATTGTCTATCGATGCTTAAAAAACTAGAGACCACTTTTGACCACTTTGGGAGTACGAGGCATTTAAGTGGAGCAATGTCGTGCATTTTTCGGCATTTTCAAACGATTTCTCTTGCAATGCACGTATTGTGCAAACGCTATGCGAGATGCCGAGGATGTTTTTATTATTGTGAATTAGAATTGGGTCATCAAATTGTTATAATTATGAAACTAATTGCTTTTATCTTGTTTTTTTGCGGTGTCATAAATGCATGTCGCAATGGGGCAAAAAAGCGGGGTTTTTAGAGCGTTATTGGCAAATATCTATTTCTGACTTTGAGGCATCGGGAATTAGTTTATGATTCCGAAAATATTGAAGATTTCAATTGGGAAGATGACGTTTTGCTTTATAAAGATATCGAAAATACTTTAAAAATTGCAGTTGCATTCCAGCATTCGTTGTGCAAATTTGAAGTTTTTCGCGATGGCAAGTATTGTATTTGAATATAGATTCTTGTGCGATTACTTTTTTGATGGAAATATTTCCAACTTCTGGAGAGATATGCAGCAATTTTTGGATTGACCCCGACAAGTTTGGAGCTTATGCCCAGGAAACCGCTACAAAGGCTGCAAAGTTATATCCCTGGTATTATATGCCAGCAACAGTGCATAAAATTCTGTTCCACGGTGCAGAAATAATATCATCAGCAGCCTTGCACGTCGGATCATTGTCAGAGGAGGCGCAGGAAAGTCGGAATAAAGACTATAGGTACTATCGCATTAATAATAGTAGAACATTTTCTCCTTCGGCAACAAATGAAGATGTTATTCATCAAATGTTGGTATCATCTGATCCCTGGATTGCGTACTTAAGGCTTGAACCAAAAACAAAAGATTAGCTGCCACTTAGTACTGAAGCGCAAGCCTTATTATACTAAAACGACCGATTTTTCCATGTTTTTCATATAAACTAGTGGTTACAACGACTAAAAGTGCTTTTTTTTTTTGTTTCATTTTTATTTCATTTCCGGACAACTTACTACTAGACAAATATGACATAAATATCTATCTTAATATCTAATAATTCATGTTCTTAATTCTATCTTACTGACCCTTCGCGGGTACTCTCAAATATTCTAATCTAACTGACTGTTTGCCTTTCGGCGTCTAAATTATTAAGTTATTTATTGTTTTTTTTTTTTGTCCTTAGGACAGACTTTATTGTTTAATACTTACTGGCCAAGAAAACTAAGAAAAAACTTGGCGCTCTATACACTATTATTTTACCTAACCTAAATCTAAACCTAAACCCTATTACCTATTAAAAAGCCTAAGAGAACTTAATCTAACTTAATCTATGTCCGTAACACTACGGACGTGTACACAAGGGCTTGTATGTTTTGTATATGCGGAACATATATAATCCACCGCCCTTGTGCACCCTTTTTTTACCCCTTTTTTTATATATATATTTTTTTTTTGACTAAGCTACCTTATAACTAGATAAGTGGGCCGTTATACCAACTAAACGATTTGTATATAGGCAGGAGCCGGCGAAGGCGGAGACTGATTCTGGTGTAACCACCAAAAGAAGTGCCGCTCCTTACCACTCTCTCTCCTATCTCGAGCAGGGATCGCTCTACTGAACCGGAGAAGATCTTCGTGTTCGCGGACGACATCCGGTTCGCAGAGGAGTCGCCTGTCAACTGTTCGGCGCATCGCGTGGTAGATTACAGGACATCCTTCCGTGTCCTGTATCAAGCCGATCGAATCCAAATAGAGGAACGCTTCAGGTGGAACAAAGCCGTTGTGGCGCACCCTCTCATGGTACATATAATTGGGATAGTAAGCCCCGAAGATCAGACTGTTGGTAGAAGTCATACTTCTCGCAATGTGGCTTCTTATTAATTTGATGATAAAATTGTCTATCCTTTTCACGTTTGCCCTGTTGTACAGGACCTCGTTAGGATAGTACTTCTTGTACTCAGACTCGGGTGTTCGATACAACCGGAGACAAGTCCTAAGACACCGTCTCTCGAACACCCTCATCTTTTCCATCTGGGAAGGACTCACGTTGAATCACAGAGGACAACCATAGACCATGACTGGCCTTATGAGGGCCATATAGCAGATTACCTTCACCCTGGTATCAAGTTGGCTGCTGTAAAACAGCTTACTTGCCACAGCAAAGGCTTTTCTAGCATTGGTCAAAGCTTTCTCTATATGTTTGTCAAAATACAGAAAATGATCCAACCAAATGCCAAGATATCTTACTACAGTTTTCACGGCTAACGGCTGACCCCGGGGGTCAACTATGCCGAACTTCTTCCAGTTTACGCGCGTATCCCTTGAGGCCATGGCCAGCGGGGTGCGGAAAAGAACAGTTTCACACTTCTGGAAGTTGAAAAGCAGCTTCCAATCATCGCAATATGTCAAAGTGTTGTCAAAGTCACCTTGCAACAAGGTATTAATGACTTCTACCTTAGGACCTGATCTGTACGCCACTAAGTCATCGGCGTACGCGATCAGGTGCGGCATAGACCTTAGGAGATCTGCAGTGAATATAGCAAACAATATTGGGGAGCCAACAGCCCCCTGTTGTAGACCATTATTGATATTAAAGACTGTAGTAGAAGTAACGCCGCCACTTTTTACGACGGACTTTCTACTCCTCGTTGTCCTCGACCCACGTTTTCTGGGCTCGTATAACAATCTTTTCGAAGACTTTACTGATGCAAGGAAGAAGACTTATCGATCGGAGGTTTGACGGGATGCTTTTATCTTTGTCCCGTTTAGGGATTGGTTGCACCACAGCTGTCTTCCAACGTTCCGGGTAATATGCATTACTGAGCGCGTTGTTGAACAGTGTAGTGTAAATTTCGATTGCCGCCGGAGGGAGATGACTAAGCACGATGTTCGCGATACCATCTATCCCAGCTGATTTCTTGTTCTTCATAGATTTAAGGACTAAAAGTGCTTATTGTTAACAGTATGTCTGCAGATGCGATGCATGCATATGTTTACTCAGAATTTCGCAAACTTTCACTGTTTTTGTTTTGTTGTGTTTATTATTCGTTTTGAGTCTGTTGCAAATTTGTTTGTGAGATGAGTCCTGGTGGACGTTTTTTTTTTTTTGCAGTTCAGAGGTAGTATGTAGAAAACGAGTCAGAGACAGAAAAATCCTTACAATTGAAGAGAGAGAAAGCAGGTATCATTATCAGATTGGATAGCGAAGAGTAAATAAAGGCCTTGCCAAAGAGTATTCCTTTTCATACTCTACTATATCCACAGTATATTAGATGGGAAAAATATCGAAGATACTAATTGAGGAAGCATACCTTACCGTTAGAAAAGAGTTAATCACACATTGAGGTTGTAAAGACTCTGTTAAAATGGCTTAAGACACAGAGAAGTTCCCGTTTAACCATCAAATACTTGCATGTATTCGTCACAGGTTATAACGTCAGTCCCTTGGAGGTGGTTATAACCGATTTTGATACTCAGACCCAAAGATTCACAAAATTTCATGTAATTCGCTTCACATATGCAGAAGGCTCTCAAATTGTGACAAAGCGTATTCAATGAGCACTTTAGCACAATACAGTGAACCCTGTGTAACTTGACCAGCCGTGGTGCAAGTATTTGCGACCAACTTAGTTAGCTGGCCAACCTATAAGGGTGTCTCCAAGAAAAGAGAAACTGTCATTCCCAAACTGGAAAAATGAAATCATCTACATATGTTTATCCCAACAAGATTTAACATGAATTTTTCTGACTCTGTCTGAACATGTTGTTTCACACACATCAAAATGCATTTACCACAGTAGCGACCAGCAGATGACAATGTCGCTGGCCATCTTTACCAGGTTGTTTCGTACGATATGTCAAAAATGGCGGTCAAGATAGATAGGTACAGAGGCATTTTGAGGAATATCGATCAACTGCGGCAGGTGGCCAACTTGACAGGTTTCACGCATACATCATTCGCTCGTTATCAGTCGCTTTAAATGAGAAATTCATCAGACTCTTAGCAAGATGAAGTGCAGTTGATTATTGAATGCGGACACATCTTCAGTCAATAAAGGACTTAGACTTGACATCCAAAGGTCCATTTTTGCTACATTTTGCGCGCATGAGGCGACCACTTTTCGGAGCTGCTCAATACCGATGAGATCACTGAGTGGGAGTGGGACGACGAATAGAAAATAGATATAATAGAATTAGTTACAGTTCTAGTTCAGTGTGAAATCTGCCCAGGAAGTATTAAGGTAATGCGTAAAGAGGAAGTTTAATGACTCTCTCGTGTCATTAAGGTGGTTCGGGAACGCGATGAGACACCTGAGACCTGGCAAGCTGGGGTGATTGCCCAGAACAGAATACTCCAGCTACATGTACATTGCGTTGCAGAGCAATGATCGAGTCCAGGATAGTGAATGAATAGTCCGATTTTCGTACAACCGTACAACCGACCAGCTTTTCACTGTAAGAATGGCTTTTGAGAAGCCTTGGGAGTTTCTTTTCTAGATTTGGGAAAGGCATACGAGCGAGTTCATACAGTCTCTGTACACAAACTGTAGATGCTGTGTACGTGCCTTGGAAGCTGTTCCGGTTAACCGTGCAATGAAAAGTTGCTTTTCAACATTGACCCTGAACTTTTTCAATGGTGCGTTTTGTTACCTCTTCTTGGTGGCACAGCTAAATTATAGGTTTTTAACTCAGTATTCATTCTAACAACTCTCACCGGTGATCATGACATTTGGTTACTGACCGAAATAATATGTCCACAGTCGCAAAAACCGTCGATATGCGAAGATGGGCTTGAGACGCGGCCCGGATGTCATCACGACTGACGAGGTGTGCATTAAATGCGGCTCCGTCATGATGGCTTGTACCCAGAGACGAGGTGATTCGTTCAAATCCATAAACTCGCTTGATTTCGCGAGCTCTGGCATAACCCCTCATGAGTCGATGGCGGAACATCGAGTTGCCTAGAGATCTCTCGTACGTGCTTTGCCTCTGAGACCCCTTTAGTGGATCATGCCAGGTAAGAAGTTCTAGATGATGATGAGACACAGTCGAGGCAAGTTCTTAACCCTCATCCCTACTACCGCATCTAGGCGGGTTATACGTTTGCAAATGTTTATAGGTAACTGCCTTATTTTTGCAACTTTAAAAGCCCCTGTCCAAGCTCTAGTTCTAGTTTAAAAATTGAACTTTCCGTTGCAATTAATTTTTTGTTGCCAAGTTAAATTCGAAAATAACACCTTTTGGAAGACAATAAACGTTCTTGGGCCCCTTAAATTTTGTACACCTAAATAAAAGCGAAAAATTAATAAAAAGATTATATAATATTATCAGGAATACTTTGCTCCAAAATTCACACGGGTGTATGTCCTTTGTCCACAAGAAAGGAGACCCCTTCAACTGCGCCGAGGGATAAGTCTCCTCAACATCGCCTTCAAGATCCTCTCTGCCGCTTTGTGTGAGCGCCTGAAACCATTCGTCAACAACCTGATAGGTCCTTATCAGTGCGGTTTCAGGCCGGGGAAGCCCGCCATCGACCAAATCTTCACACTGCGGCAGATCCTGGAAAAAACCCAATAAATGCAGATCGACACCCACCACCTATTCGTCGATTTCAAGGTCGCGTATGACAGCGTGCATAGGGACGAGCTATACAACGCCATGTCTAGTTTTGACATTCCCGCCAAACTCGTCAGATTGTGCAGGATGACGATGGAGAATTCTCGCTGCTCCATCAAAGTCAGTAACGAACTCACCTAGACCTTCAATGTCAAAAAAGGTTTTAGACAAGGTGACGCGCTGTCACGTGATTTCTTTAACATCATCCTGAGAACGATCGTGCAAGACTCACACGCCAACACTAGAGGCACGATCTTCCAACTGCTAGCATACGCGGATGACATTGACGTGATTGGCAGAACACAGCGAGCCGTCAATGAGGCGTTTGCTGGTATAAAAGCGGAGGCGGCCAAAATTGGTTTAGCGGTTAACGAGGGCGAAACGAAGTAAATGCTGTCACCGAGAAAGGATAAAATCCACGACTTGGCCAAAACGTCACCATAGGCAGCTATAACTTCGAGGTGGTCAAGGACTTCGTCTACCTCGGCACTCAAGTGAACAGTACGAACAACACCAGTACCGAGATTAAACGCAGAATTACTCTTGCCAATCGCTGTTTCTTTGGGCTCAAGAGGCAATTGAGTAGTAGAGTCCTCTCTCGAAGGACCAAGCTAACATTATATAACACCTTGATCATCCCTGTCCTGCTCTATGGTGCGGAAGCCTGGGCAATCTCAAAAGCGGATGAAGAAGCACTTGGTCTTTTCGAGAGAAAAGTTTTGCGTTCAATCTTTGGTCTTGTCTGCGTTGATGGTTATTGGAGAAGAAGATTCAACCACGAATTGTCCGGGCTGTACAGCGGCATGAGCCTAGTCAGGCGTCTACGGATTCAATGCCTAAGATGGCTGGGCCATGTAGAGCGCATGGACAACACTGCTCCAGCCCGAAGAGTCTTCGACTCCGAACCAGTGGGACAACGCAATAGAGGACGCCCACGGAACCGATGGCGCACCCAGGTGGAGAAGGACCTCAATCAGCTTGGTGTGCGCAGTTGGAGACAGCTGGCTAGAGATCGTGCCGGCTGGAGAGGCTTACTGGTTTAGGCCCAGGTCCACCCCGGACTGTAGCGCCACCAGAAGAAGAAGAAGTGTTTCCTTTGTCCCTTAATAACACAAGACGGTCTCAAGGAAGTTTTAATATTTTGGACTATTTTTACTTTTAATTCAATAATCATTTAAATTTTCGAAATTTTATTTGCAAATTTTTTCTTGTTGTTTCCATACTCTTTTATGAAACAAATTTGAATCGAATCAAAAAAATGAGGTATTGAGAGTTAATTTAAGTAAAAAGGAAGGAAGGAAATATAACTTGCATGGATCTTTTTGATCACAAGTTCAACCAGACGTCTGTCATTTACGCGTATTTTCAGATTCACTCGAAAAATATATATTAACGTCAATGAAATTTATTGCCGCTTTTCAAATTTACTGAGATGTTTATTTGATTAGTTTCATAAAAATATTCTAAAAACAATTTAAGAAAAACGTAAGGACATTGTTTCTTTTTTTATTAAAAAAACGGCGTGGTGTAAATGTATAGTAGAAGGATATTGAATGCATTAAGTCCATTAATTGGCCAATACAAAGTACCTATGCATGTTTACTTTCAATTAAATGAAAGTGCTTTCAAATATGTTTGGACGAGGCAGCTACAGAAATTCGAAGCGAGACGTCTTTGTCTGTTCCTACCATCATAATACTTGCTACCTACTACACAATACACCTATCCCAAGACTTTTCTTTGTTTTGGTCAATTGTTTAGAAGTACAAATTTGTAAAAGTCTGTCAATCAATTTACGAATTCATAGGTTCATTGGTAGGTAGGGGAGGAGGGGCTGCTAAGGAAGGCACAAGCACACGTAGACGATGTTGGTCCATTGTGATACCCATAGGCAGACTACTACCACAGTTTCTCTACTTAAGTGATAGTGCCGTCAATTTGATCCCAACGGCAAATGGTGACTGGACCAGATTTAGAAACCACATTAAAACGTATTACCTTTGCTCTCACTAGGATTCCAACTGGGGACCCCACTAACCAAGGGCAGGCACTTAACTAACTTCACCATCCAGTCGTATTACGAATTCATAACTTGCTTTGAAAATCCTCTCCTTCACGACCAACTGACCATTCCAACGTCATGTCATGTCAACGGTTAAACGACTATAATCACTTTAATATTACGGCATTAAGGTATGCATTGGACGAGTAGAATGCAAAATCATTTGATGAAACACCAAAAGCTTGGCTTTCAACACTCCACAGTCCTATGGCTAACACGCAAAAGGAATTAAAAACCATTCCATCAAGTCAGACCACCCTCGTGCAGATCAATATTCAAATCTGAAAATTCCTCAGTCTGGTAACGATGCCCTGTGGGCAAAGTTGCCCCCGGATCTTTGAAATACCAAAAAAAAAAAAGCTAAAAACAAAACAAGAAAAAAAAAACCCCCCGAGACAACGGTTCCATATCTATGCATCTATTCATGGGACAAAGTCAACCCAAATAATCCAACAGTTGTATAATATCCAAAAATATAATGATCATATGCATGGTAAATAACATATTCACCTCATAATTCCAGTGACCCATCTTCTCTCCTTAACAAAGTCATTAAGTCGTCGTTGCTTTTAAAATCAAACTGATAGGCATGTTCTAGTATGTTAAGTATTTGCGCCCGCGGTCGTGGCCACGACCCTTTTCACGTTATCGCAGCCATTATTGAAATTCTGGATGGCTACTTTCATATCTACAAGCTTTAACTTTCTACAACAAACCTCTTGATTGGAATATCGAAGGACATTAATATTCATAGGCACATCACAACTCATAATAATAACGACCTGCTACTTTTATTTATAACTGCCGATTATAAATCACTGCAGAGACAACCAGCAAAATAAATATGATCACTTTGGTTTCTGATAAGAATTTCATGTCTGTGAGTCTTGTGGTTTTTATTATTTCACCGTAACAGATACTTAATGATTAGATCGCGCACTTAAGGTCGAATGGCTGTGTCTTGTTGGTGTGAATACGAATACTTATTCATGTATTCAACAGCTGTAGATCGGCTGGGATTAGATGCTGTGTTATAAGTTTACGAACACTGGGGGTGAATGCTTACCAAAGGCTGGTGCCTACTGAATGAGGAAAACGAATTAATGAAGCTTTCTCCGTGTGGGTTCTACTAATTGGCTCGCATATCAACGATCCTAAAATGTTTGACATGTTTATAAATATTAATAATATCAATTTGTTTGATTTCGTGTATAAACAAAATCTCGGATTTATTTGTTTCAATGGTCAAGCAAGGCAACGTTTATGGAGATAAGCGGGGCTAGGAGTCATGACTAATTTTAGCATTCTCATGAAACGGGAATAATTTTAAGGGGCTAGGATTAAATACAAATCAAAATCGGTTTCTTCTAGCCAACTCAATCTGTTGCTGACTAGCTCTATTTTCGCACTCCACGTAAGGCCGCTTTTAAGATACGATCAAATGCCGCCATTTATCGCAAGTCATCGTATGAAGCTTAGTTGCAGTCCACATCAATTCATGCGCAAGAATTTAACTATGGTCGTTCTTTGTCGGTTTGCGTGGGCTCGGTACAGAAGGAGTGCACTATCCATGACATAGCCACCTAGGCGAATGAAGGCATGGCATGACGACAACTGTCTCAGGCAGGTCAGGTAGTTGTTACAGGTGTTATAGTTCGTGTTTGTTCTTCGTTTTTAATCGTCATCAAATTACCATGACTTAAAATCACATGCAGCTTAAATTAACGAGACTCTTCATGCGATTATGAAGTGTATGGTATAAATACCAAGTGATCGTGACCGCAGATCACATGGTATTTATGTAGGCATTTGGAAAAAAATGTCAAAAACCAATCGAATTGAAATGTAATTAATGTTCAATACATTGGCTTAATATGATATTATGAAATGGTTACGGTTGAGACGTCGTGGCGTAGTGGGTTTGTGCGTGGACGCCTACGGTCGAACCGGTGCCAGGTTGGAATCCCCAATCTACCAACTTTCATAATTCACGGCTCCAGCTCTTTCGAGTCACTGACAAGGCTCAAAGAGTATTCCTGTCTAGAAAAAGCTTCTCAACTTTGCCATTCGGAGTCGGCATAAGACTGTCGGTCCCTTCCGTGGTTGCTGTGAAGCTAGGCCCAGGTCCACCTCAGACTGTCGCGCCACCAATATTATCATTATTATGAAATGGTTATGTAATTATTGAAAAAAAGATAGTTATTTTATGTGTGAGACAAATAAGAATAATTGAATCGGGAACTAGACTAGCGGCCAGGCGTTATCTTTTCTTTGCCGTTCTACTCTCGTCGTACTCCTCTCAATCAGCAAAAATGGAATACGCGTTTCCCTGTCCATCCTCGATCCAAATTAAGGTGTGCTAGTTTTATGATTAATGGTTAGACATCAACATTTATACCAGAGATTCGATCTTCATCTCCGTCTAACAGGAAAATTAAATTGGCAGAGGTTCTCAGCTGGTCCATTAATGTTTCGCATGTTCTTCAATTTTCATGAGTTCTCAATGTTCGTCCCATCCATTTATCCCCCAACGGTTGGACTGATTTGTATACGATAGCGACTTTCATAGGCACACTTCTCCGATATTAGATTTAGGAAAAACGCCTTGCGGAAATCCAGTTCAAGTTTTGAACCCGGAAATTCTTGAACAGACCTGCACTGTACAATAGAAATGTTTTATCTAGGTTCTGGTCTAAGGGCTTGGAACTACTAAGTCTAGGCCGCTTCGAGAAGGTCCCTCGGATTATTTTCGGTCCCGTATGTGCTGATGGTTCTTGTGGGTGAAGATCGAACACCTGTACAAGCTTTGTACAGTGACATCGACTATTTTAAACGAATTCGAGTCTATCGTCTCAGAGGAAAAGGTCATGTACAATGAATTCCAGGCTCCCGCCCGGAAAGAGTGCAGGCCCATAGGACGTGAAAACCTCGTCTACCCACATTCTTTGGGCTAGTAGGGAAACCTGGAGCTTAACAGGCACTCAGGACATAATGGGCCCCTCCGAATTTCTCTGTGTTGAGCAAAGTGGCAACACTGACAGTAATTTATCGGTGGCTATTGGGGAAAACCCTTTTTAAACATAAGTGACACGTGTGCTGTGTTTAAGCAAAAATAATGATTTTCATTGAGTTTAAGTTAGGTTAGGTAGGGGGAGTTGCTAGTTCAGTTTCACCAGCACACTTAGACCATGTTGGTCCATTGTGATACCCATAGTCAGACTACACACAGTTTCTCTACTCAAGTGATAGTGCCGTTAATTTGATCCCGACGGCAAATGGTGACTGGACCAGATTTGAAAACTAGATAAAAGCGTATTAACTTTGTTTGCACTGGGATACGAACCGGGGACCCCTCTACAGGCAGGCACTCTCCCAACTGCTCCATCCAGTCGTGAGTTTAAGGTATTTTCTAATAAATTGAAGTGTGTGTTTTTTAACAAAGATGAATATTCAGTTGGATCCTGTTTTAAGTGTGCACATTGATCTTGTGATCTTGTGAGAGGATGATGTTGGCGATGAATACATTACGCTCTTAAGAAACTACAAAATGCTCGAACTTTTTTTTTTCTTTTAACCGAGTTTTCTTATATCCGGAGAACGGATATAAGAAAAATGTTTCTTTTGCGAAAAAATGGAAAGAAAACTCGTTCGTACACGGAACCCTGGTACTGACAATGTAGTTGGGGATTTCTCATTTAATTGCAAGTTGACAAAATTGGAACTGTTTTTTTTTGGCACTTTTTTCATTACCTACTCCAATTATTTGCTTATGACTTTGTCAAGCATTTTGAATTTCCTCTGGTTTTTACATTTATGTTTTTCGATTTTTTAACCTTCAAACCTGTATACTTTTTATTATTTTAACATAAGTGCTTTGTGTAATTTTATATATTCGACCTTTTATAATTTTCATTTCTTGTAAAATGCTAGTTACGTTTTTTCTCAATCCTGAAATGCCTTCATTTTTCTGTAAAAGTACAACTTCGAATCCAATTTCAAACTGAACGCTAACTGAAATCCCTGTAATTCCCTAATGTAACTTTCTCTATCAACTGTTTTCTTAAAAGCTCCTTTACAATGGCATTTACTGAAACATTTTTATTTCAAATATTTTCTTATATCCATCCAATTCTATAGCGATGTATAAGGTTCGTGATATAAAAACAGTTTCTTTTAACAGTGTTTTTCTTATAAACGATATATTTTACATTGGTGTACATTGGAAGGGACATGGGTTTTTGTTTACGCTTTCTTTTAAAACAGTTTTTCCTATAAGCGTATTTCTTATAAGCGTAATGCACTGTACTAAGCTTTGCTTTGTGCCCATTATCCGCCACCTTGTGCCCCAGAACCGGCGTTAATGGGCAACTTCAATCCTTTTTTAAATTAATGTAACATACTTAATTATTTTTTTTTGTTATTCTATTCCATGTTGGAATTTTAAAACAATTTTCTTTCTAATAAAATTGCTTTGGAGACAATAAACATATTTTTTTTAGTTTTAATTTAAAGTAGAATCTTAAAGGTCTTGTAATGCCCCGGCTTCCCATCTGTATTTTACTGTTTATTACATATAATGCGCATAACTTACTTAAGTTGTTGACTTTTAATAATAATAATATGGGTGGCGCTACAGTCCGAGGCGGACCTGGGCCTAGCTTCTCAGCAACCACTCGTGTTCTGCGTGCTATTGTTCTTTCACGAGTGGTTTATTATTTAATCCATCGATACTATAATTAATTATAACAAAAAAAATATATAAATAATAATTATACAAATTAAACGATAGTTAAATCAGTTAACTAAGAAATTAAGATATTGTGGCAATTCTAGGAACAATGTACAAAATATCGCTTGTAGTAATTCTAAGAACAATGTACAGAAATCAAAAGAGAGAAAAAATGCAGCCAGTAAAAGAGTAGATAGAAATGATTCATTGTAAAGTAGGAAGTCAAACGGAGTGAACATAATTTGGAAAGAAATAAATAATAATTTAAAATGAAGGAGAGTTGTTTGAATAACGTAGCTTACAAATTGTTTAAATAACGTAGCTCACAATAACCTTTAAACAACCTTTAAATTTAAATTGTGTTTTAAAATGAATTTCACTAATTAAACTAATGTAAAATTTAACCCGGGTACATCTGGAGACATTTAGTTAAAACTCTACCGAACTTTATCTTCTTCTCCAAAGCAGATAGTTACTTTAGGAATTTTTTTTAAATAAATATGCTATAGATGAGATCTCCCAATTGAAACTAACAAATGTGTGCAAATTAAAGTCAATTAAATTGCAATTAATTTTGTTGACTTTTGTCCAGTTGGCATTTATTAGATGAAACACTATGCTACGGTGGCGTGCCTATTGAAAAGGGGATCTCAGTCTGCCGAACGAATTATGGGAAACCCTTTGTATCTAAAAGTGTTAAAGATTAAGTGGATTTTAAAATAAAGTTTAACTACCTGAAACAAGAAGACCACATCCTTCTGTTCTGGAATAGAGTAAGCTTTATAAAGTTGGTCAAAAGACTACGTCACGGTCAGATTGACTCCTACGTAAGATTAAACATGCACACGAAACAATAGAGGGGCCAGAAAAGGGGCGATTTTACAAAAACCTCTCTCGGACCGTTCCAGGACTAAATACTCTATCGAAACCCAACTCGGGCTTAATCAACTCAATTACAGCACCCCACGATATCGCGCGAAGAAAACTCTTTGTGTTCGCCTGTTCCAAGACAAGCTAAGGCAAAACCTCCATAGTCTAGTGGACCAATGTTCCACCTTCTCAAGAAGATTTCAATTGATGAACTTATGAGTCATTTTTACGGTCTCCAGGAGATGGTACTTAAACAGCTTTAATTCACATGTTCCAACAGACTGACTGAGAGTAGCGACGATTCAAAATGACGATGTTGTAAAAAGTTTACACACATTCTCAGCTCAAGTTTACCTAGCTTTAGAAAACATCAAATATTGTCATCACCCAATAAACCCAGACTGATCTTATTCCGATTTCCAAAACGAAATGAGATCGAATTTAGATTCGGTCGGGTTACGTAAGGCCAACGAAGATTTTGCTTGATACTCTAAGAAAGTGTTCTTATTTTGGTTAGTTTGGTTTGAATCCAGAATGGTGTCCAGGCAACAAGTGCTCACTGGTGAACAAAATCTCTTGACTTGTCTACCAACAGGCAACCATTACTAATTAAATGTTGCCCGTGCAAAAATTGCAGGCTTAAGTGCAAGATTCCCAATTCCAAGAAAAAATCTTATCCGAGCAAGATGATCATTGTTTTAATTACGATTGTTAACAATAATATAATGTTAACAAGAATAATAATAATTATTTTAATTGCTAGGCAATTATTCAATACCAACCGACGCTGAATAAATCGATTATGTCAAAAGAAATCCACAAACGATTTGTTTTATGCTCGACTTTGCACACTCATTGTGGTGTCAGCCATTTGTCATTTCCAATGACCTGTCCGGCGTTATGCATGCAACGTCGCGGAGCGGATACTCAAACAATTAGTCCGAGGAATGAAATGAATGCAAATTAAATACTCTACCTATCAACAAACACACACGGCGACTTGTATCCGCGACATAGGATAACCGTCAAAACGCAGGTTCACAGAGTGCCCCAAATGACAGAGTCAACCGAGCACCTAGTTCTCGTATATTTATGGGTCTACATCGATTTGGGGTTCTCTTCGGCGATTTCGTATTGGTTTTTGATTTTAAATTGAAATTAATAACAAAATGTTAACAAATGTTAACAAAATGTTAACCTGATTAGAGACCAGAAATGTTGGGGAATTTGAATTAGGGGCCCGAATCTGAATCAAATCAGCGGTCACGAGTGATCTTTGTGGCTCACTGATTTTGCATAGAGAACTTCGTTAAGACAATGTATTTCAACCTGGAGTGGTTCCTGCGTGCATCGTCACTTGGGACACCATGCTGCCCCATGAGACGATGTCTGCACCACTGTGCCGGACCATTGTACTCTAAATGGGAGAATATTAAATATATGTATTTAAACTGGAAGATGATCGGAAAATAAACGAAAAATCTAAACACAAATCTATTCAACATGAAAAATTGGAATCAAATTTATTGCCAATAAAGCGAGACGGTGTTTCATTAGCGCTCAACTCGGCAGGGTGCTCCGCTCTCGGATTTTCAGTCAAAAATTATGCTTTATAAATATTTTGTTAATTTATTTTCGGAATAATTTGGTGTGTTATAAGTTTATTGAGTTTTTGGTTTCAATCGCCACTGCACCGTTGAGGAGGGTGAGAGGAGATGTTTGTTAATTAATTAAATCGATGATTGATTGGATTTATTTGGTGCTAATTACTGAAGAATTTTATTTGAAATGTAATTCTGATGAACGGAATTTGTGAGATAATGGAAATGGGTTTGATTTGAATTTATGTAAAATTTATAATCTGATTTGGTCGTCGATAGGTCAGGCCAACAACACAACGGTGAACATAATTGGATCGTCCAGTCCAATTTGGGTCTACTGTGCCGCATGAGAAATGGGAGAACGATCCAATCTAAGGCATTCTTAACACGGACCAAACTTAGGGAACTTCTACACAGTATCGGAAATGAGTGAAACCTGAGGCCACTGCAGTCTCTAAGCAAGTCTAATTTCAGTTTTGAGCGAAACATCAATTTGTCTCCAACATTTTCAGATAAGAACTAGTCCTGATGAATCCCGATGGTCGTTGAAAGCTGTTTTTTTTTTTTTTTTGATATAAAAAAGGGTTCGATATTGTGTGGACCCTACAGGATCTTACCTAGGCGCTCGAATAAACTCGTGTTGCTGTACAGCCCTTATAGGTCGTGGTTGAATCTTCTACTCCGAATGCCCTCAACTCAATCAGGATCAACGCCATACTTTTCTCTCGAAAAAACCATAGACTTCTGATCCCCTTTTGGAATTGTCCCATGCGCTGTAAAGCAGGTTTAGAATAATACAGTGAAGTCTCACTTATATGAACCCTCAGTTATATGAATTATTCCAATATATGAACCGCCAAATTTTTGTACTGGAATTCAGTTATATGAACTGATGCTCTAATAAATGACTAGTGTACAGTACAAATCGTCATATAAGTGAATTTCAGTTCATTTGCATTTGCACGTGCAAGACAGTTAGTGTTTTTTATCGAAGAGCCAACAATGTTCGGCGTGGTTAGTCAATTTGTTTGTACATATTTATAAAAAAAAACGTCTGGATAATGTCGATGCAGGCTCGGAACCGACGAAAAATTCGTAAGTGTTTAAATATGGAGCAAAAAGGGGAAATTATCATGGCATTAGAAAATGGGCAGTCTGAGAAGAGAAGGGCAGCAGAGAGAAGCCAATGTGCCCATTTCAAGCGAAATCTTACGAAATCAAGCTTTAATTTCGTTTAGACTCAAGTACGGAGAAGAAAAAAAAATGTTCTGCCGGTAACGACTGAATGACAAGGTTTAAAAGGAGGTTTGGCATCCGATTATTGGCTGTATGCGGAGAAGTGTAGCCGGAACTTGTTCCTCCATTCAAGCTTGAGCTTGAACGAAAAATGAAACAACTTGGACTAGAAAAGGAGCAAATCTTTAATGCAGATGAGTCTAGACTCTACTTGCAGGAAAAAAATTTGTGTCTGCCAATGAAAAAACTACCCCCGCGAGGGAGATTGCAAAAGAGCGCATAACGTTCTTAGCATGTACTAATGCTCATAAATTAAAGCTTTGCGTTATTGGAAAGGCCAAAAAACCAAGACCAAGCGTTCAAAAATTTTGAAATTCCAGTTTGTTATGATCATTTAAAATCAGAGTGGATGAAAAAAAAAGGTAAATTAAAACTCTTATAGATCTTAAGATGCTTAGGTCCAAAAACATCTCGTGAAAAATGGATATCCTCCAAAAGCATTGCTTCTTTTGGACAATGCTCCCAGTCATCTTCCTGCCGATGAACTCATTAGTGAAGATGGTCAGGTTACAGTTATGTCTCTACCACCGAACGTCACCTTACATATACAACCCATGGACCAAAATATAATAAGACTGACAAAGCTGTATTACCGCAATTTGTTGCTGCATAAGATTATAGCAAGACAGGAGGAGAGTATATTCTTCTAAAAGCAATAACTATGAAAGATGCTGTTTCATATTTAGCAAGTGCGTGGGAGAAAATCAGGACAGAAACAATTGAAAAATGCTGGCGTGAGATATTTTGCAATCCTGATGATCAAGACTTCAAAGAAGCAGATGATGTGACGCTGCTCATAAAAGCTTAGCGATGATAAAAGAAGCTGTCCCTGGTGAAAATATCGGCAATCATGCATGGCAAAAGCTAGCTGAGGATCCCATGCCTATCATAGAAGATACGGATGATGATGATGATTCATTCAACCATGATACTCCAGAAGATTAACCACCGAAAAGAGTTCAGCTGTCAGAGGCAATGACAGCTCTTAATATACTGATAGATTGGGGTTCAGAAAATGAAATTCCTTACGAAGATGGTGAGAAAAATCCGTGAAAGACTTATCGATCTCGGATTTACGAAAACTATTCAAACAAAAATATCTAGCTTTCTTAACCGAGTTTAACTCAAAAAGTATCTTATTTATATATATATAATATCTTTATATATTTTTTTACATTAACTGAATTAAATAAATATGAACTTTAATTTAATTTTTTAACCTAAAAAATGTTTTATTTCATACTATACATGGTTCTAATATATGAACATTTCAGTTATATGAACTGGCCCAACAATCATTAGTTCATATAAGTGAGACTTCACTGTATAATATGGGTGGCGCTAGAGCCAGTAGTTGTGAGTGCATTTGTTCTCTCACGAGTAGGGATAGTTTAATGCCGACTCTGAACGGCCAAGTTTGAGAAGCTTACTCTTTGAGCATTGTCAAAGGCTCGAAAGAGGTGGGACCGTGAAAATTATATTTGGTCGTACCGGGCGGGAATCGAACTCAGGTAGCGAGGCTAAGCTTACACATACCGCGTTGTGGGTAGCCACAGCCACCACAGGTAGAGCAGGTTTGGGATGATCAATATTTAGTATACACTCAATTTGATCCTTCCAATAGTCTAGAGCCTAAAGAAATATCTATAGACAAGAGACATTCCGCGATCGGTTCTGCAGTTGTTTTTCCAATTCAGCGGAGCAGATGTAAGTAGATGAAGGCACTGATAACTTCAAAGTGATTGTGATTATCTGCGTGTTTCTTGAAACAACATACTTCTTTTTCCCCTCGTTCACTATTACATCCGTTGTAGGCAGGATGCAAATCACTTTGGGTCACATGCGGCATGTGACATGAGTGATCAGTAAGTAGGTTGCCAGTTCCGTATCAATCATACCCTTCATTTATCATATGAATGTCATCCTCAACGTATTTTAACTTTGTATGACAGATTGCATAGTAAAATGTTGTCAGAGTCTCAGTTGGTAAAGGCAATGGATTGACGAGCACGACGAGCAAAGACGTATTTAACGTCGGAACGGTGTGCACCGGCCAATCTACCACACTCGAAACAAATTTCCATAGGAAATTACTGAAATAAAACCAGAAGTCTGCGAAATTATTGTAAAATTGTCAGAGTCTCAGTCGGTAAAGACAATAGATTGACGAGCACAAACTGACGTTAAGGGATGAAATGTGTTATCCAGAGCATTGGAAAACTGCGATTGTACAACCCATTTCCAAGAGAGGAAAAGATTCTTCGAATCCTTGCAACCTCCGGTCAATTAGTTTCCTTCCGAACATCAGCAAGGTATTCGAGAAAGTGATAAATAGAGTTCTGATCAACTGGACTAAGGACAAAAATATAATTCCGGATAACCAATTCGGTTTCAAAGCGGGGCATGACACTATTCATGCTGCGTCGAAACTGGTGTCGGATATCCAATGGAACAAGAGCCAGAAACAATGTACGGGTGCCTGCTTGATTGATCTGGAGAAGGCCTTTGACACCGTATGGTTAGAAGGTCTTTTTTACAAGCTCAATCGGCTAGGCATTAGCAAACCACTGCTGTACCTACTGTGTAACATGCTTACCGGTAGACGGTTCGTAGTCAAGAATGCCAACGTGACCTCCGCAGGTATATTTGAGGTAAAAAATGGTCTCCAACAGGGTGCCGTTAATTCGCCGATCCTGTTCAACATTTACCTGAGCGATCTGTTAAGTTCTCTTCCTCACGTAATTGCGTATGCCGATGACTTGATCGTGTACAGATCAGGCAAAAAGATCGAGGACATCACTACTCTCACGCAAGGTGATTTCGATTCATTCATGAGAAGTTGCGATGACTGGAAGTTGAGTATCAACTTCCGGAAGTCGGAAACCATTCTGTTCAGGACGCCGTTGTATAAGGCCTCGGCGGATACGAGAAAGAATTGGCGAAAGTTCTCAATCGTTGGACGACACGGGGAACCACTGGCGCAAAGGACTGTAGTCAGATACCTGGGGATCTGGCTAGATCAGTATCTATATTTTAACAAACATGTAGATGCTGCTCTGGCCAGGGCCCGAGGAGCTTTTGCTCTTGCAAAGAGACTGTTTTACAACAGCCAACTCGATGCGAGGGTGAAGGTTATCTGCTACATGGCCCTCATCCGGCCAATGCTCACCTATGGTTGTCCTGTGTGGTTCAACGTGAGTGCAAGCTTGATGGAAAAGATTCGGTTGTTTGAGAGGGCTTGTCTTAGGGCTTGCCTTCACATACATAAAATTCTATTCCAATAAGGTCTTATACAACAGGGCAAACTTGATAAGAGTGGACAATTTCCTGTTGAAGTTGAAATCTATTTTCCGCAACCTATGGTCGACTTATATATCTTAGGGTAGTTTTAAGGTAGTTTTTTAAGTTGTATATATGTATGTGCATACAATAAAAAAGTATATATATAATACATATAAAAAAATAAATAAAAACAAAGAAGGGATGTATATGTGTATACGTGACGATACATGGATATATGCGTATTCACATGTGTATAGGGGTATAGACAGGTGTATATGCATGTATACGTAGGTTAGCTTAAGTTAGTTAGTAAGTTTTATTTTAAGGTAGAATGTAAGTTACCTCGTAAGTTTTTATATAAACCGTCCAGTCATTAAGTTTTAAAATTTTTTCTTAATAGTAAGTTGTTCTTTTTAAATTTTCATTTATATTTTTCTCCGTAAGATTAGGTCGAAAGACATGGATCAAGAATAAGTTTAGCTTAGAGTGCCCGCCTAGGGCCAGTAAGTTAGACGAACAATGTTTTAGTTCTAACTAGTTTTAAGCATTTTTGTCTAGTATGTAAGTTATTATGAATTGAATAATAAAAATGAAGTAAAAAAAAAATGGGATGAAATGTGTTCTTCCCGGTTGAACTTTTGATCTACTAAATCATTTTACATTGCAAGGTTTGACTCATTGTAGAGGGTTTTATAGTCTTCCAAGGAACATTTACATCCCAAGGAATTGAAATATTTTTCACAGTCTGGTGGCACATTTCTGCTTAGGTTGAAATACATTATTTTGGTTTTTAGCTGGCAATTGATCTATACTCCATAAACCAAATTCGATACAAAAATACACATCAGAATAAACATTCCAACCTTATTACCCGCCGAGATCGCCTGGAAAAGCAGTTACTTTTCCAACAAATGCTTGATCAAACAGAGAGTTTATTAAAATCCAAAACAAGATAGGCCAAAATACAGATCCTTGTGGTACGCCAAGTGATGTTAACCGACCAATGGACATATGTAAACAGTGAGTTAGTGCCAGTCGCCGTGGCATAGTGGGTTAGTGCGACGACTCCTACGCAGAGGGTACCAGGTTCGAATCCCCATTTTACCTACTTTCATAATTCACAGCTCCAACTCTTTCGAGTCACTGACAATGTCTAGCTAAAAGTTTCTTAACTTCGCCGTTCGGAATCGGCATAAAACTGCGGATCCTTTATACTCGTGACAGAACAGTAGCACGCAGAACAGTATCAGCATGAGGATGTAGTCCGAAGACAAAGATCTGTCGACTGCACTGGCTCGGCCACATCGAACGCATGGACAACAATGCTCCAGCTAAGAGGATCTTCGAATCCGAGTCTCCTAGTTCGAGAAGAAGGAAGACCCAATCTCCGGTATAAGGACCAAGTAATAGCGGATGCATGACAGCTTGGTCTTGACGACTGGAAGCAGCATGCCCAGGACCGTCAAGAATGGAAAGCAGCTATCGCTCAGGCTCGAACCCTGCATGGGTCGTTAGCCTGATAAGTAAGTATATATGTAATTAAATACAACATATAAATAATAATATTATTTGTATGACTTTAAGGATCCTGATTCTAGAGTTGGTTAGTGAATGAAAATATCTTTTCAGAAATGATGTTGTAGAACACAGCGCATTGGCTTTGTTAAAACTTTTTGACAAAGGTGTCTCGATGAACGATAGCTCTCTATCCTCACCCGGAAACATTCCGACAAGTTTGGCAGGTGTCCATTCACTCGACCTAGCGATGTTTAAGTGACCTACCTATAAGTTGCTGAGTGTCCATCTGCAGTTCTTGAATCGCCGTCGCAGCATGGAAATATGATCTACCAGAGTGTTGTCAAACGGTTTCAGGTGTGCACATAGACAAATGAAAATCTTTTAAAGGGACAAATTGTCCACACAATTAGCTTTATTCAACCTCAGTAGCGGCGTTGGTATCTTGGAATCTCCGGATCGGGGCGGGGACAATTTGAGTACCGCATTATTTCCTCCAGAGATATTTCGATTATCGTCCCCGTTTAAATATCAGCAACAATTTGTCAAAGGGTGACCCGTCCAATGACATCCAGCTGTCAAAATATTCAGTAAGGTTTGCGAATTTGACAAATTCTAGCCTAAAATAAAGTCTGAATAAACTTTATATATCACAAAAATATTGTTTCATCTGGCTTGCTGTAGAACCTAGGCGCTAGCCCTCTACGGGCTGTATTGTCACCCATTTTATATTTTTATTGTTACTCGGAATCGACTGCGCCTATACCAACTAATGTCAATATTCGTCCGGCTGGCTTATGTCTAAACGCTGGTCACACTGTGGTAAAACATTCCTTTCGAAATACTACATCATCTCCTCGATCATGGGTTTCTCATGTTCTTTGCTTCTTGTTATACGGTTTCTTCTCTTAGTATAAGGCTTGGATTCTTCCCTTCGTTTATGATCGAAGATCTCCTGTAGTTCGATCCATAGTTGCTTTGAAGGCTGGTCCAGGGCCATGGCTAGCAGGGAACGAGAGAGTAAACGAATTGACCAGACAAGGATCTAAAATAGACATCAGCGAAGCGGACATGCAGCCACCGATCAGTGCACTGCACCGGACTATTAGTGACACCATACTAAAAGCAGGTAACTTGTCTTGGCTCGCAAGAGATAATTGTCACACGACAAGACCAACATGGCCAGACCTTATCAACGGCAAAACAAAGTTGCTTCTGGCATTGGACAGTAACTCGATCCGTGTACTTGTCGGAGTGATTATAGGACACTGCCCCATCGGAGCAATGCTCCGGAAATGGAATGCAGAATCCAGCGATCTCTGCCAGAGTTGCGTTGACACGATCCAACATCTGCTTTGACACTTCTCAGCTCTCCTGAATCGGCGCTAGCTTCGATGAGCCAAAGATTCTTCACAGCGACTGTAGACTTAGTGAAAGCGGATGTATCGGATCTTCTAAGAAGAGCCATCACGTGACACAGGATAAGTTTAATGAGAATGTGTACTCCCGAAATGAAGGGATTCACAATGAACCATAAGGCCTCCGAATAGAAGACATGTTCTATCATCACAGTCCCCTTCCAAAACCTATCCTAACCTAAGCTGCTTTGAAGACATCAGATCTTGCTGCATGTGCCCGCCTGCACTCGTTGTCAAAATTCCTAGCCACATTAGGCGAAAAACGAACGACATCGAGTGACGTACATATTTAACGTCGGAACGATGTGCACCGGCTTATCAATCTCAACCATGACACTCGAGAAAAAATACGCAATTTCTGATTTAATACCAGAAGCCTGCGAAATTGTTATTTACAATTCATTAACGGATATTGTCTCTACTTCTGCTTCCACACATGGCGTTAAATGCAACAAATGCCATCAACAAATTATCGATTGTATTTATTTTTAAAGCTGTTAAAAAACAACCATCGACCTGGAACGTAAAAAGCATGATGTACCCGCCTTAGCGTCCATTCAGACACACGTTATTCCTTTTAAATCACCCACCCAATCGACCACAAATAAGCACTCATTTATGCACCAACTCCTGTGCCCCAAACCCATTCGAGAATATCAACGTAATTAGTCCTGCTTGGCGCATATCAAGACCTATTAAGTGTGCAGGTAATGACATTCACATTCACACCCAACTAAACAGCAAACCAGTCCCGTAGACTCAGAATGGCCGCCACCTCCATTCGACTTGTATAACAATCTTAATGAATTCCATATAAAGGAAATTCAAATTCAAATCCAACCCGGAATTTTCGCAGCCAAACACAACAAAACAACGAACAATATCCTCGAGACAAGAAAGAGAAAAAAAAAACAAAAAAACCACAAAGAAACAGAAAATATTCAAATTCGGATTCAGAGGAGACAACCTACTTGCGAAATGGCTAAACGTCTGCATGCAGCGGCGCGGCGACCGGGTGCATTTGTCCAACATACCAGTCACACATTCTCTAGTCTCGCAGACAGGGCCAGCATGGCACTGGCTCCGAGGGATCCATGCGATCAGCCCAGCCAACACCATTCCACTAATTTCGCATGTAAAGTGCCATTTTTGATTCCATTTTGCATTTCGCCAGCCGGGGTCTTAGACGGGAGCAAATTGCAGTGCATGCAATCCGTGGCCGACACCGGCTACAGTTGCAACGACCACAACAACACCGATTGTCATAGAGAACCAGAACGAGACTGGAATGGAGGCAAGTGAAGAGGAAAAACTCGCAGCAGAATACGAACATTTGTTTTCATTTCCATTCCGAAAAATTTCCAGTTTTTTCGTCAAGAAACCGAAACCGTTGCATTTGCGATTGCTTTGCTTGATAAGTGGTTGGTTTGTGCAACGCTACGTAGAGCAATGGCAAAATGCAACCCTTTTCCTTTGCAATGGCGACGCGACGCGGCAAGCAACCCCTAGGCGGGCGGACGGAATGCCACTCAACATTCAGGTGAACGTCGGAATCGGATATTAAGTGGTCATGCTAGCGACTGCACCAATGAGGGCCGTTAATCAAAAGTCACTCAGAAGGATAAATCCGTGGAGGGGCGACCCCTTCCGCAGAGGCGGAAGCTCTAAATTTTATAATTTCAAATATAACAACTTTGTAAAAACTCCGTTGGTGACCACTTGACCAAACGGAGATTGCTTTGGGGATAACGGTACTATGTGTACATAGTCGATTGTATTCGTCTGGTAAATTTAGCGCATACTTCGAAACATGCAGGTACGACGGGGGCTGTGTTTGCATCGTAGATCGAACTGTGTGTGAAATGGTGGAAAATGGTGTTGGAAGAAAATTTTTGCGGGCCTAAATGATCCACACAATTGTGGAACCTGTGGTCGCCAGTAAGCTGCTTACTTATCATGCCTACGTTTCTTAAATAGTTTGCCCGTGCGCAGAAGCTGGCTTCTATCGTTGACGCTCCTTCCAGTCACCAAGACTGTCCTTGACTTTGTCTTTATACCGGAGGTTGGGTGCTCCTCTCCTTCTCAGCCAAGGCGACTTGCATTCGAAGGCCCTCTTCGGTGAAGCATTGGTGTGCGACCCGGTGCCATCCTGGGTGTTTTTTCTCCCGGACTACATCCACTTGTAAAGCTTGTAGAGTCCAAGTCGTGTCTGCTACTCCATTCACCCTTCTCGCAGCCATGACTATATTATGTCCGCTCTACAGTTTTGCTAACCTTCTAGCAAGCCCATACAGAAGGCTTGGCAAAATAAGCATTCCTAAAGAATAATTTCGTTCGATCGAGTCAGAAGCTTTGAGCCCAGTTGTTTCGACTAACCGAAGTACCAGCGCTTGTCAAGGGGACCCTATATCAGATATCCACTAGAACCTCGTTCGTTAAACTCGCATTTGCCAAAAGATATCGCTTAGTAATAATATTAATAGTATGGGTGGCGCGACTGTCCGAGGTGGACCTGGGCCTAGCTACCTGAAAATTGTAGCTGTCGATAGTGGTTTTGTTCCAGGAAGTGTTTGGCGAAACGTTTCTTGGTCGATTATTAAAACCAGCTCGTTTAGCCTGTTCCTCAAAAGCTTCCACCACGGCACGTTGGGAATGCGTGTGAATATGTCGATATCATCTGAGTAAACCAATATTTGGACAAACATGTAGAAGATTGTGTCTTCCGTGTTACTGCTGCCCTCCGCACCATCTACTCCACTACCAGATAGAAGAACATACAAGAACATACAAGCTTCAATTAAAAAGCCTCTCTAGCTGGCACCATCGTCAGCCAGTTGCCTTCAACTTCAGATGCCCAGTTGGTTGAGGTCCTCCTCCACTAATGCGGTTTCCCACTGATGCGACGACAAAGACTCTTCGGGAGGAACCAGTGTTGTAAATGCGCTCTACATGTCCTAGCCACTTTAGGCGTTGTATCCGTAGACTAAGGTTAGACTCATGCCGCTGTAGATATCTAGATATTTTAGATATTTTATTTTAATTGCTTCGCCGTGGGTCGCCGTGGCTTAGTGGGTTAGTGCGTCGATTCCTACGCAGAGGGTGCCAGGTTCGATACCCGAATTTACCACCTTTCATATTTCACGGCTCCACCTCTTTCGAGTCACTGACAATGCTCAAAGAGTATTTCCTGTCTAGAAAAAGCAAGCCTGTCTCAACTACGCCGTTCGGAGTCGGCATTAAACTGTATGTCCCCTCCACGAACAAAAGCACGCTCAACACGAGTGGTTGCTGAGAAGCTAGGCCCTGGCCCTCTACGGGCTGTAGCGCCACCCATATTATTATATTATTTTAATTGCTTCATGAGTTACAATATGTTGTCGAACGTTTTACAGAAAATTACATTTTTAGAAATATGACATATTTCTGTCTTTCAACTAGATTATTATTAAATTTGTTTTAACAAGTTTTGAAATTTGAACAACTTGGGGGAGATCATGAAGAAAGCAATAAGGCTGTACAAATGGAGATTACAAGGATGATAGAGGTCTCAGAATGGGTAGTCGGAAAAGTCGTTTCGTATTACTAATCAAACTTCAACTCATTTTTTTTGTAAACTTATAATGAACTTTATTGAACCAAATATGTATCATTTTGGTCGACCACCTTTTGCCATTTTTTCCGCTAGAGACATTTTTCCATCAGCGTTAAAATTTTTGTGGTTTCTCGGCGGAAAACTGCGACAAGTAATTTTCATAGGCTTGAAGCCAACTTTACTCCATTAAGGGAGTTCTGCATTGACCGAAACAAATGAGAGTCCGATGGCGCAAGGCCAGGGCTATATGGTGGATGCATCAGTCATCAAAGATGTGTGTGATCTAGCGAAGCCCTTTCTGTTGATCAGTTCTGGCCGTTTCAATCTCATCAGTTGTTGACAGTAAAGTGTTTAATCAATCGTTCGGCCAGGCTGGAGCAGCTCATAGTGGATGATTCCTTTCCAATCCCACCAAACACTCAGCATAACCTGGCTTTGCGACCACTTGTTAGGCTTCACCACGCTTGCACCATTGTCATAGAGAACCAGAACGAGACTGGAATGGAGGCAAGTGAAGAGGAAAAACTCGCAGCAGAATACGAACATTTGTTTTCATTTCCATTCCGAAAAATTTCCAGTTTTTTCGTCAAGAAACCGAAACCGTTGCATTTGCGATTGCTTTGCTTGATAAGTGGTTGGTTTGTGCAACGCTACGTAGAGCAATGGCAAAATGCAACCCTTTTCCTTTGCAATGGCGACGCGACGCGGCAAGCAACCCCTAGGCGGGCGGACGGAATGCCACTCAACATTCAGGTGAACGTCGGAATCGGATATTAAGTGGTCATGCTAGCGACTGCACCAATGAGGGCCGTTAATCAAAAGTCACTCAGAAGGATAAATCCGTGGAGGGGCGACCCCTTCCGCAGAGGCGGAAGCTCTAAATTTTATAATTTCAAATATAACAACTTTGTAAAAACTCCGTTGGTGACCACTTGACCAAACGGAGATTGCTTTGGGGATAACGGTACTATGTGTACATAGTCGATTGTATTCGTCTGGTAAATTTAGCGCATACTTCGAAACATGCAGGTACGACGGGGGCTGTGTTTGCATCGTAGATCGAACTGTGTGTGAAATGGTGGAAAATGGTGTTGGAAGAAAATTTTTGCGGGCCTAAATGATCCACACAATTGTGGAACCTGTGGTCGCCAGTAAGCTGCTTACTTATCATGCCTACGTTTCTTAAATAGTTTGCCCGTGCGCAGAAGCTGGCTTCTATCGTTGACGCTCCTTCCAGTCACCAAGACTGTCCTTGACTTTGTCTTTATACCGGAGGTTGGGTGCTCCTCTCCTTCTCAGCCAAGGCGACTTGCATTCGAAGGCCCTCTTCGGTGAAGCATTGGTGTGCGACCCGGTGCCATCCTGGGTGTTTTTTCTCCCGGACTACATCCACTTGTAAAGCTTGTAGAGTCCAAGTCGTGTCTGCTACTCCATTCACCCTTCTCGCAGCCATGACTATATTATGTCCGCTCTACAGTTTTGCTAACCTTCTAGCAAGCCCATACAGAAGGCTTGGCAAAATAAGCATTCCTAAAGAATAATTTCGTTCGATCGAGTCAGAAGCTTTGAGCCCAGTTGTTTCGACTAACCGAAGTACCAGCGCTTGTCAAGGGGACCCTATATCAGATATCCACTAGAACCTCGTTCGTTAAACTCGCATTTGCCAAAAGATATCGCTTAGTAATAATATTAATAGTATGGGTGGCGCGACTGTCCGAGGTGGACCTGGGCCTAGCTACCTGAAAATTGTAGCTGTCGATAGTGGTTTTGTTCCAGGAAGTGTTTGGCGAAACGTTTCTTGGTCGATTATTAAAACCAGCTCGTTTAGCCTGTTCCTCAAAAGCTTCCACCACGGCACGTTGGGAATGCGTGTGAATATGTCGATATCATCTGAGTAAACCAATATTTGGACAAACATGTAGAAGATTGTGTCTTCCGTGTTACTGCTGCCCTCCGCACCATCTACTCCACTACCAGATAGAAGAACATACAAGAACATACAAGCTTCAATTAAAAAGCCTCTCTAGCTGGCACCATCGTCAGCCAGTTGCCTTCAACTTCAGATGCCCAGTTGGTTGAGGTCCTCCTCCACTAATGCGGTTTCCCACTGATGCGACGACAAAGACTCTTCGGGAGGAACCAGTGTTGTAAATGCGCTCTACATGTCCTAGCCACTTTAGGCGTTGTATCCGTAGACTAAGGTTAGACTCATGCCGCTGTAGATATCTAGATATTTTAGATATTTTATTTTAATTGCTTCGCCGTGGGTCGCCGTGGCTTAGTGGGTTAGTGCGTCGATTCCTACGCAGAGGGTGCCAGGTTCGATACCCGAATTTACCACCTTTCATATTTCACGGCTCCACCTCTTTCGAGTCACTGACAATGCTCAAAGAGTATTTCCTGTCTAGAAAAAGCAAGCCTGTCTCAACTACGCCGTTCGGAGTCGGCATTAAACTGTATGTCCCCTCCACGAACAAAAGCACGCTCAACACGAGTGGTTGCTGAGAAGCTAGGCCCTGGCCCTCTACGGGCTGTAGCGCCACCCATATTATTATATTATTTTAATTGCTTCATGAGTTACAATATGTTGTCGAACGTTTTACAGAAAATTACATTTTTAGAAATATGACATATTTCTGTCTTTCAACTAGATTATTATTAAATTTGTTTTAACAAGTTTTGAAATTTGAACAACTTGGGGGAGATCATGAAGAAAGCAATAAGGCTGTACAAATGGAGATTACAAGGATGATAGAGGTCTCAGAATGGGTAGTCGGAAAAGTCGTTTCGTATTACTAATCAAACTTCAACTCATTTTTTTTGTAAACTTATAATGAACTTTATTGAACCAAATATGTATCATTTTGGTCGACCACCTTTTGCCATTTTTTCCGCTAGAGACATTTTTCCATCAGCGTTAAAATTTTTGTGGTTTCTCGGCGGAAAACTGCGACAAGTAATTTTCATAGGCTTGAAGCCAACTTTACTCCATTAAGGGAGTTCTGCATTGACCGAAACAAATGAGAGTCCGATGGCGCAAGGCCAGGGCTATATGGTGGATGCATCAGTCATCAAAGATGTGTGTGATCTAGCGAAGCCCTTTCTGTTGATCAGTTCTGGCCGTTTCAATCTCATCAGTTGTTGACAGTAAAGTGTTTAATCAATCGTTCGGCCAGGCTGGAGCAGCTCATAGTGGATGATTCCTTTCCAATCCCACCAAACACTCAGCATAACCTGGCTTTGCGACCACTTGTTAGGCTTCACCACGCTTGCACCATGATCTTTTTCGCACATTATTGTCGTATTTGATCCGCTTGTCGTCTTCTGTTACCATTCGCTTCAGAAATGGTTCGATTTCATTTCGTCTCAGCAAGGAATATGAGATGTTAATTCGGTTTCACAGACAATTCATGTGGTACCAAACATCAAACTTCTTTTCGTAGCCAGTCTTTTTTGAATGGTTCAAAACCGTTTGATGATGAATGTTTAGTTCCTTGGCGATGTCATGGCTGCTTATGTGACGGTCCTGGTCAATCTTTTCCATAATTTCATCGACTTTTTCAACGCTAGGTCGACCATAGCGAGGTGCATCTTTTACATCGAAATTTCCAGAACGGAGCCGTTGTTGTGCTACACGCACTGATACATCATCGTCTCCGTAAGCTTCACAAATTTCATTGGTGGCTTGCGTTCCAGTCTTCCCTTTTTTATACAAAAATTTCAAAATATAGCGGGTTTCTTCATTATTTTCACTCATTTTTGAACAGCAGTAACTTTTTTCAACTTCTCCGAATTTAGATTATTTTTTTTTTTCGGTTAAATGAAGCTTAAAATGTCACCTTTCCAACACCAGGGTATGACACAATGTGATTGGTAGCACCGGCGATAGACGATTCGAACGACATCTATTGACAAAATACGAATTGACTTTTTCGACTACGCATTATAATGTTAGCTTGGTGCTTCGAAAGAGGGCTCTACTATTGTATTGCCTCCTGACACCAAAGAAACAGCGGTTGGCAAGAGTTACTCTGAGTTTGATCTCGGTACTGGTGTTGTTCGCAATGTTCACTTACGAGCCGAGGTAGACGAAGTCCTTGACTATCTCGAAGTTATAGCTGCCTATGGTGGCGTTTTGGCCAAGTCATCGATGTTGTATAAGTCCAGCTAGTTTAGCCTGTTCTTCAAAATCTCCCACACGGCACGTTTGGAATGCGTGTGAATATGTCGATATCATCTGAGTAAACCAACATTTGGACAAACAAGCCTCTCCAGCCGACACGATCGTTAGCCAGTTGCCTCCAATTTCAGACGCCCAGTTGGGTGAGGTCCTCTTCCACGTCCTTTCTCGATTCCAGCATATATTTCGTTTTGCCCTCATTCACCGCTAAACCCATTTTGGTCGCCTCCGATTAAAGGCCAGCAACCCCGGCATTCTGGAAGATCGTGTCTCTAGTGTTGGCGTGTGAGTCTTTCACGATCTTGCATTATCTCCAGGATGATATTATATTATATCATGATCTTGAAATCACCGAATAAGTGGTGGTTGTCAATCTGCATTTCATTGGTTTTTTCTAAGATTTGGTCAATGGTGGACTCCCCAGCTTGAAATCACATTGATAAGAACTCTTCAGATTATGTGTGAATGGTTTCACAACGGCAAAGAAGAATTTAAATTTGACGTTTAAGACACTATCCTCTTTTAATAGTCGATATTTGTAGCTGTCGATCATGACGGAGCGATTCTTGCTCGCCAGAATATATTTCTTTTTGTGCTTCTTTACCTGAAGACCAGCTCGTTTCGGCTGAGCCCACCAGGGCTCACCTCTCTTTTAGGATGGCGGCGGAGGAGCTGATCAACTGACATGCCAACGGTGGCATGCACAACTCTAGTCAGCAGGAGCTACCCGGCTTGCAAGGTTAGGTCGCAATCCTGGAATTGAAGCGGAGGCGGATGAGCCCTTTTCTTAGGGCCAACGGTGGCGCTCATAGCCAAGCCTAGAAGAACCTACCGACACTGGATCCTTCCGAACCTTTTTGTCCGTGTGCTAAACAATTTGACCTCTCTCCCCAGTAGGAGCTTGTGCGTGGGACTAACGTTCCGGGGTCAAGACACAGCACGGGCCGACAGAGGGAGAAAGGTAGAGGAGGTACCTGTGCACATTGGAACTTCTTGGTAGTTGTAGGTTCTCTGTAAGGCTAAGGATTTTTTTGCAGTTTTAGCCTGAGTGGCAGTTTGTAGCTGTGGGATGTTTAATATTGCCTCCATCACTGTTGTCGGGGTCGTTCTCATAGCAGATACACGCTAGCCTTTGTATTTTGTTTACGGCGCTTTCTTGCTCATATTTCTTCAACCGTAGAGTATGATTGGATTGATTTAATTTAATTTTGCTGGCATTGAGGCGGAAGCAGCTAAAATGGGTCCAGCGGTGAATGAGGGCAAAACGAAGTATATGCAGTCATCAAGAAAGGACAGAGCGTCACAATGGGCAGCTATAATTTTGAGGTAGTCAAGAACTTCGTCTGCCTCGGCTCCGCAGTAAATAGTACAAACAACATCAGTACCGAGATCAACCGCAGAGTAACTCTCGCGAACCGCTGTTTCAATGGACCCAAGAGGTAATTGAGTAGTAGAGCCATCTCTCGAAGGACCAAGTTGACTTTATACAAGACCTTGATCATCCCAGTCCTGCTGTACGGCGCGGTGGCATGGACAATCTCAAAAGCGGATGAGGATGTCCTTGGTCTCTTCGAGAGAAAAGCTCTGCGTGCGATCTTTGGGCCGGTTTGCATTGACGGTTTCTGGAGGAGAAGATTGAACCACGAATTGTACGGGCTGTACAGCGACATGAGTCTAGTCAGGCGTCTTCGGATGCAACGCCTAAGATGGCTAGGCCACGGAACCGATGGCGCACCCAGGTGGAGAAGAACCTCAACCAACTTGGCGTGCGACACTGGAGACAGCTAGCTAGAGACCGTGCTAGCTGGAGAGGCTTGTTGCTTGAGGCCCAGGTTCACCACGGACTGTAGCGCCAAATAAAGAAGAAGAAGAAGAAGAGTATGATTGGATTAATTATTTGCTTGTAGATCCACATGCTCATTTTTTAGCTTAAGCCGCATGTCTTGCCTACGAGCTGTTTTAGTGATCAAAGAGCTTTCACAGCTCTTATATATTTTTACCTTTAATACCCTTAATTACCCTTAAATTGTATGTTTACCTTTAAGCTAAAGCCATTACTGTTAGGAACACAGAGAAGTTCATCTACTAGAATTGACCAGAAAAGGGGGATAAGACAACCCCCGCGGGTACATGTCTCCGATGAACCTGTTATCTGGCATTAATTTAGCATGACGTTCATCTGCAACAATACAGATGACGCGACGAAGTGAAGCCCTCAATATAGAAAACAAGTTCGCTTAGACGTCACACGTGTACCCAACACCAAAACGTCATATAATTATGCCCTATCTCAGTTTAAGACGCATTATACGTGCGTGATTGTGTGTACGATTTAAGACATTCTAAAGATTCACTGTTTACACAACAATTGAAGACCAAAAGCATCCGGCCCGGTTCATGAGTTCTAAGAAACAAAAAAGTACCACCTCCATTTTAATTAAAAAGTGCAAAATCACTTAAGACAATAAGGCATTTGTGTAGATTAAACTTTGGATACGATTATTTTTTTTTCTTTTCTGGCAATTTTATCTTAATGGCTTTTACACCATAAGTTAGCGCTCGCGCCGACAGCAAGAGCAAGCAAACCGACAAATGGCGCGAAAAAATAAACCACTCGAAGGCGGTTCTCCATTTAGGCCAGTGGCAGACGGTGGTACCAAGCCAAGCGACGGCACGGGCAGCAACGGCAGCAAAGTGAGAGCATTTCGAAATATTTCCATTTCAATAGTTCAAATGCAAAAACAGAAGAATAAAATGAAAACAAAAATTCCATTGAATTGTAAATGAAGCTAAACAAAAGAAAAATAAGCAAAACTTTGTGAGCAGTTTAAAACGCTTGCAAGTGATATTCATATCTCTCCTCATATTGCAGCCCTTGCCACAGCGCCCCCCCACACACACTCAGTCTCCTCCCCCATAAGTATCCACATCCATCATCTGAATTATTTTCAGATTCCAAAACATTTTCATCCCAAAGAGAAAGAAAAAACAAGTATATTTCCTTTTTTTGTTAAATTTCATGTGAGTATTTGGAGTTTTTTTTGTGTTGTTGTTTTTTTTTTTTGTTCGTTCGTTGGTTCGTCTAATTTCTGTTGTTGTGCTCAGGATGAATTTATCCCAAACACTGGGGCATCATTGAAGCACTCCGCTCCAGCTGTCAGTTCGTTTGATTGGCATTTTGACTTGAGATACATAAACGCTTGCTACACCACACTGACGGCGATCTTCTTGCCGCCATCGCCGCCACTGCCATTGCCAACGCCACCGCCATTCAGTGCCGCCACCATAGTCGCCGTCGTCTTCGTCGTCATCATCGTCGACAGTGCAGTACCCAGGGTACACAGTTGATGCTCGAAAAGTCAGCCGAGTCAATTCTATGGGGCGCGTCTCATCTGGGGGATTATAGCTGTAATACAAAATGTTGGAATTTGCTTTTTCAGAAATGTGTCTCTCATTTTATTTTCCGAATTGTTTCTGCGTATTTTTATTTCATTAATTTCTCTTTAGACCTTCCGATTAGCCAAAGACCGATAGATGCATATCCCGCGACTCGATAAAATGTATATTTTTGTAGAAAACTTTATGTCCAGAAAGCCGGTGGTCTCGAGAGTGAACGATTTGTCAACAATACGCTCATGAGTGCATGTGAATGTGCGCTTGAAACGTACTGTCCTTGACATCCATGTGTTGTCGGGAGGGTTTGACAGCGCACATGGGCTTGAAATGTTTTTTGTGTTTATCTGATACTTGTCGAATGAAAGCATGGTTGCGGGTTGTTGTTTTAGAACTTGATCACATATTCTCGATGTTAACACATCTGTCAAATTAGACATGCGACTTTGCCATGGTGTTTATTTATTCCTGAGGAGAGTCGTATTGGCGCAGAGATTCAATAAGCATACATATGTTCGGAGACAGATTAACAAATTTTGAATCACGTCGATAATATAAATAAAAAATATTATCGAACGAAACCACTGCTCGACGATTCTATCTTTGTCCTTTGATAAAAATTCATTTCTACAATCAAAACAACTAATGCGCTAAGGGGTAATTATCTTGCCACAGTTTGAATGATTTTTGAATTTCTAGCTCTGATGTGCTTTCATTAGGGAAGAATGCCGAAAGCTGGAAACGAGGCTGGTGTTGATGGGTGACAAATAAGTTAAGAAACATCTCCTTAATCAAGACTGATCTTAGACTTGATCTCGACAAATGACCTCTTTCGCTTTCGAATTATCTAATTTAAATATGTCATATAAGCTGGTTATAGCAACACTGAACCAAAAATGTACGTAAATACAACGAATATTTTCACTGAGCCAACGAATTCCTGTTCGTTAATTCAATGTACATAGTACACCAATCCAACGAACCTGTACATTAACCTGACGAACATAGCACATTCCCTCAACGAATGACTTCATTAAAATATAGTAGATAATTTACCCTTTTTTCATTTAAAATTCAATTTGTATTTGAAATTGGATGAGGTATATAACAAAAAAATTATAATGTTTTTAAAAAATATGTGTTTTTTCCTGTACACGTCTTGTCGAATAACTTTTGTTGCAATCAGGGAACCATGCAACGACCACAAAATCGCTGCGTCTCGGCAATCTGTAAGATTTAGTAGTATTTAGTAGAATTTTGAATGGAATTATTAAAATAGTACGTACATTCATTTTGATTAACCAAATTAATGGCATTTTTAAATTGTCTTCCGAAACTTGCCGAACCATACAATTTATTAAGATCCATATACATCTAGGAAAAGAAAGGTTTTGAATTAATAACTACGTTAAAAAGTACGTTTAATAAGTACGTTAGTTACCAACCATTGATTGAGTCGCAATTGACTGCATTCTTTCCAGCAGTGGTCAAATCGATTAATCTTCTTTCTTCCAGAACTTTCTGTAAAAAAAAATATGGATACTAAAATAACAGATACATGTTTTCTGGTATTTGAATTAATTACAGTACATACATACTTGCTGGTTTTCCTGTGTCGTCATTTGTTGAGAGTTTTTCTGTTGATGTGGGTTTAAATATTTATATATTCCTAAATATTAAACTTAAGGAAACAACAATACAAATACAAACTAGCCTTTTCTCTTTAAAAAAAAATGATGATGATGACATCGCATTTTCGCAACAAATCACAACTGAAGAAGAACGCTTATATACACTGTCGCGCGCTTAGAAGCAATGGAAAATTTCGTTGGTTCAAACAAACCCTTTGACTCAACGAACACTTTCGTTGTCTCAACGTACGATTTCGATGACACAGCCAAAATATTCCTTGAAGCAACGTCCGGTTGCTTACAGAGAATTTTAACTTTTAATGAGTGAACGAATCGTACATTAAACTACGTTCATCTATTTGTAAATTTATTCGTAATATTAACGAATTTTTGGTTGAGCCAATGAAATTGTTGGTTAAGGCAACGAAAATGACTTTAACGAACGCTTTTAATTAATATTACGAACAATTTTAGGTTCAGTGAAAGGCCCGGCCTGTTACGCGCGACAGAATCGATACATTTCGATAACGTTTGAAGATGCGACAAAACGAAAAGAACGTGAAGAATTGAGAGAGATCTCTCTCTTGATTGCGATTGAAATGTGATTGAGAACATGTAGATAGTCAAACGTTGCAAAGTTAGTGCGAGATGTAGCCACAAGTCTAAATCATGCTGAAAAGTGTATAGAACCTCACCACATATTCCCTTCTTACAAAATAATTTAAGAATCTAAATAAATGAAAATAGTCATATACAGAGATTGTTCAACGACTAAACGTATAATAATATAATTATTTTCTAACGATTTCTGCCAAAGTTGCCAAGACGAGGAAGAAGAGGAAAATGTACAAGAGCTTCTCTGCAACTGCAAGGCACTTGCCTCAGCTAGGAAAGCTACTCTTGGGTCCTACATCTTCGATAATCTAAGCGAACTGAGAGAGAGATCAATCACATCGCTATTAGACTTCATCTTCTCCCCCTACCCTTACTTTTCAGACAAACCCACGTGGCAGTACAATAAGGCCTACTTTGGTCTAAGTGCATCCACGCCACCTACTACCTACCTACCTACCTTACGTTTAATATTTGTTCAAACGAGACGTTGTCGATTAATTTAAGTTCGAAGAATTGAAAATGTTTGGCTTACACTCTACCAGATAAAAGCAAATCTAAACACAACAAATGTAAATACATAAATATATTTTGAGGCTACATTCATGCCAATTCATATGCAGAGAATAGCAATTCATTCAAACGGCCGCCTCGACTTTGCTAGCAGTCCTTCAAAAAGACCATCCAATTTTTTATGTCATGGTGCAGTGCAATTTAGGGAATAGAGAATTCCGAATTTTAGCCTCAAGCTCTTACAATGTGGTTGGCTTCTTAGCGTAAACGACTGGACGGCGCAGCTTATTAAGTGCCTGCCTTAGTTATTGGTGTCCTAGGTCCAAGCTCTAGGGAAAATAATACTTACTTACTGGCGACCCATGCAGGGTCTGAGCCTGAGCAATTGCTGCTTTCCATTCCTGCCGATCCTGGGCACGCTGCTTCCATTCATCAAGACCAAACTGTCTTACATCCGCGATTACTTGGTCCTTATACCGGAGATTGGGTCTTCCTCTCTTTCTTGAACCAGGAGGCTGGGATTCGAAGTCCCTCTTAGCTGGAGCGATGTTGTCCATGCGCTCGATGTCGCCGAGCCAGTGTAGTCGACGAATATGTGGCTTCCGGACTACATCCACATCCTGGTACAGCTCGTAGAGTTCGCGGTTGTATCTTCTTCTCCATTCGCCTTCCTCGCAGAGGGGATCATATATCCGACGTAGAATTTTTCTTTCGAAGGCACCAAAAATAATCCCCGCAGTTTTGATTATCGTCCAGCTTCCGGCTCCATATAGCAGGACTGGCAAAATAAGAGTATTGTAGAGCATGATCTTAGTCCTTCGAGTCAGGAGTTTTGGCGCCAGTTGTTTTGACAAACCGAAGTAATACCGGTTGCCAAAGGCGGTTCTACGTCGGATCTCCACAGTGATGTCGTTTGTGGAGTTTACGCTTGCCCCCGAGAATTCCTTAACTTCCTCGAAATTGTAGCTGCCGACTGTCATATTTTGTCCTAGGTGGTGTGTGACGGATCGTTTTTTGGTCGACAGCATATACTTGGTCTTACCCTCATTGGCCTTAAGACCAGCTCGCTTCAGCTCTTCTTCAATTGCCGTAAATGCTTCGTTGCTACGTTGGAAACGCGGAACGATGTCGATGTCGTCTGCATATCCCAACAGTTGGACTGACTTATAGAAGATAGTGCCTTCGGTGTTTACAGCTGCCCGCCGGACTATCTTCTCCAGTACCAAATGGAAAAAATCACATGACAGCGCATCTCCTTGCCGAAATCCGGTGCAGGTTTCTAAGCGACTCGGCAGTCCTCGAGCCGAACTGCACGGTGCATCGCGTATTTGTTAGCGTAGTGCGACACAACCGGTTTAGTTTTCCCGGGATCCCGAATTCGACCATCGCACCGAATAACTCCTTGCGATGAATACTGGGATTATAATATAGTGGTGTTGCACGATCACGCCGGCCAGTTGATAAACTGCTCCTGGCAATGGTCATGAGACGTGCTTTCCGATAAATCCAAGCACGACGCCTTTTGGACTGGTGGTGACATTTATCAAAGTTTTGTTTTTTCAAAAATAATGGACGTACAAAGAAATGAATGCAAATGAATTCAAAAATCTATACACATTCAAGTAGGTTTTTTCACGTAAAACACAAACAACAACTAACTGCCCATCACTGTATCACTCTGTAAAAATCTATAAATATACATTTTGACATCAATTTCGAACAAATACTTTTCTTTTTCATATATTTTGACAGATAAAAATCGAAGCCACTGCGAATCGTTGCTTTGAATCTTACTTCACTTTACTATTGACAGCGAAGACAAAAACCCGGCTGGCAACATGCACTTCCCCGGATTTGTGATTTTCGAAAGGAAAATGCAATTGGAAGCTTATGTAGCTGCTTTCCCTTGGACACGTTAAATACAAGCTCTATTTCGACTATCCATTCACCAAAAATGGCTATTATTCCCGAAATATAGTGAAACCTTCGAAAGTTGGCCAGCAGTTGTGCATGGATGCATGGAGTTGTGGATTTTATGCCAACTTAGACAGGTGGCCAACTTCTGTAGGTGGACAACTTATAAGGGGCCAACTTTACAGGTTTCACTGTACAGTTCCAATTCTGGAAAAAAATATATTAATTTTGTAAAATGTGTTCGAAAGCTCCTCCGAGGGTGTTCCAAAATTAACGCAAGATTTGAATTTTCCATCATTTGTGCAGAAACTTGCAGGCAGAAATAAAAAAAAAACCTTGATATCCTAGGGCTTATCCAATGCGCGCAGTCTGACAATTTCCCATGAATAGATAAATCACAGTCACCAGTTTGGTGTTGCTACTTGCGAAAAAGTGGCATTTGCATAGCAAACATATCATTGCACAACTCATAAATCATACCCCTAAGCAAACTGCCATCATCATCACGTCTTCCTGGATCAGCAGTTAACTGACTGATTCCAAGGCTCATCCAACTCCCAACATGCTAATTAAAATTTATAGACCAACCTTTAGTGGAACAAGACTAAGACGAGACCTGCCAAATGGGCACAGAGCATCTTATCTTTACCAAATCTAATCTAATCCACCTCCGCCTCCGCCTCCGCCCCCAATCCGAGTACAATGTCTATTTTTCAAATACCGAATAAATATTTGGTAAATATTTCTGGCATCCGTATTTACGTAGAGGCCAACAAAAAACACTGAGTCTGCTGGGTGTTGGTGATGTTTGAAGGAGAGAGAGAGCGCTACAAGAAAATTAGGCGCCACTTCGTTTATTTTTGGGCCAACAACGCATCGCGCGATAATCAAAATAAATATTTTCCCAAGCTGTTTTCGGGCTGAAGAGTGTTCTTGTTACGGATTCTGTTGGTTCTTGTTGGGGTTCTTTTGAGATAAAATACTGGCAAAGATAAACCACAAACTTATCGTATTGAGTGAGGAAATGCTGAATTTTTTTTTGTGTGGAATTGAAAAGGTGCTCCGTACATTGTTTTGGAAAAGTCTTTCTCTTCTTGGTGTTTTTTGAAAAACACACAAAGTTGTATGTTAGTTGGGGTGACTCCTAGAGTGTCAATGAACTACTTGCCTCGAAACGACGATTTGAAAACATGCGTGTTGATTGTCTAGCAGCGGTTTGATTGTCAGCTGCATTTTTATCATTGTTCTGTGTTATTCTTCACTTCAACACTTGATGATATCTTGTGGCTGGGTTAGTGGGTTAGGATCATTCAAAAAGTCGAAGTTTAGAAGAAGATTTCAGAACGGGGTTTCCTCTAATATCACTCGAAAGCAATTTTGCTGAAAACTCACTTACGTTGATACCCACAACAGATCTTTATCACTTAATAGCAGTTAATCTCCCTACGTCAATGCTTTCTTAATCTCTAGTCAATTATTCTCCTTCTTTTTTGCAAGTCAACGGATAATGAAATTTATTCAATTAAAAGTTTTTGCGCCTTCCATTCAATCAAGTCATCATTGGCTTAGATTCATTCACCAGTCAGTCTTTAGAAACATGGTTATACGAAGAAAACATGTGTATTTACAACAACAGTCGATGCTGACGAAGAAAAGCTCAGAACACAAACTGGTTTAACCAAATGGACTGAAGTCCAATTTGAGTTATTAATTCCCTGGCAACTTATTTTTATTGCTTCAAGCGTGAATCAATCACTGCACCGTTCAGTAAATGTTGTATGCTTAGCGCATGATGTCACAAATTTGATTGAAATCACTGTGGATTGAGCATGTCTTTATTAAATACGACCACTACAGGCAGTAACTTCAAATCAACAAAACAAGGAAGTATCTTTGTCGCACATTACTAATAATTGTCTCGGTGGTCATAAGTATAATTTCGGTGTCTCTCTTTCGATTCGTACACTCAAGTTGTAAAAAATGCAGGTGATTAACTGATTTAACAAATATACATTTCATCTTATTTTTAATTTGTATTGAGATCATTTGACACACCATTGGAATGATTTTCTTTTATTCTCCCCAACGATATTGCGGAATTAGGAGAGTTTGTCCAAACGTGCCCCTATAATTGCAGTAGGGCTCGATGGTCACGCTTCTCCAGAGAATTGACGCGAGCACTCTCTTCGAACGCGCTCCACATACCGTCCAATAGAAACTTGTCAAACGACGATATTGACATGTATCTAATTGAATTGGACGAGACAATCAAACGAACGATGGACAGTACGATACCACGATATTTACGTACTAATAACCAAACCTTGTACCGCAATTCGACAATTGACACACTCCACCAACAAAAAAGTAGACTCCTGACAAGATTAAAAACCTTGTACAGGCGGCTTACTGACAGACGTAGGGAGGAAGTTAGGACACTGAAATCGCTAATTAAGAACATTCAGACATTAATTGTCCAGAATTACAGACTTTCTGTTAATTCGTACTGGAACGATAAGATTCGGGCTGTGAGATCTAACAACCCGAGTATGTTCGAGAACAAGCAAAGCGATCTTCCGTGTCTTAAGCTCCCAGAATGACGGACAGCAGGTATTGATCCAGATAACGCCGTACTCGACGATAACTTCTTTGTGGTCGAAGATCCGCAAGAAAAAATGGAGGTACTAGGCGCGGTCTTCCAAGAAGTGTATAAGGTGAATGAGAGCGTTCGCCCGAACCACGACTTGGATAACCGCGTACTGGCTAGCAACTCTCAACTTCGAGAAGACATGCAACAATGGCGATCTGAGAACACTGGCTTTGTCGTGTTCAATGATGATAACATGGCAGATAATGCCATCGCCGACGAAGGGGTGCATCCCCCGTTCATATCGAAGACAGAACTCCAAGCGGTCTTCGAATCATTAAAGAAGAAAAAGTCTGTTGGAATCGACGGGATCTCCAACATTGTGTTAAGACACCTCCCTCTAGAAGTGGTTAATATGTACACAATCCTGTTTAACAATGCGCTGAATAATGCATATTATCCGGAGCATTGAAAAACTGCGATTGTGCAACCCATATCCAAGAGAGGAAAAGATTCTTCGAATCCATGCAACCTCCGGTCAATAAGTCTCCTTCCGAACATCAGCAACGTATTCGATAAAGTGGTAAATAGAGATCTGATCAACTGGACTAAGGACAAAAATATAATTCCGGATAACCAATTCGGTTTCAAAGCGGGGCATGACACTATTCATGCTGCGTCGAAACTGGCGTCGGATATCCAATGGAACAAGAGCCAGAAACAATGTACGGGTGCCTGCTTGATTGATCTGGAGAAGGCCTTTGACACCGTATGGTTAGAAGGTCTTTTCTACAAGCTCAATCGGCTAGCCATTAGCAAACCACTGCTGTACCTACTGTGTAACATGCTTACCGGTAGACGGTTCGTAGTCAAGAATGGCAACGTGACCTCCACAGGTATATTTGAGGTAAAAAATGGTCTCCAACAGGTTGCCGTTAATTCGCCGATCCTGTTCAACATTTACCTGCGATCTGTTAAGTTCTCTTCCTCATGCAATTGCGTACGCCGATGACTTGATCGTGTACAGATCAGGCAAAAAGATCGAGGACATCACTACTCTCACGCAAGGTGACTTCGATTCATTCATGAGAAGTTGCGATGACTGGAAGTTGAGTATCAACTTCCGGTAGTCTGAAACCATTCTGTTCAGTACGCCGTTGTATAAGGCCTCGGTGGATACGGAAAAGAATTGGCGAAAGTTCTCAACCGTTGGAAGACACGGGGAACCACTGGCGCAAAGGACTGTAGTCAGGTACCTCGGGATCTGGCTAGACCAGTATCTATATTTTAATAAACATGAAGATGCTGTTCTGGCCAGGGCCCGAGGCGCTTTTGCACTCACATTGGCCCTCATCCGGCCAATGCTCACCTATGGTTGTCCCTTGTGGTTCAACGTGAGTGCAAGCTTGATGGAAAAGATTCGGTTGTTTGAGAGGGCTTGTCTTAGGGCTCGCCTTCGTCTTTATCGAACTCCAGAATCCCAGTACATAAAATTCTATTCCAATGAGGTCTTATACAACAGGGCAAACCTGATAAGAGTGGACAATTTCCTGGTGAAGTTGATTCGAGGTCATACTGCTAGAGCGATGAACTCGGTCAATAATCTGGTCTCGGGGCTTGCTACCCCAATTCACAATACCATGAAAGGGTACGTCACAATGGCTTCGTCCCCCCAGAAGCTTTCCTGCACCTAGACAAAAGCGGATTGATACAAGATATAAATGCGGTACCGCTCATCTACCACATCGCCAGATCAACTGTGGATGGGCGACTCAACCACGACCGTTCCGTCGCACAACGACCTGAGGAGGATCTCCTCCGGTTTAGTACGGCGGTCTCAAGACGGGATGTTGCTAGGCAGCACCAAAATTTCTGGTGGTTGGGGAGCGAGGGAACTCCAGCGTCGAACCCTTTAGATCTAGCGTAAAAAGGGTATTGCGTATCCCCGAATGGGGCAGTAGTCGGTCTCTGTCTTGCAGCGGATTGTGGATTGGATGTAGGTATATCTGCTGCATCCTATGGTCGACTTAAACATTTTAGGGTAGCTTAAAGGTAGTTGTAAGTTGCAAAAAAAAAAAAAACACTTATGTACACTCGTTTGTACTTTTGTGTATACATTTGTTAATACATATTGATTATATATATGTGTATATAAGCATATATATATATATATATATATATATATATATATATATATGTAAGCTTAGCTTAAGGTAGTGTAAGTTATTTTTAAGATAGTGTGTAAGTTAGTATATAAGTTTTAAAAAAACAGTTCTGTTATTAAGTTTTTTGATACATTTTCTTAATTTAAAATTGTCATTTAATATCTTATTTTTAGCGTTAATAGATAGTTTGTTAGTTTAGGTCGAAAGACATAGAATAAGTATAAGTTTAGCTTAGAGTGCCCGCCGAGGGCCAGTAAGTTACATTTAGCATTATTGTTCGTCTAACTAGTTTTGTATTTAAGTATATCATGAATTCGCAAATAAAAATGAATTAAAAAAAAAGAATAAAGCAGGGCTTTAGGGTTAGCTTAGTTGATAAATGACCATGAATAAAGTAAGAGGCCTCTCCTCAAAGTAAAAAAATATTTTTTTTATTTAAAATTAACGAATTAAAGCTTAACTTATATGTTACGCTTACTTGTACATAGTGTTTCGGCCTGAAGTTGACCGAAATGAGATGTACCAATTCACTTGATGTTGAAGTGACTTGGACAAATGTGCGGTGATCAAATAAAACTCAACACTTCCTTAATACGTTATAAATTATTGACTTTATTAACTGGAACTTCCTTTCTCCTTCGAATTAGACTGGCGAATGAATCTTAGTTCAAAGTAAAATTGTTCAACCCCCTTCAAACAGCTGTTTCTATTACATTATGTAATGTAGGTCATTGATCCTAAGTACTATGTTACCCCTACTTTAGGCTTATTACTTCACATACACATAAACTAAGTAATATCAATGCCCACCTCAATGGAGCTAGACATACATAGGAAATGCAAAGGCTTTCGATTAATGAACCCCTAACTAGAGAAAGAGAGAGAGAGAGAGAGAGAAAGAGAGAGAGAAAGAGAGAGATATAGTGCATGATCTCCTTTAACCCTGTTTCTACCCCTTTTCTTTGACGTTTAACATACAACTGAATTTCTCGAAGACGTCGCAAGCATCAGTCAATTCCCTTCACGATTGAATTGTGAAGTCTTTGCTGACTCCCAACACATAGTATACACGCCCATGAGTACACGTCCGTAGTATTACGGACATAGATTAAGTTAGATTAAGTTTTCTTAGGTTTTTAATATGTAATAGGGCTTAGGTTTAGATTTAGCTTAAGTAATAATAAAAATGTATAGAGCGCCAAGTTTTTTAGACCAGTAAGTCTTGAATAATAAAGTCTGTCATAAGGACAAAAAATAGAAAAGGAACTTAATAGTTTAGATGCAATAGGCATATAGGAACGAAAGGCAAATAGTAAGTTAGATTAGATTATTTTAGAGTACCCGCGAAGGGTCAGTAAGATAGAATTAAGGACATGAGTTGTTAAGATAGATATTAAGATAGATTTTTATGTAATTTTTGTCTAGTATAAGTAGTCCTGGAAATTCAATAAAAATGAAATAGAAAAAAAGCTGAATCATTGTAGGTACGTTACTTTGTTAGTTTTTTTTTTTTGGTGTTAAGGCTTGAACTTTTTACGGATTCTGGAATCGGAACAACGAAAGAACAGACATGCCTCAAATGTAAATTGCTTTCCTTGAATGACTTGACCAGCGGTAATAAATTGCCAATTTCGACAAACTTACTAAGAAATCAAGCAAACCATTTAACAGTGTAATGAATCTCCCAATTTAAATGGTAGTGACGGGTGGCTTCGAAAGTCTCGCTAACGTCATGGAGTGCGAATATTAAGCCCGGCGGGGGGGAGGGGGAGGAGGGGGGGGGGATACTCTTGCGTGTAGGGGAATACTCTTGCAACGGAACAGATTTATAAAGCCGATGAGACTGCTATACATTGAAAACTCCTTCCGAGAAAACCCGTGTGTTTTCCAACGAGGCTACACCAGGTATAAATGAAGAACTCCTTAATGACAACCTTAGGCCTGTTTTGTTTAATGTATTTTTCAACAAAAACAATTTTTTTCTATTCGATTTATCTCTCTAAAATGGGAAACTGGCCATATGTTAATAAGTTCCCGTTGTCGAGATTCTACTGTAGAACGGATCCTTCGTTTTTTGTTTTTTTGAGAAAGTCTTATTTTTAATTTCAAATGGTTTAAAATAGTACAGGCAAATGGTTGAACAAAAAACGTGGTAAATATTAAATTTTTTCACTCGGTAGTTGAATTCTATTTAGCTCAGCAGAGGATGAATGGCTCGCAATATTTCGTATTCCGCACAAAGTGATCGTAAGCACGTCGTGACGGTTTTACTAATTCTTCTTTTGCTGGCTTTGTCTTTGCACCTATCCGATCACATTTCCCGGCTTTTATGTCTTCTTGAAACTTAAACAAAATCATTCACTTCAAGGCAATGACTACAATGATGGCGCCACAGAAATTTTATTTTGGCCATGAATTTGGCAAATAACGTCTTAAAAACTTGGCTTAGACGTGCGTTTACTCATTCAACTTGCAGAGAATACAACCAGTCTTGTAAAACCTTGCTTTTCCACGGCGTATTTTAAATAAATTAGGTTTCCATTCAAACAGAACGCCAAAAATATCAGTTTTGCATATCAACTTTCACCTTACCTTCGTTATTGAACAAACCTCTTACCCTAGTTAGCGGGAAATCCATTTAACCTCATCAGAGCGCTCTTTAAGTGTATTTCTCCATCAACTGGAGTGCATCATCGTCACCTTATCCAAACTAATTAATTCCAGCCAAACTACATTACTCTTATCCTTACTCACACTCGACCGCAAGGAGATTGTGCGTCGCATCGTGGCCCTTCTCTCGGTTTCGCTCTGCTCTCGCTCAGCGTTCTGAGTCGTCGTGCTGCAGCACAAAGCTTACTTTGTATTTTAATTTAACTGATAACTTTATCATCGAACGCCGGTCGCACTAAGCTATAAAGTGTGTATCCGTGCCTCGCCGCCCCGATATCTTGCCGCCCTCTCCTTCTCTGGCGAATTGAAATGCACTTTTATCACTTTAACAAGAAATTAACAACAATCTCGAGCAGAGGGCTCGTAAAGTTGTGCCCGTAAAAGCCTAGTCTCTGCTCCAAGCCGAGATTGGCTTTCGAGGCTGGGTTCCGCGACGGAGTTCATAAATTCGTTAACATTTCGGCGGTTGCATCATGTCGACGGTGCACATGGATGCGAAATTTGATGAGAGATCGAACGGCGAACGACTCGATGCTGAAGTCTTTGATCTCAGAGCTGAACCCGTTGAGGGCGACCCCGTGTGTTCTTGACAGCGACAGAATATGAAACGCTGTTCGCATAAATTTCCTCAAAACCACGCAAGTAAGGTGAGACACAGATAAACGGAACACAGACAACACCAGCAATCCCATTATCGCACCTGAGATTGAGGATCAGATACTCGAGGGTAGAGTTAGCCCATCTCTCCCCGGCCGTCCGGCAACCACCAGCCGGACACCGAACTTCTTCAGAAATCATGTCGTGTCCATGGCCCAGCTAGGGCTGTTCATTTATCATAATTGCCTCGGCCGCAATCGGGCGACCAGCAGGAATTCATCATTCCAATATCCTGTATCTGTGGATCGCAAATTCGCTGTAGTTAGGTGCATATTACATTTCGCACGGCGGCGGTGGCGGCAGCTCACGAGATATTTATGCCCGTTTGCCCATCCGCTTGTGGCTGTGTGCATGGTGGCGCGCGCGCGCCATTGCCAACTCTGCGCGCCCATATGCGCCCAAGTGATAAACTTCAACCGGAGGCTCAATAAAATATCGAATTTATGGGGCATAAGTGTCTGGCGGGCAGAAATTTGCAATTTTCGCCCCGGAGTGTAAGAGAGCTGATCTTCCTCGTGGCCGGCATCTTCGTTGCGGGCTTGCCCGACGCGACTCGGTCAACGGTCGCTTCGATTTGGCAGGCAATCGGATTCAAATCACATTGCAGCTCACGTTGATTTGGCCTTTTTTTTTCTTTCAGCCCGCCAATCTCTTACTCTCTCGCACGCACTCGCGACCGCGTCCGCGTTCGCGACTGGTCCGGGACCGACCTCATTCAAAATGCTAAGTTATGAGCTGCATATCGAACGAGAACTGATTGGAGGACACCATCAGAAGAACATTTCTAATTTGGGACACAAAAGATAAACTTGCAATGTGCCAATAATTTGGTGGATTTCATTCGAGGGCACAGGCTCTGCGCTTCCCTTTGCGAGCGGGAACTCCCTGCACTCTTAAGGTTTAAGCCAACGAAGGACATCATTTTGTAATTTTATCGATCCGAATGGTGAATGTAAATGCAAATTGTGTATCGACGAGGTAAATGGAGAGTATCCACAGGCACTTGGTGTGGAATCAATTTTGCTCTTCCTTAACTGAGGAGACGGAAACACCGGCGGAAATGACGTGGACAGGGGAAACGAATGTGCAATAACTTAGTTTCCACTTTGACAGTATGCTCGTAGTTTGTTTGAAAGCTATGCTGCAATTTTTACTCTCTTGTCACGGCTGGAATGCGAAAGGAATGATCTGTGTGATATAAGTTTCTGATGCCGCCGCCGGATAAGGCCGCTAATCGGGACACAATGTGCCGGAGCATAACGACATTTTTTCATGTTGGATTCTTAATTTACTTTCAAACTTGATTTCTTTCCTTTTGTTGGACGTTGGTAGAATTGGAAATTGTTTGACTCGTCGGCTGATTGCCTTTTTTGCGTGGAAAAACGCAAAACTTTCCTTTTCGATTCATATTCACGCTCTTGAAACGTTTAAATCTTTATATTACTTTGTGCAGTTATTCGGAACTAGATTTAAGAGATGCTTACAAATACGGCAATGAGCAGAATTTAGGTAGCTGAATTGAAGTTTAATCAAAAATCAAAGAACCAAGTGATGGTTCGTTCAAAGGAAGTCATTTTGAAGGATATATTTAATCACTTTCGCATGTTGCCTCTTTTACACGGATATTTCTTCATTTTCTCCTTTATAATAAAATCAGTGAAATGGGTTACTCTCCAGCCCATAGTTGAGGTGGGACTAGCTTCTAAAACATCGCCTTCGTTGTGTTGTATGTTCCATGTTATCCTCAAGAGTGGAGGGCACTTACTCTCGTTAAGACGCCTTCAAACAGTTTGAGAAGCTAAACAGTTCCACACTCTGATCATTTGTCAGTGACTATAGATTATTATGCCCAGTTTCACAGTGCAGGTTTCAAAATCAGTCCCACAATTTATTCAAATTCAGAGTTTATTGTAAGCCTTGAACTGAGTTCAATCTGTAGCTGAAATTAAACTACAGTAGCTTCTTCTCCTTTATTTTGCGCCACAGTCTTGGGTGGACCAGGACCTCAATCAGCAAGCCTCTTGAACTAACACGATCTCTGGGTAGCTGCCTCCAGTATCGCACGTCCTGATGGTCTCCATCTGAGTGCGCCTTTAAAGCGGGCGTCCTCTGTCCACCAAGGATCCTCCTCCGATTAGAGAAATGTATTGGAGAACAGATGACTTAAGCTATTTAAACGATCTGGAATTCTTCGTAACAATACTTTGTAGGAACCACGCAATATCTGCCGAAACCAAGCTGCCGTTAACCTTGCGCTTCTATCCAAGTAGGTCCTTGCTAAGAACTGCGGGAGTCTTGTGGTGTATCGAAATCATCCGCCAGAATTAGACACATTTTAAATCGCTTTTATTCGGTAAAATGTCTTCCAAATCAAATATCGCCATTTTTCAGAAATAATCGTATCGTGCTTTCACACTCTCATATTTCGATCGCGTACCGTTTTTTGTTCGTGTTGCTCCCTCTTTCCCATGCACACATTACTCCGAATAAAAAATAAAGGAAACGTGGGTAAGCTCACTCAGAATCTGATACGATTTCTGGACCCATGCGACACGGCAGCTTCCCGCACATTGCGCTTAACCAGCCTCGTACCTCTCATTTCATGCGACGGAATCTGACGAAATTTTACCATGTAAGGGCGGCCTTTCCACGCGTGAGAGACAATAGCACTCACAACAGATTGGCTATGTGTCAAAAGTACTGCACATATATGCGTCTGTGTGTACTCCAATAAAAATTCCTAACGTCTTTTGTTTAAAAGTAAATTTGTCATACAACAGTGTACTAAAAAAAAAACACAACACGACTGGTTGCTGAGAAGCTAGGCTCTCTATGGGCTGTAGCGCCACCATATCAAAATTCATTTCAAATTACATTTCAAAACTACGAAATAGTTTCAGCATTTATCTCATAAACTATTACCATGTTTCTAGTCTAAATCGCAAGATTTCATCAAATTTCAATAAATCTAGTAGGTTTCACCTACATTATTGGGTCCCGAAATCATTCGATTTCATCGAAATCTAATTAAAACTCCCCGAGTTAAGCTATCCGTGAAAAGGTTGCCAAAACGACCAAGGCTACAGCGTGAACTTCAGTTTATTTTGATCATTTTGGTGTTAAATTTCTCATTTTACCCCTCTTTCTACTTTCCAGTGTTCTCATCAGAAATGAAGTAGTCTCAATTCTCTTTTTATGCGGTAGATACGTTTCAAAACTATCAACACAAAAAAAAATCGCATAAAAAATACACTAATGTAGTGTAACAAGAGGAATGTGTTCCATTATTTTCAAAAACGCATAAAACCAAAAAATCATATAAAAATGACATTAATTACGTTATATAATTAGGGATACGTTCCAAAAATTTTATTTTAAAATTTAAAAAATTAATGTTCTTAATTAACCAAATGCGTCTTTACTCAGCGAAAGCATTAGCTCAAGTGATAATTCATTCTTAGACAAATAACATTGAGCATATGTAACTATAGCTTGCTTGCTCTGTATAGAAGAAATATTTAAAAAGGGGAATATCATACAGAATTCTATAGAAAAACAGCGCATAACTTCGAAATCTTGTACAAAAAAATCAGCATTAGATTCTCGGGCAAAATCGCATAACTTCAAAACCGCATAAAAAGAATTCGCATAATAAGAGAATTGAGTGTATTACCGAGATGGCTGACTTCACAACTGATTGCCCTTAGTCCATCGACGAATTTGAGTTCCTTTTTGACAGATATTCATGAATTTTTGACGGTTACTCACGAAATAATGTGAATGCTTTCTTTGATTGGTCATTTTGGTTTGAGAAAACTGTATAAAAACAGTTGTCAAAATTAAACGATAAGGGGTAAGGGAGGTAGAAGTCAGACATCTCGGTATTACTTCATTTCTGGTTCTGGCACTATTAATTCCTGTCAACAGACAATTGTTTTAGCTGCCATTCAAAAATTAAGAGCAAATAACTTGAAAATTGAGAGCTAACGACATTTGAAAACTATTTTGAAACAAGATGGGAACGGCCCAGAAATGAAGTATTACAAAGATAGACGGCTTCACAGCTGATTGCCCCCTAGTCCATCGATGAATTTGAGTGCCTTTTTGACAGATATTCATGAATTTTTGACGGTTATTCACGAATTAACTCCTCTGATTGGTCAATTTGGTTTATGAACACGTTATAAAAAACAGTTGTCAAACATTTTAAGGGGCAAGAGAGGTAGAAGTCGGGCCTCTCTATAATACTTCATTTCTGGGAACGGCCTTTATAGATCTCAGTAAGAATTCAATGAAATCACAAGATTTCGTTACAGTAAATTTGACATATTAACGTATTTGAAATAAAAATAAGAGCAGATTCATGAACATCACAGGAGATATAAAATTTGTTGAGATTTTGAACAAAATGTGGTAACTATTTTTTTGCGCTGTTCACTAGCATCCCGAACAACATTTTTTTTTTCTTAATTCATTTTTATTTTACGTATTCATGAGAAACTTAGATTCTAGACAAAAGGCTTAAAACTAGTTGGACGAACATTGGTATATATTACTTTTAACTTACTGGCCCTAGGAGGGCACTCTAAGCTAAGCTAAATCTTATTCCCGAACAACATTCCCTCACAAGAATTTTCTCGCTATCTTGTGATTCATTATTAATTCAATGACTACCAAATTAAGATATCTGGAAAATTAAATCCACTTCTATCATTTCAAGAAGAACGAAAATTCAAATGAGTCCCTAGCAAAGAGCAAGTTAACTTAAAGTCATAAGAGACTTGATTCGACTCTAATTGCCAAATTGCACAAGATTCAATACAGCCGTTGACGTAAATGAAGATGGCAATAATTATCTGAATAGTTTCATAAGATACAGTGGACTCCACCTGAGTCGAATTGTCACGGGATGACATAAGTTGTTCGAGTTAGGGAGAGTTTGACTTAGAGAGAGGTTTTTGTAAGGAAAATTGAGGGAAATGTATGTAAAATATGTCGAAAAATTTCGAGTTAGAGAGAGTTTCGACTTAGGGGGAGTTCGACTTAAGGAAGTCGACTTAGGCAGTCCACTGTATCTATATATTCATCCATTGGCGATCGTTCATGGTGAGGTTCCGACTGATGTTTTGATAAGAAGACTTTAGGTATATTTAATCAAAACATCAGTCGGAACCTCACCAAACTAGATCCCCAACAGTGTCATTGTCCTCAGACGACCTGGAACATGGGACCCTAACTCCGGGCGTTAAACACCGTCATTCATTGCTAGAAAACGTAAGATTAGAAAAGTCCTCACCTTTTGTTATGCTAGGATTGAGATCTAAAATGTACAAATTTTTGCCTATACATAATAGTCATCATTAATCGATAAAGTTGGAGCGCTTCAAGGGCATTCAAGGTAAGGCAAATCTCTCTATGACAAGGCTATGGATTTCTTCCAAAAGGACGGCAGAATGGTTCATCCAAAAAGGACTACAATTCGACGGAAAATATTCGCTGCAAGAACTTCTTAACTTTATTGAAAGTTGAGTATACAAGTTAAATGCAATTAAAGTCTGTTTGAATGACCAAATGACATATCTAAAAATCGACACATTCAATACAGCATACATGTCCAACCACGGCAACCTCTTAAAACTCTTCCGCATGTAGTCTGTGAGATACGAGCAAAAATGGGTGCCAAGTAAATAGGCAAATGAAAAGAGCAACCGACTGAAGCAAGCGCCTGAAGCCCACATCTGATGAAAAATAAAACTCTGACAGAAAATATTTCCATACGTAGATCTACTCAGAGCTATTCACATTATTTCTTTCTTTTCAGTACAACATCAAATAACACATAACAAGCGCTGGCATGTGGCTTGAGGTGGGTGATGGAATCCAGTCAAACTTGATTGGTCCATTATACTGCAAAGCGGTATTTGCAAGCAAATATTCTCAACTAAATTCACAATGAGTTTCAAACTAATGTTCAAAAGCGATGAACCGTCTTCAAAATCTTCGCTTACTCCTATAAAGGCGAAGTTTAAGCGGATGCAAGACAGATTGACGGGAGCAGTATGCTTAGGCCCGTCATGCAGCTATACCTGAGACTCAGATTTTCTAATCGTCTAAGTCACCTTCGTTTTCATGACTAAGTATTATTCGGACGATCGTTGTCCTCTTAATAAAATCTCCTATAAGACTTCATTTTCAGTTGCCTCAATGTGCGACATTCAAATCGCAATAATTAGATAACACGGTTAAAGAAAAAAACAAAAAAGAGCAAAAGTAGTTCTTGTGATATGAGGTCTTTCTCTAAAACGAGTAGAGTCCAGAGAGATTCAAATTCCTGAAAAATTATCTTTCTAAATACCTAGTCTCCGATCACAAGCAAATAATAATAACACACAGTCGTTGCAGTTACTAGGGCGGTGCCAGCGGTGCCCAGGCACAGGGCGTTGGCCCAGTCGGGTGCAAAAATGATCAGGACCAACTCCAATTGCACGCATACGGGGGCCCAAATATAGAAGTTCATAAAAGCCTAGTTACGGCACTGTAACAAAGTTCAATCCGTTCAAACCTCAAGAAAATATCTAAGTACATTCTGAAATTGTAGTCTCATTCCCTCACAATTCGTCGAACTGACAATATCACTTCGTAGCCAACACCTAACCAAATACATCAATCGCATGTGAATTCCTCTCCGCAACCTTCAATCGAACACTCTACTCACTTCACCACACACTGGTCGCACGTGGTTATCAGCGAGCAATATCAAATTTATTGCAAATCATTCCAATGTCAAGCCAAGCAGAATGCTACCCTCATGCCAGACGAAAGACCGCTGTCAAGTCGTAGAAATATCAGCACAGACAACGCACGGGTTGAAAAAAAAACACCCGATCTATACGCGCTCCTACCTACAAAGCTGCTGAAATGTGAAATTTATGACAACGATACAGTTGTCAATTTAGCAGGAACATAATTTTAAAAACCGTCTTCTTCCTTAGTCCCATTGTTGCAGCACTCCTCCAGGTCGCCACGCAATAAATTAGAATTCGCTTAGAAACGCAAAACCGAATCTTCAAGTGACATCGAATGGCCAAGCCAAGAAGCGAGGAAAAAATAAAACGGAACATTTTTCTTCAAACCGATGCCAGCGCGATTGTCGGCGACTAGACGAACTGAAGCCGGCTGTCACTATTTGCATTTCATCATCATTACAACGCACAGCAATAATGCTTTCTCTCTCATCGCCGAATGACTGACACCACCAGCAGCAGCCGCTCTACATATTGGCCGCCCGTCCAGCGGCGTCACAGCGTGTGTGCGCGCACATCCATCCCATTCCCATCACCGTCATCGTCCGCATCAACATCGCGGTCGCTGCTGTCTTCGTCTCACATCTCTTTCTCAACTGAAGTGGTTCATGCGTCGTGGTTGGTGTCGTCGTCGCTGCTCGGCACCGTCTGCTTTACTGTGTGCCGTGTAGTGGTGGATTCATCTCTGGAGCTGCCCAGTTTTCAATATGGCCTGACATGTGATTGGCCCTCAGATAATGACAGGAGGCGGTGCCAGGGTTATTTTTGGGCAACGAAACTGGAGTGGCTGCCATCGATATGGTGTGTGCTCACTTACGGGAAAGCAATGTGTGCGAGTGGGACACGACGAAGCGGGGCACTCGACCGCCCTGTTGACGAAAATGGGAATCGATTTTGAAGAGTTTTCTTCGACGTGGGATTGAGATTTTAAGTGAATAGAATTGCTTTTCTTACTGACAAGGTCAAAAGTTGAAAATGCTTCGAGAGCATGTACTAGTTATAAGTTATTGATGTCAGTTAACATTTTTGCGATACGTTGTAGGCTGGCTGAGTGGATAACAATCCTTGAGTTATTTCCGTGTAAATCTGGAATCCATGGAATCATTTGATATAAATAGTCCGATATGAATAGAACATGTTGCAAGTAATAATTCTTAGGACTGACAAATCGCACAGGCTGAATATAAGCCATTAGCTCTGTGTGCAGATTGACAGGGAGCAATTACGAGAAGCAAATATATTTTCCGACATATTTTATCAGTCCTCAAGCTGAAGAAGAAGGAACTTAGTTTCTCTAGTCAGGCCAAATACTTAGGCGTAATTTTAGACAGCAAGGCAAGGTGGAAACCGAACATTAAGGAACGCATTAAGAAGGCGTCGGCAACTGTTTACACATTTAAGAGAAACCTTGGTCCCACATGGGGAATTACACCAAGAATGCCTCACCTTATGTGTACGGCTGTTGTTATACCCATCTTAACGTACCGGATCCTTGTTTGGTGGCCAGCACTGAATAACAAATCCAATCTTAAATCGATAAGCGGTATTCAGGTATTCAAAGATCAGCGTGTGTCTGCATTGCGATCCACATTGCTACAGCTTCTTCCCATGGACATCTATGGGAACATGGTAGCCACCAAAGCAGCGTTAAGGCTACGGGAGTGCAACCGCTGGAGCAGTTTTCACATAGCTTAGTTCATAATCAGAAATGCGAGACTTCCAAGGCATACAGATTATACAGCACCCGCTTTCGACTTCGAGTTTGGGTTCAAAACACACATCACAGACAGAGAAGATTGGGAAATAGATCTGGTAAGAAAACTAGGCTACCTGCAGATCTACACAGATAGCCCAAAAACAGACGAGGGCATCGGACTAGGGGTATTCGCGGTATCGCTGGACATATTATTTACCCTGTCGCCTCGACTGTCCTGTTAAAGCTATCGAAGAGGCTGCTTGCTTACTGTCAATGAACTCGATAGACGTGCTATCTATCTCCATTTACATAGATAGTCAGGCGGTCGTTAAGGCTCTGGATACACCAATTAAATCGAAGATGGTAAAAATTGGCCGTCTGTCGCTTAGGGAGATAGCTGTTAGATGCAAACTAACCCTAGGCTGGGTCCCTGAGCATAGTGGTTTTCCAAGCAACGAAAGGGCCGACGAAGTAGCAAGAATAGATTTGGGACTGCCAATGGCAAATATCCTATATCCCTTATAATAATAATATGGATGGCGCGACAATCCGAGGTGAGCCTGGGCCAAGCTTCTCAGCAACCACTCGTGTTGTGCGTGCGTTCTTTCACGAGTGGAAGGCACCTACAGTTTAATGCCGACTCCGAACGGCGAAGTTTGAGAAGCTCTCTTTGAGCATTGTCAGTGACTCGAAAGAGGTGGAACCATGAATTATAATAGGTGGTAAATTCGGGTATCGAACGTGGCACCCTCTGCGTAGGGCACGCCACGGCGACCATATCCGATCCTATATCCCTTACTCCAAGTAATAAACACCGCGATAAGATGCCTTCAACTCCGCTATTCAGAGTTGAATGGAATTAGATACATGTAGGACTTCGAGGCTTATTTGGCCCTCGCTAAATCCAAACAAAACAGATACACTGATGAAACTAAACAAGAATGTAATAAGGAACGTAGTGGGCATTATCACCAGCCACTTTCTCAGTATCCATGCCAGAAGAATGGGAGCCCCCACAACGGCTGCTGCAGAAGCTGTAAGACGAGGAGGAAGAAGAAACTACGCTTCACCTCCTCGGCACTTGTCCAGTCCTTGCAAGAACTAGAAAAGATATACTAGGCTACTTTTTCAGTAACTTAAAGGAATTGTCACACTCAAAGATACAAGACAGTTAAATGTATCATCAAAACAAATTGGCTGTAAATCAGCACAGGAGTGGATTCATCAAAATAGGTCACTAGGATACCATTAGGCAGTCCCCAGGTGTAATATAACCATAACCGGTGTAAAGCACTGGGTAGTGATAGCAACAAGAATCCAACCAGGATCTAAGTGGATCCACACAACTGCTACAGTGTTGGCAATCACCCTAACCTAACCTAACGGTCGTCTGTCTTGACACGGTTCCCTTGGATATCCCTAATTTTAATTAAGGCTCAAACGTGTAGTTGTTTAGGTGTTATCTTACGATTTTCCATATAGGCAGTTGAAGTTATAATTTGCTTCTAATACTGCCAACGATCTTGGTCTGAGCTACTGCCTCCTTCCTGTCGTGACGGTTCTATATGACATAAAGCCTTCAGTTATCTAGGCAAAGATTTCCCATCCAACCAATATACTGTAGGCAAGATGAACGTTGTTAAAAAGTCCCTAAAGTAGGCAGAGAGTAGATATAAGTTTATTTCGCAAGAAAAAATCTGGCCTTATGCTAATGCTCCAAGTTCCACCTCTATATTGAATGAAAGTCAAAACAATTATCTTACAGGCTTTATTTATTGATAAGGTAAGCTCTGGATGGGATCATAGCCTCCCTTGGATTAAACAGGATTCCCAGCAACATGTCATCTTTTGTAAAATTCGAGAACCACCTAGATTTTTGAGATTATTTTATTACTTCTTATGGCATTTAAAGAAATGCCCACCAATTATTTTACCACTACCTAGTAGTTGGCAGTTGGATAGAAGCTGTTACAGTGTTTCGATATCGTCCAATGCTCCTTAGTTCCTGAATGTTTTTTTTACGATACCTGCACTTATTTTGTGGTCATGGTTCCAAATAAGATAATGTCCAGTGGAAATGGACCGTGGGAATATTAAATAATAAAAATAAATTAACACATGTGTGGCTGACGAGGCGTAGCTGGTGGCTGTGCTAGGGCTTCCACAGGGTCTAAATAAGGCCAGCAAATGTATAACACGAATACAATTTATTTTCCAATATTTTTGGTTTTTTATTTAGCTTGTTAACATTGATTTTTTGATGGTTAGGCCATGCAGAGCGTATGAACAACTTATCGCCGACCCGAAGAATCTTCAATTCTGCGCCCGTGGGATAACGCAACAGAAGTCGTTCACGTACAAGGTGGCTCGCACATGTTGGAGGAGACCTGAGCCGGCTTGGTGTGCGAAACTGAAGGCAGTTGTCGAAAGATGAATCCGGTTGGTTGGGTGAGGCCCAGATCCACCCCGAAATTAATATTGTGCAAGATCAGCTCCCATAATGATAACGATTACGAGGAAAACTGTAGATATGCACTACTTTTTATTTTTTTGTAATAATATGCACTATTTATATTGGCTGAACATGTTATCGGCTCATATTTTATCGAGAGTGGGGATGTTTCTGGGAATGAGGATGTTTGTGCGAGCAATTCTAATTTTTTGTTATTATAACAAGATGAAACGATTGCACAAAGTTGTAGGAAAACTTTCGGAGGGAAATATACAAAAATACAATTCGGACAAAAGCCTGTCGTGACGCAGAGGGACAACTCGTGAGAATCTGGAAAGATTATTTCTGAAGACTGTTAAATGGCGAGGAAGACTCCTATACCGCTGTCAGGCAGATTGTTCCACTCCACACAATTGACGACGATCGACGAGAATTCCGTCCCCCGGACCAAGACGACGTCAAGACACCGATATGGAGACTAAAGTCGAATAAAGCTGCTGGTGCAGACTGTGCGGACTGTCTGCGGAACTGTTTAAAGTAGCTGGAGATGAGCTGGTAAGGTACATGCACCAACTTATCTGTAAGATATGGTCGGAGGAAAGCATGCCCGGCGAGTGGAACCTCAGTATCGTTTGCCCGATCCATAAGAAAGGAGACCCCTTTGACTGCGCCAACTATAGAAGGATAAGTCTCCTGAACATCGCCTACAAGATCTTCTCTGCCTGCCACCATCGACCAGATTTTCACACTACTCTCACAAATCGACACCCACCACCTTTTTGTCGATTTCAAGGCCGCATATGACAGCGTGCATAGGGACGAGCTATACAACGCCATGTCTAGTTTTGACATTCCTGCCAAACTCGTCAGGTTGTGCAGGATGACGATGGAGAATTCTCGCTGCTCCATCAAGGTCGGTACGAACTCACCGAGAGCTTCAATGTCAAAAAAGGTTTTAGACAAGGTGACGCGCTGTCATGTGACTTCTTTAACATCATCCTGGGGACGATCGTGCAAGACTCACACGCCAATACTAGAGGCACGATCTTCCAGAAGTCCGTACAACTGCTAGCATACGCGGATGACATTGACGTGATTGGCAGAACACAGCGAGCCGTCAATGAAGCTGATATTGAGGCTGTAGCGGCTAAAATGGGTCTAGCGGTGAATGAGGGCAAAACGAAGTGTATGCTGTCATCGAGAAAGGACGCACAACATCGACGACTTGGTCAAAACGTCACCATAGGCAGCTATAACTTCGAGGTAGTGAAGGACTTCGTTTATCTCGGCTCGTAAGTGAACATTACGAACAACACCAGTGCCGAGATTAAACGCAGAATTACTCTCGCCAATCGCTGTTTCTTTCGGCTCAAGAGGCAATTGAGTAGTAGAGTCCTCTCTCGAAGGACCAAGTTAACATTATATAACACCTTGATCATCCCGGTCCTGCTCTATTGTGCGGAGGCATGGACAATCTCAAAAGCGGATGAAGAAGCACTTGGTCTTTTCGAGAGAAAAGTTCTGCGTTCAATCTTTGGTCCTGTCTGCGTTGATGGTTATAGGAGAAGAAGCTTCAACCACGAACTGTACGCGCTGTACAGCGGCATGAGCCTAGTCAGGAGTCTACGGATTCAACGTCTAAGATGACTGGGCCATGTAGAGCGCATGGACAACACTGCTTCAGCCCGAAGAGTCTTCGACTCCGAACCAGTGGGACAACGCAATAGAGGACGCCCACGGAACCGATGGCGCACCCAGGTGGAGAAGGACCTCAATCAACTTGGTGTGCGCAGTTGGAGACAGCTGGCTGAAGATCGTGCCGGCTGGAGTGGCTTGCTGGTTGAGACCCAGGTCCACCCCGGACAGTAGCGCCACCAGAAGAAGAAGAAGGATCAGGTGGCAATATAATTTGATTTTTTAATTTCATTCTGTGTTTTTTTATCATAATAATGGAATGAACGTATGTTGTACTTGCGAGCTTAACACCTGCAATCAACACTACGTGGTGATGAAACGCGTTAAAAAGAAGAAATATCCTTATCGAGAAAATGGCGCCTGTTTGTGACCTTGTTATGTCCGTAAAATCAATTTAATATTAAAAAAGTAGAAAATTCATTAAAACTAATTATTGTAACAAGAGTTATACGTGTTAAGGTGTGTAGGTGTCCTGTAAGTTTAATTCCCAAATTCAGTGGATTTCATATCTCACATTATTTGAAACTTAAAGGCGGACTTAATAATAAAAACTGACACAAATTTTACATTTTACTTCATTTTTATTTTGGAATTCATAAAAACTTATATACTAGATACATTAACTAACTTAAGCTAAACTACATACATATACATATGTATATATGAATGCATAGACATATGTATATATATGTGCTTAATATATACAATGTATACACGTAGATACACAGTGGTGTACCCATGTGAATACTAATATTTTTTTTTTTTTTATATATATATTTACATCTTACAACTACCTTAAAAACTACCTTATGCTATGTAGGTCGGCCATAGGTTGCAGCTTATAGATTTTCATCTATTCCCCTGCAAGACAGAGACCGACTGCTCCCCATAAGGGGGAACCCGCTACCCTTTCTACCCCGGGTCTAAAGGGTTCGACGAGGGAGTTCCCTCTCTCCCCAGCCACCAGAATTTTCGATGTTGCGATGCAACATCCAGAATAAAAACTGATTACTGTTCAACATTTCCCTACTCAATGCACTACACATTATGGGACTTTTTTTTATATAATACCGTTAATATATGGATTAAATTCCTTCATATTGCATCTATTTGCAATTCAATTCGAGTTTTTCATACAGCACTTTTTTATATACGAAATTGAATTGTGATGAAAGCTCAAGCACCGCATCTGTCCAATGTCAAAAACGGAGCCTTAGTGAGGCACGAGGACGATAACATTGGCACCAAGAATGGATAACGGTATTTTGTAAAGGGGTTAAAAACAAGAATTTCTGAGAATGCTAAGAGGAAGGATGGGGTCATCTTGCCGCTATATCCCAACACTTACATTGAAGTATAGTATTTTATTGTGTGTTCTTTAGTATACAACTTAAACCAAATTATTCATGTCAACTTTCAGTCACTTTTTGAAAAAATTATCATGCAAACTCAAATTATTGATTAAAAAAACTCCAGACCAATATTTTTCAAATTTGTGAAATGGTATAATAAAGTGGCTGTTTGTGTTCAATGCTTATATTGATTCTGAATCGAACATAAAAAAACCGCATTGCTTTATGTTTTCTATATTTTGAGAGAGCGAACTTTGTCAGCTGCCTGTTGTTGATACTCTTACCTCTCCTTTGACATAATTAATATTAGAATGATTGTTGTTCTAAGTGTGTAGTCCATAAACGAGCCTTGATCACTCACTACAGTGTCGACAGAAGAGTACCACCAAACAGAGGACAACTAAAACACTTCATTATGATCGACTTGATAAATTGTATTTATTCCGCAAACAGGTCGCTCGTTCCAACAATCTGGTCACGAGTATTGGATATGACCTAAAGCTATGGGCGAACTTCCACTTAAGACATTCACATAATAGCTGTAAAAGATGCTGCACTCTAACTCTATAGTCAAGGTCTCCTCTACTGCTGTTGTTACCATGTTGATCACTGAGTAATAATCTTAAAGTTTAATCGAATCGTGATTGTGCAGCATTCTTTAAGTTAATCCAGGCACTTAAACATAAGTTTCTCTATTCACAGTTTGCCGCTAAGAAAATACCATGATAACTAAAATAATATTTACAACAGCGAAGTTTTTGCAGTCAAAATCAATAAGTCAATGAACACAGAGAGTGATCAGATATGTAAAAAAAAGTTAATACCAAAACGGTTATCTGCAAAGATGGCAACTTTTTGCGGATCACTGGCTTACGGATAAATGTATGAGCTATAAGGACCAAACACTAAGAGGTGTCATTTTATTCTTCGGCTCAATGTTGAACTATAACTATCTAACTGTCATTGCAATGTTCTTTGATAAGCCAGAGACAGTAAGTTTTTGAATATAAGTCGAAACACTCTTGCTTACTTAAGCTCGTACCGACTTGGGCATTGCCAAGATTCTCATATGTATTGAATGAATTAAATCGATAAATGTAAACATCGTTCTCTCCAATTGGATATGAATACATACGATGAGCCTATCCACAGGCACTGCATTTATCATAAACACATTGATTGATTGAATCCTTCTAGCCATGCACAAGGCCGTATTTTCACCGATTGTGTGTTGGAATAAACGAAGAGAATATAATTTCTATACAAAATTATTGACTAATAAGAGTAATTTCCTTGATGTATACTTTCAGCTGGACTGCAAAGAAAACAATGACTTTAAGCTTCAGAAACGGCGAAGTTCAACACCATTCGATTGTATTTGAAGATACGCTCAGAATAGACCCTGTTAGAAAGGACACAACTTGCGATGGTGGGATCTGGAGGATAAAGTTCAGCCACTAACAGTGCCATCACATGAGCTTACAGAGGTGCCTACGAATCCAGCGTCTTAGGGGACTGGGCTATGAGCGCATGGACATGGACAACTTAGTTCCTACTCGAAGTCCTTAACTCTGAATCTGTGGGACAATACAATAGAGGACGCACGCTTCTCAAATGGCACATGCAAGTTAAGAAAGGACCTCACTCAACTTGATGTTAAATACTGGAAGCAGCTAACTAGAGATTGAGCTAGGCTTGTTCGTTGAAAAACAGTTCCACGCCGGAGTGTAGCACCCAACAAACCATAATAGAAAAAGACCCAGCACCATGAAGGTCGTAACTAGGGAGGACTTACAGGGGTTTGATCCCCCCGAAGTTCTTAACAAGATACTTTTTTATAAACGAGAACAAAGCAATGTATAGGTGACACGATTTTGTGGCAAGAAGTTATAGGCACAAATCCAAGCAATGAGCCAGTTCGGCCGCAGAGCAGTAATTTCCCATTTACTTATTTACAAAAGGATTCAAATCAAATCAAGCTATAGCATTGACTTTTTCCATTAAAAGTACTTAAGCGCCGTCACGTACCACACAACAAAACCACAAAAATACCTTGGATCTGTTAAGTATTGATAAGGGCTCTGAGAAGTCATCGTAAGCTTTGTGTTTTTTAAAATAAGTTTTGGTCATTAATTTTTTGATAAATTTGTGCGGCTTAAGCATTTTGCAACACTAGGTCCGTGTGAAAATTTGCAATCCGCATCTTGTGACATTGTGCCATAACTAGTTTTACATAATTTTCGAAAGATCCAAAAATATTTTTAGAATTTAAAGATATTCCTGATCCTACGTTAAGTATTGTGGATGAAATTGAAACTCTGAAAATTGCATGAACATTTTCGAGGAAGTAGCATAGGGCCAATGTATAAACACGTCTGGTCCTTAAAACTTGTATTGTTCGAGGATCAAGAGCTTGTATCCTTAAAACTTGTATAGCATTGTTGTTATGATTCCCCCTTTGGGCGACTTCATAACTCAGCTCGGAACGCTGTTCGAGAATCATAAGCCTGTTCTATCATCTTTATATATTTTCATCCCGTCAATACTTGGCGATACCGAAACAAAAGTTAACGAAGAGAATTGAAAATTGTATCAAAGATTTTTGGATAGGGATACATTAAAGGCTGAGGTTCTACTCTGGAAGACAAAATCTCAAGAAACAGAGGCACAGTTCGAGAACGCCAGTACAACCTTAGGAGACTGATTTTTTTCCCAACTGGTTTGGTAACGACGTACTGGTTTGGTAAGTAATACATAGAAATAATACCACATTTCCACCGAACCGAAACCGCGAGGTTCGGATGAACTTTCACTGAAACCTCCACCGAGGATGAAGTGGTTTCGCTCTCAATTTTCAAGTCATGCACTCTCAATGTATGTAAGTGCCCGCCAAAACAAATGTCACTCGCTCTCAATTTTTAAATGGCCTCCAGAACAGCTGCTTGTTGACAGGAAGTAATAGTGTGACAACACCGGCAGATAGAAGGAACACTCTGTAGGCTTGTTCGGTTTGACAACCTGATTAATTCAAGGAGGCTGCAAGGACGTTTATCAGAAACCGGGAGGTTTGCAGACCCTGAAAATGTATGGTGGAACCTGGTAGGTTCGGAGAAAATTGATAAAACCTCGCGGAGAATTAAACTGGAACATGCTGTCCAAAATACGTTAATGTGTCTTAAGACAACACTCCACGATGTGAACTTCAACAATTTCACCATGAGCCATGAGCATCCATAGTTTCTGTGAGGCATGCATTCATGCGATGGATAGGTCTTAATGTCTATTACATAGCCCATATCTTTGAATATGTTTCCAGCTTAGCCTATGGACCAAGTTATCCATATTAATTGACTCAGAATGGACCTCCAGTACTGCACAGTGGCACGTCTCCACACAACCTCATCTCATAAATGGGTTTTACGAAAGTTTTAAAGTTTTATATTTTGATGAAAATAGTCTCAATATCATTTTTTTTTATTTATGAAGCATTAAGTAAAATGAATCGCCAAACTACAATGGGTCAGACAGTTGATTTGACTGAATTTCTCGTACAAACTTTCCAAAGCCGTTTCCTAGAAACCTTTTATTCAGAACGACATGATGTTGTACATTTTTGGAAAGGGCAGAGCTTTAAGTATTTACAAAAAATACGGATATAATAATGTTGGATGAGTTGCAGAGAACTAAGTCCCCAGGAACTAAGTCCACTGAGGGCTTTCTGTCTTATTTTGTTTTAAATCTGGAAATAACGCCAATTTTCCGATTTAGCTTTATTTCGCTTTAGAAAAACTGGTGAAAACGATATTTGTAAATTCAACTCGAGGCGCCTGCCTGGCAGTTGTTGACATACCCTTAGCGGAGTGACGTAGTCGCGTTAGCGGGTTAAGCCCTGCGGAAATAAGGGTTTAAATCCTGTTAGCTAGCGAAGCGAATCACCCACCTCATCCCTTAAATACACCCACTCATCAACGATAACACTAAGAATAAGATAAAAGGGCCTGTTAACTAATTGCAGTTTTGAGGTCATTGTTCAATTATTGTTTTTTTAAACGTAATTTTATTTAATTCATTATATTTTACTTACTTGCTGGACAAATGTACTTCAAACTAGCTTAACTAACTTAAGAATTCGTTCTTAATTATAACCTACTGACCTTATGCGGGTACTATAAGCTAATCTAATCTATGTTATAACTGTGCCTTTCGGCTTAATCTACGTTATTTTTTAAGTCTTTGTGACAACCTTTTATAAAATTTTTCATTTGCCAAGAAAACTTGTAAAAAAAAAACTTGCCTTAACTTAACTACTTAAGCTACCTTATACTAACTTAACCTAACATAAAACTTAAGCCTATCTTAACTATTTCCGTAACAGTACGGACACGTGCATCTATGTTGTGTATACGCCTAGCATATATAATTTATAAGCCGTGGTGCACCTTTTTTTTCATATACATAATTAATTTTTAATTTTTTGCTTTACTAATTTTTTTTTATTTTTTTCTTATATATTTTTTTTTTGATTTTATTTTTGTTTTATATATATATATATATATATATATATTTCTTTTTCTCTTAAAAAGCTACCTTAAAAAATGAAAAAATGTAAGCTGGCCACTATGGTCAGCTACCGGATCCTGTGGAAAAGCTAGTGGTGCCGGAGGCTGGTTTTGGTGGCACCACAAGTAAAATTGGCGTTCTTTGGCAGACTCTTTCTTATCGCGGGGATTGCTCGTGTTCAATTATTTTTGTTGGAGGTCTGTTCCTTCTGCAGACTTTTGAGTGTGTTCCTAGTTCCCATAGGGAAGTGGAGTACGTTTCCACCATATATGGGAACTAAGACCCTCTGTGGACTTAGTTCCCGGGGACTTAGTTCCCTGCACCGTTGCATAATACTGAGAGAATATGTCTTATTTTAATCTCTCTCTTTCTCAGATATTTTTTTTTATATTCAAACAGATCTTGGACAGTTAGCGCTGTTTTCCGCTGTCAGTTACTTGACTGATGAAAATATTTAATTAGTCTTTATTCCAATTCCATCAACCTTTTCTGCTCCTTTTTTGTTTTTTTTTTTATATCAGACAGTAAAATGTGTCACCAATAAATATTTATTGATTTTATTTATTTATTTTAATAACGTTTTGCTACCATAAAATATTAATTAACGACGGACGTGGTAAGTATGTAAATAGTGATCAGTGAAACTGTAATTAATCCTCACTCATTCAATCCAATCCATCCACATCTGGAGAACGTTGAAGACTTTCAAAGCAGTATAAAATAAGGAAAATAAAGAATATCACGTTTCACACTTTTATCTCTAAAAACACCAAAGTTACAGATTTTTTAGACAGTGAACCCGTTCCTGTACCACTGTAGACCGCTTCAAGCCAAATGAGCGTGTCACAAAAACAATAATGCGCGGTTATTTGTTCATTTTTCTCTTATTACTTTTTTCAGTGTTTGAGAACGAGCCGAAGCTATAGCTACCCAAATTGGAGGCTGGTAAATTGCACTGCGGACCGACGCGGCGTAGAGTGTTGAGTGCGTCGACTACTGCTCAGAGGGTGCCAGGTTCGATACCCGAATTTACCACCTTTATAATTCACTGCTCCACCTCTTTCGAGTTACTGACAATACTCAAAGAGAGCTTCTTAACTTTGCCGTTCGGAGTCGGCATTAAACGGTAGGCCCCTTCTACTCATGAGAGAACGATAAGACGCACAGCACGAGTGGTTGCTGTAGTCCGTCTAAGACTGTCGCGCCAAGCATGTTATTATTATATTAAATTACACAGCTAGTCTCGAACTGTTTTGCTATTGCGAAGCCTTCACAAGAATCTCTTGTCCTCTGACGGGCTTTAAGATTTGTATAAAATTAAGCCGAAAATTCTACAGTGATTCACGTGTATATAAATCTGAGTGTCAATTAACATGATTTCCACGATTCCCACGATCGTAGGTTTCTCTTTCAAAAGCGCACTGGACTCAATCGGATGGCACGGCCTGCTAGAGCCGCCTACTTAGCAAACCACATAAAATAGTGAGGAGAAAATATCTGTCCGGAGCACACATTTCGAGCATATTTACATACGCAGACTGTGGATGATAAAAGGGAACTAATCAAGTTTCGTAAATAATGAAACTTCATAACTCAAACTTTCACAAAGGAACGCGCACTCAATTTCCTAGTTAATAGAAAACTGCTCTCCGAGTGGCATCGTTAAGCCTACGATTTAGTATCAATAGCGATCAGTTCACAATCTGAACGTATCAAAGAAGAATCGTTTTCTCTTCAAAATATGGTCTAGGGACACGCCCTCAAAGTGCAGCAACGCCGACACAACGAACGATTTCTTTTGTACGCGCTTCGACCATCACCGCCCAAGTTGTCCCCTTGCGCAAATCACAATCCCTGGCAAATTAAGCTCAACTCTGAGCGATTGACCATAAATTGGAATTATGCCAGTTCCGCAGAGATGGCGAGAGAACTGTCTGAAATGAGAGAAACCCAGCCAGAGCCGCATCCACAGCCACTCCCCGCCAGGCAATGGGATATTGTTATTAAAATAATTATTAACCCCCTTGGTTATGGCCATAATAAGATGAGGTTCTGCGGTGCACCTCGCCTGAAACTGCCAACCCGATTAATGCTGCACTCAATATCCACATCAAGGTACCGGGCGGAGGCCCTTCGTCGTCACTCGAAAGTTCTTCAGCTGCCCTTGCATACTTCGCACCCGGTTCCGTCACGGAGAGGGGGCAAACAAAGACGACGACAAATTTATTTCGAATTCGCAATTAAATTCGCTGCAGGCGATTTTTATGTAATTTTTATGGATTGACTTTGGTTACTGCGTCTGGTCTGCATGGTCGTCGCATCGCATAGTGCAGAGGATTCCTTGGGAGTCGGAGCCTCGCGCTCACAGGAGACATGCGCGCTGGGCTATGGAGATGGAGGCACGAACTCCGATTTGGAATGATGATTAATGCAACAGAAATTGGTCGCGCGAGCATATCTCATTATAATGTGATCATGTCTGCTCCTGAGGTTGGTCGGGGATTTCCTCGAGGATGGGCTGCTTTCCTGGATTTCGATTTACAAAGGGGGGACACTGCGGGGATCTCTCACATATTGGATTGTTGTGCCATGCAGCCCAGACGTAATCATGACTTCAGCGAATTTTCAGAATCAGACACAGACTCGTGCGATCCATTTGGCAGGCGGAATGCTGCAATTGAGGGCATTTAGTGGAATGGGAGCACTATGATCGGCCGCGTCCGAGAGGACGCAGTACATTGCTGGTAATAACGAATAAAAATTCAATTTCGATCGTTTTGCGGCAGATTGTCATTGGGAGGTGGATGCAAACTTAATCTTTGGCATTTGGACTTGGAAATTATTTTTCATCGATTCGATTGGTTGTTCAGATTGCCAATAAATTATGCCAAGTGATAAAGTGACCGAGGGCAAGATACATTGTTTCACTGGAAGGATAGAGACGATGGGTTCCTACAAATTGTACCAGTAAGTGGTGGAATGAGAATTATAAGGGAATTCAGACAAAAGACCAAAATCAAATCAAATTTTCATTCTCAATGTGACAAGCTGTCAGATGAAAGCACTCGTCAACTATGACAGCTTGATGCACAGGCCTGATGACACTGCTTGATAGCCTGTCAAAATATAATGAAGGTCACGGTGAACCACCCTTAAAAAAAAAACAAACTGAAAAAAAGGACTAGATACACAGGGAAACAATGGGAATAATTAATAAGAATTCAGAAGTTCAAATGGCAGGCATGACTTTTCACGTCAATTAAGTCCTCTAGCTGGTTACTGTAGGCAAAGGTAATGAATCCCCTCTAGGAAAGAATATGCTCTCAACTCCCTTTCTATCACATCCTCGCTTGCATATCCCAGACATCAGTGAATAATACAAAGTGTTCCGTAGTAACAAACTATCGATCGTTGTCAACTAGATGAGATGGATGGACAGTTTCATATTACCACTGGCGGGCTCTGGAGAGCTGCCATGGACCATCAGAGGATTTTCAGAGTAGGCTAGAAAAAACCTCTTTCCCTATATGTGGGATAATCAAGTACAGAGGTGTAACTGGGAAAGTACAACGACGCTAGAAAAAAGCTTGTTCCAGAGAGGTTTCTTCATCTCAAAATACGAATGGTGGCATTATTCTAGTAGTCATCCCAGGACACAGAAGATCGCGGAAGGTAACGAAATTCGAAGAAATAACATAGCGTGCACTTTTCTCAAACGCTTGCACCATTATCCCACAAGGAAGTACATAGTTAAAGGGGTCCATTTGGGAGAAGGGTAGGAATAGTGAATTCACCAACACACTTAGACCATGTTGGTTCATCTTAATACCCACAGTCAGACTACTACCACTGATTGACCACTCCAGTGCTATTCAATCCCAACGGCGAATGGTGCGTGGACCAGATTTGAAAGCCAGATAAAAGTTTCTTAACTTTGCTTTCACTGGGATTTGAACCCCACCAATCAAGGGCAAGCAATTGCCCCATCCAGTCGTCGAAGATCCAATTAACGCTTAAACCTACTCTCTAAGTACCGCTATTGGAAATCAGCACATGACATACAGCATGATCGATTACTGAAATAGATAACCCTAGAGTAGACCTCAATCTAGTAACTCATAAGCCCACGGTCCTTTGCAGAAAATCCACTTAAAATTCGTATTTTGCGGTACAGTATAGCCAATTAAAAAACTGACGGAGAGTGTAATAAAGCTGACGGTGCTGTAGGAATTAAGACGTAGTCTTCATTGTCACTCAATATTTAAAAAAAATAATGAAACTAAATCTAAAGTTTTAGTTTAAAACATTTCAGCGATGAGGCTATTTGGACCATTATGATTATCTTAGTAATTGTAGCCATACATTGCAAAATTCAAGTAAAAACCTTAATTCTAAGAAACAACTGCCAGTAGGATACACTCATAGAGAGCACAATATTTTAAACCATTCATTCGCAAAGTAGACAGCGGTCAGTGCGGACGAAAACTAATAATAATAATAATAATATGGGTGGCGCGACAGTCCGAGGTAGACCTGGGCCTAGTTTCTCAGCAACCACTCGTGTTGTGCGTGCTATTGTTCTTTCACGAGTGGACAGGACCTACAGCTTTGTTTTGTTTTGTTGAGAAGCTTTGTCTAGACAGGAATACTCTTTGAGCATTGTCAGTGACTCGAAAGAGGTGGAACCGTGAATTATCAAAGGTGGTAAATTCGGGTACCGAACCTGGCACCCTCTGCGTAGGAGTCGACGCACTTACCCACTACGCTACGGCGACCCACGGACGAAAACTAATAAACATGGAATATTGAATAAAGTTAGAAAAAATAACAAAGTGGGGCGGAGTTTTATTTAAAAGGACTGTTTCACGACTTGTTACAGTAATCAAAATTTGCGAGAAACAAGTCCACAATGGGAATCTTAGTGTGAAGTATTCATTCTTATTTGGTGATGAATTCGATTGGTTAATATCATAAAATCAGCATTCAGCTCTTACCACATCCGCCTCTATTGGCAAATAAAAATTTTAACGACCAGTGTTAAAAAAAAGATAAATCCAACTTTTGCAAGATGATTTTTGGATCTTGGAAACGATACAAAATAATGAGGGCGAGAGGCAGTGCATTTAAAGCTGTCTTACCCTTGCATGAGTAAACAAGAAGTTTTATCCTAATAAGGCCTTGTACTGCGAGTCGTTCTTGAACAGGTTAACTTATAATTATTAAGTTGATTCGAAAGGGGCTACCCGATTGGCCTCAATAGGGGTGCAAGCAATTCGCCGATCCTGTTCAACATTTACTTGAGCGATCTGATAAGTTCTCTTCCTCACGTAATTGCGTATGCCGACGACTTGATCGTGTACAGATCAGGCAAAAAGATCGAGGAAATCACTACTCTCACGCAGGGTGACTTCGATTCATTCATGAGAAGTTGCGATGACTGGAAGTTGAGTATCAACTTCCGGAAGTCGGAAACCATTCTGTTCAGAACGCCGTGGTATAAGGCCTCGGCGGATACGAAAAAGAATTGGCGAAAGTTCTCAATCGTTGGAAGACACGGGGAACCAATGGCGCAAAAGACTGTAGTCAGATACCTGGGGATCTGGCTAGATCAGTATCTATATTTTAACAAAAATGTAGATGCTGCTCTGGCCAAGGCACGAGGAGCTTTTGCCCTTACAAAGAGACTGTTTTACAACAGCCAACTCGATGCGAGGGTGAAGGTTATCTGCTACATGGCTCTCATCCGGCCAATGCTCACCTATGGCTGTCCCGTGTGGTTCAACGTGAGTGCAAGCTTGATGGAAAAGATTCGGTTGTTCGAGAGGGCTTGTCTTAGGGCTTGCCTTCGCCTTTATCGAACTCCAGAGTCCCAGTACATAAAATACTATTCTATGAGGTATGTGTATCTACATGTGTCTATATATTCATATATACATATGTATATGTATGTAGTTTAGCTTAAGCTAGTTTAAGTTATTTTTAAGATAGTGTGTAAGTTAGTATATAAGTTTTAAATAAACCCAGTTCAGTAATTAAGTTTTTTGTTTAAATTTTTCTTAATATAAGGATGTACAAATAAAGTAATTATTCCTTAAATGCATGGATTATTAGTTTAAGTCGAAAGACATAGGATAAGATTAAGTTTAGCTTAGAGTGCCCGCCGAGGGCCAGTAAATTATATATATATAGTAATACTGTTCGTCCAACTAGTTTTAAGCATTTTTGTCTACTATGTAAGTTGGCTATGAATTTGAAATAAAACTGAATTAAAAAAAATTAAAAAAAATAAAAGGGGTGCAAGCAGAACATTGTGCGCTGTTTTGATATCGCACATCGTAGACCTGGGTTGTTTTGGAATCGCTTAATCCAACCTGCGGAGTTAAGGAATTTGATTATGTTCCATAGTCTTTGATTAGCGATCTTGGGGTAGTTACAAAGGGAAGGTTTGCCGAGCGCGATACATATTTACTTGGCTAGTGCCTGGCAGTCAGAGAGAAAGTGAGGCTGACTTGCCTCTGAGAGAGTGTTGACGCAACTGTGACAGAGTGGGATGAACGGTATGCCAAGTCTATCAGCGTGAATACCAATGGGCCAATGCCCTGTCTTTACTGCCACGACTCTCGCTATTTCTGAGAGATTTCTTTTGAGGGGGTCATCAGTCCTGCTCATCATGTTGAAGAACCAGGTTTTCCTACAGAATTTTTTTGCATGTCCTAGCTACCTATCCTGCCCACCTTCTACTAAAGGCTAAGGACAAGAAATATTTTATTAGAGGTTTACACCTTCAAATATAAATCGGTTCTTTTGACCTTACTATTGTAAAGTCAAATTGCGAATGAATCAAATATATTTATTTAGAAGAGAACAATCCTTTATTACATATTCTGTCTACTTAATCTGGTGTTGCCATTGTCGTATCCATTAAGTAGTGTTTCCGTAACAACTCGGCCATCCTACCCGCTGATCGTGTCCTCACGATCCGAATCCTTCTGCTCATCTTCTGATCGATCAGTTTCCTCGTTCCCATAATCAGCTACGCCTTCCTGCAGCAGTTCACACCATGGTTTTAGCTTTTCGGAGCTCATCACGGCGATTTACTTCCGTTGAGTGCGTTGCATGCCAGGGATATCCTCGCGGACGTAGCGATCATTTGGCAATACTCGGGTGACCATATACGGGCCTCGGTATGCAGGTTCCAGCTTTCTCGAGTCCCCTGTTGCCGCTGCACTAGGTCTCCTTCGTTGTATAAGCGGGGCTTGCGATGTCGTCGGTCATATCTTCTATTCTGATTTCGTTGCACTTGATGAATGTTGTTAAATGCAGCTTCCCTATTCTGCCGCATCTCCAAGGTTAGAGGCAATTTGTCACCTAAAATATCTCTAGGATGGTACATATATAGCAGTTCGTGAGGACTTGCCCTTGTTGTTGAATTTCTGGCGGTATTGAGCCCCCACTGAATCGGCCATAGCCGATCGTTCACGAGTGGAAGGGAACCTAATGCCGACTCCGAACGGCGAAGTTAAGAAGCTTTTCTAGACAGGAATACTCTTTGAGCATTGTCAGTGACTCGAAAGAGGTGGAGCCGTGAATTATGAAAGGTGGTAAATTCGGCTATCGAACCTGGCACCGTCTTCGTATTAGGCGACGAACTTACCCACTACGCCACGGCGACCCAATATTTAGCGGCTCCAACAAATCCATAATGCAATTCAATTTTCGTGAGAGTGAGTCTTTTATACTTTGCTGAAAACTAGCAAACAAAAAACCGAAGAGAGGCAGCAATAGATAAAGACGGCCAATTATATTTCCTGCATATTTTAGACATTCGTTATTTATCAGTAATTACTTATAACTTCTTGCAAATCAGTTGGTTCCCACAATCAAACAATATCATGCAAAGGAACCATACACCTGCACGAATGTTGGCTCCAATTTCCATTGTCTTCGTTTTCATATTCTCTCTTCTTTGTTCGGGTATCCTGTCATTATACTTCGTGAGCGAACAACATCATCAGAGTTTCACCTTATTTTACCATGGTTTCTAGAGATGCTCGCTTCTTGGTGTATTTGCCCACCTCGGGCCATAAAACATGCAAAACAGGCAACTGTAAATGAGTTTTCAAACTACTGTGTTAATTTTTGTACAAATTACTCATCAATTGTAGGCAGTTTTTTTTTAATTCATTACATACTTAGGTACTAGACAAAATTGCTTAAAACTGGGTAGAAGACTAGGTAGACGAACACAATACTCTAAGCTAAGCTTAAGCTTATGCTATGTCTTTCGACCTAAACTTAAATTATAGGCAGTGTGCAGGTGCAGGTGTGTCAACTTTAAAGTTAGGTTATAAATATCCTATGAATTCGGAGCACTGGAGATTGACAGTCGTGAGGAATTCGGAAGCTCAGTCTTGTAAAAAATTGTAATTGTTATATGTTTTTCCGTTGATTTAATGAATAAATACATAAACACTCACGAGGCTGCCAGTTGCGCTTATATTAACAAAGTTGACGATTCGTAGTACATTTTCAAGTAGTATATCAGCGGTTGGTGTGCTGGATTCCTTTTTTCAAGAGATGTGAGCCTTCCAATCTTTACCAAGGAAAGTATTATTTGTTTTATTTTTCCTCTAGCCTTACAATTCGATCTTAACTTAGGCCCGGTGCTCACTTGCGTCATTTGGAAGCGCGATCTCGCAGCGGCACCGCACTTGCGTCTTACAGTACTCACAAATAAATTGAGTTGAGTGGCATTGAGTCGCAGGTTTCCGCGAGATCGCTGCGGCAACGCAGACGAAGTAGCGTCTATCAGTACATTGTTTGTTATTGAGCAGTGCACACACGCGACTTATATTGATTGATTTTGGAATCAATCGTAATTTGAAATAAAAGATGACGAGCTTAGCTCTTACTCTTCGGAGCTTATCTTTATTTCTGCCACAATTGAAATCTTACAAATATATTGTGAGAGTGTTCCGTCCACCGAACATCTGCCCAGTCGGTATTTCCCCTTCTTCGTTTCAATGCTCGAACATTGCACTATTGACGACAAATGCTTACCTAGCATTTCCTGTTTTTGTTTATCGTACTTTACCTTAATTAGGTCAATGTTGGAATGCTCGATCATTGCACTTGGGTTTTGTTCATTGGAAATATGAGCGTTAGCATTTCCAATTGATGAGGCAATGTTCGGTGCTGACGTAACTCGCGTGATTTTGCCGCTAATAAAAATTCCAAAGAAATATGTCAAACATGGAAGATTTTGACTTAGAATTTTCAAGCATTTCAGTTGGAGGTATGGATAAACTCATATGTGTATCCTGAGACTTGATTTTTGGTGAGACTTTAACTGCCAACTCATCAAAAGATTTTACACTCATTTGAATATTGTCAAACAAACTTTCAGAATTTTCTATTATATTTGAAAATGATGTAAGAAAAATATTCCGTTTGTTAGGCGAGGACCAAGAAAAGGATGCACCCAATAACGTCGTTTCTTTTTGCGATATTCTCAAAAATTTCTATCCACTAGGTACTGGAAATCAGTCGTTTCCTATTATGAACCTCCATTGCTGCAAGATAAACGCGAACTGCAGTTTAAGTCCCGCGAGAAAAAACCGCATGTGTGCACTGAACTATTGCGGCAGCGCAGCGTCGACGCTGCGGGATCGCGCGTTCAAATGACACAAGTGTGCACCGGGCCTTAGACATCATTTAATTATTACTTGCTCATTAGACGGTACCACCAATCATCTTACCACTCAATCGAAGAAGGGTCAAACTCCCAACAAGATCGCTTCGCTTCATGCAAAACCTGATTAAACAAAGATCTATGCTTCCTATCACCGAACCCCTATTTGGCAAAGACTTATTGTCCATTTTGTAGAACATCTCCAATCGATCGATCTTCTCCCCATTGCAATCCAAACAGCTTAGCAGAGTTCAATCGAAGCATGAAATTGAATTCCCGCTTCAGATGGCTTATCCCATTCGCGAAAAATACAAATTGCAGACTGCCTCAAAAATTAATTATCCATCCGATGCCAAATTGAAAATTCAAACCCCATCCCAGCTCATTTGTATCCACCGGCCGCCTGCACCAGCAGCAGCATATCCACAGGAACCAAAATAAGACCCATTCGCTACGTTCGCCCATTGAAAATAATTTATTCCATCCCTCAAATGGGGATTGTTTATTGCAGTGCCCAAGACAACGGGGCAAAGAAATCAAAGTCTGCTTTCCAAGTGCAGCAAATGCGGCACCAGTAGCAGCCATTTTCTTGGGATCTGGATCTGGGATCCAGGAAAAACGTTCTGTGATTCGTCAACAGCGTCGCGAGGCCATGTGCATCGGCATCGGCATCGGCATTGGCATCGACATCACCGACAGCACAGCAGCAGCACCGGCAGCAGTAGCAGCAGCAGAAGCAGTAGCGGCAGCAACAACGACGGCGGCGTCGGCTTCCATTTGTATACACCGCATCGACACAGGAATAAATGGTTCATTGTGTGATCCACAATGGAGTGGCCATAAATCTTCATCAACAAGATTTCGGAATTCACCAGCCACAGCAGAAGATCTCCGATCGAGTACTGTCGCCGCGCGGCATCACTGACATTTTCAGCGGTTGCACGCTGGTCTATCTTTTGATTGATGCTAAACGATTTTTATTACAATGCCAACCAGACGAGATGCAGCAACACCAGGAGTGGATAAGACTCCGCCCAGGAGGAAAATTACCCATTCCCATGTAGCGTTGCTCTTCGAGCGAGGAGGCATAATTTATGCGCGCTTTGCACTGCTCGGCTCGATTCGGCCAGAAGAAAACGCGGTAGCCGGGATGTTGGCATACTTATTATCCATCAATTTCGCCAAAGAACCGCCATCATCATCTGTACGCGGCGGACTGGCCATTGTTTCATCCTCGTGGATCGCCGAAAAAAGAGAACAGCCCGCTGCGACGCCGCCGCGCCGAGCCACTGCCAGGGTGCAGTGCAACAACTGGACGGACATGTATCTACATATGGATAGTTTTTCTGGCAGTCCCCGCTGCTGCCGTTGCTGCGGTTGCGACTGCTCCCTGCAGCTTTGTCAGTCAATCTAACTGCGGGGTAAGCAGCCCCGGCCAGCCAACCAGACGTTCTTGGTGGACCAGAGCCTGGCTCTGCTCTGGGCCACCACAGCGCTTAATTGTATGAAAATTTGTTGATTGTTGATAAAATTCAATTGTGCTGCTGGTTCTGGTGCTGCTGCTGGTGGTGGTTCTGCATTCACTGAGCGATGGTCGACTGGCTGGCCGGTATGTTGGTCGATTGGGTTGGCTGGCCAGCCTCTGCGGGCTCGTATGAGTTGCGTGGTTTTTCCTTCGCTTCTATGTCATGGGATGTCGGTAGCCAGCGATCGGATCAAGCGCGCGCTCTGTGATCCGAATAAGGGCTACTGCACCGCCTTGCTGCGGTGCATCTTGTGTAATCCTTTGCGAGGTATTATATGGCTTGATGTTTTATAGCTCGTTACATGTTTGGTCTGACTTTGATGTTGTGCCGGTGATTTTTATGCAGTATCCACCATATTTGCAGTAGCCACTGCGTTACTGATGGCAGTGGCAGTGGCGGTGACGGCGGTGAGGTCCACCTCCCAGCACACAATTGGGAAAGCTAGTGTCATTGATGTGGTCCCGCTGATGGAAGCCATCGCATTCTGAGCCTCTTGTTATTTTGCTCTCCCTCTGTCCGCTTCGTTTGTTCTGACAGCAACAAAAAAATGTCAAAATTGACAGCCGCTGTTAGTTCGCTCTGAGCGGTGGAATTCCTGGGAGCCCTTGATGCATAGCATCCTGCTGGTTGCTGGTGAAAAACATGCAAACAACGACGTCGACAACGTCATCGCAGATAACAACTCTGTTGTGCGGATTGGTCAAGGGAGCAGCAACAGCAGCGAACGGCCACAAAGTTGAAAGGAGACGTTATCGCTGCGATGCAATCACGAGGTCGGGGCATTGTTCTTAAATTATTTTCCAGTTGCTCAGTAATTAGACTGGAAATATGGAACAAGACATTAATCAACGTTGAGACATACTTAGAATCAGGAATCGAGGTGAATTCTATTGGGGATTCTTTGGCCTTTAATGGGCATAAAGGGAGAGGTAAACGATTTCGGACAGATGCCGCAGATTTAATCGCAAATCTTTTTGGGGACTAATTGTGGGAACGACATGGGAAGAAGAGAAGTTGAACCATAGACAACGGCAGCAGACACAAAACCGCTTAAGGAAGCTGTGACAAATGTACACTCGCGTATGTGTGAATGTTGAGGTTGTGGGAAAGTTTACTGATGTGGGATCAATGGAATGGGAATCAGTTTCTCTAACGTTTGGGGCAATGACTTAGTGACGTTTTAATCGGATTGAATTGAAGAATCGTTTGCTTATGCAAAATATATACATATGCACAGGTGCCTACTTTTTGTGGTGATTGATGGAAGAAGTATCTGCAGTTTAAGCACTTCAATCGAAACAGATTTGTTACTCGGGCAGAGACGACTTTTAAAATGTTTCATTGATCTATTACTGTGCTTTCTACGAGAGGTTGGTATTATATGAATAAGTTGACAGAAATACTCGTGAGAAATAGAATTGTGAAAGTGCCAAGGGCAAACCGTGGGAAGCTCTGATTTTAGGAGAACCAGAAAGGGCTTCAGTAGGCGGTGAGCTTAAATTATTTTATTTTATTTATTATTTGTTATAGTAAGCATTCTGTTTGTTTCTTTACATAAACTCTTTTATCCTCACCAGGAATTAAAAACGTGTGATTCACAATGCAACAGATGTACCAATAATAACCACGCACATCAAAAAGATGGCAATCTGGGGGTTCACACGGTTCAACATACCTGACGAAGGTTACCAGATCCATGATACCACGAAAAAGAGGACACCTTCAAAAATTTTTAATGGAAAATTTTAAATTAAAAATAAATAACCAGAATGAAAATGAAATAAAATATTTTTTAACAACAAAAGAAAAAAACGTTTATTTTAACAAATTCAAGTAAAATAAATAAAAAGTAAAGTCAGTTTTTACTTTAAATAATATAATAATGATAATATGGGTGGCGCGACAGTCCTTGAGCCTAGCTTCTCAACAACCACTCGTGTTGTGCGTGCTATTGTTCCTTCACGAGTGGAAGGAACCTATAGCTTAATGCTGACTCCGAAGGACGGAATTTAGAAGCTTGTGTTGCCTAATGGTGGATAAAGATGGTATTCTGATGAATTAAAAGCGAGTATTATTGCCATTTCATGTTTAAGGCTTATTTCATCAAACTGCTGAAGACGACTAAGTGGTCCCTATCGACAATCGAATTTTTAGTATCCTTGAATTATCAAAGGTGGTAAATTCGGGTATCGAACCAGGCACCCTTTGCGTTGGATTCGACGCACTTACCCACTACGCCACGGCGACCCAAACTGAACTTTAAGAACAAACTAAAAATAAAATAATGGCTCTAATTACACATATTTGTCGTGTATGCGTATTTTTTTTTTTCAAATATCATTTTTTTTAATTATTTGTAATACATAGACGTATAACGACTGGATGGTGCAGTTGGTAGAGTCCTGCTCCTTGTTATCGGGGTCCGCGGTTCGAATCCCAGTGAAAGCAAAGTTGATAAGATTTTATCTGGTTTTCAAATCTGGTCCAATCATCATTTGCTGTTGAAATCAAATTAACAACACTATCGCTGGAGAAGTCAATCAGTGGTAGTAGTCTGACTATGGGTATCAAAATGGAGCAATATGGTCTAAGTGTGCTGGTGAATGCACTAGCAGTCCCCCTACCTAACCTAACCCAACCTAACAAATGTGTCCATTTCAGAAGAAGAATGTAACATCGTAGCTCCTACTTCGTACTCGTCATTTTTATGTGTTGCTCAGCCATCCGGATGTCCCTATTAATATTTACTCGTATTTTGTTGGGATTTTTGTTAGATCCAGAGATCTATGTCTCATCTGGCAAAGACAAGGCAGTGACGATGGTAGTAAGGAGTGCCCTCTATTCCGTCACCACGGCCTCTGCATATAAAATCTTTGGCTAATCCCATTTTCATTTCGTGGTACCACATGATTATGTCACTTACTACACTTCAAAGTTAATTAGTTGTTAGTCAGACGATAAAACCATGCGCTTCCTTTTTTCTGAAGTTTCTTTTAAATGGAGTTAAAAGCGTGAAATGAAAAATAAAAAAATACGTACAACTAATTAAAAACTGCGGAAACTTTGGTCTTGATTGCAATCATGATGCCCCACCACCAGAAAAATAAAGCGAATAATTAATTTTGATAATCGCTGTGTCCTTATAAATCGCGCATAAATCAATAATTAAACAAGACCCACTCTAAAGAATGAAAAATATAAGTTAGGAAGTATATAAAACAACCTATTGCGCAAAAAAAGATTCCGAGTCGAAAGCAATGACAAGATTCTTGGTCGTTCAAGTTGACCTTTCTTTCAATTATAGTCGAACTCCGATAAGTGGAACTTCGATAACTCGAATGAAATTGGTTGTCAATAGCGCCAAGACTAAAATTTACATATAATTTCACTTCGATAACTCGAACTTCGATTACTCGAATGTCTTGATAACTCGAACAGATTTTTTAGCGATAAGAAATCGCTTCGGGGCACTGCGTTTGTATGTTCATTTGACCTAGTATAGACGGTATCGTGTTTTTGGTGAATATTCTGAGCGCGGGGAAGAGAATGAAATTACTATGATTTTCAGAACTGAACTCCGAAACGAAAGAAATGAGTAACAATTTAACTGAAAATGGAATTTGAAGCTTAAAAAAATACCACAAATATAAAAGATCTTACATATGATGATTTTCTGAAGGCGATATTGTTGCTTTGAAGTTGCCCATACATGAAGATATTTTCGAGATATTTAGATGTGAACACGAAGCTTCGCAGCTCGACAATAAAGACGACAGCGTCATTGATGTAAAAGGGAAAGACTAGGCGATAATTGAGGATAATTAGATTTAACCACCTTCAAACGAGTTGGTTGGAAATTCATTATTCATTTTGCGTCAATATCATGCAAACAAAGCACAAACGATTCTGTGTACCTTCTAACCTACCTACTGTAAGCACTAGGAATTAAACTCAGTTTTATGTTTTTTACAGAATAAGAAATTTAGTTTTATTTTTGCAACCGTTTCGTTCGTGCTAATAATAGAGATATCCAACTTCTACCTCCCTTGCCCATTAATTTCATCTGATAGCGTTTAATATACGCTTTTTGTCCCCTGTCTGTGAATACGTGAGAGCTCTTGAGAACAGCTGTAGAACAGCTGATACCCTTCCCCACCTTAGTAATGGGGTGAATTAAAGTTCTTATTTGAAAATTCGCTCGTTATTTGAACGTTTTTTTTTCAAATTTCGGTGTTCAATTTTCAACACAGTATGGAGGGGTAAACGAACAAACAAAGCTTATGTTCATGAAGTCGATTCATTAAAACTTTGAGCAATTTACAATCTGAAATACTTGGACATAATTAATGAATGCACAACATTAAAAATTAATAATACATTCACACGTTCAGTTAACCAATAATAAAAATATTATTGAAGCGTGAATCACAAATAAAAAGCTTTGACAACCATTTTTATGCATTAGTAAAAGTTGCAATATCTTGCCATTGTTCTTATCAAATTGTTTAAATTGAATTCATGAGTTTTTCAGAATTCATGAATTAAGCGTATTTTTTTTTTTTTTTTTTTTTTTTTTAATTCATTTTTATTTTCGGAATTCATGAAGACTTACATACTAGACAAAAATGCTTAAAACTAGTTGGACGAACATTTTTACTATTTCTAACTTACTGGCCCTCGGCAGGCACTCTAAGCTAAACTTAATCTTATTCTATGTCTTTCGACTTAAACTAAGGATCTATGCATTTAAAGAAAACTTGCTTTAACTGTACAACTTAATATTAAGAAAAATTTGGAAAAAACTTAATAACAGAACTGGATATACTTAAAACTTATATACTAACTTACACGCTACCTTAAAAATAACTTAAACTAACTTAAGCTAAACTACATGCATATACATATGTATATATGAATATATAGACATATGCATATGTATATGTATTGATATATACAATGTATACACATAGGTACACAGTGGTGTACGTATGTGAATACTCAATTTTTTTTTTTTTTTTTTATTTTTTTTCTTATTGTTTTTTTTATTTTTTTATTTTTTTTTTTTTTTTTTTTTTTTTTTATTTTTTTTTTTTTTTTTTTTCATTATTTACAGCTTACATCTACCTTAAAAACTACCCTAGGCTATGTAGGCCGGCCATAGGTTGCATCTAATTGCTGCAAGACATTGACCGACTGGTCCCCCATTCGGGGATACGTACTACCCTTTCTACCCCGGGTCTAAAGGGTTCGACGAGGGAGTTCCCTCTCTCCCCAGCCACCAGAATTTTCGATGTTGCAATGCAACATCCCGAACATCTCTCCTTGATACCGCCGTACTGAACCGGAGGAGACCCTCCTCAGCTCGTTGTGCGACGGAACGGTCGTGGTTGAGTCGCCCATCCACAGTTGAACGGGCTATGTGGAAGATGAGCGGTACCGCATTTATATTTTGTAACAGCCCGTTTTTGTCTAAATGGAGAAAGGCTTCTGGGGGGACGAAGCCGTTGTGACGTACCCTTTCGTGGTATTGTGCATTGGGGTAGTAAGCCCCCGAGATCAAGTTATTGACCGAGTTCATCGCTCTAGCAGTATGACCTCGAATCAACTTCAACATGAAATTGTCTACTCTTATCAGGTTTGCCCTGTTGTATAAGACCTCATTGGAATAGTATTTTATGTACTGGGACTCTGGAGTTCGATAAAGGCGAAGGCAAGCCCTAAGACAAGCCCTCTCAAACAACCGAATCTTTTCCATCAAGCTTGCACTCACGTTGAACCACACGGGACAGCCATAGGTGAGCATTGGCCGGATGAGTGCCATGTAGCAGATAACCTTCACCCTCGCATCGAGTTGGCTGTTGTAAAACAGTCTCTTTGTAAGGGCAAAAGCGCCTCGGGCCCTGGCCAGAGCCGCATCTACATGTTTGTTAAAATATAGATACTGATCTAGCCAGATCCCCAGGTATCTGACTACAGTCTTTTGCGCCAGTGGCTCCCCGTGTCTTCCAACGATTGAGAATTTTCGCCAATTCTTTTTCGTATCCGCCGAGGCCTTATACAACGGCGTCCTGAACAGAATGGTTTCCGACTTCCGGAAGTTGATACTCAACTTCCAGTCATCGCAACTTCTCATGAATGAATCGAAGTCACCCTGCGTGAGAGTAGTGATTTCCTCGATCTTTTTGCCTGATCTGTACACGATCAAGTCATCGGCATACGCAATTACGTGAGGAAGAGAACTTATCAGATCGCTCAAGTAAATGTTGAACAGGATCGGCGAATTAACGGCACCCTGTTGGAGACCATTTTTTACCTCAAATATACCTGTGGAGGTCACGTTGCCATTCTTGACTACGAACCGTCTACCGGTAAGCATGTTACACAGTAGGTACAGCAGTGGTTTGCTTATGCCTAGCCGATTGAGCTTGTAAAAAAGACCTTCTAACCATACGGTGTCAAAGGCCTTCTCCAGGTCAATCAAGCAGGCACCCGTACATTGTTTCTGGCTCTTGTTCCATTGGATATCCGACACCAGTTTCGACGCAGCATGAATAGTGTCATGCCCCGCTTTGAAACCGAATTGGTTATCCGGAATTATATTTTTGTCCTTAGTCCAGTTGATCAGCGTTCTATTGATCACCTTCTCGAATACCTTACTGATGTTCGGAAGGAGACTAATTGACCGGAGGTTGCACGGATTCGAAGAATCTTTTCCTCTCTTGGATATGGGTTGCACAATCGCAGTTTTCCAATGCTCTGGATAATGTGCATTATTCAAAGCATTGTTAAACAGGATTGTGTACATATTAACCACTTCCAGGGGGAGGTGTCTTAGCACAATGTTGGAGATCCCGTCGATTCCAACAGACTTTTTCTTTTTTAATGATTCGAAGACCGCTTGGAGTTCTGTCTTCGATATGAACGGGGGATGAACCCCTTCGTCGGCGATGGCATTATCTGCCATGTTATCATCATTGAACACGACAAAGCCAGTGTTCTCAGATCGCCATTGTTGAATGTCTTCTCGAAGTTGAGAGTTGCTAGCCAGTACGCGGTTATCCAACTCGTGGTTCGGGCGAACGCTCTCATTCACCTTGTACACTTCTTGGAAGACCGCGCCTAGTACCTCCATTTTTTCTTGCGGATCTTCGACCACAAAGAAGTTATTGTCGAGTACGGCGTTATCTGGATCAATTCCTGCTGTAGTCAGTACTTGTTCGTTGTTCGTCGTTCTGGAAAGCTTAAGACACGGAAGATCGCTATATTTACTACGAAAGAATTTATTAATTTGCGGGAACATACTCGGATTGTTAGATCTTACAGCCCGAATCTTATCATTCCAGTACGAATTAACAGAAAGCCTGTAATTCTGGACAATTAACGTTTGAATATTTTTTATTAGCGATTTCAGTGTCCTAACTTCCTCGTCTCGCCTGTCAGTAAACCGCCTGTACAAGGTTTTTAATCTTGACAGGAGTCTACTTTTACGTTGGTGGAGTGCGTCGATAGTCGCATTGCGGTACAAGTTTTCGTTGTTTGTTCGTGTATACCGAGGTATAGTAATGTCCATAGTTCGTTTAATTGTCTCGTCCAATTGAATTAGATACATGTCAATCTCTTCGTTTGACAAGTTTCTATTGGACGGTATGTGAAGCGCATTCGAAGAGAGTGCTCGCGTCATTTGTCTGGAGAAGCGTGTCCATCGTGCCCTACTGTAGTTGTAGGTGTACGTTTGAACATACTCTCCTAATTCCGCAATGTCGTTGGGGATCTTGATTTCGGCACTGAGTCCGCAATGGTCACTGAGATACACGAAAGTGTTCAAACAGTTTACCGTCTGTGCGTTTGTGTCTGTTAGCTGCAGTCTTGCGTCTAGCAGTAGGAGATCCAGATACGACCCGGTTCTGGGGAACGACGAGATCTCTGTTGCTTTCAAATCGAGTCTATACTCGACACTGTGTAAGCAAAACCAGCTGTAAAGCTGGTCCCCTCTATTGTTGGAAATTGTGTTTCCCCAATATCCATGTCGGGCATTTAAGTCCCCGGCCAAAATAAAATAGTTCTCCTCCGAGTCCAGCCTCAGACATCGAAAGAGTGAATCGAGCTCTGATATGGTTGTACTGGAACTAGGGTTGCCAGAAGAGTAGACCGACACAGCATACAACCTCCTTCCACTGCGGAGCGAAATGCACACGATGCAGGCCTCCAACTCTTGAAACCTTCGTACTTCACTACTATACACTACCTTGTGTTTAATGTTATTTTTTATGAAGATCGCAACACCGCCTCCACGACTGGAATTGGGCCGGTCTCTTCTAACAACATTATAATTGCTGTGCTCCAGTATGCCTCTCCGAGTTAGCTTGGTTTCGCTAATCAGCATCAGCTCTGGGCTTTGATCGTCCAACAATCTATAGAGCTCGTTTTTTCGTGGGACCCCTATCAATGAATTTGCATTCACTGCAAGGATCTTAAAAATACTCTCCGTCTGCGCAGCCATTAAGACTTTTGACGTGGTTGGTTCTGCAGGAGCGCCAGAATTTGGCCGACCTGCTCCTCTAACCGAGCCATACGCCCTTCAATGGATGTTTTCCATTCAGGCGCTGGCTCGTGTGCTTTTGGCACTGAGACTTGCGGCACTACCTTTGGTAGTTGCTGCTTTTCCGTGCTCCTCTGACTAGACGCCATTTGGGCGTAGGTCACTTGAGGGGTGACGGGTATGGCTGCCCCAAGTGGATTTTTCACTGGGGGCTGCTTCTGCAGAACCATTTTTGCTTTCCGCTCTTGGAATTTAGGGCAACCCCGATAGTTGGCGGTGTGCCCCGCGTTCCCGCAGAGTACGCACTTGAGCTGACTTTTGTCAGCTGCTCCCTCTTTCCCCAGCGGGCAATCCTCCGCCTTGTGGTTTTGACTGCACTTCACGCATCGAGGCTGCATTTGGCAGTTCGACGCGGCGTGCCCAAACCTTTGGCAGCGAGCGCATTGGAGAATGCCATCGCGCCTTCTTATGCTATCCCATGCGCAATGATAGTCAGCCAAACGAACAATATCGTTTAGCTTATCTACTATGCTGTTGGGTGACACCTGTACGATGAAATACGGTAATTTCCGCCCCTCCCTTTTTGCCTTAGCTGTGGAGAAGGGCTTGACTCCGACGATCTCGAGACCGTCACACACTTGCTCTTTGAGCAGTTGGAAAATCTCCTCCGCTTCGAGCGGTCCGGAGATCTTTAGTAATTTTGACTGGAGTTTTTCTCCTTTTGGCGTAAAAGAGAAGAACTCCATCGTCGAACGCTTTAGAACCTTCTTTATTTTATTGTATTGATCTACTGTCTTGCAGCAGATTGAGTATTTCTCGAACCCTTTGTTTTTTTTTATTAGAAAATTTCCACTACCTACGGCCGTCCTACATACCTGTGCAGTGTAAAGGATATCCGGCTTGTATAAGTTGATAGGTGGCACTTTTTCTGTCTTCTTTGGCTCTGGTTGTTGCTGGTGTACTGCATGTTGCTGCTTCTTCCGTTGTTGAGATGTTGCTTGCTGTTGTTGCTGGGCTGTTTTCTGCTGTTGCTTCTTTTGCTGTTGTTGCTGCCCCGATGGCTGTTGAAGCAGCTTTTTCTGTTTCGGCGCTGCTTGCTGTTGTTGTTGCTGCGCCTGCTTCGCCAGCTGACTTGATTCAGGCAACGTTCGTTGTTGTTGTTGCCCGCGTTGTAGAACTGCCTCCTCCTTCTTTCGCCTTTCGAGAGTTCTTCGGCGAAGCTCTCTGATCTCTTGAAGGAGTTTGTCCGTCTCCTCCCTCAGATTTGAGACTTTTGTTTCTTTGGAGCGGATGATAGCCTCCACTTCCTCTTCTGTGTCGGAGGGAACCGATTCGAAGCTGATACTGCTTACGGCGAATCGCCCCTCTCTACCATCAGACACATAAGAATATGCGTCATCTTCTGCATCGGCCTCGTGGGTTGTCTCGTTCGATGACGTAGACGCTGCAGATTCCTCCATGTGGGGTTTATTAGGTGACGCGTTTGTATTGCGTCGCTTAGAACTGGTGGAGGTCTGCTTTTTCCTCCTCCTCTTTGTCGTTCCATCGTTAGGAACCGCTGCTTGGTGGCGTGACTCTTTTGCCACCGGTTGCTGGCTCCCGCCGTCCTCCTCTGGGCGACCGGCCTGCCCGTTCTCCTCCATGATTTGCACTGACTCACTTACTTATCGAGTGCAAATTTTTACATGGGAGAAAGAAAATTAAAAAAAAAAAAAAGGAGATTGCTCCGGCTGGGTTTCGAACCCAGCCCTTTCGGTTCTCGGCTGCGGACTTTACACACTCGGCCACGACCTTGTTGCGGATCCCCGAGTTAATTTTACTACTTCACTTGACTGATTTTATTTCCTCACTTGCAATAACGAAGTCGAAACACGTGCGCACTGTTCAAAGCTCTGTGAACGACTGATGAATTAAGCGTATAATTTGTCAGGTATGGTTTATGAATAGGCTGTATATAGTGACATATAATACCCCGTACAGTCTCACTGTTCCAAATACTGGGAGTATTTGCTGGGACATCAACAACAAGATCTCTCATGACGCTCAGGAAGCAGATAAGCATGTGCTCCGTAAGCACATTCCTGCACGTACCTCCATTTTTCCACTGGACGTTCGTTCGCGATGACACCAACCGACCGCAGTTAGTCTTAAACCACCAGCCTAGTTCTATTGTCGTATTCTCTGTTAAGTTATTATTTGTTCTAGAGGAAAATAAAACAAAAGTACCTACATTATTTGTGTGATCTATTTATTTGAAGTATACAGTATCGAAAGCGTGAACGGTTCCACTTCACTATATACACTTAAGAATTAATTTTAGGGCAAATAGTTCCAGTTAAATGGACATTGCAATACATTGTTATTCACAAAAGTCCATATAACAATGTAAGAAAATTCCCTTAAAAATACTAGTCAACTTATGAACAACATACCCATGTATGTTACATGGAAAGTACATGGATTCACACTAAATTCATGAATCTGCCGCTTTTTTTCCCACAAAATTCACGAATCGGCCGCCATATTGTGGTGAATTGACGAGCGTTGTAAATGTATAAGTGAAATACAAGGGATTACCACTACATCTTCGTTGTGGGCTAGGGGTAAAAATGGCCGAAGTTGAATATCTCTATCATCCATTATCTCTGCTCCTGACATCGAATGAATATGAGTTCTAGTTAAAATGAATAAAAAAAACAAAGAGATCACCGGCAGCTCTTACATTGTCAATTGGTTCTTAGAATTTTATTCATTCTTTCTTGACTTCTTTTTCTTTTTGCTGTCTACACTACAATGGCTTAAAATCCATTGAAGACTTTTTTAAACACCAAATAAAAAATCCGCTCTGAAGTCATGTGTAACGGACTATTTTAAATAATTATTATGCTTATCTTCGTTTTATGTGTTATATCGGAAATAAATAAATGTTTATATCAATTTTGTATTTTACTTAATAACTCGAATTTTTCTTGTGGCAAGTGGTGGTTGGAGTTGTCGAAGTTCGACTGTATTTCTCCACGTTCCGTAAACCGAACCGAAATCGAGTGATTTTGATGAATTCTTACTGAAACTTCTACCCCTATTACCGATAGCGAGTCGAACGTTCGCCTGCTACCGAACTGTTGGGCAAATGTAGCAAGTCGAGCTATTACGGTTTGCGAGTTTCTCCATTCGTCTGGATTTCACTATTGCCACCATGACAGTTAAAAAAATAACAAATGTAAAACGTCAAATGAAATTTGTTGATTTATTCTCGTCTGGAATTTTAGCACATAAGATAATATGTTTTAAGGTAAAATGTTAATTTCAACCCGTTTTTTTATTTAAACAGAATAAATAATGATAAAAATACGTAATTCCTGTATCCTAGTTTATTCGTGTTTCAGTTTTTTTGATGAAAGTTCGCATTGTGGTTATTTCTTTTTGAGTTTATTAACCAGACCTGAAAAAGGACAATATGGTATAAGACATTGCACATTTTGTTAAAAATCTTACCTTATGCATATTCTTTTCTACCACATACAGGTGGTAAAAGTGCGATCGCAAATGTGTAACGATGTTCTCGATATTTGCGATGTCTGCATTTGCACCAGTTTCCCAAATTTAAGCGAATAACTTAAATCAATTTATTTCGTGTCGTACTTTTTATTTTCTGCCCTATCAATAAATTTGTTTACTTATTTGTTGTTTAATTTGTGTTTTTTGTACACTCCTACGTCCATCAGTCACCAAATATTTCCATTCGCATGTTTCTGACATAAGAATCACGAATTTTTGCAAACATTCGCCAATCGTAATATGGAGAAATTGCAGTTCGCCTAGTTTCTGACACTTGAATCGAATGCGATCTGCGCGAATAGCGAATGGTAATACCAATTTCTACCATTTAAAGAATTTTTTGTTCGACTCGCTCGACTCGCCATCGGTAATAGGGTAATATTCATCAGGCGGTTTCCACTGGGTTGAAGTGATTTCAAATGCCATCAGCTCTAAATTTTTAAAAGCCGCCAAAACTATTGTCTTTTTTCAGGAAATAATGGTGTGAGAACACAATAGAGGTGGAAAATGAATACCGAAATGACCAAAATATGCTGAAGCTCACGCTGTAAGCATGTTCGGTTTGAAAAACTCTGACGGTCGGATGAATTCGGGGGAAATTCAACCAGATTTCAATGAAATCGAGGGATTACTAATCACCCCTAACGTATGCTCAATGGCCTTTGCATCCAGGGCAAAGTTGTTGACTGCTCTTAACTTGGCGAGATGCCGGCAACGATTCCTGTTAAATGCACAGGTCAAGCTGACATACAGCCTCATCGCGGCGCCCTCTGGATAGTCCTTACAGCAACCGCTTAGAGGTGAACCAATGTATGCAGCGGCTTTCTTGTCCAGGGGCTTAAACCAGGATCCGGTCCTCCAGGTTCGGGGGTTGCGCGTGGGATTAACTTATCCACCATATAAAACACCAACAGTTCCGAAAAGACGAGAAGCCTCCGATACGGATGACTCTACTGCTGCTCGTCAGAACACAAAATAAGGACAACCATTTTCGGTTCTGCACGTGGAATGTGAGGTCCGTGAACACGTGCACGTGGTCTGCAGCCGATGAACTTGCGGAAGCCCTCAAAGCTTATAAGGCAGATATCACCGCCATTCAGGAGGTGCGGTGGGATGGGCCGGGCAAAAAGAGGATGAAAAACTGCGTCATATACTTCGGCGGTTGCTACAAAGAGCGAAGGCAGCGCTTGTTCGGATGCGGGTTTGTTGTTCGAGGCAGACTTAGGCAAGAAGTTAAACACGTAAGCGAGCGCCTCATAACAATCCGCATCAAGGCTAAATTCGGCTACTTCAGCCTGATCTGCACCCACGCCCCAAAGATAAAGATGACGACAGCAAAGATGACTTTTACGATCTCCTAGAAAGAATATACGATCAATGCCCCAGCTACGACACCAAGATCGCTCTAGGAGATTTCAACGCAAAGCTGGGCAAGGAAGACATGCTAGAGTCATCGGGAAGCACAGCGTGCACGACAACACGTCCGAGAACGGACTCAGGCTGTTGGACTTCGTAACGGGCCGAAACCTCTTTGTAGCCAGTACGCGGTTCCCCACCACAACGTCCACAAAGGAATCTGGCGGTCTCCTGATCAATCAACCGTCGACCAGAATGATCACATTGCGATCGACGTCAGATACTGCTCCAGTATTCTCGATGTCCGAATATTCCGAGGAGCCAACATCGACTCGGATCACTTCCTTGTTGTAGCCAAGGTAAGAACATCGATAGGACAACGGAGTAGAGCAAGACCAAAACAGATCAACCTACTAGATTTGCAGAAATTTGGTGAAATCTTGATATTCCGTTCGATGGAAACGTGGTATTGAGGAGATTTCGTGAGAATTAACACAACATAAATTGTACTTTTATCACTGCTTTGGATTCCCAACAACTGCCGCATTTTTGTAGATTCCATACATAACCAATTATGGTCCATGCCAAATATCAGAAATACTATGAAATACATGATCGTGTCAATAGTTCCCCACTTCCATTCTCTCCTCAAACGTTATTTTCACACAATCTACTATGTACACGCAAAAATGACTAGCCATGACAAAATCGACAACGACCCCCGCAGGAATTGCGTCCCGTTCATTTAATTTGTGACATGCAACGCCGCCGCACCGCTGCGGGATTACCTAGGAGACATCCTGTCCCGAACAGTGATTCTGCGCAAAAAGTACTGTTAATTAGTACTGCTTTGGGGGAAATTAATTTATGACAACTCAACATATAGTCGAACGCATGTTGCACTCTAAGAGACGCAGCAGCCACGCAAAATAAATTCCATTTTGCAACAAGTTTCCAAACACGAACACAACTTCAGTGCCCCCAAGAGGCCGGTGGTGTGTGCCGGTGCACGCTCGATATGGAATCTCGAAAATTTCCAACTCAGCACAGCAGACAACCGAAGGTATGAGAGGGCACTGCATAGGCAACAGCTGGATATGGAGTTGAAGCTGTAGCTGATGCTGGAGTAATCAAATTGATCCCGCTTGGCTTTGGCGAGGTTTATTGCGACGATGACGATGTCGACGACGCACATAAATTTTCACGAAGGCTCATCGTCCTCCGCGAATGCTGTGGCAAATCGACGGGGCGGCAGAAGGACGGACGCCCTCTAGCGTCCATTACAGCTAGTGTAATTTATGACTTTCCGTTGTCATAATTGCAGTCGGGTTAAGCACTAATAGGATGTTAATTTGAAATTCGACTCGTGTATCTTGGTCAAAGGGAGCGGTCTTTTGTAGACAAAGTCACCGCCGCCGCTGCCGCCGTCGCTTTTGGGGATAGCTATTGATTTGTTGGTTCATATTTGGCATGTAGTTCTGCTGTGAGGTTAAGTGAATTGTTGGCTATGTAAGTGTTTTAAGGAGGAACTGGGTCACTATATAAAATAGTGACTGCTGTGGAAGAGCACGTCCACTCATTAACATTCACGTGAGTTTCTTATTGCCTCCATGACTGCATACTCAAATTTGGTATTTACCAATTGAAATAAGAGAGATACGGACTACAAGCGAATGTCAAGAATACCCCGGCACGCCACTAAGAAGCCCTGAAGCATAAGCATGATGTGGTCTTCCGACGTTTGGATAATTAAAGAAAAATTTACCAGGCGTTGTATTCGGGCAAGAACATGATTTCCTCTACATATTTCCTCATATTTGTATCCTCTGCAGAAGTAATTATATGATTTGCTAGTAGACTGTGTTCAATGATCCCGGCGAAAGTGGTTCTCTTTAGTCTGCTTAAGGACAGTAGTAAATTGGTCCTTTTAAGAAATAATAAAGGCCGTACCAGATTTAATACTTTCCAGTCAGTACCACAAATGGCTTCCTCGAGAAGTTCTGACTTAATATTGCCCCGTGCACTCTTGTAATTCAATTAAAGTGCCTTCCATTCAAACTGATGTATTGCTACTGTGCAAAGAACAACAACAGAGATCTACGAAATGACATGAAATGTGTAAATGGAGGGCACATCCTCGGGATAAGAAAAAAAAAGCGATCACCAACCTTGGAAAGATCAGTTTTAGGAAGCCATTAAAGGAGTAAATGACTTCCTGTATTTTTCGAAACTATGGACACACATCACATTGGGGTTCATTCGGTTCATTATATCTCGAACGGTGACTAGCTTCACGGGAACCCGCTTGGACATAAAGTCTACCATCGACGGATGGAATTGTAAGGGATTTCACATTTTACATTAGAAAAACAACGGCACAAAAAAGGAATGACAACTTTTAACAATGCAAATAGGACTCAAGCCGTGAAAATTGGTACTTGTCAGTCTAGAACTATCAATATGCCATCTGGTGTTCCCCAAGGCAGTCACTTAGGGCCATTACTATATATAGGGTAGTCGAAAAAGTCCTTTCGTATTTCTAATCAAACTTCAACTCATTTTTTTGTAAGCTTATAATAAACTTTATTGAACCAAATATGTACCATTTTGATCGACCACCTTTTGCCATTTTTCCGCTAAAGACATTATGACATCAGTGTAAAACTTTTCTGGTTTCTCGGCGAAAAACTGCGACACGTAATTTCGACAGGCTTCTCTTGAAGCCAACTTTACTCCATTAAGGGAGGACGCAAGGCAGGTACAGAGTAGATAGAGATCTTCTTCCAAAAAAGCCAGCAGAATTAGGTGGTGGAATCTGAAGGGATGTATGATGTTGACAAAACGTCGTCGTTGATGTCGATGTCAAACTTAAAACATCGATGGTATAAAAATAATTTATGTAATTCCGATTAATAATAATAATAATATGGGTGGCGCGACAGTCCGAGGTAGACCTGGGCCTAGTTTCTCAGCAACCACTCGTGTTGTGCGTGCTATTGTTCTTTCACGAGTGGACAGGTCCTACAGTTTAATGCCGACTCCTAACGGCGAAATTGAGAAGCTTTGTCTAGACAGGAATACTCTTTGAGCATTGTCAGTGACTCGAAAGAGGTGGAACCGTGAATTATCAAAGGTGGTAAATTCGGGTATCGAACCTGGCACCCTCTGGGTAGGAGTCGACGCACTTACCCACTACGCGACGACGACCACCGATTACTGTAATTCCGATTACTAGGGTAAAAATCAACCTCGGGTAAAGGCACAAAAGGCAGTGATCGTCCACCTAACTTTTATTTTTCAATTTGCTCTTCTCCAGTTACTAAAGTATTTTATGAAAAAAAGTTTAAAACAATGTTATTGAATTCACGAACAAAATCTTAATAGATAAATAATAGAATGTTCAATTCAGCACATACTGGTTTTAAGAAACTACCAAAATAATGGAAAAAGTCATTGTGCGCTAGATGTTTGTGTTTAGTTTAGTTTAGTTTAATTTTATTGTCCCTTTATAAATAAACAAATAAGTATAAATATGAAAGTTTTTAATTATACCTCCTAACATTTCCATGGAGTTATCCCTTCGATGCTGGATTAAACCTTGAAGCGGTAGAAGAGAGGCCATGTAAAATGCCAGTCGGCTTACAATATAAATTACAACTCATTAACAAGTGTTCCATCATTTTTTATTTTAAGGTAGATTGTAAGTTATCTTGTAAGTTTTATTACAAACCGTTCAGTCATTAAGTTTTCGAATTTTTTCTTAATATCAAGTTGTTCTTCTTAAATTCTCAAAATGAAATTGAAAATGAAAATGAGTGTTACATCATGAAGACAATATGAACCTGCGAAGCCTAATGGCTTTTCTGCAGAAGATCATACACAAATATTTAACATACATGTTAAAGTAATTCTTATTTAAATTAGATACATTTTATAAATTCGAATCTTTCTTTATATAATAATAACAATAATAAAATTATAGATTTATGTTGTTTAGTAATAGATATTTTTTAATTTGTTTCTTCCTTATGTGCACCGCCTGAATATTCCATAGTGAACGTGATGGGTTGATTGAAGATTGATGGAACTGCAAAGGATAGTTGTTGTTTTCCATATGAGTTATGTATCCTTGGAATCTTAAGTAGACCTTCCGCCCTTTGCCTCGTGTTAACCTCATGATCAATGGGGTGTTTAAACCGTTGATCGGAGTATGTTTCATTTATTAAATTGAAAAGAAAAAGATTTTTAACTGTTAATAAATTCAGATCATCTGTTAATTTTTCAAGATACCTGTCGCAAGATACCGCCCGCAAGAGAATTCTAAATATTCTGTTTTGGGCCCTCAGAACCTCCATTATCCTATATTGCGCAGCGTTTCCCCATGCAATAATTCCGTACTGCAATACAGACTCCACCAATGAGTTGTATGCTTGCATAAGGACATTGAATGGGGTATAGTTGCTTAGATGGTAAAGAGCATAAGAAGATTGCCGAAGTCGTTTGCATAGGTATCTTATGTGATGATCCCACTTGAATTTGTTGTCTACTTCAACTCCAAGGTATCGATAAACGTTTACTGTTCCAATATATGTTTGGGGTTTAAACGATATACATTGTCAATATCGGTGGTATTTATTTCGGTACCAATTGCCTTTGCAACTTCGGTTACCATTTCTGTTAATTGTTCACCTCTTGTGTATGGGACATTTATTATCTCGATATTGTTTTTAATTATTTCTTGTTCCATTCTGTTAATTTGTTCTTGCATTGTTGATATTGGTCTTTCTTTGTCTTTGCATTCAGCTTTTAGCTCGTTTATCTGTCCTGTCAGTGCATGCATTGTTTTTGTTTATTGTCTCCTTCATCTCATGATAGCCCGTGGATAGAAACTCCACAGATCTCAAGTATTCCTTCAGCGTTTCCTTAATTTCTGTGATGTCTTTTTTAACATCTGCGCTGAGTACTTCTGCATTTAGATTTATATCATCAAGTCTATCTTCTCGTAGAATTTGATCGGTTGCGGAACGTGTACGGCAATATTGGCATTTCAAGGACTTTTCCTGATCGGATGACATCCCCCTGTAAGTTCTAGCTGTGATGGTGGTACAGCCAAAATGCATCCAGAGCTCTAGTGGTCGGCCAAGTCCAATCAATCAATAAATCAACCACATTCAATGATTAAGCTTAAGGGTATATTTATAAGCAAAACATTAAGTAAAAAAAATGGTTTAATAAGACACTTAGTTGGCAACAGGTCGTTCAAACACCAATCTGGTATCAAAGCATAGGCAGAAGCTCCTTATTAATTCGATTTTTGCTTGCTGGGTAATAAGTAACAATAGTAAGTAATTGTCATTGGCTTTAAAGCAAAACCTGAGTTTTATGCATCTTCAAAACAGTTCCTTCAAGAAAGTGTATTTGAGGTGGAAACACGACGGACAAGAATCACACCCTATATTTTTTAGGACATCATCACATATAAGTTCATCAATATAGTCCTCGGCCATCAACGTCCGACAACTGAAATTCGCATAATAAATTGAGTGCTAGTAGTCGGCCACCCATTACTTCGACTGTTATTAACATTTTTTCAATTTTGCACCACTTAATACATATAGCTTATGCATTTAATAACTAAGCCTAATCATTAAAGTGTATTTTTTGAAACAGATTATAGCAAACATTTTCATTTTTGTAAACAAGCACCACTAATCAAGAAGTACGAATCCACCACTTTCTTGCACTTTCGCAAATGTACCCTGACTGATGTGTATGTAATGTACTCAACATGTGTACTTCACGTCAAGAATGAAAAAATACACAAAATACCAAGAAACTCAAACCATTCTGTATACTTGGAAAAGCGAGTGTTGGAGTCAGACTCAAGTCAAACAATCCAAGTACTCTTTAGATCTGTGCTGTCTCTACGAAATGCCTACATGATTATAATAAAATTCCAGAAAATTATTCAAAATTCGGTGTTAAATCATCGATATTTGGTCTGTGAATATCGATGTTTTGTGAACATCTAACATCCCTAGTGGATTCTAAGTTAGACTAACTTGATAGTCCAAAAAGGGTCATCTTCGAAGAAAAACCAGGTGTAAAGAGACTTATTTTTTTGGTCTTTGATTGTCATACTCGCAACCGTAATCCTTTTTTTTTGTTTGTTTCTTGGTTTCATAGAGATAATCAAACCAATTCAGAATGTTCCAAGTCACGGTTGCTCTGTTAACCACTGAGCGTCACTGTGTTTGTTCTTAGTACGATGTGGCTTCATTTTCAAGCCAGGGAAGAAGAATCATTGGCAAGGAGAGCATGAGACGGATCTTTCGACCTCTGAACTTCTGAACCAGAATGGTAGCCATGATGCAGGTATGCACTAGGAACAAATACGACATCTTAGCTGACTGATATCTAGATCTTTCTTAAACAAGGAACTTGCAAACTACCGGCTTAGAAAACCTACCTAGGGTCCCTTTGTTGACCAAAGGTACTTGTAAGTACCACATTCTTTTACACTAAGTAAAAACTCTATATAACTCAAATACGCCATCTACTCCCAAAGCGACCCTTAAGTATCATGTAACCATAATGTAAATTATTATTTGACATTTCTTATTACGTTTTAGCAAGAGTTATAAGGTTTTCTTTTCCAAGGCCTACTGCACATTGAAGAGAGTAATTTTCATCAACTTTGGTGTATGAAGAATTCAGTAGGCCTTGCAAATTTCGTCAAACTTTTAAATTATTTATTTGATTTGCATATTGAGCTTCGAAAGCAGTAAGAATTCAATTGCAGTTCTACAATTTTTTTTATATCAGTTTACAAAAAAACTAAAGCGGACTGTACCGTCGGGCTGTGTGATCAAATAATGTTTTGTTTTCAAATGTTCGTGTAGTAAAGAATAATAAAATGGCTATTCCCAATTTGAAGGATGATGAGATTGTGGCACTTATTGAGGAATTACCATTGGACAACAATGAAGATACGGACATAGAATCCGACGCTGAAATGGATCCTGTGGCAATTAGCTCAAAATCTGCAAACTTTACAAATGAGAAACAGGATGAAATTTGACTCCATGAAGAGCTTGAAAAGTTGTTTGGGGATGATGAGGCGGTTTCAGAAATCTCTCCAGATTGCAGCCTTCCAAAGAAAAGGGTACTTGATGAGGAACCAAATGGGAATCTACGGACCATCCATCGCACATCCCGGATTATGAGCTTTCTGAGGGACCTGTTGAAAGTTTGTTCGAGGATTGCGTGAGTAAAACAGATTTTTTCGTCGAATTTGTAGAAGGCTCGCTCGATAAAATTGTTTATCAGTCCAACCTTTACGCCGTTCAAGGAAATAAAATCTTGGAATTGAAGAAGAATGAGCTTTTAGCCTTCGTTGGAATAAATTTTCTTATGGGTTACCATAAGTTACCCAACTGGATGGACTTTTGGAGTGATAGTGAGGATTTGGGAGTTTAGTTGGTGGCCGAAATATATTTGATGCAATTTTGAGCAATGTTCATCTAAATGACAACAGTCTTATCCAAAAAGATAACAAAGATCGTCTATTCTCTAGGCATTTTAACTGGTCACTTTGCTTCCTCGATAGTGACGTGGATGCCGCTGCTGATATGATCACAAATATTCTTTTGCTGGGCATGAGAACCTTCATTCCTCACAGAGTGAAGAGTATCAAGCCCAAAGTAAAGGCATGGTATGACTCGAGCTGTAAAGAGGCTATTAGGATGAGAGAGTTGAATTTCCGGACATACAAAGCCAACCCTACTGAGGAAAACCGGAAGAAGTTTAAACGGGCCAGAAATGACTGCAATGCAACTATAAGACGTGTGAAATTCTCTAATGAGCAAAAGTTGAGGCAAAAAGTGCTACAATGTCCCAAGGGTAGCAAAAACTTTTGGTCATTTGTAAAAAACGTTAAGAATTCCGCCTCGTCTTCAATTCCCACGCTCATTACAATGACATTCCAGCTGTCAGCTCTTTAGACAAAGCTAATCTGCTTGCGGCTCATTTTGCAGCTAGCTCAACACTGCCAGATTCCAATTTGTCTCCACCTGTACTTGAGAACGTTGATTGGGAAAACGTGACATGGGACAAATCCACTTCCGCACTCGTACAGTTGCAAGAGTACTGAAAGATCTCGACGTGCACAAATCCACTGGCCCGGATGGTATTACCAGTATACTTCTGAAGAGGTGTTCTTCTGTGCTGGCAAAACCACTGCGTAAGCTCTTTCATCTATCCTACTCTTTAGGTCTCTTTCCGAGCAGATGGAAAACAGCATTTGTCCAGCCAGTCCCTAAAAAGGGCGAATCTTCGTCATTCACCTCGCACCGACCCATAGCACTTACGCCCCTTCTTTCTAAGGTCATGGAAGCTGATAAATCGTCAGCTTATGAAATATCTTGAATCGCGGAATCTTCTTAATGACCGACAATATGGTTTCCGCAGCGACAGGTCCACTGGTGATCTGATAGCCTATCTCACCGAAAAGTGGAACCAATCTTTGCACAATTCAGGCGAAAGCAAGATCGTTGCGCTTGATATTTCTAAAGCATTTGACAGAGTTTGGCATCAAGCTCCCTTGTCGAAAATAGGCACGCGCCTATGGTATCGATGAATCTCTTCTTCTATGGATTAGAAATTACATTTCGAACCGTTCAATACAAGTTGTTTTGGATGGGTTCAAGTCTGATATCCACCAAATTAATGCTGGTGTTCCCCAAGGCTCAGTTCTGTCTCCGACACTCTTTCTCATTTTTATAAATGATCTCTTGTCTGCTACTTCTAATCCAATCCATTCCTTCGCTGATGACAGCACCCTTAGCTTTTCATATTCGTTCAAAGACCACCGACCCCGCCCTTCGGCCGTAGAATTGGAACGGCAACGTATGTTAAGCACATTGAATTCCGATCTTGACAGCATAATTAACTGGGGAAAAAACAATAGAGTGGAATTCAATGCTTCAAAAACTCAATGCTGTCTGCTGTCAATCAAGCGAACCCTTGATAATCAGCCATTATCCATGAATGACGCTTGTGTCGATGAAACCGGAAAACTTTCCATCCTTGGTATGTGTATCAATACAACACTTAGTTGGAGCGATCACATATTTGAGGTCGCCAAAAATTCTGCGAAATGTTTAGGTTTTCTTAATCGATGCAAGAAATATTTCACCCCTTCTGATTTGGCTTTAATTTATAAGGCGTACATCCGCCCCAAGCTTGAGTATAACGCTCATATCTGGTCTGGTGCCCCCAAGATCACACTGCACCTACTTCATAGAATCCAAAAGCGAGCGATAAAACTTATAGGAGACAACAATATCGCAGAGTCATTAGACTCGCTCGAACATCGACGTACCGTCTCTTCTTTGTCCGTGTTTTATCGTTATTTCAACAAACGATGCTCAAGTGAGCTAGCCAACTGCATTCCTCCTCTCCATGAATTTACCCACAATACTCGTCTCGCCAGGAATGCTCATCAGTATACCCTTATGCCTACTTTCGGACGCACAGTTAAATTCAGAGACTCGTTCTTCAGCCGCACTGCACGAATATGGAATGCTCTTCGCAGCCTAATATTTTCCACGGACTACAACCCGCAGATATTTAAGACCAATGTGCACAGGTACCTCCTCTCCCTTTCTCCCTCTATACCTTCGGCCCGTGCTGTGTCTTGACCCCGGACACATAAGGTTATCCCTTGAGCACGCGCAAATTATAAAAAAAACAATTCAAACTTCGGCCAGTTATAGATTCATTGAACGAAAAATTTTGCACTGCTTATCATGGAACAAGACAACTTTCTGTTAATGAGTCCATGATACTATTCAAGGGTAGACATTCGATGAAACAATATAATCCCATGAAGTACATAAAAAGAGGTTACAAATTATGGTGTTTAGCAGACCAATACGGCTTTATAAGGAAGTTTTCAATTTACCAAGGAAAGGACGAGCAGCTGGAAAAAAAAGTATGACTATTATGGTCTCGGTGAAAGAGTAGTCTTATCAATGAAAAAGTCCACTGAACCCTGCTAATCAACTTCGGTCCGCATATGGATTAGGTCGAAGATCTAAGAAGTGGTGGCATCGCATTTTTTTGGGGGTTGATAAAAATTGCATTTATAAACTCGTATATCGTCTACTGTCAAATGAACGAAAAGGTTTCCCATTCTTGAATATAAACGATGTGTTACTGTTGGTGGTTATGTCGGAAAAGAACTTGTCTGTTGACAGACGCTGTCTAAAGAGGAAGTTACTAAATGATGATAATCCACAGAGCAATAAATAAAACACAGAGGTTAAGCAGAATCTGTTCCAAAGGACGTGCGACTAGGTAACCTGGGCGTTCATTGGCCAAAGTTTATGGATGCAAGAGGCAGATATGAACTTTGCAGCATCAACAAAATACAGTCAAAGCCGTTTTCGAAATGAAGCCATTGTAATGTTTATCTTTGTTGTAATCAGAAAAAAGAACTGTTTTTCCTTGTACCACGGGATACATTTGTAATAAATATATATATAAGTACTACAATGTTGATGCTAACCTCAACCGAATTAATTAACTCTATTACAAGTATTGCATTAAAATAAAAAAGAAAATAAATAAAATTTTATTCAGCATTTGTTTTTTCGCCCACAGCTCAGCGGTACTTTTGAGTACCACTTCCACATCTCGTCCTTTGAGGTCCTTGAAGAAAACCACAATTTGTTTTCCTTTTTAAACCAACCCAAAAACTAAATAAAAGCAACAAAACAAATATTTTTTTTTACTTTTTAGTTGCTTGGTCAACAAAGGGTTAAAGTACTTGCCTGAGGTTGTAGTGACATCTAGCTAAGTCAATACAGGATTCGATAGAATACTTGCAGTTTTCCGCTTCGAAAGCAAAAACTTAAACACATTTGTAGCCAAAAATTGAAGACTTTATTTAATGAAACCGCTTATATATACTGAATATTAATTTAAGCTAAGTGGAAATCTGGAACTTACAGTCTAAATCACAAAACGTTCGGAGAGCAAGCCAACACCCGTAATCGGGATCTTTCACCAGCCGGACTTTTCACGCTGCAGGATGTGCTTGTAAATCGGCACTGGGACGGCATAGGGCTTTGGAATGGGAATCTCGATCTTCCTGATGATCTCAACGGGATATGGTTTCTCAATTTCGATTGGGTATGGTTTATCGACTGGATAGGGAATCCGCCTCTCAGTGATTTCGGGGACCACTTTATACACGGGAACCTCGATCTCTTGCTGAACAGGAATGTGAACGGCATACGGCTCCGGTATCTGAATCCTGATGTAATTCGGCACTGAGACGGGCACCGGATGGGGAATTGCAACTGGGACCTTCTCGATCACCGGAACTGGAACCGCTTTCGAAATCTCGGAGTGGGTCGTCTGAATGTCTCCGTCATGTCCGTGATAGTAACTCGAAGACGCAACGTAATTGATTGCAAGGGAAATAGTCACCAAGAAGAGTTTCTGCAAAAAAAAACAAAGAAAATCAGGGATGATAGGAAGAAGGGAATCAAGGAACACACAAGGCTACAAACCATTTTGTGGAAGTATGTGTGGGTATCTTCAACTGTGCACTTGTGAAAGACGAATGAATCAATGTCAGTCTTTATCGACTGAGCTCGCAGTACTGATGGCAAGTTCGTCTTGTTGTTTCGTTTTTATATCGGAACCACCGCAATGAATCGCATTCGAAAGGCAGTTCCTCATTTCCTCATTTCCCATTTTCCAAGTTCCTCTCGCATTGAGCGCCGACTCTTTGAAATGAAAGATGAAAGTAATCGACGGGCATTATTAAAACGTTACCCTCGTCTCAGACCCTAAAACGTGTGGGGACAACCGGTGCGGCGCACTGCGAAAATCAGCAGTAGCTGGGCACCTGGGCAAAGAGAGATTGTCTTACCCACTGCGAAACCGAGTTAAGTCAAATCGAGTGCAACCGAATCGCTGTAGATGGTAATCGGATCCCTGAACAATTATCTGTCTACTTCCTTGGGGTCGTATTCGATTTACAATGCAAGCCTAGCCTTGGCATTTGTGTCTTCTCTTTGGGGTCCGGAGGGAAATGTGTTCATATTGTTCCGAAGTGTGCGCTGCTGGCATCCCTCTTACGCTCGAGTCTTCTGGAATCACGCTGTGATTCTGATACTGTTGATGGTGTGCTGCTTGTTCATGGTGTGCTTGCTGGATCCTGAATATGCCACAGTCCGGATGTGGTATAAGCCATTTGGGTCTTTGGCATTTTCAGTTAACAACATAATTGCATGGCTTGGAGGTGAATGCAACAATCACGGGCGCTACGTTGTGTTTGGTCGAACTTAAAGGCGAGAAGAAAACAGTGTCTGTGCCTATCCCACCTGTGTGCCGGCGTGGCGATTATATAACATGCGAACGATGCTCCAGATATTGTTATAATTTGAGCCAGGCACAACACCACCGCAGCAGTTCGGTCGAGGGGCCATTTACTTGGCTGCCTCTAAAAGGGAAATGCACAGCAATTTAGCGTGCGGTTATTTGAGTTCGTCTTGCGGTCAACTTCGAGGTAAACGTGCTCTAACATTGCATTTGTGACGCTTACTTGGATAATTAGACAATTTCGATTATTGCGTGTAATGTAGCGATAGTGGGTTGAGGTTAAGGCATGCTAAACTTTTCGCACACTTCGAGGCTATCGGTTTCACAGGCAAGATCTGAGAGATAGTGGATGCATTCAGTGTTCAATTGGTAGTGTCAATGTCGATGCGGTTGGTTATTTAATGTGGTTGGAGTGAAATTGATGAACAATTTCTTGTTCCGATTTTTATTACAAATTAGTTTGGGCAAGTGCGTCAGCGGTAATAAAAGTGGTCCAAAGGAAGTCAAACCAGACCCCCGGCGGATGAGTCCCCGCTCTAACCCACTACACAATCGCAACCGAGGTAATAATAATATGCTAATTCCAATTTAAGTTCTTGTCAAATTCCACTCTGGATGGCGCAGTGGGTTAAGTGGTTAGTGGGATCTCCGGTTCGAATTCCAGTGAAAGCAAAGTTAATACGCTGGTTTTCAAATCAGGTCCAGTCACCATTTTGCAGTTGGGATCAAATTAACGACACTATCGCTGGAGTGGTCAATCAGTTGTAGCAGCCTGACTGTGGGTATCACAATGGACGAATATGGTCCAAGTATGCTGTTGAATTCACTTGCAGCCCCTCTACCTTACCCAACCCCTAAATACCACTCTAAAATATTTAAAGTGATCATGGAAACATAAATTGTAATCCTTTAAGACCTTATTCTATATGAGCTTTATTTTTTCAATGGTAATTAGATTATGTTCTGTAAGTCAAAGTTCTAAAACTTCTGTATCCCCCGATATTTTTTGTAATACATTTAAGTTCGATAGCAAAAGTGTAGGCATATACAAACTACTGCAAAATCAGTCGAAATACTAGCAAGTTTTACATCCAAGATGGGATTAGTAGAAATTAGGACCAACACAGGACCAAGAACTGAACCTTGCGGCACACGAAGGCATTTGAGCCCAAGTCTTATCTCGAGTGGTTCGAGTACAAGATTCTTCTAAAAAATCTATTAAAATTGTAATAATATAATAATATGAGTGGCGCTACAACCCATAGAGGGCCAGGGCCTAGCTTTTCAGCAGGCACTCGTGTTGTGTACTATTGTTCTCTCACGAGTGGATAGGACCTACAGTTGTATGCCGACTACGAACGGCCAAGTTTGAAAAGATTTTTCTAGACATTTATTACAGCTTGATCATTGTCAGCCACTGGATAGCAGTGGGAAAAATTAAAATCATCATTGGGCGTACCGACCGGGAATCGAACCCCAGACCGCGACGTTGGGTTGCATAGGAGTCGACGCAACTACCCCCAACGCCACGACGACCACTTGTTATAAAATTAACAAAATTAAATATTTCCCATGTATTATGGATTTATTAGTAAGAACAAACATTCTCATTATGAAATAAAAGTTCGTTCAAGAGGCTGCCTTGGCTGACTTCGCAGTACCTTATTCTGTCGCCCCAATTTTCCAAGACCTTGCTTCCGGGATGTAGCTCACGGATTGCCTGGATGTTATTCACCCATTAAAAAGCTCAAAAGGGTTTAAATTCCAGGTCCGAGGCGGCCAATTGACAATGCCAATGTGGGTGAACACACGATAGCACCGGATTTGGTGGGTAAAAGATCGATTGGGGGAGGTGCTGTGTGGCACGGCGCTCCATATTTCATCAACAAAAAATCGGTTAACTTGGCTAACTGGTAACGCTCACCGTTGACCAGAACGTTGTTCCCAGCCCCATTTTTGAAGAAAAATGGTCAAACGATGGTCTCGGCCACAGTAACCACATCCTTGCTAGCCTACCAATCTCACGAACTTTTTGCACAAACACGCGTACAGCGTGCTTCATTTCGCCCCAATTTTCTTTTTAAAAAATGCACTGTTTGGGCTATTTCACTTTGGAAGTAACTTTTAAATATTTCCCAACGTTTTTGACTCATTTACGTAAATCGACTTGTTTCGGTCCGTGGAGGTTTGATACTGACTTTCTGCCAAGATTTCGCGCGGGAAACAGCTGTCAGTATCAATATAACCTATATATTAAGAACAAATCACTATATGGCCCTTCCTGTAAATATTCAACCGCCATTCTTCCAAATCACTGCAGCCTCTTTCAGGCAGACAATACAGCCATAAGGCAGCGGTCAAGTCTTTGAGTGCAACTGTAGGGCTTCCTTGAATTGCCGGGTACCCGAAATGGCTACATACTTTAGCATCCAACTTATATGGGTGCCGAGAGACTGTGCCATTCCCGTGAACAGTAAAGAGGACTAATTCGCTAGAACGGACACTGGTTCCGTACTCTATCCGAATGGAGACCAGCCATCAATGTTTATCACTACTGCAAAGCATCTACTTAACTTAAAACGCTTACTCACGCAAATCGTAGATGGTCTACTGACATTAGGAGCGCCAATTCAAAATAGTTATGGCCCAGAATCAAAGAAGAATAGGATCAATCCGATCCGATCCTAAGCTACGTTTCTACTGAACCGAAATCGGGAGCTTCGGAAGAACTTTTACTGAAACCTTAGTAAGCCATTCCCATCGGATTTAAAGTGGTTTCGCTTTCAATTTTCAAGTGGCTCACTCTCAATTTGTAAGTTCTCGCCAGGGTTGCCTCTGAAAATTTAAGAAATTAGCAAAAAAAATGACACTGAGCAAAAAAAAGACAATTAACAAAAAAGAACGTAATTTTTCTTATCTTTTTCTTGACACAGATTACCTAAGGCAGAAAAAAGAGCCCGACTAGTTCTTCTCAAACTTATTTTATTTAAATGAAGAGTTTTAGAAACTAAATAAACTTCAGCGAAATGTTAAGAACAATATATCGACAATATGAACAGGTTTATCAATTTTCGAGTACGGATATATGATTGCGTGCGGCTTTGTCAGATTCGACATCCAATTGCAGATCTCGTTTTTTTAGAGCTTACAAAATGCCAGTTTGACTTCTGCAGTCTTTTGAAGATTATTTTAGTTGCATCTTCTTATTTTCTTGAACAAATTTAATTTTTTCAGTTGTTTTTGATTTTTGTGCTGGAATGCCCCTTTAAATCGGTCGTAAGGCTCGGAAGCTATTGTTGTACAGAATGGTCGCTTTATGTCATATCTTGACTTATTCATGGAAATCACATTTGAAATAATTCCTTTTCTAACTAAATTCAAATATTGTGGCTTTTCATCAGAATCCACAAATGATACTGATCTGATTCTGAATCGACTCCGAACGAATCTATTTCATGGAAAAAAATGTCTCTCATAAAATAGTCTCTAATAGCAGAAATGAAATATTACAGAGATCCCCGAGTTCTACCTCTCTCTCCCCTTAAGATTTTTGACAACTGTTTTTTATAACGTGTTTTAAAGCCAAATTGACCAATCAGGAGACGGAATTTACGTTATTTCGTGAATAACCGTAAAAAATTCATGAATATCTGTCAAAAAGGCACTCAAATTCGTCGATGGACTAGGAGGTCTTACTAGGTCTCTGTTATACTTAATTTCTGCTAATAGTCGCAAAAAAATTAAAAAGTTTCAAAAAGGTGGTATTTTTAAAATGTCGTGACATTCAGGTCCCCATGTCTGTTGCGACTAGGTTCGCATAGCGGCAACCCTGGTGCTCGCCAAGACAAATGTCACTCGATCTCAATTTTAAAACGGCGGTCGCCAAGTGTGAAAGCACCAGAAAATAGAAAGAAATAAAATGAGAAAATATACAACAAAATTTCCAAAACAAACTCAAGTTCACTCTGTAGGTTTGTTCGGTTTGACAACTTCTCACACACGGATGAACTCAAGGGGGCTTTAATTCGGTTTCGCGGGGACCGCGAGAGTGTCCAAACCTCGAAAATAAATGGCGAAACCTGATATAGCGGAGAAAATTGACGAAACAACGCGGTTTTTTTCGGTGGGCACTTAGCATAATTTTGATTTAAGAAAACGACAGGGAAAATGACGGGAGTCCATTGTTTGTACTAAATTACGCACGACTGTCAAAAACTGACAGCTTAGACAATTGAGTTCGACATTCATAGTACTAGATTCGTGTTCAATTTATGTGCAATATAATTCGCGGACTTAGAGATACGCATCTTATCTCTTGCTGTTCACTCTGCCTTAGGGCTGCACTCTTCTCAAATCGTGTCGCAAACACGGCATAAGCTTCCAAAAAGGGGTAATTTATCTCCAAACAAGCACCTTTATGGCTTAAACTGCTCCACACCGCAACAGAAGTCTGTATCCAAACCTTAGTCATAGATCGAAACCACTCAAGTCTTAGTCTTCCCAGCAGTACCCATTTGCATTTCCAATCTACCTTCACCAACAGACATTCAGGTCCCCATGTCATCGGGCAAACAATCTCTTAGACCTCATTCATGACCAAGGAGGAGGACAACAATCACGCTGTTCCCTGATCTAAAGAAAGATACATGGCCCACTGTCAATATTATTCAAAATCTACTTCTGTGAGAACTAGAAACTGTTAAAATCAAAGCCAAAACCAAAGCAACTAACTCCAGTGCAGTCGCAGGCATACACAGACTCGTTTCAGTTATCATGCTCCCCCAAAATGACTGACGGGTCTATGCAAATTCACGATGCGGTTCGCCTTTACTTTCCGTTTATGCACATTTTGACATACAATAGAGTCCTGCCATGTCATGATTGAGTCTAGTGCTACCAAGCGAAACACCGGTAGCACTGTGTGTCTGGTCGACTTGAAATTGAATGGATTCGGCGAGCTGCTGCCACCAGTGAGCAACATTGCAGCAACAGTTGCTACTGCTTATGCTTCTGCTTCAGCTTTAGCTACAGCTTGTGCCTGTGCTGTATCTCCTGCCGTGTGCAAAATAAAGTGAAGGTACACGTACATATATTTCGTCGGTTGCTCCTGCGGTAACCGGCAACCAGCAACCAGCACCACCAGTGAGTGGTGGTTCTGGCCACTGTTTTATGGCACTTTGTATCTGTCGCGGACTATTAACATTCCCATAGATATTCTTCGCTTGCTGAACGTCAATTTTATGCATCAAAAGCAGCAAGCGCACTGCCTACATATGGATTTCTAATAAGAAAAAAATCACATTCACCAGATGCACACAGATATGTTTATGCCATGTGATAATGGTGGGATAGCAGTTCACTGCAGGAGTGCATAGCCGACAAGATATTTATTCAGCTTTTCTTGAATTAATGTTAGTTTCGGTAGGAAGTATGTACGCCGAGGAAAGGTAATTAAATCATTTCGTTTTGTTGACAAAGATTGAACTGAGCCATTTGTTTGATATTTATAAACTCCTAGTGCATACAGGTGCAACGTTAAACAGTAGCGAAGTTCTACATAGCACCGGAAGAGGCTGAATATGCTTTGAATTAATCTCCTTGAATCAATCTCTCTCTAAATTTCTGATTTATGTTAGGCAGAAACATACCAACCTGACCTTATTAAGGTTTGGCTATCAACAATTCTTTCCCAAATCAAGCACTTGTCAAAAGTATAATGACATCATCGTATACTACAAAACGTACGTAAGTCCAAACCACCTGAATATCGCCTGAATAATACTGTTTTTCCGTTTTTGAGTCTTGTTCAAATTTATTCTAATTGACGCCATGGTATGATTTAAGGTCTTGCAGCTAAAATAAACAAGAAATTGTAATCATTCCCCTTATCCCCGACCATCAATTTGGATTCAGGAAGAGTCATTCCACAATTGACCAAGTATTTAGAATCACCAACGAAAACGAAAAAGCACTAGACAGACCTTTGACAAGGTTTGGCACGACGGCTTGAAATACAAACTTAGTAGGATATTTCCGAAAAATCTGTGTTGCATTTTAGAATCCGAGGATATTTAGAGTTAAGCACGAAACGGAATACTCGGAATTTAAAGACATTGCCCCCGGGGTCCCTCAAGGGAGTGTTCTTGGTCCTACTGTTTTTGTTATATACCTGGGACATACCACAAACTGATGGCACAATAGTAGCTACATTCGTAGCGTACGGAAAGCACAATCGAGTCCGGTACCGTAGAACTGCAGCACGCTGTAAATAAAACTTGCGATTGGACAAAACTCTGGCGCATTGCTCTAAATGAAACCAAATCCACGAATATTAATTTTAACTACAAAAACATAGACAATATACCCGTCAAATTACTTCTGTGAAATTATTTAAAAACTTTTAATATTTTAGTAGTAAGGTAATAATACCGAGTCTCTGTAAACAAAGAGTGTAATGTATAACCATTGTAAAATTCTTAAAAATAAACAAACTTAACTAAAAAGAAACTATTAAAAATAAAAATATACCCGTCTTCATTAATTCGGTACAGATACCGTACGCAAATGAAGCCAAATATCTCGGGATGACGTTGGATGCTAAGCTTAAATCGAAGGCGCACTTAAAGAAAAAACGCGACGAACTTGAGAATCGATATAGAGAAATGTACTGGCTACTCGGACGACATTCCATGCGTATAACAAACTGCTTATATATAAGCAAGTGCTAAAGTCTGTGTATACCTACGGTATACAACTTTGGGGTTGCACTAAAGCAAGTAACAGAGAATTCATAGTCATTCCAAAATAAAGTTATAAAGTTTGTCGTGAATGCTCCCTGGTGTCTACGAAATAATGATATACAAAGAGATCTAGGGATCTCAAACGTGGACGAAGAAATAAAAAACTTCGCGAGGAAGTTAAGAGTTCGACTTCTTGGTCATTGTAACCATGCCATACACCAAACACTGGACATGAGAAACATCGTGCGCCGTCTCCAACGAATGAAACCGTTGGATTTCGCGCAATGAGTACAGGCCGCTATAAACGGTTCCAGCAGGTGATCTTATCGAAAATCCACCTGCCTCACGCGTAACAATAATGAAGTTAAAGCTACTGGATAGGGGGAGCTAGTTGTAGTAAACAACTAAAAACAATATGAAGGGTGTGTTTAGACAGTAAAAATCTGACACTACTATGAATACACGGGTATCATAGTGTCCTATTGAAGATTTACACCAGTAGTCTCCAACAGGGTGCCGTTAATTCGCCGATCCTGTTCAACATTTACTCGAGCGATCTGATAAGTTCTCTTCCTCACGTAATTGCGTATGCCGATGACTTGATCGTGTACAGATCAGGCAAAAAGATCGAGGAAGTCACTACCCTCACGCAGGGTGATTTCGATTCATTCATGAGAAGTTGCGACGACTGGAAGTTGAGTATCAACTTCCGGTAGTCGGAAACCATTCTGTTCAGGGCGCGGTTGTATAAGGCCTCAAAGGATACGAGAAAGAAGAATTGGCGAAAATTCACAATCGTTGGAAGACACGGGGAACCACTGGCACAAAAGACTGTAGTCAGATACCTGGGGATCTGGCTAGATCAGTATCTATATTTTAACAAACATGTAGATGCTGCTCTGGCCAGGGCCCGAGGCGCTTTTGCTCTTACAAAGAGACTGTTTTACAACAGCCAACTCGATGCGAGGGTGAAGGTTAGCTGCTACATGGCCCTCATCCGGCCAATGCTCACCTATGGTTATCCCGTGTGGTTCAACGTGAGTGAAAGCTTGATGGAAAAGATTCGGTTGTTTGAGAGTGCTTGTCTTAGGGCTTGCCTCCACATACATAAAATTATATTCCAATAAGGTTTTATACAACAGGGCAAACCTGATAAGAGTGGACAATTTCCTGGTGAAGTTGATTCGAGGTCGTACTGCTAGAACGATGAACTCGGTCAATAATCTGATCTCGGGGGCTTACTACCCCAATTCACAATACCACGAAAGGGTACGGCACAATGGCTTCGTCCCCCCAGAAGCCTCTCCATTTAGATAAGTACGGCCTATTACAAGATACGAATGCGGTACCGCTCATTTTTCACATAGCCAGATCAATTGTGGATGGGCGACTCAACCACGACCGTTCCGTCGCACAACGAGCTGAGGAGGGTCTCCTCCGGTTCAGTACGGCGGTATCCAGCCGAGACATTCGGGATGTTGCCAGGTAGCACCAAAATTTCTGGTGGCTGGGGAGCGAGGGAACTCCAGCGTCGAACCCTTTAGACCCGGGGTAGAAAGGGTAGAACGTATCCCCGAATGGGGGAGCAGTCGGTCACTGTCTTGCAGCAATTAGATACAAGTCTATAAGCTGCAACCTAGGGCCGACCTACATAGCTTAGTGTAGTTTTTAAGGTAGTTGTAAGATGTAAATAACTAAAAAAAAAAAATAAACAAAAAAAAAAAATATTATCATCATCATCATATATAGTATTAACATGCGTACACCACTGTGTACCTATGTGTATACACTATATATACTAACTACATCTATATACATGTGTCTATATATTCATATATACATATGTATATGTATGTAGTTTAGCTTAAGTTAGTTTAAGTTATTTTTAAGGTAGCGTGTAAGTTAGTATATAAGTTTTAAGTAAATACACTTCAGTTATTAAGTTTTTTGTTTAAATTTTTCTTAATATAAGGATATACAGATAAAGTAATTATTCTTTAAATGCATGGATTTTTAGTTTAAGTCGAAAGACATAGGATAAGATTAAGCTTGCCTTAAAGTGCCCGCCGAGGGCCAGTAAGTTATATATACATAGTAATAATGTTCGTCCAATTAGTTTTAAGCATTTTTGTCTAGTACGTAAGCATGGTATGAATTTTGAAATAAAAATGAATGGAAAAAGAAAAAAAAAAATTACACCAAACCACGAAAAAAAAATGTCCCAGATGGGGCCATTTAAAATATCCGTTTTCAAATCATCCGCCAATGCGTTTCTATCTTACCTCTACCGCAATTGAATATTGCCTACAATTTTTAAATAATGCCTACAACCCGACATGGACTAATCTCACTGGCAGCGTAGTGTGGAAGGTACATTTCTTAGACGCTAGATCAATGCCGCAATGCCGCAATGCCAACGGTAGATTAAGAATAAGTTTAGTTAAGAGTGCCCGCCTAGGGCCAGTAAGTTAGAAATAAAACATTGTTCGTCTAACTAGTTTTAAGCATTTTTGTCTAGTATGTAAGTTATTATGAATTCAATAATAAAAATGAAGTAAAAAAAAAAATGCCAACGGATTCTTTTGCATGAACCAGCAGCCCAGACTAATGTCGCTGCGCAGCTCTGCAACTCTCACAGTTGGTGGTTGACTCTTCTCCTCCAGATGCATTTCTACACGCTTCTGTAACCTACAGCAGGACTGGGATGAGCCTTCAAAATAGAGCTCTAATGCTAAACTGCATATTGAGCGCATAGAAACAGTTGTTGCAAGGATTAATCCTTCGTGTGATTTCGACACTAAAGTTGTTATTAAAGAGTTCTTTCTTAGAGGCGGACCTTTAAACTGGACAAATTGGTTTCTCTCTCTCCCTCTGCGCTCCATCTCTTCGTTTTCCCCAGAGGGAGGACGCTATCATAGTTCGACCCCATGGTGCAGACGCTGTTGTCCCAGCCAATGGACGAATAAAATTTGATTGACTTGGTCGAAACCATAGTCAAAATTAGCACGGTTTTTCTTTTTCATTTCCTTCAGTCCAATTTGAGGGCACTTCTTATTTCTACCTTCACGAACGGTACCTGTTACACGAAGACGAGTTTTTCTTAAATCTCGGAACAGATCGAAACTCGTGAAGGAGTTGTCAAAAAATACCACATGGTCATTAGGGCTTATGCCAAGTTTGTCGAGTAATAGCTTTAGCAATCCTGTACCAAATGGCTTTTAAGGATTGGCTCCTGGAGATTTTTTGCAATATAAGTCGAAGACGTAACAGTTACCGTCTGAACTTGTAGCATCCAACTTTTGTAGCCAAATCGCACTGGCTTGCCTCGTATGAATTGTTTCGCCAGATGCCGCCCAAAATATTTCACCATTGACTCGTCTATGGACAAATTTTGATGAAAAACACCCCACTGCAAAAATTTCTTCTGAAGTATATCTGATAGAATTGCAGGCACTTCGGCAGTAGACATTTGGATGATTTATTCCGACTTCTACATATTTTAGATATCTTTGCTACCTATACTAATTCAATTGTTGTTTTATTTAATTTTTTCGAATTCAATTTAGTGTTTAAATAAGTGACTCTCATTTATGACAATCTTTTTGCAGATAAACGAGTTTTCCGAATTAAAGGGCTGCTTATTTTATAATCATCATAATCTTCTGACCTAAAGGGCTCGCGGGAGTAAGCCACCCACGAGAGATCTCCGGGCAACTCGATACCCCGCCATCGACTCTAACTCATCAGGGGTTATGCCCAAGCGTAACCAGGCGAGCTTGGTCCAACCATCTCATCCTGGGTCAGGCAAGTGGTCGCCTACCTGGTGGAATCGCATTCAAGGCCCGCATCGGAAGTCGTGATGGTGGGGACATTCGTGCTACGTGACCAAACCAACGAAGCATAGGTCTTTCCGTTCGAGGAAGCAGCTGTTCAACGTTGAGTTCCTCGCATACTGTCGTGTTTCTCACCCTATTCCGGCGAGTAATTCCCACAGAAGCACGAAGAAATCTCATCTCAGCAGCTTGTAATCGCGATCTTATTCTTTCCAAGATGTGTCAAAACTGACCCAGCATTACTCCTCCCATCGCTAGTGAAGCCCCGAGATACTTAAATTTCTCCACCTGCTTCAATGGGTCTCCACTAACATTTAGAGTGCATTGAAAAGGCGGAAATTATCATAACCTCTGATTTATTCACGTTAACCATCATCCCAGACGGCCACAGACCTATCGAGTGGCTGGAGTTCCGTCTGGGAAGATGTGAGGATAACTAAGTCATCCGCAAAAAGAAGATTGAAGATGAAGAGGCTTTTATTTTATATTAAATTAAAATGTCATCTGTTGCGTTTTTTTTTTTGCACTCGTTCTTGGTAAAAGTCATAATTAATGATGACAGTCAAGTCAAAATTCCACATTTCCCCAAAAAAACAGTAGAATTCAGTTACAACCGCAGCCGACGGGAAGCAAATTGTTCGTCCTTTCAAGCGAATGGCAGTTATTTTTTCATTATTATATGTATTTTTCACTTTGCATATAAATGTCCTTATGACCAACGTTGCTGTCGCAAATTCGAATGTACCCTCATCAGGTTACTATTTGGACAAAATTAATAAATCAAGAACTTTTTTCTTAATTTCTCTTGGAAATCAGAACAATCTATGGTACGTCCTGTTTTCCACGAACTATTCAATTTACAATAAGAGCCGAGCCTTTAAAGGCAACATAATTGGTTAAACCTCAGATCATTCATTCCCTAATCCGACCCAAAAATGTGAGTGATCAAACAAACTCATAAAACTGACCAATGCCACGTGATGTGCGTCAGCTCATACAAACAACAAAGATCAGCCAACCACTTGAACACAAGAGAAGAGGAAAAGTCAAACATTTGTTTTGACTCAACTTTGTTTGGTTACGCTTCGATGCGCAAAAGAACAAAGGCCTGATTTCACTTTTGAAGTGGACCAGCGTACGAAGAAACGCAACAACAGATTGACGGCAAAGACGACAACTACGCAGGAGATAAGACGAGCGTGTCCAATTGATTTATACCACCAAACCTCGCATACACTGTACACAATGATCTTGAACCAGATGACAGTGCATGCACCCACCTTTCAGATTTGCGACATGCAGAACACCACTACAATGGACACAATGCGACCAGAGCCACACTAGCCTCACGGATACCGGTCTCGCGTTGCGATAATGGTGTGTTCCTCTTCAACGAGTGACCTTCCATATCGGTGGAATTGTTGTCCTGCTGTTATGGTCATATGCTAATCTCTCCTGCATTTAGGTTAATTTTACTTCAAACACAATGAGAAGAGACGAGAGTGTTGTCCCTTTGGCTTGCACCTTCCGACGAAGGACGGAGTTATTATTGAAAGGATCGCCATGGCTTCAAAAAGGAAAACCGCCAGCGTTCCCTGTAGTGTTTGGTCGTTTAAAGTGTCACATGCTCTGTCAGGATGTTGTTTTTAGTGAAAACAGAAGATGCCTTCTTCCCAGCGGTTCGCAGGAGAGTATGAAATATGAATTATCCGCTTTTTGAGGGTAGGATATTACATTCACTTGATACAAACGTTCACGGTGTGGAGTCTGCGGCAGCAGCTTCTGCTGCCACTTGAGTTTTCATTTCTTTCCTTTCTCCATCGCAAGTGAAAGCAGTCGAAGGATGTTTATCTAGGCGGGATATTAATTACTGTTTATCTTTTGGGCGTTCATAAATTCGAATTAATAATGCTAAACTGTTACCGAACTGGGTGGGTGTCTTGCAGCCTGGTTGGTGGTCTTTTCAAGGACTTTGTAAAGACATGTGGCATCGTGACGATTGTTTGTAAACACTGAATGAATTTGTTGCCTCACCTAAAGTAGTTCCGTCGAGATTAATGAGGTGACTGTGATGAGAGTTTCTAAATTTAAATATTTTTGTTATCTCTGAATGGGTGATTGGCTTCTGATCGCGTTCACATTCTCGCCAATTAACTCGTCTCGTTCAACAATTTATTCTTTACTTGATAGGGTTCGGTGTCGATAAATGGAGTTGCAGCATCTTGTAATTGGTACACTCAATTCGATAGGATTTAGCGGACGCACTTCATTGATGTTGTAGACGTAGTTATGCGTTTCAATGACAGTGTTTTCATTGTCCATTATTCCAAGGAGAATTTTCAGAGCTGAAACCCATAATTTCTAAGAAATCCTAGAATTTTCTGAAATATTTCTAATTGCAGAAGTTTCAAAACTGAAGATACGTTACTTGCAATATAGGTCTGCTATGATACAGTTCTGGATAGTACTCTAAGAAATAAGAGTTTAGAATGAAAATTAATGATTTTTTTTACTTTACATAGGAGAGAGGGGACACTTTTTTGAACTTAGGGTACCTTTGTACAGCAGTAATAAAATAGTATGTTAGTTTTTTTTTTTCTTATTACACTACATTAAGTGTAGGGCGTCAAGACCCAAGATATGCCTATGATTTAGAGGGCGAAAGAAGAGGTTGTACCTGTGCACATTAGTCTTACATTTTTTGCGAATTGTAGACAGTGGGAAAAAATATTGTGCTGAGAAGAGCATCCCATATTTGTGTTATTCGTCAGAAAGCAGGCTAAAGGCTAAATTGATAAGCATTCCTGACAGACTATTATTTTGAGTGAAGTCATGGGGAAGAGGAATGCAATTGAGTATCGTTTGTAAAAAAAAGAGTTATAAACCGGAGAGAGACAAGACATTTTACGTCGTTGTTCAAGCGAGTCTAATTACTCCGATATTGTTATCACCTTTATGTTTAATCACTCGCTTTTGGATTCTCCAGTAGGTGACGGGTGGTTTTGGGGGCACCAGAACAGATATGAGCGTTGTACTCAAGCTTGGGACTTAGAAGTTTTTGAAGGATTGAATTACACTCTATTGTTCTTAGCCCAGTTAATTATGCTGTCCAGGTCGGAAATTATTATGCTTACCATACGCATGGTCGTGAGTCTTGGCACGAATATGGAAGGCTGAGAGGGATGTCATTTCTCAAATGAATTAAAAATAGAAGACAGGAGAACATTTATAAAAATAAAAAAAAAAAATAAAAAACAGAGCCTTGATGAACACCATAATTTATTGAGTAGATATCAGACTTGAATCCTTGCAAAAAAAAAAATTGAATTGAATATACAATATAATGCTGCCAAACTGTGTCACATGCCTTAGAAATATCAAGCGCCGAAGTCTTGCTTTCCCTGCATGGTGCAAATATTTTTGTCCATTTTTCGGGGATATAACCAGTTGACCAGTGGTTGCAGCGGAAACAGTTCTGCCGTTCATTAAGAAGTTTCCGCGATTCAAGATCACGATTCATAGATCAAATCCAATTCCATGACTCTGGAATGACGTAGGTACGTGCTATACGGCCGATACGACGAAGAATCGCCCAATCCGTATTATTCATTTATTGTCCAGAAAAATGGAAAAGCGAAAAATGTTGCTTTTCATAGAGAGAATTCAAACTATTATGTGTTATGTTTTTTATTTTGCACAATGAAACGCGATGAAACGTTTCTGGTTTTCCAACTCTTAAGTAAATAAAAAGTGCGGTCGGTTTTCCTAGTCCAAAACACCCAACATAGATTTGACCATGATAAAATACCGCATATTCTAAATCTGTACCACAAATTTTTAAGAACTGACCTTGCGCTCTATTTATAATAGTAGCGAATTGGAAAATGAAGACGATTAAAGTCTATAGACAAATCTGTGGGATCATCGGAATACGCGGAATCAATACACCTACCATTTAAATTTTCTTTTAAAATCGTTGCTCCAATAAGATTATTCACGACCTCATTGACTGCTAATCTTTTTCCGTTGCACAACCGAAGAAGAATAATGATGCAACCTTTAATTGTAAACGATGAGTCCAGGCAATCCAGGCAAATCCAAGGAATCCAAAAATTCCGTCGGATAATAATAATTGTTGTTTTAAATCGAAGCAACTTCGAATCGCTTTTTTGAAAACTTGTGACATATCCATACCATCCATATACCCAGAATTGAAGTATTACAGATGCGCCCGACATCTACCTCTCTCACCTCTTAAAATTTTTGAAAACGGTTTTTTATAACGTGTTTTTAAACCAAATTGACCAATCAGAGGACGACATTTTCGTTAATTCGTGAATAACCTTCAAAAATTCATGAATATCTGTCAAAGAGGCACTCAAATTCGTCGATGGACTAGGGGAAAATCAGCTGTGAAGTTGGCTGTCTCTGTAATACTTCATTTCTGCATATACCGACGTAGAAAAAAACACGGCTGATGTGTGGAAATAAACCTAAAATGTAGTGAAGTTACATATGTACATAAGTATTAACAAGCAGATGATAAAATTCTATCCAAGGCGTGTATTAAGTAAGTTACAGTTCGTACGATGACTGTTGTACCCCCAAAATCACCGAAATTACCAATAAAAGATATCCTGAACGTATTCCTTCTTCTTTTTAATATTTGTTTTATTGAAACTAATGTTTGTTGCTTGCTAGACAAAAGTACTGACAGCTAGCTTAACTAACTTAACAATTCAAAATTGTTCTTAATACTGACATACTGATTACGGCTCTAAGCTAATCTAATAAAATGGATTATAAATATGCCTTGGCTTAATCTACGTTTTTTTAGTATTTTTAGTTTTTTTTAGTTATTTGAAACTGATAAAATACTTGGCTTCTATAACCGAACGCCTTCCAGGCACACAGGTGAGATACATTTAGTATTTGTTTGCTTTGATGCATCGCCACTGCTGTTCGCTTGAGATACGCTATGGTCATAGGTAAATAAGTGAGGAAATAAATCCCCGGGAACTAAGTCAACTGAGGGCTTCACGGGAATAATAGATCTTAGTACAGATAATATAAATAAAGGTTGAAAAATGAACAAATACGTAGGTGCATTTAGTTTTGTATTTGTTATTCTCCAATCTCCACTTATTTCATCCTTATGTCCAGCGTACTAATCGGCACGTACCAGTGAGGCTTCCGGCCCGGCAAATCGACAATAGACGAAATCTTCACACTAAGGCAAATCCTGGAAACGACCAGCGAATTTCAAATCGATACGCAGCACCTTTTTATGGATTTTAAAGCCTCATACGACAGCACTCATCGCAATACGTCATCGGTGCGATGGCCGAATTCTGGATCCCGGGAAAACTGATCCGGTTGTGTCGGACTTCATTTGGCGCTACAGTCCGGGGTGGACCTGGGCCTCAACCAACAAGCCTCTCCAGCTAGCACGGTCTCTGGCTAGCTGTCTCCAGTGTCGCCCCCCAAGTTGGTTGAGGTTCTTCTCCACCTGAGTGCGCCACCTTAAACGCGGGCGTCCTCTGTTGCGTTGTCCCACGGGTTTGGAGTCGAACACTCTCCGGGCCGGAGCTGAGTTGTCCATACGCTCTACATGGCCTAGCCATCTTAGGCGAGGGATCCGAGGACGCCTGACTAGACTCATGTCGCTGTACAGCCCGTACAGCTCGTGGTTGAATCTTCTCCTCCAGAAACCGTCAACGCAAACAGGACCAAAGATAGCACGCAGAGCTTTTCTCTCGAAAATACCAAGGACTACCGCTTTTGAGATTGTCCATGCCTCCGCGCCGTACAGCAGGACTGGGATGATCAAGGTCTTGTATAAAGTCAGCTTGGTCCTTCGAGAGATGGCTCTACTACTCAATTGCCTCCTGAGCCCATAGGAACAGCGATTGGCAAGAGGTACTCTGCGTTTGATCTCGGTACTGATGTTGTTTGTGCTGTTTACTTGACTACCGCGAAATTATAGCTGCCCATTGTGACGCTCTGTCCAAGACGTCGATGTTGTGTGTCCTTTCTTGATGACAGCATATACTTCGTTTTGCCCTCATTCACCGCTAGACCCATTTTGGCCGCCTCCGCGTCAATACCAGCAAACGCTTCATTGACGGCTCGCTGTGTTCTGGCAATCACGTCAATGTCATCCGCGTATGCTAGCAGTTGTACGGACTTCTGGAAGATCGTGCCTCTAGTGTTGGCGTGTGAGTCTTGCACGATCTTCTCCAGGATGATGTTAAAGAAATCACATGACAGCGCGTCGCCTTGTCTAAAACCTTTTTTGACATTGAAGGTCTCGGTGAGTTCGTTACCGACCTTGATGGAGCAGCGAGAATTCTCCATCGTCATCCTGCACAACCTAACGAGTTTGGCAGGAATGTCAAAACTAGACATGGCGTTGTATAGCTCGTGTCATGCACGCTGTCATATGCGGCCTTGAAATCGACGAATAGGTGGAGGGTGTCGATCTGCATTTCTTGGGTTTTTTTCCAGGATCTGCCGTAGTGTGAAAATCTAGTCGATGGTGGACTTCCCTGGCCTGAAGCCACACTGATAAGGACCTATCAGGTTATTTATAAACGGCTTCAGGCGAGGACACAAAACGGCAGAGAAGATCTTGTAGGCGATGTTCAGGAGACTTATCCTTCTATAGTTGGCGCAGTCAAAGGGGTCTCCTTTCTTATGGATCGGGCAAACGATACTGAGATTCCACTCATCGGGCATGCTCTCCTCCGACCATATCTTACAGATGAGCTGGTGCATACGCCCAACCAGATCATCTCCAGCTGCCTTAAAGATTTCAGCGGACAGTCTGTCCGTACCGGCAGCTTTGTTAGACTTCAGTCTTGTTGTTGCTATCTTGACCTCGTCTAAGTCGGAGGGACGGTATTCTCGTCGATCATCGTCCATATTGAGTGGAACATTCTGCCTGACAGCGGTATTGGTGTCATCATCGACCGTTTAGCAGTCTGCAGAAGTGGTTCTTCCAAATTCTCAGTATCGACTGCGACTCTACTACTAGTTGTCCATTCTCGTCCCGGCAGGCTTCTGTCCGAACCTTATATCCACTGGATAATTGTTTCACCCTCTGGTAAAACTTTCGGACATCGTTCCTACCGTAGCACCTCTCCATCTCCTCGATCGCGCGCTTCTCGTGCTCTTTCTTCTTTCTCCTGAGAAGCCGGGTCTCATCCCTTCGTCTCTGTTCGTAGAGCTCACGAACAGCTCTCGGTTGTGTCGGACAACGCTAACAAATACGCGATGCACCGTGCAGTTCGACTCGAGGACTGCCGAGCCGCTTGAAACCTGCACCGGATTTTGGCAAGGAGATGCGCTGTCGTGTGATTTTTTCAACTTGGTACTGGTGATAGATAGTCCGGCGGGCAGCTGTAAACACGGAAGGCACTATCTTCTACAAGTCAGTCCAACTGTTGGGATATGGAGAGTACATCGACATCATCGCGCGTTCTCAACGGGCCGTAGTGGAAGCATTTACTGCAATTGAAGAAGAGGCGAAGCGAGCTGATCTTAAGGTCAATGAGGGTAAAACCGAGTATACACTGTTGACCAAAAAACGATCTGTTACACACCACCTAGAACAGAATATCACAATCGACAATTTCGAGGTAGTAAAGGGGGTATAAAAGGTATAAAGGAGGGGGGGGGGGGGGGGGGGGGCAAACGGGGCAAACAATATCACTGTGGAGATCGGACGTAGAACCGGCTTTGGCAACCGATGTTACTTCGGTTTGTCAAAACAACTGGCGTCAAAACTCCTGACTCGAAGGACTAAGGTCATGCTCTACAAAACTCTTATTTTGCCAGTCCTGCTTTATGGAGCCGAAAGCTGGACGGTAAGCAAAACTGCGGAGCTGATTCTTGGTGCCTTCGAAAGAAAAAATATACGTCAGATATATGGTCCCGTCTGCGTGGAAGGCGAATGAAGGAGAAGACACAACCTCGAACCCGACGAACTGTATCAGGATGTGGATGTAGTCCGGAAGGCAAATATCCGTCGACTGCACTGACTCGGCCACATCGAGCGCATGGACAACAAGGTTAGAATCCGAACCTCCTGGTTCGCGAAGGAGAGGAAGACCGACTCTCCGGTATAAAGACCAAGTAATCGCGGATGCAAGACAGCTTGGTCTTGATGACTGGAAGCAGCGTGCCCATGACCGTCAACAATGGAAAGCAGCTATCGCTCAGGCTCGGACCCTTCATGGGTCGTCAGCCTGATAAGCAAGTATGGGGTGAAAAATAAGAGCGATTGCTGCTTTCTGGCCACTTTAACCTAAATGACGTCTTCATACAGGAATAATCGTTTGCGAATCAGATCACCAGAACCTAGCACAATCAGACTGTCTGATGATTTGCCATCCGATCAGCTCCAGGTAGTCATGTTTCAGTTTAAAATAAACTTCAGACCCGCCGATTTCTGCTGATGGCTTGTAGTATATGTCGACAGGGCACTGCTTTTTTAAAAACGTAAGTAAAGCTTTGATGCAGCAACAAAATAATAATACATATGTAGGGTTAGGAACATTGGTATGGAATCAAAGAAAAAATTCTGAGGTAAATCAAACCATTGTTCATTGATGTACAATGCAGACGGGATTATTGTACAATGTCCGACGCCGCTCCGCATACTGATTCTGTTGTTCTGTGGTTGATATACATAGGTACTCGTAAGATCGTTGATCGTCCAAAGAGACTGTTGTAAACACAGTCGAAAAATGCAGCTTCCTTCCAACATGACATCGAAAAGCTTCTACGCCCAGTAAAGGAAATCTCTAACAGTAAACAAAACTGGCCTGTCCCACCGGAGCCAGACGATGGCGACACAAACAAAAGAACTCTGTTTTCGAAACAGTGCACAGCATAAGCCCCAACATGAATCCTGAAATCCGATGTTTACTTTTCCCAAAACACACGCACACACAGCAATTAAATTGGTGGCGCCAATATTGAAATACTTTATTGTGCCCTCCAGAAACTTAACCCAGCCGCCAGAGTCCCAGCCCCCAATCAAATGATGGAAACAAATCGAAAACATAAATTTTTCATTTTTTACCTCCAATTAGACTTGATTCCGCATGGAGGAGCGTTGCACAGCACCGTACACAATCGCATTCACCCCCGAGACGCCGAAATCTAAACAAAAATTCAATCCCCGACGATAATTTATCGAATCGTAAATAAAATTGGACGATGAGATGCAGAAGAAGGACGTGGGGCTGGTCTAGCGCCGCCACCGCCATCACCACGATGCTCGGGCTCTGGGCCATCCGACTCGGTTTGTTTTGAATGTTTAGAACGGATACCGACCACGATTGAGGAATTAATTATTTTTTGGCCGCAAGCAATTAGTGTGACGTGGCGGGGAGTCATCAGACAGGTGTTTACGTGTCCCGCTTTCGTTTCAATCACAGAGGATGATGATGATGATGATGGGGTTGGATGGGGCGTCGGCTATCGTCGTTTTGGTCGTCGCTCTTCGCTCTTGTCGGCGAAAGATACAATGGGCGCATTATGTTTTATTTCAGGCGAAACTTGTGTTTTCCTCTTCAATCTTCACTTGGTGAAATGTTGGGGGAGCGATGTACAAAGCTCAAAATACCCACCCACTCCGCTTCGAGTCGGGCTGGTGCGCGGCGCACGGTCGCTTCACCTTAAGTGTATGATCAAAGTAGTTTCGGCGTATTTTCGGCTGGTCGGCGGCGATGAGATATCATTGATCAACATGCAAAGGATTGAGGAAGGCTTTCCCGTCCCATCACAGTATTGGGGTGTCGGTGATGACGCCACGCCACCACACCACGGCACGGCGGCGGCAGATGATCATCATCATTTGGTCTCGAAGTGAGTGCCGGTATGGGCTGGGAATTATTATTTATTTCCCAATCGATTTGCGATGCAAATTTTCAATCAACGTTCTGAAGAGTTGAAAGTATGCCGCTAGCCTTTTCAGCGCTCTCTTCACGCGGCCTGCTGCAAAGCAAATAGCTCACCATTAAGTGATTGTTGTCGGGCCTCGTCATTAGCACCGAGGAAGAGTTATTGCTCTTTGAGAGTACAGCCGCTGGTGATGCTTCTAGCGAGTTTTGGAATCTTTCAATTGCACTGACAGCCGAGTGGAGTATGGAACTCATCGTTGGAATATGATCGGTGCTGCTAAACGGATTTCTAAGTGATTTGTGACACAGATACGTATTTACGTTGGTTACGTACAAAGAGAATGTGCGGAAGATGACCTCCTTTGTAAATTACTTTTAGAAACCGATTTGAGTGAGCTGTTGCTTAAATTACTTGGGGATCTTTGTCAGACAATGGTTTTACGTTGGAGGTCTTACGTCTATTGTCTGTTTGAAAATATTTCATTTGACTAGGAGTTATGTTGATGAGCTCAAAGAAGTCCTGAGTGTCATCATTGTGCGCGTGTTTCTTGATGATTCGTCTGTTATTAATTGAATTCAGTCCTCTCATAAATACCCTTTTGAGGAGTTAATTTTGATATAAAATTATTTATAATTTAGACATAGAATTGAAGTCTAATTCTGTTTAATTTATCCTAATGTCAAGCGAACTAGATGTACTTGTGCTGTGTAAGAATCGGATTGATCCATGGTTCGTTCCTCGAATCAACATAATTAGCGAACGAATTTTTTTTTCGGGCACATTTAGACTCTTTGGAGGTCAAGATTAATCTCACAAAAAGGCAGAAAATTTATACAGCGCTGGTATGAAACTAAACTGTGATTTTCACCCGACAGGAAAACCAACCTACTGACCGTCGGATGTTACAAAAATACCTGACGTTGTTGATTTCTTTGTTATAAAAGGTGTTTCTCGAAACTACTTACGAATTGAAGAAAGCTTTGATCTTAGTTCACATCATCCTCCCATTGAACTATGTACAAATGATACCCTTGTAAAAAAGGAAGTTCCCCCAGCGTTAACTAATAAACGTAGGAATTGGTAAGCATTTCGAAATCACTTACAATATAATATCGAACGCAGAGTACCGCTAATAGCCCCATACGATTTAGAAATAGAACTCGATAAATTTATATAAGAAATAAAGTGCGCTGCGTGGAGCAATACACCTCTCCCTAGAAAAACGACGATAAAACATGTATTGCGATATCCACCGGAAATACGAGAATTAGTAAGAGAGAAACGTAAAGCTAGTAAGAAATGGCAGCAGACCCGTGCGCTGCAGCATAAAACACGCATTAACCAACTATTAAAAATAATAATCTTAAAGCCTTATTAACAGGCTTCTCAGCGAAAAAAGATACCAACTACTCACTCTGGAAAGCAGCCAACGGTTTAAGAAAACCCCAACCACATACATACCCAATTCGAAAAAAACCAACACGAGTGGGCCAAGGACGATAAAGAGAAAGCATATCTCATCGCAGATCATTTGGAAGCAACGTTTAAATCAAGCGATGGACAAACACCTCCTGTATACTCCTACGATTCAGACTCAAATAATGACATTTTTTCTATAAGAAATGCTACTTTGACACAACTTAAGGAGAAATTGAAAAAAACTAATATTAAAAAATTCAATCCCCGACGATAATTTATCGAATCGTAAATAAAGTTGGACGATGAGATGCAGAAGAAGGACGTGGGGCTGGTCTAGCGCCGCCATCGCCATCACCACGATGCTCGGGCTCTGGGCCATCCGACTCGGTTTGTTTTGAATGCTTAGAACAGATTAGTAATACTACTTTGACACAACTTAAGGACGAATTGAAAAGACTAATATTAAAATTAAAAATATATAATATACAATATCCTGTAATAATTTAATCACAGGAGAAGTTCTGAAAGGATTACCTCAGAAAGCGCTTCTTATGTTTCTCCACATTGTTAACGCTGCCTTTAAATTAGAACATGTCCCTAGTCAGTGGAAAGTGGCGGAAATAATAATGGTGTTGAAACCGGGTAAACCCCAACAGACAAAAACTCTTATAGACCGATTTCACTTCTTCCGACTATGTCTAAAGTGTTCGAGCGAATATTACTTAGACGTTTAAGCCCGGTTGTTGAAGAAAGACGACTTATTCCTAACCACCAGTTCGGTTTTAGAAGCAAGAATTCAACTATTGACCAAGTACATCGCATAACTGATGTTATAGAAAAATCATTTGAACAAAAGCAAGTCTGCTCAGCTGTATTTCTCGACGTTTCTCAAGCCTTTGACAAGGTTTGGCACGACAGCTTGAAACACAAGCTTCAACAATTCCTCCCGAGAAAAGTTTGCACAATTTTATCGAACTATTTATCGGATAGAATCCGATAAAGAATACTCCCTATTTAAATCTATACAAGCTGGAGTACCACAAGGAAGTGTTCTTGGTCCCCTCCTTTACTCATTGTATAGCAGCGATATACCACAGGACGTAGGCACATTCGCTGACGACACCGCCATTTTGGTAACTGCCAAAACGGTCAAAGAATCAACCAGAAAATTGCAATGTGCTTTAGACCGGATACACGAGTTCGAATGGACGAACACTCAGCGAATTGAGCTTAACGAAGCTAAATCCGTTCATATAAATTTTACGTGTAAGAGCGTGAATAACTTGCCAGTTTTTATAAATAATGTTTAAATACCCTTCGGCAATGAAGCGAAATACCTCGGAATGACTCTCGATGTAAAGCTTAAATGGAAGGGGCACGTCAAAAAGAAACGTGAGGAGCTCCAATTAAGATACAAAGACATGTACTGTCTTATTGGAAAATATTCCAAGCTAAGTACTGACAACAAATTGCTTATTTACAAGCAAGTGCTAAAACCGGTCTGGATGTAGAAACATACATAATTAACTTCAGGAAGCTAAAAAAAACAGCTGGTTTATGAGTATTGGGAGAATGTGTACACTAGTAGTGATGCATCTTCTGCTTATAAAGCTTTTATTGATACTCTAAGGAAGCACTTTCTAGGTTGCTCCTCATTCCTTCGCTCCAAAAAGCGTGTAAAAAGACTTAAGCCTTGGATATCGAGGCTCTTGTTAAAAAAAGTTATAAGAAAAAATAAGCTTAGAATAAAATGCAACAAGTATCCTGATAACTTTGGTTTAAGTAGGAAATATAAGAAACTGTGCGCGTAACTTAAAAAGGAGATCCCGATTTGTCGCGATACCTACTACCGTAATCAATTCAGCTCAGCAAGGGGAAACCTGAAAGATGAATGGAAGATAGTAAACAGCATACTAAATAAACCCAAATTTTCAAAAAAACCTATTATTCTACGTGTCGATGACTGTGACTTGTCTGATAAGCGTGCTGTTGCTGATGCTTTGAACTGTTATTTCTCTAATATAGGCTGCAGTATACAACCTTGCTCAGTCCAATCATCTTGTTCTCTCTGTCCATCCGCTTGTTCTGAACCATTGCAATGTACTAGTTTTTTTTCAGCCCATAACTCCTCTTGAAGTCTTAAAAGTAATTGGTACCTTAAATAAATCGAATTCGTGTGGTGCTGATGGTATTTGTAACTCTGTCCTTAAACAAATTGGATGTTTCATAATGCATGTCTTGGCACATATTTTTTATCGTTGCGTCTTTGAAGGTGTCTTTCTTGATGGCCTCATAATGTCACATCTCGATGGAAAAAAAAAAAAATTACGGCTGGTTTATTTATTGATATAACCAAGGCTTTCGATATGGTAAACCACAATATTTTGTTGAAAAAACTGGAGAACGCTGGTTTCCGTGGATTTAGGATAAATCATGGTTCAGGTCATATTTGAAGAATAAGTCGCAGAGAGTTAAGATAGATGAAATTAGGAGCGAAATTAAGTTCTTTAATCTGGGTGTACCTCAAGGCTCTGTTTTGGGTCCAATCCTATTCTTAATCTATATCAATTTGGTATTTGATCTCAAATTTAAAGGTTCACCTACTGCATTTGCGGGTGACATCGGTTTCTCATATGGCCTTAACAGTAACTTGGACCACGGATCTAAATCTATTGAGACACTGGTTTGCAACACATAATTTAGTTATAAGCTCCAAAACTAAAATAATGTTTTTTAACCTGTCTTCCGTCCACGAATTAGAGCCGAATGTGTACTACCACGCACCTGAGCGTGAAAAATACAAACTGTGTAACTGTAATTGTATGTCTCCCTCTCCCACTTTTTGTAGCAGTCTAAATTGTAGTAATAAATGTTTTCTAATAGAAATAGTTGACGACTTTATGTACTTGGGGCTGGTCACCCTTGATTCAAGAATGAGTTTTTCGAAACACGCAGACAGTGAGTGTGCGAAAAAGTATTTCGACACACTTAGACATTTTTATTTTGTACGTACATTTACATTTATTATGGAATTTTCCATTCTAATCTGCAATACGGAATTACTTGTTGGGGAGGTATCTACCTAAATAAAATACAACCGCTGCTGATATTGCAGAAATATGTTTTAAGGAAAATTTGTCATAAACCTGGTAGATTTCCAAGCTTTACTCTGTTCTGCAACCAAAAAATCCTTCCAGTTCGTCACTTGTATTGTTTTAAAGTGTTAAAAACGTTTTTCATGAAATCTGGTAACTGTAACTTTCGTCTTATTTCAAATTATAATTTACGGGGAAACTTCTGTAACATGTTATCTGTACCTTTATTCCACACCACTGCGTATTGTAATTTCTTTTCTATTTTATCTCATTGACTTTTTAATAAACTTCCACAGTCGATCAGGGCAATATCAATACCTGGAACGTTTATGAAACGCGTTAAAATGTGGCTGTTCGGCTTGAATTTTACTGTTTTAGAATCTAATATTTCTGATATTCTGGTATAAATTTTAATATTTGTTACTGTATCTTTCAGCAATTACTTTTGATTGCGTTTTGATTTTTTTTTCTATGAACTAACTTAGTACTTAATTTTTTTTTTATGAAGTTGCTTTTGAGGGTCGCCCCACCCATAACTTATATTTTATATTGCATATTGCATATTGAAGTGGCATTCGACTCTATTTTATTTTTCTTGAATTAAAATATAGAATGTTACCAACTTTCTTATTCTTTTATTTTTTGCCAGTAACATGAATTATTGTATGTATTATAATTGAATTGAATCATAAAATCATAAGAATGAGAATAAATAAATATATCTATCTATCTATTTATACTACAAACTTTTCAAAATAAAATGCTAAGGGCCATCGTGAACGCAACCTGGTATATACGAAACAACGATATTCACAGAGATCTTGTTCAAGATCAAGTTACGAATTTTGGTCGTAAGCATAAGCGTCGCCTGGAAGAGCACATAAACTCTGCTGTCCTTAAAATTTTCGACGAAGGAAACTCTTTTCGCCGTCTTGAAAGGACTGGACCCCTTGACCAAGCACAGTGAATTCAACCCGCGCTTAACTGCGGTGTAAGCAAGAACTCTGGATGGAGAATATCTTTCCAAATGCGTCTAAACCAAGAATGAAAAACTGCTGGACAAGTGTAAAACTTAGTTGTAGTGGAAATATATTTTATTTGAAGGGAGGTTTTTTTATTGGGTAAAAATCCTTTTCGCTATGTGGAAACGGTCCCCATAGTGTCTTTTAAAGATTTTCATATACACTCGCAAAAAATTATGTGAGAAAGATACCTGGGACGGACTTAGCTTTGTTTGCTGGGTATGACAGTTCTTAGAGAGGGAAGAGTATCAAGCAAAAAAGATATGTTGTAAGGAGGCTATCAAGACGAGGGAGATGCATTTCCATATTTACAGAGCCTACCCTACTGAGCCTGAAATCAGGACAAACTTCATCAATCTAGTATCTGCAATACGGGTACAGTTCTCCATGAACAAAAGTTATGTCAAAAAGTGCAACAATATCCCGACGGTAGTAACAACTTTTGTCGAAAACACCCAGATTTCAGTGACAACACGGCTGACAATTCTATATTCAAAAAGCAGAAATGAAGTATTGCAGAGACAGTCAACTTCACAACTGATTGCCCCCTAGTCCATCGACGAATTTGAGTACTCTTTTGACAGGTTCACGAAATAATATAAATGCCGTCCTCTGATTGGTCAATTTGGTTTATGGAAAGGTTATAAGAAACAGTCAAATATTTTAAGGGGCAAGAGAGGTAGAAGTCTGGCCTCTGTGCTGTTCATTTCTGTACAAAAGCTTATCTGCTTGCTACCCATTTCACAGCTAAATCAACGCTCGATATTCTGCAATTGTCCCCGTCGATACTGACGATTCTACAAATCGACTTTCCACTTTTTAGTACTTAAAGATCTCAATGCGCACAAAGCCGATGTTCTTCTTTACTGTGCTGTGAAAGTTTTTGCATTTATTCTGCTCTCCTGAAACCATTCCGAGTACATCAGCTGTTTCCCACTCTTCTTGCTCAAACCTTGAGGTTTCATCAATTTATTCAAGCCTACCAGGTTTCGCCATATGTTTTCAGGGTCTGCGAACCTTGTAATTTCTGATAAACCTCGTACAGCCCCGTTGAATTTATCCATCTATGAGAGGTTGTCAAACTGAACAGAATGAACTTCAGTTTATATTGGTGATCTGTTTGTATATGCTGGTGTTCTCACACTATTATTTCCTGTCAACAGGCAGCTGTTCCGGCGGCCATTTAAAAATTGAGAGCGAGTGACATTTGAAGAGTCTTCGACTCCGAACCAGTGGGACAAAGCAATAGACCTACGGAACCGATGGTGCACCCAGGTGGAGAAGACATTTGTTTTGGTAGGCACTTATAGATTCAGAGCGAGTTACTCGAAAATTAAGAGCGAAGCCACTTCAACCTCAGTGGGAACGGTCTATTGAGGTTTCAGTAAAAGTTCATCCGAACCTCGCGGTTTTCGGTGGAAACGTTGCATAAGTCATGGAAACGATAATAAACCGCCAGCTAATGACGTATATTTGCGAAATCTTCTCGTCGGCACTACGGTGTAACATGCAATGTTGCCGAAGAGGCACGTGTAATAAGTGTTGAAAATATTGTAAATAAAAGACTGATTTACAAAATCATTCCTTTCTTATTTCTCGAACTATTAATGTTGTCACGATGATGGTAGACCCTCAACTGAGGCACTTAATACAGATTTTTAATACATTGATGAGTGCGTTTTATAACTATCTAAATATGTCAAAAACTTCTAGCTAGGCCTACTCTAAAAACATTCTTAATACAAACTTAAAACAGTACAATATCAAACATGCAATCTTATTACAGCACGATCGTGCCATTATGGCACTTGTTCATTCAAATGACATTGTGGCTCTTTAAGATCTAGTGAAAATTTTAAATGAAAAATTAACAAATTTACATCAACGTTCATATAAGTTCTTCCTTTAATTTTCCTTGTTCCTCGAATCAATGCAATAGTCTGCAAAAGCTAGAGCCGGTGGGTCGCCTAAGCGTACTGGGTTAGTGCGTCGACTCCTACGCAGAGGGTGCCAGGTTCGAAACCCGAATTTACCAACTTTCGTAATTCACGGCATCCACCTCTTTCGAGTCAATGCTCAAAGATTATTCCTGTCTAGAAAAACTTCTCATCTTTGCCGTTCGGAGTCGGCTTAAAACTATAGGTCCCTTCCACTCGTGCGAGAACAATAGCACGCACAACACGAGTGGTTGTTGAGAGCTAGGCCCAGGTCAGCCTTGGACTGGCTATATTATTATTATTAAGCTAGAGCCTGACGTAAAGACACGTCCCTACTACACGGCTTACTTTGAATAGCCAAAATCTCGTAGAAAGAAGTACTTTTACTCAATAATTTACTCCTTCGTTGAGAGGGAGTCAGATTTTGTCGTAAAAAAGTCGTCTCGATCACGAGGAGCCTAAATTCTGGCACCACGGTAGGACAAAAACTCCTGTAACTAACAGTCGGCTTCGGCCTGACAAAGCGCTTAGTCCCCTTGTGGGGGCGCTTGGCTGCGGAGGTTTAACATTAGGCCCAATTCGCGTAGATGGTTTAAGATAAATACTAGTGTATTATTTTTATTGCGACCCATTGCGCCATAAAGAGCAGCAGGCGCCTCTTGGCACTTGGCAAGAGGTTTGGCCCAATATGTATTTCACGAAGTTAATTGGTACCTAAAGTAAATCTAATGGCGTTGGTTAGCCGTCTTGGAGTCCCATTCCTAAGTGGACCTCGATGTATAAGCCTTAGAGATAACTTGGCAGTTCCAAAGCCCATTGTCTTCTTCCGATGATGCCAATGTCTTCGACATTATCGATCACTTGCACAGACTTTGTTGACATCTGAGATACGCGCCGCCTTGTGTATAGCCTTTTCTGATAAATGTCAATGCTTGACGTCAAATGCCTCGGTAAAGTCTTATCTTCAAAATTAGACTTTGAGCTGTAAAGCTCGTCTCTATAAGCACTCTCATACTTACTTACATACTTAAGGTGACGCTAGAGTCAGGGGTGAACCAGGGCCTCAACCAACAAGCGACGCCATCTCGATCTTTAGCTAGCTGCATGCCTATGTATGTAGTTGGTTGAGTTTCACACGATTCGCAACTGTTTGTTACAAAAAATATATAACGACTGGATGGCGCAGTTGGTGCCTGCGCCTCGTTAGAGGGCTCCCCGGTTCGAATCCCAGTGAAAGCCAAGTTAATACGTTTTTATCTGCTTTTCAAATCTGGTCCAGTTACCGTTTTCCGTTGGGATCAAATTAACGGCACTATCCCTGGAGTGGTCAATCAGTGTCAGTCATCTGACTGTGGGTATCACTGTGGACCAACATGGTCTAAGTGAGCTGGTGAATGCACTAGCAGCCCGCCTACCTAACCTAACCTAACGTACAAAAAATATTAACAGATTCGTCAGACAAATCAAAAATTACATTTTCATTCGGGAAGCAATTGATTTGATTATAAAATTATTGTTGTGGTTTCTGTGAGTAAAAAAAATTAATTATGTAAATTGAAATAGAAAAACAGTAAAAGCGGTCGCAATTATTTTCGGCGCGTTTTGAAGTCAGTGAGGTGGATGACGAATTAGTTGCCCACTGAGAGCAGACGGGATTTTGTTCAAAATTACTCATGGAATTGAGCGCATTTTCATAATCAAGTCATACCAAAATGAGTGCGAACACGATCGCGAACTTTCATCAATTTAGTTAAATTTTAATTTTAAAGTGCTAAAAAAAATTGTCTAAAAAGCTGGAGCAAGTCTCTTTAAAAGCTAAGACAAATTACATTTTCATTTGGCTCCAGTATTATGGATATGCTCTCTATCTCACGCACGGAAGTCTATATTTCATTTGCGGCCCACAAACAAAATTGATTTTCATTGCACTCAGGACTGGCTTTGGCCAGAATCTGCGCCAATAATGTGGTCGGATTCTTACGGATGGCTCCAAAAGCAATAAAGGATGTGGCGCCTTCGTGGAGGGCGACAACATTAGACTCCACACCTTATAAGCTAAATTTGCGTTCGTGTTTCAAGACTAAACATATACGATCCTTTGGAAGACCAAGAAATTACATCAAATGTGCGCTGCTGCCTGGCAGTACATTTGACCAGTTTTTGAGTCTGAGTGCTCCAGTGTAGTGAGAAAAACCTCCGACAAAAAAAAAACAACTTCCAATGTGATTGTGTACAAACATAGCTCAATTGTTGGATCAGACTGATTGGATCCAATTAAGATGCAAAGTTTCAGAATTTATCAGATCAGTTCACCAACGAAATTCAACTGATTTTCAATGAAATTGAAGAAAAATATACCAGCCACATACAAGGCTATATTTATCACACACAAAAACAAAAAAGAACCACAAACTCCAATCATTTCCTGGCGTCGAAAAGAAATTCATTTCAATCAATCTCCGAAGAAGAAAAACGATCCCCATTTGACTACGCCGCCAACTTTATTTTCTCCCGAATGCACACAGCTTCTGCCAAGATAAAATGTGGTAATTAAAACAGAGAACGAAAATCAACAGAGACAAATACGCGTACAGAACCGCAGAGTGGACCAACCCAGTCCGGCGGAGATCTTCGAGAACAAAATTGACCCTTGTTAATTATCAATCAATTGCTAATTACCGATAGTAACGCGATTGTCGTCCCATCATGTCTGAAGTATCCTCGCAGCCCACACTCCGCTCGGTTTAATCTTGACAATCGAAATTGTATACAGCGATATACTGTCCGGCAAACAGGACGCTTTTCGGAGATCCGAAAGCTACCGGCACACTGCCTACGATGACGATGGACAAAGATAAATCCACACGATAGGCACGGTAAACGGCGAAGGCCACAAGAGCAACAGCGGCAGCAGCATCAGAATCAGAAGCATCATCAACTTGCAGCAAAGCAACAGCAGCAGCAGCAGCAGTGCTACATCACGACCGAAGGATGAAATCGCGGGAGCCTGTCGCATCGTAACAACACTAACCGCACCTGCACCACCATCAGCGGCAGCAAGAACAGCAGCAGAAATTTTGCGATTTGTCCATCTTTTCTCTCTCAGTTCAAAATAATTAGTGGAGAAGTCCTTCTTAATTAGCCTGACGAGCGCCATATATGTCGCAGCGTGGCATACTATGAGTCCAATGAACGAGTGCGCAATGAACGTGGATGGGAGGGCGGTGCGATTATTCCGATTCCGATGCTCCTTACGATATCCGCACGCCGATTCTCGTTTTTCGACGATTACCGGTATCAGTTGACAACAAATGGTTTGGGTTGGGTCAAATTAATGGGGACAGACAGAACGACGGATGCACGCGATGACAATGTCGTGCTGACAGTGACGTGAACTGACCGCGGCGACGGCTACGGCGACGGCAGTTTGCAGAATTTCCAGGATGCGGTTCTCATGTTGATTGTCACAAGAAATGCGTAATTCTAGAGATTCCATTGATCTCGTGTTGGATGTCATATCACAATCAAGTCCGGCGAGCACTCGGCTAATCGTGACGTGATTGCGGCAGACTTTGAAAAATTCAAAGAACGTCGATTGAAACAATGACAAATGGACAGCGCGTACAGCATGGCGCATCCTAATGGAACAGATCGTCGTCGGAATTAGGCTTTGACGTGGAATTTACTGTCGGTGTCATCGGCGTTGAAATGCGAGCTTAATTATTCTGCGGAAAGCACTGTCAGTTGAACTGCCTAGAAGTCGAACTAGGGTTATGTTGGGTTTTGGAGGAAACTCGCAAATAATTTTCGGAAATATGTCAGACAAGGAGTTGAGCCAGTCAAATGGTACCCCCGTCAAAGGTGTGCTCCCTCCAACATGGGCATTAGTGGAATATGTATTGCCGGACCCACTTGTGCAGGCCCAAATGCATGGGGCGACAAGCGCTTTGTCATCACAATCTCATTTCCAAGCAAGAAGCCCCCGGGTACCTTAGGACAATCATGACTCAAGAGAAATTGTTACATTTGCATATATTGTCATTAAGATTATATTGACATTATAACAGAATTTGCAAACTGAAGAACATAGGGCTAAACGTAGGGCTCGCCTATTCGGCTCCGACTGGTCTTTGTTCAGTCTCTTTTTTTCTTCAAGGATTAGCTTCAAAAACGTGCATATTTTTAGACGATATCTGAAGGTTCCAAGACACGACCTTTTCCGTCAAGTGATGTTACAGTCGGAGGGGGATCAAGGGATAGTTTCTCGAACGTTCGTCGAAAGCCGCACAGCTTGTTATTTTGCGAAACTGGCGGAACTTAATTCAACAATCAAAATCGTCGGAATGACAAAAGTATTAACGGTAAAAAAAATGTCCTCCAAGCGATAATATTTTTGAGCAAGAGAACCGTAAAAGATCAGTTGCATTATGTGAGTCAAATTCATCGTGTTCTAAAGAAGTAAAAAGTAGTGCTCTTTATCTTACCCGGGTATTACCCGATTCCTCAAATACCCGAGTATCCGGGTATTCGGTTAATGCGGGTAATACCCAAGTTGGCGAGTACCCAGCTTTGTTCGGCTACCGGGTACCCGTCATCATCGGGTAACGGGTACCCGCGGCCACAAATACTCTAGCTCAATACAGAAATTAATGAAATAAGCTTTATTGATGAATATTAGACCACAACAACGGAAGTGACAAAAGTGGTAGAACACAAAAGCCGTTGTTGGAGTGACCCCCAATAGAAATAGAAATTAATGTCGTTCAGCATACATACCCACAACCATAACCCGTACCCGACCCGGTAAATTGGTACCCGTGTAATACCCGGGCATGCTGGTACCCGGGTATCAAGAGCTCTATTAAGAGAGATAGCGTCCTTTTAATTTTTTTTTAATTTCTGAAATGAATGAATCTTGTATCTTTTATCTTACGGCAGGTAGGCGACCACTTGGCAGACCCAGGATGAGGTGGTTGGACCAAGTCCAAAATTTGGGCATAACCCCTGATTAGTTAGAGTCGATGGTGCAGGATCGAGTTGCCTGGAGATCTCTCGCGCGTGGCTTACCCCGTGACCCTTTTAGTGGATCATGCGGGTCAGAAGATGATGAGGTGATGATGATGATCTTTTACGTAATTTTGAACCTTGTACAACCGCAAAGGGATGTAATTATCGTTATTATTGAATACCTTAAGCTTATCCGTATTTTTTGCTTATTTTTGTACATCGTGACTTTGTGAAGAGTTTTCAAAATCCATCCGCATGTATAAATCTTGAGGTTTTACTGTACCTCCTCCGGACTATATACTCCAGACTCCCTTAGGACATTTTGCACTCAGTAGGGGGCCTACAGTTATCTTTCCTTTTCTTTTTATGATTGAAACATTTATGTCTGTCAATGGCTGCTTTTCGTGGACACACTATAAAATATTTGATACCAACTGTTTTTCAACATGAAGAATATATATTTAAGAAAAATAATATTATAATAATCTATTTATATCAAAATATATAAAAATTCGTAGAAAACAATAAATTTGCAGAGAGTCTGGTTCGGTTTGCGGTGATCACTGCAATTCGTCACTGGATTGGCTAAACCAAAAAAAAAAAGAAAAAAAAAATATCATTAGTTAATTATATGAAACTCCGGTTGAACGAAGGATTTAATAAAATTGATTTTTCTAAAAATGGCGGACGTTTAAACTTAAATTTGTTGTTTTAACAATAATTTCTCTCACATCTTCGGCTATAAAAAAACTAACCCTCCAAAATGAAAAGCTTTCGTTTATACGGCCGACAATACTATATAGAACAAGTAATAAGAAATCGAGCTGATCGGTAAAGCCGTTTTCAAGTTAAAACGATCACCGACTTGAAAGTTTTGAGTATGTATAGCGTTTTTTCGAAAGTCGAACTGAGGGTTCCCTTAGTAACAACGCTCAAATTAATAACGAGTATGCATATTTATAAAGGAATAATACAACTCCGCTCTTGAGGTTGAGGACCGAAATACACGTTTCGGTCCACATAATTGAAATGTTTGGCATTTTTTAAATTCCTTGAGTGCAACAGACATATGTTAGCTCTTTGATTTGCAATATTCATGCAAGGTGGAAACGAAGTAATCGAGAATTGGTAAGGTTTCAGAACGATAATGTGGAATGGTTGGGTGAGGAAATTGGATTGCCGGTAGAGTTCTATGATCAAGTCCCAACATCAATCATGTTATCGAGTCATGGACGACCTTCGATGGCATTTAACGAATGTGCTACTGCCGCAGATGTGTCTTTAAGATTGAGTGGTAAAAGAGGCAAGAGATCTTGCACTTAGTTCTCCTACAAGGGCAACCAATCTGAAAAATGTTGATTAAGTCAAGAAAAGCATAATAAAAAGGCTTCTCCAGAGAAAGCTATCTTCTGGATGATGACGATATTATTAAGTACGAACCATGCACAGAAGCATACTTGGTTAACTTGTGTTTAGGTATTAGTTGAGGTTAGGTAGAGAGGTAGCTAGTGAATTCACCAGCACATTTAGAGCATGTAGGTCCATTGTGATACCCACAGTCAGACTGCTACCACTGATGGACCACTCCAGTAACAGTGGCGTTTTATTGATCCCAACTGCAAATGGTGACTGGACAAGATTTGAAAACGTGATAAGAGCGTTTTAACTTTGCTTTAACTGGGATTCGAATCGGGGAATCCAACCGTTTAGGGGATTTATTAAAAAGATTTATAATTTCATTAGATCCTTATCTTTCGAATTGTAGCACAGCGCTCCATAGGAAAAAGAATCCACTGCATCAAGAAAGTATTACCCTGTTAAAGGCTCTAGCAGAATGTCCACCTAGCAGAAGTTCCAATGATGAGGGAATAATTAAAAAAAAACATAAATTATGTCAGCAAATAACTAATAATACAAATTTGCTAATATTTTATTTACGTTTTAATTACTGCAGCGATGAATGTAATGATGGACGTATAATCAAAATATCTTGGGACGTATTTATGTAAATGGGCTTGGGGAAAAGAAAAAAATATCTTTTCTGAACATAATTTTTACAATAGCGGTCCAGTGGTCTTTAAGTTAGAAGCATTTGTATCCATGCGGCTCATAGAGGATGGAACCCGTTTGCTATAGCCACCTATCAGTGACCACATAAATGATTACTTTTATTCTGTTACCGAACATAAAAATCCATAGTTTAGCTAAACCAAGCACAACAAGAATATAGTTCAGCTAGATGTGCAAAATAACACACTGTGCACCGCCGACTTGAACTAATGATGCTAGGGGAGCTTTTCTTGGTAGTATATTCACCAAGTTTTGTCACTGACTAAAGAGAGAAGAGTTTGGTGAATGAGGAAGTTTATTTTGAGATCGAACGACATGGAAGCCATTCTAGTTGTCTCTATTGTATTTAGTGAGGCGTTCATGATATCCCTGACGGTGTGACGAAATTTTCCCCTTACAACTAGGGCCATGTCGCCTGCATAGGCTATTGGCTTACAGCCTGTACGACTTAGTTCCGTAAGAATTTCGTCCACTACCAATATCCCGAGAAGGGGCGAGAGTACCCTTCCTTGTGGGGTTCCCATACTGCTGTAAGAAGGCCGCAAGATGCCAATGGAAACTACAACCCCGCTTGGATACCAATGGCCATTCACTTTGCGTATGGCTTGAATCCCAAGAATGTTGTTAGTTAGAACTAATAAATATGACAGTTGCACTGAGAAACTAAAACGTTAATTAAAAAAAAAAACCAAGACGAAAACGGTTTAGGCCCTAAACTTTAGTTTTTTATTATGTGAGAAAGACTGGATATGGGTTTCGTTCTCATCCCTACTCTGTGCTATTTAAGGGTAGGAGAAGTGACACCAGTAAAAGATTGGTGCGAATAACTGATAGAGTGGTAGCTGTTATGATGTTTGAAAATTATTACAGTACTTATATCGCTAATAAGAAATAGGGGTTGGTGGTATAACTATGAAAATGTGTGGTTGCATGTATTTGTTAATTTTTTGGTGAATGAGGAAGTTTATTTTGGGATCGAACGACGTAGTAGACATTCTAGTTGTCTTTTTAAATGATTTCTGGTCAACATTCTTCTAACGCAGATTTGGTAATCACCTGCCGAACCATGTCTCTGTCCACTTGACAAAATGGTTCAGTCAGCATCGAGACAGATCCCTGCTTTGCTTATCCATTTCATATCCAGGTTATTTTCTTGTCTTGAATCATAGCGTGTCCTTCAATTCAATAAAGTTCGACCACATTTTGAGATGTCCATTTACAACTCTTACTTAGTTTAACTTAGAATTATTAAAGCTAGACAGTAAGAATGAATCTTATAACTTTGTAATAGCTAGTTACAGTGCATACTTAGCTACAATTTGGTTTAGTTCTCTCGCTAAGTTGAATATCTCTCTAGCTCATTCTTTAGCACTTTTCCTTCAATTTTCCATGCCAAAACCAAATGGCGTCAAAACTCCTGACTCGAAGGACTAAGATCATGCTCTACAAAACTGTTATTTTGCCAGTCCTCCTATATGGAGCCATAAGCTGGACGATAAGCAAAACTGCGGTGCTTATTCTTGGTGGCTTCGAAAGAAAAATTCTATGTCGGATATATGGTCCCGTCTGCTAAGAAGGCGAATGGAGAAGAAGACACAATCGCGAACTCTACGAGCTGTACCAGGATGTGGATGTAGTCCGGAAGGCAAAGATCCGTCGACTGCACGAGCTCGGCCACATCGAGCGCATGGACAACAACGTAAGGGTCTTCGAATCCGAGCCTCCTGGTTCGAGAAGAAGACCAAGTAATCGCAAGACAGCTTGGTCTTGATGACTGGAAGCAGCGTGTCCAGGGCCGTCAACAATGGAAAGTAGCTATCACTCAGTCTCGGACCCTGCATGGGTTGCCAGCCTGATAAGGAAGTAAGTAAGTAAAACCTCTCTCTAAGTCGAGCTCCCTCTAACTCTTATGGGATACCGTCACAATTCGACTCTGGCCAGTGTATGTCAATTAGTATATTTGGTGTGTGATTGATGCTTCATTCGAGTCACAAACAACGTTCAGAGAGTAAAAATGTCTTCAGACTTCACGAACCGCGCCTCCACTAGTGAGAGGACAATAAAACTACAATATGTTTGCTGTAGAATAATTCGTATGATCCCTCCTGCTTAAGTAAAGAACTTACCATTGCCCATCGATATCCAATGATTTTCATAGTCCTTCAGCACCACCGCCATATGTACTTGAAAAGTTTCGTGTTCTCCAACCAAAAAAGAAGTCCACGTTATTCACGTCACGGAGAGGATATAATCTAAAAATACGCTTCAAAAATAGCATGTGTCATACTTTCTTACATTGGCCATCCGCTACAATACCCATTCCAGGTAACAATATCAATCCACCACCACAGTCAGTTAAACCAACCATTGCATGAATAGTTGGCTGAAATCTCAATCCACTGTCCGCAGATACCGCCCAAACGAGCGGAAATTAAAAATATATCTCCGGTTTGTGGGCGGACACTTCCGCATGGATATCTGCATCAAAACTTCCACCCCGCACACACACCGGGCGATCATCAAATCGCCAGTCAACTGAATGACATAACAAATGAAAACCCTGACTCATTTTACAATTCATTCGTGTCGACGAGATAGATCTCGAGGATATGCAAAAATATCCACACACTCACACGACTGAGAGGGACGAGAGAAAACTAAAAAGGATGACGATGGCGTTGAGGGGTCCGACGATGCGACGGCCGACGAGCGCTCAGCTCAAATCCAATGGGAGATTGAATGGGGGTAAACCCATGGCAATCAACGCGCCAGAAGGGGATGGTCCACTTGAATGTCCTGGATTTATGCGCGATGAGTGACAGAATTTGAATGCCTGTACGATGGCGTGTTGGAGTTTCTTTTCTTCGTTTCCGTACGTGTGTCAACGCTGAGTGTGAGGATATCAGGATATCCTGCACGGGATGCTGCAGTGAAGGATGTGTACTCCTCAAAGGTATTTATGGACATTTTTCACTGTTCAACGGAAAATGACTTGTATTGTGATTTGTTGTGACAAAAGAAGATTCATAACCTTGATTTTGGAGAGTTGCTTCTTGTGCGACTGCCAGAGTGGTCTAAGTGAGGTGATGACGGTGCAATCGTTCGCTGGTTGTTTTCGGGAGTAGAAATTAATTTATTGCCTTAAACACATTACCGTACATTACTCATTGCTAGACAAACATAAATTGTGTCGCTTGATTTGTCTTTTGCTTGTCGGGAGTATTCAATTCCGAGTTGTGATGACTTGCAACTCGAATATTTTCCACATCATATTTGTAACACCGTTAGTTGCATTGATTCTAATCAATTTTGCAAACGAACTTCATGTTAAACGAACTTATCCTTTTTCTGATACAGCTTTCTGATTCCGATACATGTCTGACACGGCAGAATCTCGATAAAGTCAACTGGAAACATGGTTACTCTGAAATGTGAACTCGTGACCATTTTTTTCTATGCGGAATGTGATCTTCTTATCTCGTCTATGATTGCGAAGTCTTACGGTTTGAAAAGATGTAAGATATATATATAAGATGTATAATTAATTATAAATAATATAAATTATTTCTTCCTTTTGTGCCTTCTGCAATAGCTTCTTCTAAGCAAAAGCAACATAGATCCATTAGACCAAGAAACAAGCAGAGATTTTGAGAAAATTGGAAACTGGCTACTCAGGATTATGCCTATCGCAGAAGTAAAGTGTGTTAGAATCACAACTCACTTCATTCCTTGTTTCTCTGTCGCATTTCGCAATGAACTGCCAGCCTACAATTCATTATAAGCATCTTTGTAGGCTAATGCGTTCACATTTGCTCTTGTAGTCTAGTGCTCTTAAAAATGTAAACACATTGTTTCAACAGTCTACATACAAAATGTGTTACTGTCCGTCCTAAGTCACTTTTCTAACAAAAACAAAAAAATCCGAAACAACGTAAACAACATGGAAACGTTTCTACATCTCATTTTATTATATTTTGCACTCATTTCTGCACACAATAAAATAACACTCAACACTTTCACTTGAATACTACTCACAAGACAAAGAAAACTAAGAAAATAAAAAAACTTACTTTTGATTGTCAAAAAAGATAAAGCTAATCTCTTCGCAGATTACTTGGAAGAAACGTTTAAACCATTCGACGGCCAAACTCTTCCTGTCACTTACAATGGATTTGACGTATAGGATGACAATTATGTTCTGAGAAGTGCTACCTTGGCAGAGCTCAAGGAAGAACTAAAATAGCTCAAACCGAAAAACTTCTGGTTACGATTTAATTACAGGAAAAATTCTTAAAGAGTTACCTAGGAAAGCCGTTCTTAAGTTACTCTACTTAATTAATGCCGCGCTTAGACTTGACCATGTTCCTAGCCAATGGAAAGTGGCAGAAGTTATAATGGTACCAAAACCCGGGAAACCACTAACGGATAAAAAATCCTATAGACCTATCTCTCTACTCCCGATAATGTCTAAAGTATGTGAAAACATTCTGCTTAGACGTTTAAGTCCAACTGTGGAAGAAAAACCAGCTCATACCAAATCACCAATTTGATTTTAGAAGTAAACACTCAACTATTGACCAAGTACATCGTATAACTGATGTAACACAAAAGGCATTTGAATAAAAGCTCGTTTGTTCAGCCACATTTCTCGATGTTTCTCAAGCCTTTGACAAAGTTTGGCATGGAGGTCTGAAATATAAACTATACCGATCTCTACCGGGGAAACTGTATAGTATTTTGGCGAGCTATCTCTCTGATGGGATCTTCCGTGTGAATCATGGAAATGAATACTCTGCTTTTAAAAATATAAATGCTGGTGCGCGAACTGCCATCTACGCAAACTACAAACTGCTCAAAATAAGTTACTTAAAATGATCCTAAATCTAATATAGAAACTATTTCAACTAGAAATGAACGACTTTACCAACGTTATATAAATTCCTGCTTAACATCGGACAACGAATTGATTTCAAACTTAGCCTCATAAAGAGTGTGTTAATTTATTCATCATATACCTTTGTTAAATCCTTCAATTTGAAAGTTCTTACCTAAATTCATTCATGTATTCACTTATTAATATATTTATTTATTTATTTAATTACTTATTTATCTATCTATATATTTATGTATTTAATTATTCACATATTTATTTATGTATTTATTTATTTATTTATTTATTTATTTACTTATTTATTTATTTATTTATTTAATTATTTATTTAGTTATTTATCTATTTATTTACTTATTTATTTATCTTTTTATTTATTTATTTTTTTTTTTTTTATTATTTATTTATTCACTTAATTTACTTTCTCTATATATTAACTATGTCCATTTGTTCCGTTATTTTCAATCATTTATTAAATTGCTTGTTTCTTGTTATTTATTATGTTTCTCTCGAACTCATTACGAACTTGGAAATGAACTCATCTCAACACTTCTCTCTTCCCCCGACGAACTATATATTTGGCATTATTTCTGCCCTATTTTTTTATTATTTTATCTAATTTTGTTTAATGAAGGTTTTTAGTGACTTTTCCTTCAAATCAACATAAAACTATAATATTTGCACATTGATTGACAATTTGTATTATTTTGTAGATTTAACATGAAATAATAATCAAGTCTCTGTAAGTAAATATTGTAAATAATTAATTGTAAAATTCATGCCACAAGAAAATAAATATAAAAAAAATAAAAAAAAAAAAATGCTGGTGTACCGCAAGGGAGTGTTCTTGGCCCTCTACTATAACTAATGTATGCTAGTGATTTACTACAAGAAGAACACACTGTTCTAGGCACATTTGCTGACGACACCGCTTTTTTGTTAACAGCCAAAACGGTTGAAGAGTCTACAGCAAAACTACAACGTTCCTTAGATCGTATACACGAATGGATGATCTTATGGTGAATAGGTCCTAATGAAAGCAAATCAGTCCATATTAACTTCGCCTATAGGCACGTTAATAACTTGCCAGTTTACCTAAATCGTGTCCAAATACCTTTTTGGCAATGAAGCAAAATACCTCGGGGGGTGCAGAACTTGACAGGAAATATAAAGATCTGTACTGGCTTATTGGTAAACATTCCAAGCTAAGTATTGACAACAAACTGCTTGTATACAAGCAAATCCTAAAACCTGTTTGGACGTATGGCGTACAACTTTGGAACATAAAGTCTGTATGACTTTTCAAAATAAGGTGCTTAGAGCTATCGTCAATGAACCATGGTATATCAGAAGCGATGATATCCGCAGAGATCTTGGAATATTACCACTCCAAGACGAAGTCAAGAACTTTGCTTATAAACATACGCGCCGCCTAGAAGAGCACATAAACTCTGCAGTTTCCCCGATCCTTGAGGAAACTAATGTCGTGCGTCGACTACATAGGACTAGACCCCCTGATCTCGTGGGATAGTCTACACCCGCGCATGGTTGCGGTGTTAGCAGGAACTTTCATTCGAGAGTAACCTGCCGATCAGTACCTAAGTCATGAAATGCAAATTACTGTTTAAGTACTTCACTTTGTTGTAGTCTTAAAAAAGTTTAGGGAGGTGGTTTTTGCCTGCTCCTAGCAATATGATAATAATAATATGGGTGGCGCGACAGTCCGAGGTGGACCTGGGCCTAGCTTCTCAGCAACCAATTGTGTTGTGCGAGCTAATGTTCTTTCACGAGTGGAAGGGACCTACAGTTTAATGCCGACTCCGAATGGCGAAGTTGAGAAGCTTTTTCTAGACAGGAATACTCTTTGAGCATTGTCAGTAACTCGAAAGAGGTGGAGCCGTGAATTATCAAAGGTGATAAATTCGTTTATCGAACCTGGCACCCTCTGGAGTAGACGCACTTACCCACTACGCCACGGCGACCCACTATACCCACTAGCAATCACCAACATTTTACATGACAGAATTTGAGCAGGCGTGGAAAGGACGTTAAGAGAAAATCAATACGGCTTCAGGAGGAATCGATCATGCGTAGACCTTATAAGTACATCCAGGATCATATCGAGCAGTGTAATGAGCACGGATCGCCGGTTTATGGGGCTATCATTGACTTTAAGAAGGCTTTTCATAGTCTGGACAGGAACGCAGACGCGTTGCAGGAAAGATCGTCAACCTTATAAAGACGATATATACCAACTTTAGCTGCTGTGTGCTGCATAGAGGTAGGCTGTCGAGATTCTTTGAATTTAAGACTGGTGTGCGACAAAGGTGTATTCTTCCCCCCTTGCTATTCATACTAGCCTTGGATGAAGTGATGCGGGTCTGAACCATAACTGACCCGACGTACACAGCAAATGGAGATTTTGTTCAATCCCCAGATACGCTACAAAACGAGTCATATTCGTGTAATGGAGGCAGTGCAATGCAGTACCCAACTCGTTCTAAAATTAAAATTCCTTCTAATCAGTTCTCCCAGCTTGTCGGTCTTGAAATTCTCAGCACTCTTGTGACGGACAAACTGGTGTGAACTAATTGGTCTGCTGTCAACTCATGCGCGTTATGAAGATCCAATGCAGTTAGACATGTAATCTACAAAACAATTTGATGGACTCTGACACTCCCGCAAGCCACACACATTCGCACTCGTGCATTCCGCACACACAAATCCATCAGAAGTCGCCACAAGGAACAAACTCGTTTCGGGCAGGAATCATCTTGAAAGAGTAGAACCTATCATGCATTTGTATCAGTAAACAACATCAGATGTCCCGCTGTTACCAATCCCGTGTATCTATCAGTTGCCTCCATCCCCATTGCGGGGTATGCAAATGTCCATTTACACATCGATGGGCACAAATTCATTCCAATTAAATCTCCAAACAAATGGTCACTTGCCTGCTAATGATGCCAAACTAATCGAGCGATTCTCTTAATGGGGCTGCCAGAGAGGTGCGCACATACGCCTTTCGGCGTGCTCGTCCGCCCAACCCTGTGCCGTAGCCTTTGAGCACAGTCGAAGAAATATTCTCCTACTTAATTTTGAGAAGTAAGTAAGGAAAGGCCAATTGCTCCGAAGGAGTCAATAACAAAGGGCTCCACACCAGCAGCACACTCGTGTGGTTGCTCGCAGAGACGAAGGACCCCAATAATCAGGAGCGGCGGCGTGCATTCCTTTTAACACGGCGCATAAATATTCGATATTATGTCGTGTATCTAAATGCGGATTGAATGCGTATAATTGCTCGAGACCACTTTAGGCATCGTGCGCAACTAGACTCATTTGACACTCGGTTATTAATCTTAGTCCAGCAGTGGCGGTGGCGGCGGCGGCGGCTGCGCGGATCAGCGATACTGCGCGGAAGAGGTGCGCAAAGTGCACGTGGAATGGACGTCCTGCAAAATGCTAGAAGCGGATCGAATTGATTCGAACTACCGAGCGGGTTTCGAGTTTGTTGTTGCCTTGGCCAAATGGAAATCCAATTGCTGATGCACTCTTGCGGTCTCCTCGCAGTTTCTCCTTGAATGACGAAGCGGCCAGCAATGATGATGATGCTGACGATGACGCGAACGCGGACGCTGATGCTGATGATGATGGGAATGGCGGTGATGGTGATGTGGATGATGGCAATGGCAATGGCAATGTGGAGGCAGGCTACACTGCTACAAGCGTCTCCTCTTGCTGTTACTGGCAACATGAAAGAAACATTGCAGGCAATTAACGCAACGTAATAAATTAATCAGAATGGCATCGACGAGGGAGGGGGAACCATGCTGCACTCGGCACTCGGCACACGATACGCTGTATCCCTTTTAAGCGGCCCGGGCGGGAATTGTGTGGGGATCATTCGATTTGCGGATCTGTGCGGAATTTTTATAATTTATTTGGCTAATTTGAGCCAATCGACATGAGATCTTGTTTATTAAACGTTGCGCAAATTCTACATGAAAACGCGTTCCAGGTATGGGTGCGTGGAGCCGGCGAGCGGGGCGGAGGCGTTCGCAAATGATGCGATTAACTTGGCTTTTAGGGTCGATCCGAAGATTTATGGCCGTGTCCTAGTGGAGAGGCAGTACATAGATTGTTGGAGGTTTTAATTACTTACTCCGTGGCAGTGTTAAAGGAATGTTCAGGATAATAAGTGTCATTGGTGTCATGTGATACATGTGGGGCTTAAAAGTGTTTTAATGGTCCATATCGGACGTTGTGAGCTCAGGTGAATTTAATCGCCTGCGGAGAGTAGGCCTCGTTTGACTCTTCATTGCGTTCTTCGCGATAATTAGAAGATATTTCAGCTTAAAGTGATTTCTCACGAAGGTCTAGAATATATGGGAGACTATCTAACCATTTAAGTGAGGTTGGGTGTGGACGCGAGTCAGTTTTATAAAATGTTCACTTCGAACAGGTTTTTTTGCGGAATTAGCAAACATGACATGTTTAACGAATATTCTACTACAATCCGTAATGGATGCTGTTGACTTAGCAGTTAATGCCCCAGAAGCCTTGTAGAATAGGAGATGACAAGTGCATGTGTGAATATTTGAAAACTAGATCAGCAGAGGTGGGTCGCAGTGGTGTAGTGGGTTAGTGCGTCGACTCCTACGCAGAGGGTGCCAGGTTCGATACCCGAATTTACTACCTGTGATAATTCACGGCTCCACCTCTTTCGAGTCACTGACAATGCTCAAAGAGTATTCCTGTCTAGAAAAAGCTTCTCAAATTCACCGTTCGGAGTCGGCATTAAACTGTACGTCCCTTCCACGCGTGAAAGAACAATAGCACGCACAACACGAGTCGTTGCTGAGAAGCTAAGACCAGGTCCGTCACGGACTGTAGCGCCACCCATATAATTTATATAGATCAGCAGAGGACGAGTAGGAGAAGGGATTTCATATATGTCTCCGGATGAATGAATTCCTCGAGCACTGGATACAATACCAATTCCATGCACAAAAAAAAAAAATGTGCTGGCACTGACCTGTGATCGACGTGGACTTAACATACTGTTTTAGGGACGAGAGTAAGTTACAACATATGACTATGACTACTTACATCTTAGTTAGATAATCCATATAATGAGGTCCTCCAATATAATCCATATAATGAGGTCTGCTGTCTAGTGGGAAGCCGGTTCTGTTACATGTATTCAAACTTCTAGTTTAAGGTTGATTACGCCTAAATATGTCGCATTCGACAGTCCGTATAGATCGAGCTTCCTGCTGCAACCACCATATAAACCAAAACAGGATAAGAGATTGCAACCACAAACACTCGAGCATGTGGACCAGAGCTTGTTTTTCAAATTTAAATTGAAATGGTCTATGCACCGAGTGACTATCAGCGCCTTCCACAAAGCCAAATCAGCCTTTCCAGTTATACTGGGTAACAAGATAAGAATGATTACCAATCAATTTATATAAAACGATAACAGTGTGACGCTCTGGCTTTATTTTAAAATTAAAGTTATGTATGGAATAGCACATTAATCAAAGGCACCTTCGACTTCGCTGACAGGGCCTCATGCGGTTGGTCCAATTTTTAATTGATCAGTTCAATTGGTGCGTCCTTTTTTCCGGCAAAAGCGACGCGATTGTTGGCTCTTAACCTGATACCATCGTCTCTTTCCTTATTTCGAAAGAAATACGCTCCGATGATGACGCCCCGCACAGTCAACCTCAATGGAGGCATTGATGCTGAGTGGAACACTTATAGATTACCTTCACTCCACAGACAGAAATTTTGAATCTTGTCATAGCGTCTTGGACAATATTCTTCATCCTACAAGAAGATTTTTTGGCCAAAGTCCGGATCTCTGGCAAACATTTTCAATGTTCAAGGACTCAATTCACGGCTTTGCCGATGGTCCTCCGGCTTCATTTCTTGCTTCAGCTCAATCCCATACGGATGAAGGCCCTAATCCAACAACAAAATAGAAAAAAATGATGGACTGACCCTCTGCCGATGCATTATTAAGCTAATCGGAGCGGAATTAACGTTACCACGGTGCACCGTATTGCCTGCACACACATAACGGTCGATCTCACAACAAAATTCACCTTTCACTTAGTTGCAACTGAGCCGTAATTTCGATTATCATTTTAATAATTTTTGCAAGCGCGAAACAATTCACGGATAATGGCAAATCATACTGAATATTTTTGCAGCTGGATGTCATTAGTAACTGACAGATGGTGAATCATAGCCTACTACAAACTTATGGTCTACTTGGGGCTATATTGTTTTATAGAAGAATTCCTAATTCGTTTTTTACCTGGTTTTGATTAAACACGTTCTAGAACAAATTCAGTTTTTACACGATTTCATTCAATATAGAACGATTAAAAAGCAAATGGTTTTGCCTGCACCGTATCTACCGTGTAAAAACAGAACTAAGTATGTAAGAAGTCGAACTTCGAAAACTCGAATATTTGATAACTCGAATGAAATTGGTCGGCAATAGCTCCAAGACTGAAATTTACATCTAATTTGACTTCGATAACTCGAACTTCGATTATTCGAATTTCCTGATAACTCGAACAGATTATTTGGCATCACCTTCGATAAGTCGAATTCTGAAGAGAAATTCCCAAATTCTGCATATTCTACAAGTTCGTTTTATGAGGAATCGCTTTCGGGGTACTGCGTTTGCATGTTCCTTTGACCTAGTATAAACAAAAGCGTGGTTTTGGTGAATATTCTGAGCGGGGTGAAAAGGATGAAATTTCTATGATTTTCGGAACTGAACTCCCAAACGAAAGAAGAGGGAGGGAGAAATTCAACTGCAGATGGAATTGGTTGCTTGAAAATATATCAGAAATAAACACGGTGTTACGTAGGATGATTTTCTGCAGGTGGATGGCGATATTGTTTCTTTGGAGTCTCCCACGGATGAAGATACTGTCGAGATATTAAGATGTGAATCCGAATCTTCTCAGTTCGACAATATCGATGACGGCGGCAGTGATTTAATAGGGGAAGACTTGGCGATAATTGTGGATGATTTGATTAAACCACCTTCAAACGAGTTGGTTGCAAATTCATTACTCATTTCGCGTTCATACCTAAATACGCATGAAACAACAAATGATTCTGTGTACCTACAATGGTTTAAACTCCATTGAAATTTTTTTTAAAAACAAAATAAAATTTTTTGTGGCAAGTGGTGGTTTGAGTTATCGAAGTTCGACTACATATATAATGTAATTGAAAATTATTTCTGTAATGAAAAATGTGTTTTTTGAAGCGGAGAACTTAAGCTTGACAGCTGAATTGACATGTTTGAGGTTAGTTGGATTTGGCTATTTGTCTTTAATACCATATAACCGGATAAACGTTTACAAGCTGCACAGATTTATTTTGAAAAACATGCTTCAATTCGAGAAAATCTAACTAAACTTATGTCGGAACGCCATTGCAACCAGAAAAAGTCACCGTATTGTAACTGTCCTTACTACAGGGTACAGACGCGTTTCCAATTAATAGTCAATAGACATTTCAGTAACCATTTTCAATAAAACGGTAGTACTCAATCTAAGTTAAAGCCTATATGGTCATAACTGCGCACTTTCGATACCGAGTTGAATTAAGACAAATTGATAACAACATATAAAAAAGAAGTAAAAATACAGGTTAAGCTCGAGACTGACGAATTCTAATAGAGGAAATTGGAATTGTTTGGAAATTACAATAAAATTTGATTTTGCCTGAACAGCTTGAAAATTAGAAAAAAAAATCAAACGTTTGATTATCCAGTCGCATTTTTTTTTACTTCATTTTTGTTATTGAATTCATAATAACTTACATACTAGACAAAAATGCTTAAAATAAGTTAGACGAACAATGTTGTATTTTAATTTAATTTAATATTTAAACTTATTCTTAATCTATGTCTTTCGACCTAATCTTACGCAGTAAAATATAAATGAAAATTTAAAAAGAACAACTTACTATTAAGAAAAAATTTTAAAACTTAATGACTGGACGGTTTATGTAAAAAGTTACAAACTAACTTAAGCTAACCTACGTATGTATGCATATACACTTGTATATCCCCCTATAAACATATGTATACGCATATATCCTTAATATACACAATATACAATATCGTCATGTATACACATATCCATTTCTTGCTTTTTTTTTATACACATATATTCAACTTCAGAAACTACCTTAAAACTGCCCTAAGATATGTAAGTCGGCCGTAGGTTGCGGCTGAAAGACTTACCTCCAATCCGCTGCAAGACAGATGCCGACTACGCCCCATAAGGGGAAACGCACTACACTTTCTAAAGGTCTAAAGGGTTCGCCGCTGGAGTTTCCCCGGTCTCCAGCCAGCAGAAATTTTGGTGCTGCCTAGCAACATCCCGAATGTCTCGGCTGGATACCGCCGTACTGAACCGGAATAGACCCTCCTAAGCTCGTTGTGCGACGGAACGGTCGTGGTTGAGTCGCCCATCCACAATTGATCTGGCTATGTGAAAAATGATCGGTACCGCATTCATATCTTGTAATAGGACGTACTTATCTAAATGGAGAAAAGCTTCTGGGGGGATGAAGCCACTACAACGTACCCTTTCGTGGTATTCTGGATTGGGGTAGTAAGCCCCCGAGATCAAGTTATTAGACGAGTTCATCGCTCTAGCAGTATGACCTCGAATGAACTTCAAAAGGAAATTGTCCACTCTTATCAGGTTTGCCCTGTTGTATAAGACCTCATTGGAATAGAATTTTATGTACTGGGACTCTGGAGCTCGATAAAGGCGAAGGCAAGCCCTAAGACAAGCCCTCTCGAACAAGCGAATCTTTTCCATCAAGCTTGCACTCACGTTGAACCACACGGGATAACCATAGGTGAGCATTGGCCGGATGAGGGCCATGTAGCAGATAACCTTCACCCTCGCATCGAGTTGGCTGTTGTAAAACAGTCTCTTTGTAAGGGCAAAAGCGCCTCGGGCCCTGGCCAGAGCAGCATCTACATGTTTGTTAAAATATAGATACTGATCTAGCCAGATCTCCAGGTATGTGACTACAGTCTTTAGCGCCAGTGGTTCCCCGTGTCTTCCAACGATTGAGAACTTTCGCCAATTCTTTTGCATATCCGCAGAGACGTTATACAACCGCGCCCTGAACAGAATGGTTTCCGACTTCAGGAAGTTGATACTCAACTTCCAGTCATCGCAACTTCTCATGAATGAATCGAAGTCACCCTGCGTGAGAGTAGTGATTTCCTCGATCTTTTTGCCTGATCTGTACACGATCAAGTCATCGGCATACGCAATTGCATGAGGAAGAGAACTTAAAAGATCGCTCAAGTAAATGTTGAACAGGATCGGCGAATTAACGGCACCCTGTTGGAGACCATTTTTAATTTGGAATATACCTGTGGAGGTCACGTTGCCATTTTTGTTTCTTTGTTTCTGGCTTTTGTTCCATTGGATATCCGACACCAGTTTCGACGCGGCGTGAATAGTGTCATGCCCCGCTTTGAAACCGAATTGGTTATTCGGAATTATATTTTTGTCATTAGTCCAGTTGATTAGAACTCTATTTACCACTTTATCGAATACCATGCTGATATTCGGCAGGAGACTTTTTGACCGGAGGTTGCATGGATTCGAAGAATCTTTTCCTCTCTTGGATATGGGTTGTACAATCGCAGTTTTCCAATGCTCCGGATAATGTGCATTATTCAGAGCATTGTTAAATAGGATCGTGTACATATTAACCACTTCTATTGGGAGGTGTCTTAACACAATGTTTGAGATCCCGTCGACTCTCACTGTCTTTTTCTTCTTTAATGATTCGAAGACCGCTTGGAGTTCTGTCTTCGATATGAACGGGGGATGAACTCCTTCGTCGGCGATGGCATTATCTGCCATGTTATCATCATTGAACACGACAAAGCCAGTGCTCTCAGATAGCCATTGTTGCAGATCCTCACGAAGAAGAGTGTTGATAGCCAGTACGCAGTTCTCCAGGTCGTGGTTCGGCCGAATACTCTCATTCACCTTGTGCACTTCCTGAAAGACCGCGCCAAATGCTTCCACTTTTTCTTGCGAATCTTCGACCACAAAGAAGTTATCGTCGAGTACGGCGTTATCTGGATCAATACCTGCTGTAGTCAGTATTTGTTCATTGTCCGTCGTTCTGGGAAGCTTAAGACACGGAAGATCGCTTTGCTTCTTATTTCTGAAGAATTTATTTATTTGAGGGAATAATATATACTCGTGTTGTTAGATCTCACAGCCCGAATCTTATCGTTCCAGTACGAATTAGCAGAAAGTCTGTAGTTTTGGACAAGTCGCATTAACGCATGTAAATAAACTCAATATAAGCTTGGAATAAGGTAAGAACAGGACAATTAAACAAGTGTGGGCATAAAATATTTCGTCGCTGAAATGCCTTCAACCCTGAATTGACTAAGTCATTGTCACCCCTTGCAAGGTGAATTCCTAACAAACCTACTGTTCATGTTCAGGGTATAATTGACCTGTCGAACTTTCCTGGGCAGGCCCAAACTTCTTGAATGTGATGTCTGGAAGTCTAATAACGCTTGTGTAGATGTTAATGTAGATGTTATCAATTGAAGCCGAAATGGATTTGGAAAAGATTTCCCATAAGGATGCAATTACATTCTCAGGATGCAATTACAGACTCAACGGAATAGCGTTTCAAGATTCATTTTGGAAATACAGTCGAACACCCATAAGTCGAATAGTCACGGGAGAAAATAATTTATTAGATTTATGGAGTGTTCGAGTTATGGAGAGTAAAATGTGGGAACATTTAAGTCTAAGTTCTGAAACATTTAACGAATTTTATTCGACTTGTAGAAAAATTCGTCTTAAGAAGGTCTAAAAGAGGTTTGACTGTAACTTCAATCTTATCGTATGGGATAAAGCGGTTCAACTTTTGGCGAACAAAAGACAAAGGCAGTCAACCATATATTTCTTCCAATCTAAGTAAAATGATTTTTTCTTAAATTGTACACTTACATAAGTATGTATGCATTTGTTTTTTCTTTTTAAATAACAACTCAGTTGCTTAAGCTTTTTCTTTTTAAGCTTATTCACAGTGGACAAATAACAGAGCTTCTACTGTACCAAATAACCCCGAAACTTCAAGTTTATGTTTGTTTTTCTAAATGTGAAGTTTTCGTTTACAACTACAATACGCCATTTATCAGTCTGTTGGTAGTCTTAATAATCAAACAAAATATTTAAGGACGAGTCTTCAACATTTTAACACACTGTTCAGTTTTATCACCTCTTCGCATTGTTTGCGTGGTTCGCAGAGCAAGTAAGAATTATTAAAACATGTCTTAAGAGAAGGAATGTCGGCTTCGCCTTCCAATAGGGACTTAACAACATTGAATTTAATTTGTGAACGCACTCTTTCACTAATCATCAAACTGCCACTGTCAATTTATTCAGTAGATAAACTCAACATTTTCATCATGCTAAAGTATACGAACGAGCCACGTCTGCAAATTATAAAAATTTTCTAAGTTCGGTGTCGGTGACCGTAACTTTAAGAGCATTGACTTCAATTTCCGACGAAGCTCATTTTTGGCTCAATGGGTTCGTCAATAAGTAAAATATACGTTGTAGATCGTCGACGACAACTATCATCACGTTACTGTGAATGGTCACAGCGTTATTGCGCCATATATACCGATTATATTTGGCTCGAATTGGAAGATATGGTCTTGGACGACATGTGGTTTCAACAGGATGGTGTCACAACCACACAGCCCACGCTACAATCGATTTATTACAGAGTAAGTGTGGTAAGCGTGTCGTCTCATGAAATGGGCCACTCGATTAGCCGCATCGTTCGTGCGATTTAACGCTGCTTGACTAGTTTCTGTGGGACTGCGTTAAGCTATTGGTTTATGCCAGCAAGCCGACGACGTTGGAAGAACCTAGGGCCTACATTGAATGCAAAATAGCGGGCGTTTTCGGCCTATATTACGAAATGTGTGGCCGAGCCGTTGAAAATTGGGTCCAACCAATCGAACGCTGCAAAATGTGCCCGCGGTGGCTTATGAACGAAGTCGAGTTGCATTCATAAATGTTTTGATGATGGTTGAGTTTTTGAAATACCTCAAATGATTTGCGTTTTATTTCAAAAAAAAAGTTCTCAAGTTTTTAATGGAAAACCCTTAATATTTTTAGCTTTTATGGAATCTAGATCCAAGGGTAATGTTGATGCCGTTCACCTGGACATCCCATTGGGGCCTAATCTTGCTCAAAATATCTTTTCGCAAAATTATATGTTTTTTTTCTTAAATTGACACAATTCTGGCCCGCAATTAAAGTGGTGTTTCCGTCTCCATGACTTGCATTTGGGGATACCCCAGGAAAGCTCCAACGTCACCGATGACGATGCTGGAGATAAGAAAGTCTCGAATAGAACCCAAAGTTGATTAGTACAAGAAACGACATTGTCGTCCCGAAACACATGAACAATGAAAAATCTTATAATCCTATTCCAAGGAAAAGTGCACTGCTTCCTGAATTAATTTATGTATCTATCCTTGTAAACAGAGTTTTTGCCAATCAATCAGACCCCTTCCTTATTGAACAGAAGAAAAGAAGCACAATTCCCATAGGCTCCGCACTGTACATTCAGCCATACATCTTCCTCAACTTGATATCTCCTCTATTGCTCTATCACAGTGGATGCATGCAAAAATAAACTATTCTCGCGTTGAATTTGTTGCAGAAGCTATTTTGCAAGGCAAAACTCTGTGCGCTTCCTAGTGCACACTTCGTCCATCCACTCCACTCACTTGCTCCTCACTGGAGACAAAAAATTGAATTCTTAACCGAAGGCAGAAGGAAAATTTATTTGCATATCAACTTTTTGCCGTCAAAGGCTTCACATGCACTCCGCGCTCAAAGTAATTTCATTGGCATTTGCATACAATAGTCCTTGGCCAGAGGAGATCCCTCCTCCGTCCCTTCCTTGTAACCTGTGCGGGTCTAGCCCACCACCGCCGCCGCCGCACATGGGGATCAAGGTACCAACATTTATGATTGAATTTCGTTGCCAGCCCGAGTTACAACTCCTTTTGACCCTCGGCGGACCGTCTGCCGAGTTCGGTTCCCCTGCTATTTTCTGTTGAAATATTCAAATGATGCAGAAAATTGGATACACAAGTCTGTATTGTTTCATTCCAGGCCGATGTCGCACTCGATCCCTCTCTCTCTGTCAACAGGCCCGTGTCCTATTTTCGCTGCCAAATCATTATTAAGCCAAATTTTCGTGGAACCAGTAGCGACATTTTGGTGCGTAAACTCCGAAATATGCACCTTGAGCTGGTTTCGCCGCATGCAAATTAGGTCTACGGATTCCCGGAGTTAGACGGACAGACACAAATCTGGCGGCCAGCAAACAGAGAGATCGATCTCCGTGGCGTAACGAACACAAAATCGGCAGCCGACAGAGCCAAAAACATAAATTCACTCCACGGCCAGTGTGCTGTTGCACAACATTCATATCGTACATCGATCGATTTTAAGGATGTTCAGCTTCTGCGCACAGAAATGGGAGGCGCTTCCTTTCAAGTCACATCCCGAGCATCAGCAATAGCAGTCGTAGAGTCGTAAGACCGAACACGATCGAGGATCAACGAGAGATGTGCGCCGCCGCCGACGTAGCGTAGTATTCGTGGAATTCATTCCGCGATCCGTTCCTCCTGACCATAGACCCCATAGAGAATCACAAATGCCCGGTGTCTAAGGGGCTGAGCCGTGCCAGCAAAGCACCGCATGCCGCAGACGGGGAATTGCTAAATAAATTTATTACATGATTCGGAGGTTTTCATAAATTTTCATCTGTGAATCGTGTGCGCACTTTGCATGTGATTGAAATGTGACTTTAATATATAATATTGTTATTGCGGCAATAAATTGTTGAAATGTGACTGTTTTGGAAAGGATTTAATGAGGATTTACGGGCGGTCTCGGCAGTTGCACTCGCGGAGACGTTGAATGTGGAACCAATCGCGAATATGATCCACAGGTGGTTAAGTGTTAACCTGTGTAGTTACAATTGTCCGCGGCTGACTGGCTGGAAATGTCAAGTGGAGAGCGATTGGATTTATAGTCCTTTCGATGTCCGCCTCTAATGAATTGACCTTCACTTCACTCCTTCCCCAGTCTTTCTTGATGTCGTTTCTGAATTGATTCGATACGGGTTTCTCTCTCTCTCTCTGTCCCACTCACCCCAACAATGTTGAGCAAGAAAAAATCTCGAAAAACACCGGATATCCTGTTGATTGGCAATCCAAGTGCAAAAGCTGTACATGCAATTAACTTTGCTTGGTCCAATTATTCACTCACACTCCTCTTAACAATTAAGTCATTTCCAATTGACAGCGCACAGAAGAGACATCAAACAAGATAAACAGACGTGACGCCTTGTAACCTCATCATCGTCACATCCAACCGTCCATCCATTCATCCGTTCATTCCTTACGCACCATCATTCCGCCGCTGTGGCCAATCGTTTCCCCTAAGTCGATCGTCCTTGCCAGAGCATCACGTTCACCTGACAAATAAGGTGAAATGACGTAAGTCAATCAAAAAATCACTTAAGCCATCATGCGAGTGAGCTGACAAATGTAAATTAGACTCACGCAGGTCGTAGAGAGAGAGCGACAGTGAGCGTGCGACCGACACTGGGACAGCGCTCGAGGAATGCTCCGGATTGATAGGGACATTGGATAAATGGAAATTACATAAACTTATCATCATGGCACACTGCACTCCAATCCGGCTGTCGATTTTGTGATTTTTGTTTTTAAAAAGGATCCACAAAGTTGTCAATTTGACTTCCCCCCGAGTGAGTTTCGGCAGCAACCACCGGGTATTGAGCGACACCACAAGACGATGGACCGACCACCACCGTCGGATGTGACTTTGATTCGGAGGGTGACACAAATTGAATGCGACAGAATTCTTTATGGCCCTTCTAACCACCGAGGCTCAGGCAGGCATCCATCCATCCATCTCTAACCGGCATCCGTTCACTGAGGAGAATCATCTGCAAGGAAGTGGGGATACGCAGACAGCCGGAGTCAGAGTGCACCCATGCCTAATCGATTTGACAATTTCTCTGCAACAGACCACTTTTGCCGAAAATGCTGGAAGCTCAGCCGAAGACGGACGCAAGACATTTTGATTGAGATGAATATGGGAATTTATTGCCCGCGGATGGTGGTTGCTTCGGGACTTCGGAATTCGTCGTCAATGCGCGTCCACTGCCATCGACTATTAGATAGACATCTGATGAGTAGGGGGGTTATTGAAAAATCTGAAAGCCTCAATTACCAAGTCAAATGGGATGCAAAAAAAATTTATATTGAATTTGAAACAAGAAAAGCCCCTCGTGACGTGTCAGATACGAGGTTGACGAGGCAGAAGTGGACGTAAGGGCGAGGCATATGCAAGTGGTAGGAGGTTGAAGTGTTGCGAGAGATCTGGGATTACGGTTAGAACAAGAACAGTGTAGCAGTTTTCACTAATTCGAAGATGGCAATTCGTAATCGAGAGTAATTTCACTCGTTTGTTAATGCGGCATAGATACCATTTCCTGAATTAAACAACAATGGTTAGGTCAATAGTGAATGTACTGTGGACTCTCCCTAAGTCGATTTTTCACGGAATACCATAATTTGTTCAAATTAGAGAGAGTTTGACTTTGAGCGAGGTTTTTGTATGGAAAATTGAGGGAAATGTTTGTAAAATATGGCAAAAAAGGCAGAGTTTCGACTTAGGTTAGGTTAGGTAAGTGGATAGGCATAGTGTAGCCACGCCTCACTCAGATCCCATTGTGATGCCGAAGGGGGGTATTAAGTACCCTACTCGTACTCCAGCTGATGGTGCTTGATTGTACAGCTGAGATCGTGTCACTTTTCCTCAGGTTTAGGTGAGGTTCATTCGAGCCATCACGAAATCCTGACGAACCTGCAAATAGATGTTAGTGGGTTTTTCTGCAAGTTCTTGGAGGTATTGGAAGAAGGATTCTCACAGACTTCTTTGCATAATAAATAGGCAGAGGCTAGGGTATTGACAAATGTAGTGAGGGCCTCTTGCTGAGGCGATGTATAGGCAATAAAAATACGGATATTGACCAAATTGCTACAAACGACTTCTCAAATCCTCAGAGAAAATATGCTAGATATGATCTGACCTGTGATGTGCATCCTGCGTCGTCATCAATAGGCGGTGTTTTCAAAAAGCTTTTTCTAGACTGCCTGATAACTGTGAACCTAAAAACCAAGCTAAGAATTGGGTAGAAAAGTAACACTTTTTACAAATCATCGCGCCCTTACAATTTGGAGATACATCATTCAGCCAAACCTTTTTTCAATGTAACGGGACATGTTTTAACAACAAATTTATTAAAAAATATCCGCCAAATATGTACAGCATTACTACGGGTGCAACTTTTAAATAAAAATCCCTGCTGTTACAACCTTTCGTATATGATAACATGAACGATGTACGTTGATATAGGATCTTGAAAATAAATATGAAGTCATTTTTGATGTTAATTTCTTTAAAAAAAAAGTTATACAAAATTAATTTAGTTTTTGTAGTTTTTCATCAATAAAATTGTTTTCTTACGACTTACGTCGGTTTGTTGCAATTTTCGGTGCTGTTTTCTTATTTTTTGGTGGTTGCCGTGGCGTAGTGGGTAAGTGCGTCAACTCCTACGCAGAGGGTGTCAGGTTCGATACCAGAATTTACCACCTTTCATATTTCACGGCTTCGACCTCTTTCGAGTCAATGATAATGCTCAAAGAGTATTCCTGTCTAGAAAAAGGTTCCTCAACTTCGCCGTTCGGAGTCGGCATTAAATTGTAGGTCCCTTCCACTCGTGAGAGAACAATAGCACGCACAACACGAGTGGTTGCTGAGAAGCTAGGCCCAGGTCATTTACATCCATGGGCTCTGGTACAGGTAACTGTTAATGGACTGGGTTTGAATTTGTTGGTACAATATTCTATTATAATTACAATATTCTCATTTCTATAATGAACATTGCCTTCATTATTTGACCTATACATATCATTATGTTGTTGAGGTTGGTACGATTTATAATTCCTAGAATTGTCACTTTGTCTGGTATATCTGTTTTGATTTTTATTAAAATTATTATTATGAATGCTATTATAACCGCGACTACGTGATTAGTTATTGTAATTATCTTTTGGGTTGGCATTTCTCTGAAGAGGAGATTCAGTGTCATGAAACTTATTCGTCTTGTTAAAATTATTCGGCTGCTATGCTTTTCCTAGATAAGCATACCCTGAGTCATGTAGGATATTTATTGCTGCTTCTAGGCTGTCTGGGTTTCTACAGCAGATTAGTGAACGCATTGGTTCAGGAAGTTTATTCCGAAATATAATCAACGCCGACAGTTTATTTTGTTTGATATTGGCTTCAATAACTTCATTGTTGCCATCCATAATTTGCTTTTGCTTCACATTTAATCTTCTTAAAATAGACCTAATGTGGTTATAAAATTCGACCGCGTTCGTTTTGAATTGGGAGGAACGTAATTCATCAAATAACTCTTCTGGAGTTTGTCTATCACCGAAATTATTAAATAAAATTATTTTCATTTCCGACCACTTAGTTACGTGAGAATTTATTTCAATAATTTCACGGGCCTTTCCTTTCAATTCCGACTTTAACATGTCTGAAAAGATGCTCTGAGCTAGTGGATCATATTGTGTCATAATTGGGTGTATTCGTCGACCAAATCGACGAAATTGAAGCTCTGTGAATTCACCGTGGAATTCAGGTAGCTTTGAAAGATATTTAATAATTTCGAAAAAAAAATCCTTATTATCTAACTCAAATCTTTAGCTTGACCTTGAACAATATTTAATTGTTCCTGCGCCACCCATCTTATATTATATATTTCTTATTTTTTATGATATTTTTTGTCATTCTAATATTCGCATCCTACTGAGTGGTAGCAGCGACACTCTAGTTTGAAAATTAAGTTTTTAAATAAAGAAATATATAAAAAATATGAAAACTTTTTTAATCTTGGGACGTAGCACAAAAATGTGGTCTATGCCATCGCACCGCACCGTACATATGTTACTTAAAAGGATAACAAATTTCAAATTTCTTAGCCAAGTTTTTTACAAGTTTTCTCGCAAATAAAAAATTTTATAAAAGATTTTCACAGAGACTAAAAAAAAACGTAGATTAAGCCGAAAGGCACAGTTATAACATAGATTAGATTAGCTTAGAGTACCCGCATAGGGTCAGTAGGTTATTATTAGTTAGTTAAGCTAGTAATTTGGTCTAGCAAGTAAGTAAAATAGAATGAAGTAAATAAAATTACGTTTAAAAAAAAGGATAACAAACAAATTGACACAAACAATAACAAACAAATGGACAACAATAACAAATTGAGACCGTGCATTATAAAATTGGGTGCCCAAAACAGTTGATCCTCATCTTACTGAGATCGGATTGCAAAACCTGTTGCCAAAAACCAAAAAGGGGACACTCGGTAAAATTTGGCCTGTCCCCACTATAAAAAATGAAAAAATCAGGGTTTTCGGAAAAAAAAATAGAAAAAAAATATAGGCTCAACTAAATTTCTACAAAGAACACAAAAGCCGAACTGCAGAGGACTATAAACGAGTGAAAATCAAGAGGTTCCAGTCCGACGGAAACTGAAATTTTTAAACAAATTCTTCGTAAGGAAACAATTCTATGATGATATGAAATTATGTATCCACTTCAACTGTACACATTTTGTGTGACATGTGTGCCCAATTTTTCCATGATGCACTCTGCACCCATTTCCCATGACAAACTTCGAGAAAATGCTTGCAACACATGATGTAGAAATATCGTACTTTATCCTCGGATCAAGAATCTGAACCCATTTTTCTCACTGATTGGCTATTTCTTCTTACCCCTGTTCCTTCTAGCACTGCTCTGCTCTACTTCGACAGTGTTAAAGTAAACATTTCGATACTTCAACCAATATGAATTAGTCACTGTAGTTATTGTTTTCTAAGGTTTGTTCTATTTATGTACTTGCGAATATAAATCGAATGTTAGTATGCTATAATTTCTAAAATTCAATTGACAACTTAGTAACGTTATTTTCATTGTAATTTATTATTATTCCTTCTTCAGCCGCTGAGCTGTTAAGACCTTTCAAGAAGAATAAAAGTATCGTTTCAATTAATCAATCTTTTAATAGACAGTTAACAGATAAATAGAAGTTATTTTAGTTTATATTAAGGTTATATTTTCTTTTATGAAGGTTTTCAGTTCATCAAAGGTATTAGGAAGTATTTTATATTAAACAAGATTTCGTACCCGGCTTTGCCCGGGTTTGTTTCTTCAACCGGTACTTTTACCTGTAGTGAACATATAGTTTTTTCAAAATATCCTGAAAAAATGTGTTTAAAATAGTAAAACGCCAAGAAAATTAAACTCAGCATTTTTGCGATAATGTGATTATTAAGAAAAATGTGGAGAAAAGTGTTCCGTTGTAGATGCACTGAAATAAATGTTTACTCCGCACTTTTAAATTTAAAACAGTAATAAGACTGCTCGAACCAGAACTTAGAGAAGAATTTGAATTTTCGTTCGTCACTGATGTCTATCCCAATCTCTCATTCACATCCCTACTCATAATAGGTCTGTTCCCGTACTTTCTGCACAAAATTGTGGAGACTGTCATTTTTTAAGGAGTGGGGTAAAAATCTCTCAGAAAGAATCAAAATCTCAAGAAAGTACGGGAATGCAGTTTTACCAAATGTGTAAATTATGTCATTTATGAAGCGTCAAGTCTGAAATCTCACATGAAATTATCACATACATACGAAAACAAAACCAAATGCACAGCAAACTATTTGAGTATTTGACACATCAATTCATTTGAATAAAACCAACAAACTGCACACAGAAATTTCTTGAGTTAAAATGGGCAGGGTGGGGAAATTTTGTACTCTCTCGAGAGAGAGCGCTTATTTGACATAAAACCCAAATTTTTGGCGCACGGGAACAGACTTTCGTAGATTTGTGTTGTTTTTTACTGTTTTGTGTTGTTTATTTTGGGTACGGGAACAGACCTAATGAGTACAATTCGTTGAATGTGTGCATACATGTTGAGGTTTGAATTATCAATGTGTGCTGCAGCAAAACGGACGGAAATTACGGTTTTTTCTCAACCATTTACACACAACGTGGAGGCGATTCATAAAACAAAAGTTCTTGGAAATCCCATCTATGTACCTGCGCGCGATATGCACTTGTTGTGCAAATTGAAGTCAAACTTCATGAAACATGAACAAAATTAGCCTCTTGTAACACATTATGTAATTAGTCCGGCTCTGAAATTTTATCTAAATCGGCTAATCCGACAGAAGTTCAATATTCACAATTTCAGCAAAATTGAATGATTTGTGTGTAGCTGTGTAAATGTAAATTAAACAAATATGTCTATCACCTATTGTGATCTTGAAAAGACTAATTTTTATTTTTCAATTCAAAGTGAACTTAACCTACCTTAACAATAACAGAATGCTTACGAGCTATTGTGCTTGGGCATGGAGGAAGTGCTGATATTGGGATACGTGAAATATGAGTGCGTTGTTTGAGGTGAGTGTGCTGTATTGAAGTACTGGAAATTGAACGTACAGGAAATGCTAGTGGTGCGAAAGGTAATTGGAATTGGATTGGGTTTAGGAAGTGCAATGCCTTAAGAGTACAAACGTTGACACTAATTTCTTATAACTTGTACATGCATAGATAGTTTGGGTATGCCAAATAAGAAAAGTGCGAAAATGTTTATTGTTTCCTTTTCGTTTGGTGACTCACGCAGTCGTTCGTATATGTTCGATTGAACCGTAGAAAAAAATTAATGGTTGCACCAAAGCAAAATATGAAAAATGTGTGTGTATATATGGAAGTTACAACACACTGGGGTATGGTTGATATCCACGACTACGCAACTTGATATGGTTTCATACCGGATTGATGCAACCACCCTTATTTTGAGAATTTTATTCCCGTTTAAAAAGTGGTCGTAACTGTCCGAACCGTATGTCGTACCGACTTAAAAATTGTCACATCAGCATCTAAAATCTAGAATGATTTTTGTTGAAAATTTCAGAGCTCTGCGACTTGTAGTTTCGGAGCCTTTGTCGGTCAGACACACAAACTTTCTGCTTTATAGTTTAAAGTTTGGACAAAGTATAATTCGCTAGATTTAAGAAAAAAAAAATAACAACTTCGATACAGAATATACTGAATTTGAGATCTCCCTTAAAATAAAATGTTATGTGAACTTAAAGCATCAATTCAATAACCAAAAGAGAACAGGCTAATCGAACAAAAATACAGAATTTCGCTCCCGAGATAAGATTGCCTGACGAAAATATTTCTTTTTAAAAATATGCTTATGTTTGACACTCATCGCTTGCTATTGAAATAAGCAGTGATCCAAGAAACAGCAAATGAACCGTAGAGCCATTTCCAAGTAAGCCATTGTATATTATTCAAATAAGTTTTCGAACTCCGGGTCAACAGGCAACATATTTTGTAGAGAAAACAACGGGACCAGCACTAAAGTCACTAAAATATTCATTTTGTTGTGTGTATTTTTTGTGTTCACATAATCAAAAATTATTTTTTATAATTGTCAGATATAAGCAAATTCAAAAAGAAAAAAAAAATAATGATAGTCACTTGAATTAAAATAATAGAAACCTCCGTGGAGAAGTGGAAAATCAACTTGATGACACGAGTAAACAAATAATATACCGGCCTATTAAATTGTATTTGTATTTATTTTTCTTAATCTTCTTACAAATATAATATAAAACAAATCCATATAAAAATTCAGTACAGTCAAAAATTTACAAAGTTGAGTAAGAAAAGATCTTGTGGCATTCGATATTTTATACTGAGTGAGTTCAAATAGTGTTGAATGCCGCATCAATAGGAACAATATAATAAAATGGGGTGGGGTGTTGACGAAAAAAAAGAGATAAGAAAAAACAATTTTTGCAATTTAACTCACGCAACTAGCTTAAATTGATATCGAAGCGGATTTTCGATTGCAGTTCAGGCATAGCCATTGCCGTCTAACATTTTTAGACATCCACGAAGCTGATGATAAATTAAGATTTATGTAATTTTATATCTTTCTGGAAACGAAAACGATCTTTGAAAAAATCCCTGTCCTTTTTTTTCCGTGCTATTGCGTCCATTCAAAATCGATTTTCGAAAATAGAGTGACGAATTTGTGAAAATTGAAAAGCTCTAAAATATTTTCCTTAATGGCCATATGTCTTATGTCAACATACAGTGGACTCCCCCTAAGTCAGATTGTCACGGGATACCAACATTTGTTCGAGTTAGAGAGAGATTGACTTAGAGAGATATTTTTGTATGGAAAGTTGAGGGAAATGTATATAAAATATGGCGCAAAAGTTCGAGTAAGGGAGAGTTTCGACTTAAGGAGAGTTCGACTTAGGGAGAGTCCACTGTACTTAAATTATTTTTTTTTGTAGAATCTCAATGGCAATTCGGATTTAATCATATTTAGTCTGTAAAACACAATTGTAGCCACGTACCTCTCAAAAAAGGATAATTCACAAAACCACTACTCTTGCTCCAATGTGCATCGGTTTGAACACATATACAGTACAAACTCGATTTACGCAACAAATAGAAGTTGAGGCAGTTGCAATAGCCAAGGTTGTTGCACATGCCGGGTCACATTTTTTCAATTTCAATGAGAAATGCTAAAAAGGAAGAAATGCTTAAGAATGTAATGTTTCTGCAGAACAGACTCTATACAATCATTTGTAACGTATTTGTCTCAAGTTGTCTTGGTTCCATAGTCCACCTTAATCGCAGTAGTCGGTTGGAACAGTTTCTAAACGTCAAAACGTAACACAAACATAGCACACTTCTTAACTGAAAACAACATAAATTTTGGAATGGAAAGCTCCAAAAAATAAATTCAATGCTGCAAAAATCGCCCACCACCCGTAGCCACTTCACATCCTCGTTGACCTGTCGAACATCAAACCCCTGACACAAATCAAATCCACCTCCATTCAAAATCCCATCCCCAACCCTGGTCTGCCATTTCTCATGTACCGTCAATCATCAGCCACCAACAGTATGCTTCCGAAAAGCAGCCGACGCTTCGCCCTTTGCCCAACGTTAAGCGTCTCCACTCGAATGTACTCGCGTACACACAAATGGATAAAACCTTCAAGCAAAGATGAATCGCTAGATGAAGGATAATGATATAATTAATGCTGCTTCTGTGATGTTGCCATTGCTCCTGTTCTTGTTCTGTTCCCCAGTCGGACACTGCTGCACAAAACGTTCCTTCTGCGCTCTGGTTACCATCTCGATCGATTGCCGTTGCAGTTGCACATTTCCAATGTCTTCAACGTTTAGTCATCTTCCCTTTTTGTATGTCGGACCTTGGGTCCGCGATCAAAACGCTGCCGCTACCGCCAAATAGAAGGAGCCAAAGGGTGGACATAAAAATTATCAGATTAAGGAACGGTTTGTTACTGTTTCTTCTCCATGGGATGCACCTTTTTTGCGGAGGTACACAACAGACACACACACACCAGAGCTGTGTGTCGCTTGTGAACCTATCGATGCCATTGATGATGTGCTACGCCGTTTCCATTGTGGAGACTGGTGTTCCGCCGCCACTACTGTGCAGATGACTCCCAGTGCATCCCACTGCGCTGGCGGATGGTATGTAGGTAGATCTCCCACAGACTATGTGTACCAGCGAGCAGCCTCGTTCATCTCTTTCTTCATCCAGCGACTCGTTCAGTTTGATTGCCGTCGCCATTTTTTCTCTCCCCGATGCTTTTTCGCAGAGATCTACACAATTACATCGGCGGAAAGGATTTGTCCCCAAAATGTGGACGTGGAAAAACGAAATCCCAGGCTCCTTCTCTCGCTTTGGTTAATAACTCGCACCGATCGGCGAGGCAGCGGGTTCAAGCAGGATTTAATCAGGAGGTCTTCGCCTCCTAATTTGTTGTTTATCCAATTTAGGTTTTGGTCTTTTTGCCATCTTCGCGTTGTTAGCCGGTCTGGTTGTCCTGGTCTTGGTGCCCCCGGTAGCTGGCAGCCACTGCTTGGAATTTCATCTCTGCGACTGGGATTTTCCACATTCGTGTTAGGTATCTTGTCCTCTTGGCCTCACAGTATGTAAACATGGAGGCAAATTTCAGCAGGGTTGTGTGTTCTTAATATTGTATGTTGCCTTTGCATATGGCCCGGTCCTGTGCGCCAGGAGTAACGCACGTTCTGCAAGCGTTTACCAAACGTCCTCCATGTACAGATTGGCTTGAACTGTGGTACACGGTTGGCACCTTGTATCGGCGGCAGCGGACTGATGAGGACTCAACAAAGCAGTGGAACACACTGAAAATGTTTTCTGTCCAAAATAACAAGGCGATGGTGTAAACTGAGATTCTTTTCGGATCTGTTTTAAAGACGTTGCTGGTTCTTTTGGTTCGGGTCGCTCAGGTTTGTACGCCACCCCACTTGCCCTCCCCCGTTTTTTTTTTGGCAATGGATCATGGATCATGCCTCATCGGGTTTATTCCGTCCTCGTCGATATCTTTGTGGTGAATCTCTTCAAATTCGGATAATAATTTGTTTGAAAAATGAACGAAGATGTTTCGGTTGGATAAAATTTTATTAATTAGTCAAGGTGTCCGTGGGGATGGGTCCCAGGAGTTGATGGTGTGAGATGTCATTCGCTTATCGGTGGGATCCGCTGTCATGTTGAACTTTTGATCATCCGTCACGCCGGGGAACGCTGATGTCTGAGAAGTGAACAGGTTTATTGTCAACTTCGAGTAATTGGATACTGATCAGAAGGCTTACAAATGATTACCGAGATCGTGGGATAACTGCTGCGGCGGATAGTTGATTTATTGAGTGATGATATCCGGCACGAGTGAAAATATATTGGTTTCACTGATTCATTCGTGAAATTTATTTGAATTTTATCGGTTGGCATAGCAGAGCGAGGTGTCATCGAGCTTAAGTCGAAAACTATTCGTTTGTGAGCTTTGATGCAGCCTACAATCAATCCCGGTGGAACTTCTGTGGAAGTGTGTGTCACCACGGACGTGGTTCACATCTACTGGTTAAATTTCACACCCACTTAACCTACTTGATGAGTTATCATCTAACTAAATGAATTTCGAAGCATATTTAATTGTACTACTGTGTCCATAATTACCATTTCGAAAAAAAAATGCTACCGAAATTGGGAAATAAGTTAGGTTTGGGTACCTCAAAAGGATAAGAAGAAAAAAATTACCAAAAAACCCTAAAACTGGAAACATTAACATAAAAACAAAATGATGCAGTTGGTAGTAGGTAGAAGGTACTTGGGGAAAATCGAATGTTTCAAGAATGGAGATACATATTTTAAGAATCGAATGCTCATTCGTGATGGGCTTATTCGAATGATAAAAAGAAAAATTAAGAATCATTCGAATGGCCACTAACTAATTACTAACTCTTAACTACTAACTCGGTAAATGTCTCACGTCAGGAAAAGAACGAGTAACAAATAGTTCTCGTCGAGATGTACCAATCAGGCAAATTACCAGAATGAGAGAAAGACGCAAAGTGAAAGAGCAAAAGTATTACTCCACCATTCGGTTTATTAATAAAAAAAATAAAAATAGTCATACGAATGATTTTGAGAATTAAGATGTTCTCGAGATAAATTATTATTCGAATTACCAAAAACCTTTTGGTCAGTCGGTCTCGTAATAAACAAAAATTTCAATGTTTTCAGTTCTGTCTGAAACAATTTTTGTTTTGCTTTGTTTCTTAAAGTTTTGAGGCACTTCTGTTGTTTCGTCTTGCTACATTTAATTAATTTTGCCATTTGGGAATCATAACAGAATTCAGCATAGTCCTTCTCCGAGCTCGGACAACAAATGATTTTTAATTGGATTCGCTTTTTCTCCAAACTTATGATTCCGTTTTTTTCATGGTTTCTTACTTCAATCTAATACATTTCTATATTATTCTATATTATTCTAATATGTCTGCTATGAATTTCACTTAATTTTTGACTTATAATTTTAAATTCATTTCTTATTTATCAAAGCGAGATAGAAAATACCGAATTACCAAAAGTCCCATAGTAAAAAGAAAATGAAAATTAATTTTGAGGTTTTCCAAGACTCTGAGATAGTTCTTGCCTTAGATTTAGATTAACTAATAAATAATTAATAAACTGAAACTAAGAAGCCTGATGGAAAAGATGCGGTTGTTTGAGAGGGCTTGTCTTAGGGCTTGCCTTCGTCTCTATCGAACTCACGAGTCCCAGTACATAAAATTCTATTCCAATGAGGTTTTATACAACAGAGCAAATTTGATAAGAGTGGACAATTTTCTGTTGAAATTGATTCGATGTCATATTGCTAGAGCGATGAACTCGTCCAATAACTTGATCTCAGGGGCTTACTACCCCAATGCACAATACCACGAAAGGGTACGGCACAACCGCTTCGTCCCCCCAGAAACCATTTTCCATTTAGACAAGAACGAATTGTTAGAAAATATAAATGCGGTACCGCTCATCTTCCACATAGCCCCTTCAACTGTGGATGGGCGACTCAACCACGACTGTTCCGTCACACAACGAGCTGAGGAGGGTCTCCTCCGGTTCAGTACGGCGGTATCAAGGAGAGATGTTCGGGATGTAGCAATGCAACATCGAAAATTCTGGTGGCTAAGGAGATAATGGTATGGATAAGTTTTAAATTAATCCAGTTCAGTAATTAAGTCTTTTGCTTGAATTTTTCTTAATATTAAGTTGTACAGATAAAGTAGTTATTCTTTATACGCATGGATTTTTAGTTTAAGTCGAAAGACTTAGGATAAAATTAAGTTTAGCTTAGAGTGCCCGCCGAGGGCCAGTAAGTTATATATATTAGTAATACTGTTCGTCCAACTAGTTTTAAGCATATTTGCTTAGCATATAAGTTTGTTATGAATTTGAACTAAAAATTAATTTAAAAAAAATGAAGATTAACTTTTGAGTTATTTAGAAAAATATCTGACCGTAAATCAAGGCTGAAACTTTTCTTTGATATAGGAATTACTTGACTTTTAGTTGGGTTCAGTTGCAGTCCGTTTGAAATGGACCAGCTATAAATACCTTTAAGGTCATCATTAAGAAGAACGATCAATTCGTCGTTAAAATGGTTAGGCTAGGTGTAGTTCTAGATCATCGGCGTAGATGTGCACTGATGAATGCTTGACGGTATGCAAGATCGTTGGTGAATAGGCAAAACAAAATTGGGTCTAAGATAGACCCTTGAGGAACTCCTTGTTTGAACAACATGAGAGATGAACTGCGACCATTTGAAAACACTCTCTGATACCTTTCAAACATGAAACTAGCCAACAAAGGCTTTCGATAAGGTGAACCAGGTGTAGTAAACAAAACAGTGTTTAATTTTCCAGCACAATATCTCGTGGTTCACCTTATCGAAAGTCTTGGAAAAATCAAAATAGCAAACAGAGAAATGAAACATATTTTTTATCAAACGGTTGTTTAATCTCCTCAAGGAATGCTTACTGGCCTAATATCGGAAAATGATAATGGTTGAGTTTCCTTAGCGATCTTAGCGATGCCCAGGTCATGCAGACGAAGTTCCGAAGAGTTATGCTTCCTGAAGTTGGCAGCTGACGTCAACACAATATTTCTCTCATAGGAGTTGCTGAATTTTAACACTATTGGCGGTGATGGTGCTGTTTTGCTGGTGGTACGCTTTTTTGTTCGGAATATGTTTGCGAGAAGAGGCGGTCCGCAATCAATTGAGTGACACAGTCTATTGAACATTGTTTTCAAATTCTCTTCAGGTCGGATCTGTACACCAAAGAGATCGCAGGAGATTCCCTTTTTCTCTAGCATATTGCATTGTTTTTCCAATTTCTTTGCGGTGTTGGCTTGATGTTGCACCAGTGCCGGCTTCAAGACGTTCGACACGATCGATGATGTTAGTTATGGTGACGTTGACCTCTTTCAGTTTTCAACTCTAGAACTCAGTAATTTCCTCGACCTTACGAAGAAACTCTATTCGGGTGTTGGAAATTTCTGCCGAAAGTTGTTCCTCAAGAATCTTTACAGTGATGCGTAAACCGTCACCGATCGGTTGTTTTTGCGAGGGGGAACATTGGAGAGGTGTAGAAGAGAGATTTTTTGTTACTCTTGTTCGATGCTTAGATGCAGTCATGTTCGATTGTCCGGAGAGAATTTGACACTAGAAGCGGTAAAGACTCAGCGGCGTAAAATTACTAATTGATTTTCACTTTCAATTATAGAGTAAAATATAGAACTATTTCAAAGTTATTTGTATTGTATCAATTTAGGGACTTTTCACTTTTTTTCCGCTCACTTTTGCCGAAACGAATTGGAGATCAGTTTAAGCAGTGATCATTCCACGACTAGAGAACTCGAACTCTGAGTAGTCGACTAGATAGACAGTTTAATCTTTGTTTGTGTTAGGTTAGGTTAGGTAGTACAGCTGCTAGTGCTTTCACCAGCACACTTAGACCATATTGGTGTCCATTGTGATACCCCTAGTCCGACTACGACCACTGATGACTACTCCATTGATAGTGCCGTTAATTTGATCCCAATCAGCAAATGGTGACTGGACCTGATTTGAAAACCAGATAAAAGCGTATTAACTTTGCTTTCACTGGGACTCGAACCGGGGACCCCGCTAACCAGGGGCAGGCACTCTACCAATAGCGATATCCAGTCGTTTTTGTTTTTATTACAAATACATTTTATTTAACATCGCACATTTTACATTGAGACATTTGATACAAATTGATCTCTCTACTGAAATATAATTTAGATTTACTTATTTAGGAAACTAGAGACAGTTGACTGTAAACCAATTTGGAGGAAAATAAAGAGAGGGAAAACATCAACATAAATTAAAAAATTTGTTATAAATTATAAAAAATAAAGTTTTATAATAATTTAGTAAATAAATAAATATATAAATAAATGTAAATTGAGTCGGCGAGAAAAACTATATATATGGCAACCATCCCAGACACATGATTTATTATTACTGTACATAGCTTTTAAAACATTAATGAATGGCGACTAGATTCCGTACTTATATAACTTATAGACAAGTTGAGAAAAATTGAGAAGATATGTTTTATCACCTATAAGATGACGAACGCACTTCAGATGTGTACCTTTCGTAGAGGGGAGTATTTCTAGAAGCATGTTCATTTTCTCTTCAGCACAGAATGTTGCTCGTTTTGTGTTACATTTAGATCCAAACTACAAATGGCAGCAAGATTTCTCCATTCATGTGCTGTATCTGCCGAGGATTGTATTATCTTCTTCAGAATAGTTTTTAGCAATCTTTCATCTTTCATTTCGAAGATCTTAACAATGTAATTGAAATGCATATTTTTTGTTAAAAGGGACAGCATATAATTCGGAGTGACCTGTGGGAGACACAGGTACAAGTATCGGAGACATTTTTCGACTGGTTCGAAAGAATTGTATCCCCAAACCTGTGCGACATACAGAAGGATATACGATGCTGTAGATTGGACAAGTTCATACTTGGCGCTATGCTTAATGTATTTATTTTTGAAGCAGCGTTTCCATACAGTCGAAATTGCTCTCATAGCTTCCTTCAACCTTGCTTCAAGATGTTTTTTTTATGCGAAGGTTGGACGTAAATAGCACACCGAGATATGTATACTCCCGAACTACTACAACTGCTTGTCTGTCGAAGGTCCACTTTTCGTTCCTCGCATGTCTTCCACCACCGGCATTGAATATCATAACTTTCGATTTTGTTAGATTGACTTCTAAGTTCCATCGTAGCCTGTTCATTATAAGCTGCATACCGTCTACCGTTTCTGAGAAGAAAACTATGCCGTCTGCATACATAAGGGCTGGTATCTCCTGCAAACGTGGTACCACCTCTCACGGACTCTGATATGTCATTTATGAATAAGACGAAAAACCCATTTAGGACGAGAGTTACCATATGGTCACACTGTTAGTGTTCCACTTACCGCTACTTATTAACCAGTTGTAAAGAGATATCGCCACTTGCTATTATTTGTGCAACTGAGTATGCGTTGACCTATCTGCTGAGATATAATTTGAAACGTATTCTCATGTTGTTAGACATAAGCTGTGTTTTTTTTTTGCAAGCGTATATACGCCTTATTTTGCACAAAAAAACGGTCATCGGCGCTTAATGATTCATCATAAAATCTTGGCAGCACCAACGACATTTATGACATTTGCCAAGCAGTCAGGGGTGTAGTCTTGGAAGGTGATGGTCACAATCTTCGTTTTGTGACTGTGTAGCGTGACCATAAATTTAAAGGCAAAAACACTTAATAATTGTAAAATAAAAAAAAATTCGTGAAATGAAAAGAATCGTTTACGAGGCCAAAACGGAATGTATAGCAGAGATACTCTGAGTATATTGTTAAATGCATGTGTTACTTCATTTATAACATCTGCATCGGACATGTCCCCGAAACAAGGTAGATCTGCATCAAAATCAGCAAGAGAATCAATTTCCTATCGGAGTGTGATCTAAAAATTATCTTCCTCTTCTTCGTTAGCTTCTGAAATAATTTCTTCACCGAAAATGTTTTAAAGAAAACCTGACTTCCGAAAGCAATTTTTAATGGTTTCCGGCTTCACCATCCACCATTCTCTTTTAACCATTTTTAAAGCTGCGGTGAAGTCCATATTTTTGGAAAAATCCAATAAAGTTCATCCACTGTCTAGATGAAGTGTGATATAGTGTGACTTAAAACAACGGATTATCCCATGATCCAGTGGTTGAATAAGGCAAGTTGTATTTGGTGGCAGAAATTCTATTTTTATGTTGTCTAATACAATAATTTTTGACATGCCACATTGTCAACCAAAAGTAATATCTTTTTACGGTTCGCCCTAAATTTTGTATTTAGTTCGTTCATGATCTCACTCCAGATTGACCGAGTCATCCAAGCCTTTGTGTTGGCAAAATATTTTACAGCTACTGTAGAGTTGCGGAAGCACTCAGGGTTGTGAGATTTCCCTATACAGAAAATCATTTTGTCGCTACCGGTTGAATTTGTAACAAAAAGAATCGTTTTTTTTTTTTAATTCATTTTTATTATTTAATTCATAATAAACTTACATACTAGACAAAAATGCTTAAAACTAGTTGGACGAACAATGTTTTTATTTCTAACTTACTGGCCCTAGACGGGCACTCTAAGCTAAACTTAATCTTAATCTATGTCTTTCAACCTAACCTAACGAATAAAATATAAATGGAAATTTAAAAGGAACACATTACTGTTAAGAAAAAATTGAAAACTTAACTACTGGACGGTTTTTATAAAAACTTACAAGCTAACTTACATTCTACCTTAAATATATAAAACTTAATAACTAACTTAAGCTAACCTACGTATATATGCATATACACATGTATATACCCATATGCACATGTTTATACGCATATATCCTTATTGTACGCAATGTATACATGTATCGTCATGTATACACATATACATTCTTTTTTTTTTTATTAATTTTTTTTTTAATTTACTCCTTACTCTACCTTAAAATATACTACCCTATTCTAAGTACGTCGGCCATAGGTCGCAGCTAATAAATATGAATATTTACATTCAATACACTGCAAGACATGAAACCGACTGCTCCCCATGCGGGGCTCTGAACTAAAACCTTTCTAACCGGGGTCTAAAGGATTCGAGGAGGGAGTTCCCTCGCTTCCATCCACAGTTGATCTGGCGACGTGGTAGATGAGCGGCACCGCATTTACTCTTGTATCAGACTGTGCTTATCTAGATCTAGATGGAGAAATGCTTCTGGGGGGACGAAGCCATTGTGCCGTACCCTTTCGTGGTATAATGGATTGGGGTGGTAAGCCCCCGAGATCAAGTTATTGACCGAGTTCATCGCTCTAGCAGTGTGACCTCGAATGAACTTCAAAAGGAAATTGTCCACTCTTATCAGGTTTGCCCTGTTATATAAGACCTCATTGGAATAGAATTTAGCCCAAGACAAGCCCTCTCAAACAACCGAATCTTTTCCATCAAGCTTGCACTCACGTTGAACCACACGGGATAAGCATAGGTGAGCATTGGGCGAATGAGGGCCATGTAGCAGATAAACTTCACCCTCGCATCGAGTTGGCTGTTGTAAAACAGTCTCTTTGTAAGTGCAAAAGCGCCTCGGGCCCTGGCCAGAGCAGCATCTACATGTTTGTTAAAATATAGATACTGATCTAGCCAGATCCCCAGGTATCTGACTACAGTTTTTTGTGCCATTGGTTCCCCGTGTCTTCCAACGATTGAGAACTTTCGCCAATTCTTTTTCGTATCCGCCGAGGCCTTATACCACGGCGTTCTGAACAGAATGGTTTCCGACTTCCGGAAGTTGATACTCAACTTCCAGTCATCGCAACTTCTCATGAATGAATCGAAGTCACCCTGCGTGAGAGTAGTGATTTCCTCGATCTTTTTGCCTGATCTGTACACGATCAAGTCATCGGCATACGCAATTACGTGCGGAAGAGAACTTAACAGATCGCTCAAGTAAATGTTGAACAGGATCGGCGAATTAACGGCACCCTGTTGGAGACCATTTTTACCTCAAATATACCTGTGGAGGTCACGTTGCCATTTTTGACTACGACCGTCTACCGGTAAGCATATTACACAGTAGGTACAGCAGTGGTTTGCTAATGGCTAGCCGATTGAGCTTGTAGAAAAGACCTTCTAACCATACGGTGTCAAATGCCTTCTCCAGATCGATCTAGCAGGCACCCGTACATTGTTTCTGGCTCTTGTTCCATTGGATATCCGACACCAGTTTCGACGCGGCCTGAATAGTGTAATGCCCCGCTTTGAAACCGAATTACAAAAAGAATCGTAATTCAGTCTTTATTGCATTTGGTTGATGATGGTTTTTCGGATATGTTAGCAAATGTTCGGGTTTATACATTAATGCGGACTCATCCGTATTGTATATATTCTCCTCACCATATTCTTCAAGATATGCTGGCAAAATGTTTGCCAACCATTCGTTAGCAACGTGCACATCGCCAGAATTTTTCTCCGCATGAACGTTCTTAAAATGAATATTTTCTCTATGTTTCCAACGCACCAGCCAACCATTGGATGGTAAAAAATCCACATTTAGCATAATAGCAAACGCCCTTTCCTTTTCCATTAAAAGTGGGCCAGTGATTGTTGCATTTTTCGATTGCATTTTTTCGAACCAAACCGATAGCGCCTTTTCCACATCTTTACAAGCACCATTTCGCACTCGTTTCCTCGACAAATTTTGGTTTTGTGTGGCCATATTTCGAATGGAATCTCTACTGTTCACGATTCTTGTTAAAGATGGTGCACTGCAGCCGAACTCTGTACAAATAACTTTCCTTGGATTTCCCGCTTCAATTTTCTTTAAAATTTCAAGCTTTTTTGAAGTGACAAACTTGTGCATTTCTTTCCAGGTCCAGGCATCTGAAATTTTTTTTATTCAAACACAAATTCAAATTCTTCTTTTTTTGAACTTTACCGTGTGTGCTGACATTTCTACAGATTTGTCCACAATATAACGGAATTCAATTAAACAGTTGAGACCTAAAAACGTAAACAAACATAATATTGTGCTGTCAGAATGGATAGACTATGCAGGAGGCACGTTGATTGTCAAGTCCAGTGGACGTGTTCAGTTGAAGAAATTACAAATGATACCAATCGTTGTATTCATTATTTTTTTTTCAGTTATGCGGAGCTGAAGTAATACGTATTATTTATTTTTGACATACAATTTTTTTGCAACTAACCGGGTTTTTCAATTAAGCGGGTTTCAGTTAGGCGGAGTAATTTTATGAAAATGCTGAAAAAATGCTAAGTGATCATTTTCGTGTTTCAGTTAACCGAATTTTCCGGTAAGGCGGAGTTCATATAAGCGGAGTCGACTGTATTTCGGATGCTGACGTAAGATTCGACGGATTGATTCATTACGACCTTCTGCAACACGTCGGAGGTGCGCCTACCAATTTTGCAAGGCCACGACTCGCTTAATTTGTAAAAAGTGTGATGTGGGCCTTTGCCCACATGTTTTGAGCGTTATCATCTAATTTCAGCGAACCAATAAATATTTTACTTCGCAAATTGGTTTTTTATTTCTTACTTTATGCAAAATCGCATATATATACGGTATGGATGATGCTCGGTCGGCTAAATGATCAGTGGGCCAGATAAAAAAATTATCAGAATAGTCTGCTAAGGTTATTAGTATTCACTCCTGAAAATGTTTCCCAAAAATTCCCAGTAAATCGTTCTCATCCTAAATGGGTTGAGCCCCACTTCAGTTTCAAATTCATCGGAAATAGTCATTCCATCCCAGACATAGGCTGTTTTATTAATAGAATCCACGAGCAATTATATCCTCCATCTGTCTCTGGAGGAAATGCTGGCGTTTTTTTGTCCTTTTTCATGAACAAAATCGCCTGAATCCACTCAAGAAACTGCCTTCTTCGTCACCGGTTACGCTGAAAGCAAATATTCTGATATTCACCCATACAGCATCGATAACGCTTTTATAGATCTGGAGTGTGTTCTTAAATTCTCAAATGACATCTTCCACTCCTCACGATCATTATGTAATCCTGGCACAAATAGAAAACATTGCCCTAAACAAATCACAAGCTAGAAAAAGACGGAAAATGTAAATTCATTATAAATTAAATCGGTAGTAAATCAAACCCATATCCCTTCTGGCGACAAGATTAATTACCAAGAAGACAAACAAAATGTGTTAATTTAAATGGTCCCACTCCCTCGCATCCCTCTCTCTCCGCCTTCCCCAAGGAGTGACATCTACCGCAGAGAGGGAGAGCGAAAAAGAAAAAGAAAAAAGAAACATCCAGCGACCACCTTTCAAATGATCTGTTTACGTACGTCCCCCTATTCCCTGGTGATGGTAACGAATTTATTAACAAGTCACAAAAGTAGGTGTTTAAGAACTAACTGCGGCGCACGTCCTACAGGACACCTTCTGTCCACGCATTCTCTTCTAACATTCTAAACGCGCTCGCACACGAGTTAAAAGGGTCATCTAATAAATTCATTGTTCGAGCTTCGTGGGAATCGAATGCCTTCACTTCACTCGCTTGGGTCGGGTCTATTTTAAAGTCAAACCAGCTCGGTGGCAGGATGATGGATAGCTTCGATTCTAGGACACATTTTCATTCCACGATCGAAAGGATCAAAGCGAACAAAGACGAGGGTCGTGTTGCTTGTGTGTCAGAGTCTCCTCTGATCTCCTCTACCTACTGCCGTTTGCCGGTCATCGTCGGTTGGCAGGTGAATTCTCATTTGTGTTATCTACAACACCTGATGTCACTGAGAACAATAACAAATGTGCAAAGGAGCTTGGCCCTGCACATGCTATACAACGCATGTTGCCAGTGCACATTTGTTTCGATTACGATAAAGGATCGAGATGTTGTTGGTGCCAACAACGGGAATGGTGGAGAATAATTGTGTCAGCCGAAGACATATTGCGATACGGGAAAATTTCGACGTGGAATACTTTAAAGGCTAAATGCATTACTCCCATCAAAGTGATATGTTCGATGGAATGTAAAGAGACTTGGCCGTCTGTTGCATGAAAATATGCGAAACAGAGTAGATGAAGTTGATAACTGCTTCTCTGATGCATGCAAGTCTGTACACATGTTCTGAATAACACTGAACAGGGAATGATGCATGGATCTGTCGACGGTATATATATGGCAGTTCATCATAGGCGTTTGCAACAAATGGAATGTTGCCTGCCAAAGTGTTTCCCAAACCCAAGCAGATACAATTTACTTGTCTCTGAACTAATTATTAATACACCAACCAGTAAGAATGTCTCATATAACTCGGACAGTGTGAAATCTAGATGGCGCACAAATTAATAGCTTTTGTACGAACCATTATAAGATGGTGCAACTTGTGCAGTAGATGGCGCCTGAGTGCGGTAAGCAAATAACTGAACCACTTTGGGACATCATGAGGTAATGAAGTGCGATGGGAAATTCACTGGAAATTTTGTTTAATAGTGTGACAAGACTCATTTTTTTTACTGGCAAAAACATGTTACAAGAAAATTGCTTAAGAATTAAATTTTATAAAGAATATCTTACTGTGACAATATTTCTCTGGAATCCTTTGACTTGTGATCTATAGTGCGTTGCAAAACGTTATTTTTCTTCTCCTTGTGTGGCGCTAGAGTTAACGGTGAACCTTGGATATATAACAAACTGTTGAAAAGTAATGTAAAATGTACTTTTAATCTTTTGTCAAAAAAGAGTTTATTAAGTTCTGCCTTTAAAATATTATTTTTGGACAGGCCGATTTAGAGAATTTTTGCTCGAATGGCAAAAATTGAGAGAAAAACCCCCGGTATTCAACTTTTTTAAGGTTATGACAAAAGAGAGGGTTTCCACCATCAAGGTAACTGCAACTGTAATTGAGAGACGCCATGTAGGGGAAGCCGGGCATAACGGACCCCTTAAGGATTTACGGTCCGGAGAACAATGAACATGAGATAGGTACAATGCTACACTGCGCCACCAACTATGACTCCATTCATAGTGAACAACATCCTCTCCATCACAAGAACAATGCGCCTGCATTCCACACGATCTGTACGAAACCCATCCTCCTATCGACTGTGTAAGTACCCACAATATAGACACTCCTAGTGTGCCTCGCTGTCTGCTGAAGATTTTTCCTTTCTGGTCAGATTTTTATTATTTTTTTTTTAAAGTGGTGGATTCAACCTCAAGCTTCGCTTTGTAAGGAGAATTTGTGATTACAGCAGTCTCTCCCCGGCTGATACTTTAAGAACAGTTGAGTTGGAGAACATTTTTGGAAAGCAGTTGATCACGTTTGCCCATGATCATTTGTCAAAACAGGCTCTGGGGATAATATCAAAGGATCCCTTCATCTAAGATTAAAGGAATTTTGGGGAGAGATGGTGGAAGGATTAGTTTTGGAAACAGGACTAGGAGATAACATCAGTGGATAGGTGGTTGTTCATGAACTTGGTGGATCTGAATGTAGGTCGACAAGTGTGGTTTCATCTAAAAGCGGAGACTCGTCTTCATTTTGGCACTTCCTTGGTTTGGCACAACAATGATCTTCAGTCTTTTTAAACCCGCTTTTGGCGACTGGCATTGCGGCAGATCTGACTTTTCGAAACAGCTCTCCCAACTGATAGTGGGTAACAGCTAACAGGGTGTAGTCTGATCCATTTCTTTACTTTATATATGTACATGTTATGAACTCAGGGGCTTCACCAAAGTAACATCAAAGGGTTGCAACCGATGAGTGCAATGTGGTGGGAGACTCAGCATGACCGCACTACCGACACTTATTACATCAGTTATTCCAAAGTTTTTACCGTGGCTTGAAGGACTGGAATGTACAATTGGTTAAGTGCTTCCCCTTGGTTGGCAGGGGTCCCTACTATCACAGGGAGAGCGAAATTAATACGCTTTTATCTGGTTTTCAAATCTGGTCCAGTCACTATCTAGGAGTGGAGTCAATCGGTGCTAGTAGTCTGACTGTGGGTATCACAATGGACCAATATGATTTAAGTGTGCTGGTGACTTCACTAGCAGCCCATCTTACCTACCTACCTGGCGTGGATTGTATATCCATTCAAAAATAACAAAACCGGTTGATCTTTTGTTGCCCGCGACCATTCAATCATCCCTATTCTCAAATCCGACGGATTTGAGATTCGCTTCACTCGTTCGATTCACGTGAACGGATTCGTGCTATCATTGAATCCGTCGGATGCACTAAATTATCGACATCTTCTTCTTCTTTATTTGGCTCTACAGTCCTTGGTGGACCTGGGCCTTAACCAACAAGCCTCTCCAGCAAGCACGGTCTCTGCCTAGCTGCCTCCAGTGTCGCACGTCAAGTTGGTTGAGGCCCTTCTCCACCTGGGTGCGCCACCTTAACCGCGGGCGTCTTCTGTTGCGTTGTCCCACGGGTTCGGAGTCGAAGACTCTCCGGGCCGGAGCTGAGTTGTCCATACACTCTTCATGGCTTAGCCATCTTAGACGTTGGATCGTCAACGCAAACAGGACCAAAGATCGCACGCAGAGCTTTTCTCTCGAAGAGACCAAGGCCTTCCGTACGCGCCGTGCAGCAGGACTGGGATGATCAAGGTCTTGTATGAAATTGGCTTCGTTTGGTCCTTCGAAAGATGGCTCTACTACCATAGGAACAGCGATTGGCTAGAGTTACTCTGCGTTTGATCTCGGTACTGATGTTGTTTGTGCTGTTTACTTGACTACCTAGAAATTATATCTGCCCATTGTGACGCTCTGTCCAAGACGTCGATGTTGTGTGTCCTTTCTTGATGACAGCTATACTTCGTTTTGCCCTCATTCACCGCTAGACCCATTATAGCCACTTCCGCCTCATTGACGGCTCGTTGTGTTCTGCCAATCACGTCAATGTCATCCGCGTATGCTAGCAGATGTACGGACTTCTGGAAGATCGTGCCTCTAGTGTTGGCGTGTGAGTCTTGCACGATATTTTCCAGGATGACGTTAAAGAAATCACATGACAGCGCGTCACCTTGTATTAAACCTTTTTTGACATTGAAGGTCTCGGTGAGTTCGTTACCGACCTTGATGGAGCAGCGATAATTCTTCATCGTCATCCTGCACAACCTGACGAGTTTGGCAGGAATTTCAAAACTAGGCATGGCGTTGTATAGCTCGTCCTATGCACGCTGTCATATGCGGCCTTGAAATCGACGAATAGTTGGTGGGTGTCGATCTGCATTTCTTGGGTCTTTTCCAGGATCTGCCGTAGTGTGAAAATCTGGTCGATGGTGGACTTCCCCGGCCTGAAACTGCACTGATAAGGACCTTTCAGGATGTTGACGAATGGTTTCAGGCGCTCACACAAAACGGCAGAGAGGATCTTATAGGTGATGTTGAGGAGACTTATCCCTCTATGGTTAGCGCAGTCAAATGGGTCTTCTTTCTTGTGAATCGGGCAAACGATACTGAGATTCCACTCATCGGGCATGATTTCCTCCGACCATATCTTACAGATGAGCTGATGCATGGGCCCATCCAGATCATCTCCAGCTGCCTCAAAGATTTGACCGGACAGTCCGTCCGTACCGGCAGCTTTGTTAGACTTCAGTCTTGATGTTGCTATCTTCACCTCGTCTAAGTCGGGGGGACGGAATTCTCGTCGATCAACGTCCATATTGAGTGCAACACTCTGCCTGACGCGTTATTGGTGTCATCATCGCCGTTTAGCAGTCATCAGAAGTGGTTCTTCCAAATTCTGAATATCGACTGCGACTCTACTACTAGTTGTCCATTCTCGTCCCGGCAGGCTTCTGTCCAAACCTTATATCTACTGGATAATGGTTTCACCCTCTGGTAAAACTTTCGGACATCGTTCCTACCGTAGCACCTCTCCATCTCCTCGATCGCGCGCTTCTCGTGCTCTTTCTTCTTTCTCCTGAGAAACCGGGTCTCGTCCCTTCGTCTCTGTTCGTAGAGCTCACGAACAGCTCTCGTTGTTCGTTGCAGCGTTGCTTTGTAGGCTTCCAGCTTCGCTGCATGTGCCAGCCTACACTCGTTGTCAAACCATGAGTTTTTTCTAGGTGGCACATCAGTGGAAACATCTTTGATGGCTTCTTGACAACGCCTCCAATCTTCTTCGATTGTTTGCGCAGGTGGCAACGAACTTAGAGAGAGATTCCGGGAGACTCGATCGGCAAAGATCCTAGCAGTCCGTTGCGATTGTAGCTTTCCGACGTCAAACCGTGGTGTCCTTTCTCGATTCCGTTGATCTCTTGATATCCGAGTTCTTACCTTGGCTACAACAAGGAAATGGTCCGAGTCGATGTTAGCTCGTCGGAACGTTCGGACATCAAGAATGCTGGAGGAGTGTCTGACGTCGCTTACATCGATTATCGACATCACTGCTCTCTTTTTCGAAATCCGCTGTTCCTCGATTTGACGTTTGATTGAAGGAATTTGATTTGAAATTCAAATATTGGAAAAAATGTGTGTTTTAATTCCAAATTGTTTGTTTAATAAACATAATGGATAGTATTGCTCACTTTTATGATGACACAAAACAAAAATGAACAAAATAACAGTGCGATCATGTCCAAGGAGGACTGCTGGCCAGCCAGTAACTGAAAGTGAGCAAGCTGACTCATATGAAGCAAGTTTGATACATACATCGTAGTCCCGAATAAATAAAATTGCATTTTTTCTAAACGAAAAAAAACAAGCATATTTCAATGACAAAAATACTGATTCAGGCTTTGTCGTTCAACTTTTACTTCTTCGTGGCGTATTTTTGTCATGTTTTTCGCTATGTCCGGATATTTTTTCCTTTTCTGCCCTTTGAGTTGTTCCTTGTTTGTAGTTTTCTTCCTAGAATTTCATTTATTAAAATAATGTGAAACAGAATACAAGTAACCTATTTTTTTAACAGCAATCTACGTAAACTCAAAGGAATCCGCAACGATTTTGACGCGGATCTGTTTATATGGAGTGATTCGATTCGATCGGATTTAAGAATGCATTGAATCTCAATTCACATTACCGACATGCGGACGATTCACTTCGAAAGGATTTCGGAATCGAAAATGTTCGATATCGGTGAACGATTTCCGCCGGTGGATTTGGGAATAGGGGTGAATAAATGAAATGGTTGCACCTGCGGAGCAAAGCAAATTAATATCTGTATTGAGAACAAACAGATTCTCAATTTTAATTGATGAAATTACTGATATCTGCATTTCTTGAAATACTTGGTTTATTTTTTTGTCTTAAAATTAGTGTTCATTTCTACATAATACCCCATAGTAGCTTTCAATCCCATGACAGTTTGTACGTTAAACTACATTTGTTCTGAAGTGGTTTATTTTCAGCGATATGGTAATTTTTCTTCTCCAGTGTGGTAAATTCCACTTCAAAATACTGGCAGCACTGCAACGGTCACCGATGAGTTAAAGCAGACAGACTACTTTCGGTGCTGCCACATTACTCAACAGAGAAATACGGAGGGGGCCCTTTATGCCTCGGGTACCTGTGATAGCAAATGTGGTTGTATTGTTCTGTTCTGTCATTGTTCTTCAATGCGGATACCTCCGTCATTTGTGGAGCTGTGCAATTAGTTGTCAATTTGCTGTCTTTGGTGTCCGTTCTCCACTTTTTAGAGCTTAGGGCTGTCAATTGTGGTCTTTTTTCATTCAAAAGGGGTTGAGATGAAATAGAACTGACAACGCTCTTATATATCTCCCATGTAATGGTTATCCTCAGTAGGTTAATATAACAATATGGGTGGTGCTACAGCCTAAAGAGGGGCAGAGCGCTACAGCAACCCCTCGTGTTGTGCGTGCTATTTTTGTCTCATGAGAGGAAGGGACCAACAGTTTTATGCCGACTCCGAACGGAAGTTGAGAAGCTTTTTTCTAAACAGGAATACTCGAAAGGGGTTTTTGTACCGGCTGGGAATCGAACCCAGGCAGCGAGGTTAAGTGGCGTAGGGGTCGACGCACATACCCACAACTCCACAGCTACCTAGTAGGTAAGCTAGTGTAATTGTCAGTGACTCGAAAGGGGTTTTTGTACCGGCTGGGAATCGAACCCAGGCAGCGAGGTTAAGTGGCGTAGGGGTCGACGCACATACCCACAACTCCACAGCTACCTAGTAGGTAAGCTAGTGTAATATTCCTGCTCTGGAAAATCCTGGTGTGGTCTGTGATTCTATTTCTGTGGAGGAGAATATTCAACCACGAACCTTTACGTCTGCTTTCCAATTTTTTCTTAACAGTAATGTGTTCCTTTTAAATTTCCATTTATATTTTATTCGTTAGGTTAGGTCGAAAGACATAGATTAAGATTAAGTTTAACTTAGAGCGACCGTCTAGGACCAGTAAGTTAGAAATAAAAACATTGTTCGTCTATTATTATGAATTAAAAAATAAAAATGAATTTAAAAATAACCTTCACGTCTGCTCATCGACATGAGCGTTGCCATACGTCTATGATCTCAAAGCCTAACGTGGCTCGCGCATGTACGGCGCATGAGAACTTGACTCCTGCTGGAAGATTCTTTGATTTCAAGCCCGTGGAGCACAAGTTGAGAAGGACTTCAACCAACTTGGTGTACGAAACTGGAGACAGCTAGTCGGAGATGAAGGTAGTTAGGAAGGGTTGTTGGTTGAGGCCCTGATCCACCCTGGTCAATGCTGCCACGAAATGATGAAACGAGAATTCCTCCTTGCAAGTCGATCAGGTTCTGAGGATAGTACGCCACAGCATTCCCGAGATGCGTCGGGAAACATATGCTTAGCAGAAGACTTTTCTTTAAAGCTATGTTTATAGTCAACAACATAATATTTTATTAACTGTATAGTTGACTGACTGACTTCTACATCTCTTTCCCTTTAAGATTTTTGACAACTTTTTTTTATAACGTGTTCTTAAACCAAATTGACCAATCAGAGGACGGCATTCACGTTATTTCGTGTCAAAAATTCATGAATATCTTTCAAAAAGGCACTCAAATTCGTCGACGGACTAGGGGGCAGTCAGCTCTGAAGCCGGCTATCTCTGTAATACTTCATTTCTGGTATTACCCGTAAAACTGTATTTCATTTAAGACTAAAAAAATCACACCAGCGTAGAATATAAACTGCACCCTATACATGTTCACCTGAAACCAAAGCGCATACACAAACATCCTAAAAAAAACGTCACGTCAGCGTCGTTTTCGCACTAATTGTACATGTATCCAGAAATCATACTCACTTACCTCAATTCATTAGTGGTGCACAAAAAAAACATAACCAGAGAATTCATTACTCTTCATCTTTAACATAAGCGACCCCTCGTCGACGCAAATTACTTGCCAAAAAAAGGTTTAGGACGGCAAAGGTGAAGCATACAATATTTAAGTGCGCAGTTTTGCTTTGACATCTTATATCCCTGTACACCATGGCGTGACACCTGAGTATATGCAAAAGAAAAAAAGAAAAACAACTTAAAGGTTAAATCGTTAAGACAGTGAAACGGGAGAACGCAATTCACGGATCGTTTTGTTTTGGTTTTGTTCTTATAAAAGCTCCCTGCTTGCTTCGTTTTGATATCATTCACTTCAAGTGCGTTCCTTGTATTCAGTCTTTTCCTTTAATTCACATAAACAGTATCACTCATAATGCCTTGCGGAGGTTGCAAGTCTGGTAAGTCTATTCAAGCCATGTGTCTGGTCTATTCGATGTGATATTCTAAATTTAACTCTTTTCTAGATTGCAAATGCAAGAATCAAAATTGCGGCAACGGCAACTGCAGTCCAGATTGCAAATGCTCCAAAGCAACAACCAAGAAGCGAGAGTCTACTGGAAAAGGAGCTAACTTTTGCCATTAATTGTGTGTTTGTTGGTTATTTCTATTTTGTGAGATTACATTTTTGAATTTCTTAATTGGAAGCAATAAATAAATGGTTGCTATACTTAAGAGGGAGAATTCTTTAATTTGTCCATTAAATTCTTTGATCAGCAACTTCTTGATCGGTGGCCTTGTAACAGACGCGAATCGTGACCTTGTGCTAGACAGGTGCCTTCTAGTGGCGATCGCCGTTAACAATCCGATCGTGGCTCTGCTGAGAAGCTTGGTTAAATGTTGTCGGGCGGAGAGAAGAGGGTAGTGATAAGGAGGGAAATTATAGAGGAAAGAAAAATGATTTTAAAATTGAAGAAATAAAATTTATTTGACAGATAATTTGATGACACTGTCAAGCATGTGCCTGCCGTGGATGGCGCGTACATGGGGTCGTCTGTATGACAAATACAACATACTTTTCGCCGTATATCAGGGTATATTTCGGCAATAACGCCTCGAATGTTGAATTCCAAGTCCAAGGGAAAAGTTAGTCATAATGTCTCTGTATCCGTTACATCGTTGATTGTAACGCCTTCGCCATCATCAGTTTTGAAGGCATACTCGCCCATAAAGCGGATCAAACGGCGGTTATTTCTAGATGGGATGGTGATTTGAAAATGGCTCACATTCAACAAAATACTTCAAAATAAATTTGAATGATGGGTTCTATTCATTCTAAACCAGCTTCGAAACAACCCGGAACTGTCGAACTAGCCCTCACAAATAGCAATGTGTCCAATTTATAGTCATTCACATCTAAGAAAATACATTTCCAATCCAAGGTGTCGCAGCGTACACAGAGGTATGCATGGCATGCATGTTAATATAGGAACTTGGAGCTTGTGAAGAGACACAGCTGTGGTGACTTAGATATAAATCCTGCCTCGCAGTTCTCGGTTGAAAACGATGACTTTTTAGTCTCCACAGTAATAACCACAGTCAAAACGAGGCCTGAGACCTCAACCAGGCACAAAGATTGGCAATTTAGCTAAGGGTACCTCAACACAGCCCTAATAACAACATGAATAGATGGCATTCATTGCGCCATCCTACGTAAGGTAGAAGGCCTATAACAGGAAGGCAGGTTTAGCGGTTGTCCTGGCGATAGGTTATGTTAGGCAAGACTTGACTTGAGTGTTTAACTGCAGCAGGCAGTCACACTTAGGCCAAAGTACGCACATTGTGATAATACGCATGACTACTCCTAACAAACCAGTTGGTGATTACGACAAACCAGTTTACCTGGCTAATTTATTTCGGTGAAATTTTTGAAAAGGTAGAAGAGGTGATTTATTGTTTCTTCATCCTCTTGAATTTACTATTGGCCATATTTCCTTTCTTTTAAGACAGGTGGAAACCGACTGGATGGCGCAGATGGGGGCAGGCACTGCCCCTGGTTAGCGGGGTCGCCGGTTCGAATCACAGTGAAACCAAATTTAATACGCTTTTATCTGGTTTTCAAATCTGGTCCAGTCACCATTCGTTGGGATCAAATTAACGACACTATCACTGGAGTGTTCAATCAGTGGTAGTCGTCTGACTGTGGGTATCACAATGGACCAACATGGTCTAAGTGAGCTGGTGAATGCAACATTAGTAGCCTACCTACCTAACCAACTAACCTAAGACAGGTGGTGTGTATTTTTTTTTTTTTTTTTTTTTTTATTTCATTTTTATTTCTTTTCGGGACAACTTACTACTAGACAAAAATGACATAAAAATCTATCTTAATATCTAACAATTCATGTTCTTAATTCTATCTTACTGACCCTTAGAGCTGGTGTGTATCTTAAGATACAAATGTTAGGCTGTGGCAATCGACACAAACGGTGGACCTGAACCTGGTGCTAGAGAAGAGGTTGTGTGGCACCTAGCGAGATCATCGCCTTTGCACTTTCGAACAAAGGGTGATATTTACTTTGGATATAGTTTTTGAACCAGGACAGTGTCTCTTTTACCGCCAAGCTTACAAAGAGCGAGCAATATTGTGGTCTTTGGAATAGACACCTACACCCACCCCTTCGTCCGTCTATGTATACTGACTAAGCCGATATCGTACGACCGCACACTGCGGAACTTCACATTCGTCCACGGAATCAAATGAATCATATCAAACCCATTAAAACTTATCTTCTCCTATTATATAATATTAATTGGCAAATTGTTAAAAATAATTGTTCTTAGGTTATAAATTTACTTGACAGCGTTATAAAATCAAAACCTTTATATTAAGTGGCATTAAAAGAATTCCAGTTGACCATAGGATTGCAATCTGAAATCAGTCAAGTTATAATTGTTGACTGACACATTAATTGTATCAGCCTGTTAAAAATTATGTGGAGAACTTTGAAAACTTTGAAAAGCGCACACATCTCGAAAATAGAACAGAGACCGGGGACCTATTTCACAAATCATACATCATATACATTTCATACAACATACAAAACTGTGATGTGATGATACACATCATACAATTTTCTGTTTCACAGATTCTACTGGAAGTAATGTATGATATGTTCATTGTTGTATGATGTGTATTATTTCGACGTTTAATTTTGACTGACAAATTTCATTGAAATTGAAAACACCATTTTTCTTCAATAATGAAGAAAAATATGATTTCGAAATTATTGAGATTAATTCAGTTATTTTTTTAATAATACAGACGATTTTTTTCAAATAGTACATGATTTTAAATAAAAATTTCTTGACGAACTAGCATTCCTTGTTCCTACATGTCTAATTAAAAAAAAAAAGATGAACAATCATTAATTATTCAAAAATCATTTTTCATTTTTCTCGTTTGAAAACTCATTTTTGTAGTGACTGCAGCAGTTTTAAGTGCTGTATGAAATGTATGTTCAAATTTGAAAGAAACTGCTGTATGATGTGTATGATATTTTTCTGTGAAATAGAATCATACAACTTTTCCATATTTCCAGCGTAAACTTTAGGTGATACACGCTGTATTACAGTGGCTCATACAACAAATCTGAGAAACAGAAATCATACAGCGAAAGTGTCAGAACCATACAATGTATGAGATGTATGCTCTGTGAAATAGGCCCCTGATCCTATACTTATACCTACCTACTTATACCTTCTGGTAATTTGAGATCACATCTATTTACGTATTTATGAACCAAACTTCATTGGATCCCGCCGGTGTACCTCAGGGTTTCGTGTTGACCCCCATTCTTTACAACATCTATACATCTGATTTCCCTGTACATCCTGGATGCCATTCTGCAGATGATACATGCATTTATTCGTCCGATTCGGTAGGCTCACTAATTGAGTCTAACTTGTAATCAGTGGTGGAACGGTTGCTAAAATATCTTCCATATCAAAATGACAAAAAAACAAGCAACAAGTTGGTCGGCAATATCGAAAAAGGAAGTCTTGTTATTTACCTGCTGAAAATTTAATAGTCAGTGGAAATCAGATTGACTGGGCACCATATGTTAAAGATCTAGGAGACATTATGGATAAAAGACTAACTTTTGGCCAACATACGACATTACTTCGTTAATAAAGTAAAAAAAAACCATTAAGGTATTATACCCATTCATTTGTGTCTGAACTAATCAAAGACAACAAGCTTATAATATAGAAATCCATATTCCAAGTCATTTTGTTTTACGCAGCTCCTGTATAGGGAACTGCGCCAACTATTGCATTAAAAAGTTGCAAGTACTTCAAAATAAGGTATTGAAATTCATCCTAAATCTACCTTGGTATTTTTCGACTTCACGAAATTGTAAAAATTGAAACGGTGAAAGAACGGATAATCCTACTCAATGAAAACTTTCTTCAATTAATATATCAGATAACCCCCTCGTTTCTAATCTTGCAAATGTTGTATTATTTGTCTTATTCATTAATCAATGCATAAAGTTAATTCATTTATTTAGTAAATTCTATACATACTTTATGTGTCCAAAAAGGACACACCAGCTTACAAAACTGTGATATTTTGCATGAAGGTTTTTCATTAGCTTTTCCTACAGTTCCATTCTTTTGTAAAATTGATTTTGTGCTCGTATTTGAATTTCTCATAAGTAAGGTTTATACATACTGTATATATATATTGGTGCTAATAAATAAATACATACACACATACATACAGTCAATCAATTCCATATTCGTACAGTAGGTTCGAAATTATCTTAACACTCTTTTTAACCAAGACTGTCCTTATTTTCCGATAAATTTGAATCACCAATTATTCTTAATCATTAACTAAATTTAATCATTACATTCAAATTCGAATACATAACGTCTTATGTCGCTGTGGCGTAGTGGGTAAGTGCGTCGACTCGACGTCGAATTTACCACCTTTCAATTCACGGCTCCACCTCTTTCGAGTCACTGACAATGCGCAAAGAGTATTCCTGTCTAGACAAAGCTTCTCAATTTCGCCGTTAGGAGTCGGCATTAAACTGTAGGTCCTCTCCACTCGGGAAAGAACAATAGCACGAACAACACTAGTGGTTGCTGAGAAGCTAGGCCCACGTTCGCCTCGGACTGTATCGCCACCCATATTATTATTATTATTATTATTATTATTATAATGTCTTACAACCATTGTGGTTCACCTGAAAATAATTATCTACAAATTCAGATGAAATTCATACTCGTACAGTATTTTTTATTCGCAAAATCAAGGGCAAGTAACTGTTAAAAAATATGTCAAATGTGTTTCTGTCCTCTAATGGTTTGCTTATTTGGTTCTGTGCCTTGAATTAAAAAAGAAAAAAATTTACAAAATGGGAAGGAAACAGTGTGTTCATTGTCCATTGAAATTAAAAAAAAAATGATTGTTAAGTACAACACCGATGGTAAGTCCTTAAAGGAAATATCAGACATAATTGGCAGACCACGTTCTACTGTTCAATCACTAGTTCAAAGATACAAAATGGAAAATAGAATTGAGAATAATTGTCCTAAAGTGATGGAATCTCCACCACAGTTACCAGATATTAACCCAATTGCAAATTTATGGGAACATTTAGACCAGCAACTTACGAAATTCGACATAAGAAATGCAAGAGACATGAAGGAGAGGATAATTCAAGAATGGGACAGAATTACAGCTGACACAAGAAAAAAACCTGTCCAATCCATGCCAAACAGAGTTAATCATGTCATTATAAATAAAGGATATGCCACAGAATATTAATTTTTTTCTTAAATTGAAGTTTTTACCATGAAATGTTATATGTACGAATATGAATTTGTTGACTGTTAATTGTTTTTGTGATTTTGGATGGTTTTTGTTGAAAGATGGTGTTTAGATTTTGATTGATATCTTGGCATATATTTGGATAAGAGACTAACATTCAATTTTCATATTCAAGAAGTAATAAAAAAGGTTAATTTGGCGACAAGAGTTCTCTACCCATTTATATGCCGAAATTCAAAATTGAGCGACGCCAATAAATTAACAATTTTTAAAGCAATATTCCAAGCAATAATGTTCTGTGGATCCCCTGTCTGGGGTAATTGCGCAAAAAGCCATCTTCTTAAACTCCAAATAACTCAAAACAAATTGCTGAGAATGATGCTGAATCTTCCTTGGTTTTTCTCAACAGAGGCACCTCACAAAATGGCTAATATTGAAATAGTTTCAGATAGAATTGAAAAACTATACCATCAACATGACATCTCTTGTTCTTTGTCGGACAACGACTTGATTTCAAACTTAGTCTCATAATGAGTGCAAAATAAATTATTTATTTTTGTTTACATATATCCTTATTTATTTATAAACATAGTTATTGTTTTTATTTATTTATTTAGTTATTTTTTTATTTATTTATTTACTTATTTATTTTTATTTACTTATTCATTTATTTATTTATTTATTTATTTATTTATTTGTTTACTTATTTACTTCTATTTGTTTTTTTTGTGTCCTGAAAAAAAGTTACTTTTTTTTCTACTGTACGAATGTGAGATTGATTGACTGTACATCTCTTTACTGTTTTGTGTGGGGGTATGTAAAATCTGAATTCTATATGAGACCCTTTTAATGATTTAATAACACCTCGCATAAATTAATAAAAGATTATCCAAAGAATAAGACACATTAAACTATGTTCTGATAAAATGTTTAACATAGTTAAGCTAGTTTTTAATTCATTGTATTTAGTATGTGAATGAATGAATATGTGAATGGGTATGTAAATAAAACAAAAAAATAACATTTATTGAGAATGGATTAACATAATTCTGCTTAAAGTCCATTCAAAGTCTTTGAGTCATTTAGTTTTATTTCAACGTAATTTGTTCAATTCTAAATATAGATTTCTGATTTAATGCCTCTAAAAAAAATGGTTGCTAACAGTGTATGAGTCATTCGAAAGTGAAGTGAATGATTGAATTAATATTTCTGGGAAATCATAAAAGTTAAATTCCAAAAATGATTAATCCTTTTACAAACCCGTTACAAGATTACAATATGCCACAGCTTGAGAACTACAGTGAAACCTGTCAAGTTGGCCATCCTTAAAAGTTGTCCGGTATATAGTTTCACCAAGGAAATCACATACAAATATCCCTCCAGATAACTGTGTTTCTTGGCCACCTGTCTTTGTTGGAAATAGCCGCACTTTTTGGTATATTATTTCATCTTTCGTACCTACGAAATAACCTGCGAAAGTTGCCCAGTCTTCCGTTAAGTCTTGTTGGGATATACATAATGTAGGTGACGTAATTTCTGCAGTTTGTGAATGACTTCAGTGTATCTCTGACGTTGGAGAAATAAAACAGGCACCCTTATAAGTTGCCCACTTCTCTAAGTTGGTCAAAATTGCTTGCACCGAAGCTCGCCAACTTACGCAGGTTTCACTGTATTCAAGTTTTTTTTTTTTATTTTCCAATTGGAATGTATGCATAGTATTCATTAATTCAATATCAAATTCGAAGCGTGTAAGAATCGGCACCCAAGCTGAGCTTGCAAATTTAAATACACAAAGTACTTGAGTCTTATATCTCCAGCGGAATGTATGCACGGCAAGATTCCTAAAACAAAATGAGGAAGGAGATACAGTTACCATCAATAATCACAGGTATAGATCAATGTGCGTCGACGCGGCGTAGTGGGTTAGTGCGTCGACTCCTACGCAGAGGGTGCCAGGTTCGATACTCGAATTGACCACCTTTCGTACTTCACGGCTTTCGAGTCACTGACAATGCTCAAAGAGTATTTCCTGTCTAGAAAAAGCTTCTCAAACTTGGCTGTTCGGAGTCGGCATTAAACTGTACGTTCCTTCCACGCGTGAGAGAACAATAGCATGCACAACACGAGTGGTTGCTGAGAAGCTAGGCCCAGGTCCGCCTCGGACTGTAGCGCCACCCATATTATTATATTATTATTATAGACCCATGTCAACTGACTTTTTGTGGTCGTACCTTGACATAATCGATAAACCCGACCTGTAGTTCCAATAAAACATTCTACATGTCATACAAGTGACGCAATACTCGAAATTTGGAGTGAGATGGACCACGGCGAATGTTCATCAATCTGCCCCAGCTATCAGCCAATTGACACCACTCAATTAATTTCTCTGGGACCATGTCAAGCCCTTAGTCTACTCTGGAGGACTTTGGACGAGCTTGAGACCAACATTCGAGACGCTATATCTTTGTCAAGTCGCCTACAAGATCCTGTCCAGCGTACTGTGTGAACGTCTAAAGCCGGTTTGCACCGCACTAATCGGCACGTACCAGTGCGGCTTCCGGCCCGGCAAATCGACAATAGACCAAATATTCACACTAAGGCAATTCCTGGAAAAGACCAGCGAGTTTCAAATCGGTACGCACCAACTTTTTATCCATTTTAAAGCCGCATACGACAGCATTCATCGCAAGAAGTTATTCGGCGCGATGGCCGGATTCTGGATCCCGGGAAAACTGATCCCGTTGTGTCGCACTACGCTAACAAATACGCGATGTACCGTGCAGTTCGGCTCGAGTACTGCCGAGCCGCTTGAAACCTGCACCGGATTTCGGCAAGGAGATGCGCTGTCGTGTGATTTCTTCAATTTGGTACTGGAGATGACAGTCGCGGGCAGCTGTAAACACGGAAGGCACTATCTTCTACAAGTCAGTCCAATAGCTGGGATATGCAGACGGTATCGACATCGTCGCACGTTCCCAACGTACCGTAGTGGAAGCATTTACGGCAATTGAAGAAGAGGCGAAGCGAGCTGATCTTAAGGTCAATGAGGATAAAACAAAGTAAATGCTGTCGACCAAAAAAACGATCCGTGACACACCACCTAGGACAAAATATTACAATAGACATCTACAATTTCGTGGTAGTAAAGGGGAGGGGGGGGGGGGGGGCAAACGGGGCAAACAACATCACTGTGTAGATCCGACGTAGAACCGCCTTTGGCAACCGGTGTTACTTCGGTTTGTCAAAACAACTGGCGTAAAAACTCCTGACTCGAAGGACTAAGGTCATGATCTACAAAACTCTTATTTTGCCAGTCCTGCTTTATGGAGCCGAAAGCTGGACGATAAGCAATAGTGCGGATCTGATACTTGGTGCCTTCGAAAGAAAAATTCTATGTCGGATATATGGTCCCGGCTGCGAGGAAGGCGAATGGAGGAGAAGACACAACCGCGAACTCTACGAGCTGTACCAGGATGTGGATGTAGTCCGGCAGGGAAATATCCGTCGACTGCACTGGCTCGGCCACATCGAGCGCATGGACAACAATCCTCCAGCTAAGAGCGTCTTCGAATCCGAGCCTCCTTGTTCGAGAAGGAAAGGAATACCGAATTTTCGGTATAAAGACAAAGTAATCGCGAATGCAAGACAGCTTGGTCTTGATGACTGGAAGCATTTTGTCCAGGACCGTCAACAATTGAAAGCAACTATCGCTCAGATTCGGACCCTGCATGGGTCGTCAGCCTGATAAGTAAGTAAGTAAGTATATCTTTGACAGTACATATTGGATTGAGTCTTCAAAAAGAATTGAACCTGACCTTACCGCTTGAAGCACAGTCAGCAAAGCAGAGGCCGTCATTTGAATGATGCGCTATATCATAAGTAATGGAATGAATGTAGCTTCAAAATAGAGCCAGCTTTAATTTCATATCTCACAATACACCTCACAACCACGGTGATTTACATTTCTTGTCCTATCTTTCTTATTTGGTCATGCTGCATGTACATATGTATGTATGCAATCGCAAATTACTGAATATTAGTTCCACATTAGAAACTAACAAAAACGAACCACCGATTTTCTTATCCATCGATTGTGTAGTGGCGTACAAGCAACACGATCCAGATTAGTCCAGAACCAGTCAGATCAGTTTCTGATCCATAGTACGAATATAATATCATCTGATACGTTTAAAAATTGCAAACAAACAAATGTACATACAAACGTGCAATAGGAATTTTGAATCTGAAGTTATGAAAAAGTTCAGAGAAGTATGTAGGTATATAAATAATATAATCGCAATATCTGCTTTGCCTGGACAACTCGATTGCGAAATCAAAAACAAAGATCTTGCTTGCAGATATTTGAGCTACATATTCATTCACAAAACACGCGCTAATAAATGCCGATTATACTTGTGTATAAAACGTCAAAAATTATCAAATGTAGACGTCAATAACCTACCCCACTTTATAGGTTATGTCAGCTTATTACGCACTTGTGATTGCTGACGTTCCAATGAACATTCACCCGTGTGTAGATAGACATGCGTATTGTTTATCAAGTAAAAGGGACTTTTTTTCAGTTAAGTGAGTATCTCACATTTTATTTCACCTAGATAAGGCAACTTGTGAAACCGATAAGTGGGAAGACATTGTTGACCATTTTAATTTTTCACACCGAAAATGCTTACACCTGCTAACCCCAAAATGAAGAAAAATCTAGATACTCGACCAGCGATTGTCATTTGTTTGTGTTGAGAGCGAACGCGATCCAAGACACAAGTTTCTTCACGAAACAACAGACGAAGAGGAGAACGAGCAAACTTTCAGACGCGAACTTTTCCCTTTGCACTCGCTGCCTCTGCACACGGCTTCGAACGACGCGTGTCGTTGTTGGTGTGGTGAGTAATCGTATCTCCAGCACGGTTAAGGCGAAAGCAAAACAAATAAAAAACAACTACCAATCTCTGAAAGTGTGGTGGCTCCAGAGATTGCACACCGCACGTAATTTTTTATTAAATATAAAAGCTCCGCGCCAGCTTCATTGTGACATCATTCGCTTCAAGTGAGCTCGCGCTTCTAAGTCTTTATTTTGAAATCTTTCTCAAAAGTAAAAAAATCTTATCAAAATGCCTTGTGGAGGTTGTAAGGATGGTGAGTTAATAAACATTTATTTTGAATCATTTAACTATCGATTTAAATTTTGTATTAAATGTGTATCTTCGTTTTTCTTTTCTAGACTGCAAATGCTCTGGCCAGAAGTGTGGCAGCAGCTGTGGCAAGGGACAGGAGTGCAAGTGCTCGAAACCAGAAGTTAAGGATGCCGGCACCTGCTGTAAAGGAAAGGGAGGTTGCCATTAAGCGGCGAATCATGTAGTGAATAAGATAATCGTTATTTATTTTGCAATCTGAGAATAATCTGTGTTAAGTTAGTAAGAAAAACAATATAGTCTTTATGGTGAAATAATCTGAACAAAACAATATGTGCGACTTTTCTTACGCAACACCTGCGAAAATCTATGCTATATACGTCACTAATTAACATCATGGACTCTAAACGGCAAAACTTGTGATAAGCTCCGATTGTTTCTCTCTCTCGTGTTGTTTTTTTTTTTTGCTTGTGTTTACTTGGTGACTGACTACGTCGTAGCTACTGCGGCTAATCGGTGAATTCGAGAAAATGTTGACGTGCTTGTGCACAAGTCCGTTCGCTTCAATTTAAGTCAATTGGTGAATTGATGTTCATAAAGAGATATAACAACATGAATGACCTCTACGCTGTTGAAAAGGCGATGTTTTTTTTAGTGTGCTATGTAAATGTTCTCTTTTGACAAATTAGAGTTTAATGGTTTCAACTACAAATATCTTCTTATTTAAGAAGAATGTAAAAGAACGCCTTTTATATTGAAGCCTTAAACCTGAAAATCTGGTGATCTTTAATTCAATTTGGAATGTACTCGATGGTGAATTTTCTTATATTAATGCCACCTACTGTACGGATACAGTAGCGTGATGGCTTAGTCGGGTATTTACAAAAGCATTTCATACAGTCTGACTGATATTTACGAATTGATAAGAACCTCAATGAACTTGTATTCATTTGAAGCTGGGGGCTAAGCAGAAATAGTGAAGAGTTTTGTGTGTAAGAGATAATTTTGTTCGTTCCAATACGGTGCGGATGTGGATTGCTGGTGAGATTACTAAAACCATAGTGTCGTGGGTTCTATTTCTTCGTCTTTTTACATTTATATTGCAGTACAAGTGAGGACATACGGAAATAATCAAAAATACGAAAATACCGACGCATACAGATTATTTAGCGCCATATTTAGACTTCGAGTCGGACGACTGGATGGCGCAGTTGGTTGACTGCCTGCCCTTGGTTAGTGAGGTTCCCGCTTTAAATCCAAGCGAAAGCAAAGTTAATAGGCTTTTAATTGGATTTCAAATCTGGTCGAGTCACCATTTGCAGTTGGGATCAAATAAAAAGCACTATCACTGGAGTCGTTAATCAGTGGTCGTAGTCTGGCTGTGGGTATCACAATGGATCATGGTCTAAGTGTGCTGGTGAATTCACTAGCAGCCACCCTACCTAACCTAACCTTAGACTTCGAGTTTGGGTACAAAAAACTGATCACAGACAAAGAAGACTGGGAAAGGATGGCTTTAAAATGGAGGAAAGCACCAAGCAAAGAGATCAGCTTCTCCCTGTCCTTTCGATTGCCTAATCATTGCAGTGTATTCAAGGCAGAAGTAAAAACTATCGATGGGGCTGCCCGCTTACTGTCAATGAACCTGACAGACTGATTATCTTTCGCTATATCGACAGACAGTCAGGCGACTATCAAAGCCCTGGATACACCAACCATTAAATCAAAGAAAATTTCCCGTCTATCGCTTAGGGATAGTGCGGTCAGTGCTATTCCAGGCAACAAAGTGTCGACGAGTTATGTGGAATAGAGGTGGGTCTGCCATTAGCAAATAATCAAGACACCACATATCCCTTACTTCAAGTAATAAACACCTTGTTACTTACAGATGCCATCAACACTGCCAATCGGAGATGGATGAAATTAGAAATCGTAGAAATTCGAGGCAGGAAAATCCGGTATCGATCAATTATTCACACTGGAGCAAATCTTGGAGAAAAACCAGGAGCAACAGATCGATACCCACCTCCTTTTCATCGATTTTAAGGCAGCGGATTAATAGAGACGAGCTATACAGAGCAATGTCTAGTTTTGACATCTCCACCAAACTCGCCTGTTTGTTTAGGATGACGATGGAGAATGCACGCTGCACCATCAAGGTCAAAAAATGCCTTAGATGTCAAAAAAGGATTTAGGCAAGGCGACGCGCTGTCATGCGACTCCTTCAACATCATTCTTGAAAGAATTATTCAAAACTCACACGCCAACACTAGTGGAACAATCATTCAGAAGTCCGCCCAACTACCGACGATATTGACACTACCGGAAGAACACAACGTGATCTCAATGACACAATGAGGGCAAAACTAAAATATGCTTTCATGGAGAAATGACTCCCAACACCGAGGTCTCGGACAGAGCGTCACGATAGAGAGATATATGAATGTAGATATAAAAATTATTACTTTGAGGTAGTCAAAGACATTGTCTACCTAGGAACCGCTATTAATTCAGACAACGACACCAACTGAAGAATAACTCCTGCCAATCGAAATTGATAAACAAAGCCCTCTGTCGAACAAGTAACTCTCTAGGACCTTGTTCTTTTTTTTCATTTTTGTTTATTCTTTTTTCTTTAAACTCTTACATGCTAGACAAAAATGACTCAAAACTAACTTAACTAACTTATTGGATCTAACTTACTGGCCCTTTGCAGGCACTCTAAGCTAAACTTAAAAATCTTAACTATGTCTTTCGACTAAACCTATCTACTTACAACATTGCTAGTACGCATTTATGGGCATTTGAAAACTAAGGACCTTGGTCGTCCCAGTCCTATTATATGGAGCAGCGGCATGAACCTTGTCAAAAGCGAACAAGGTTGGTTGCTTTGAGAGGAAAATTCTTCGGATGATCGGTCTAACGTAACGTAGTAACGACGAACTGTACGAACTGTTCAGCGACATCTAGGTCATGTAGAGCGGATAGACACAAATGCTACGGCTCGGGAAGTCTTCGTATCCACCCCATATGGACGGCGCAGTAAAGGAAGACCGCGACTGAGGTGGCGCACGCAAGTGGAAAGGGACCTCAACCAATTCTGCGTGTTACACTGGAGGCAGCTAGCTAAAGTTTGAGCTTGCTGGAGACGCTTGTTTATACCTTAAGCACCACCTTAAGCAGTAGTATAGTAAGTATTAACTTCGAAGCTTATCTGGTGTTGCATAGCCGTTCTGGAATATAGTTAAAATAGTCAGAAATAAAAACAATCATATACGGTGTCTTAGAAACACGGTAAGTACTTATTTGTCTGATGTTGATAAGGCTAATGAACTTGCCAAAACATTTGAGCGTAACCATAACATAACACGCCATCTGGGTGATATACATACAGATACTTTGGTGAATAGTGCTGTTCAGACATTCAAAAGTAGTAACTCAGACACACCTGTAAATGAATATGTAAGTGAAGATGATATTGAATTCTTCATCAGTAATCTAGTAACGAGAAAATCTGGTAGGCTAGACTTAATAAGGAATGCTTATCTAAAGGAACTACCGAAAATTGGGATTAAGATGGTGGCTTTTGTTGTCAATGCCTGTTTGAAAATGCAATATTTTCCAAACAAATGGAAGTTAGCTAAAGTAATGCCAATTCTCAAAGTTGGTAAGCCTCCAGAAAATCCTGGTAGTTACCGGCCAATTAGCTTACTTAGCAGCCTGAGCAAAGTTTATGAACGGATACTAAAAGAAAAAATATTGAAGATTGTTGACGATAGGAACATTTTTTCTCAAAGTACAGTTCGGGTTTAGGCGTTATCATAACACTTCTCATCAAGTTAAGAGAATATGTAATGTAAATTTGCGATGGAAATTATTTTTAGGTACTGTGATAAATGGAAGATAAAGTACAATGAAGATAAATTACAAGCGATCTTTTTCACACGAAAAAGAAAAGCTTGCTTTCTTCCTAGTTCTAGCTTGAGGGTGAATGGAATCAACGTTGAGTGAAAGAACTCCGTTAGGTACCTTGGTATACATCTTGACAGTAAATTGACTTTTTATGAGCACATCAATCAGACCCTTAAGAAAGTAAACATTGCAAAGAAAATACTTTACCCTTTCATTAACAGAAAATCGTTTTTGTCCCTCCCCAACAAAGTAATCATTCTTAAATCTATATTCCAAGCAATAATTCTTTACGGTTGCCCTGTAAATAGCTCAAAACAAAGTTTTAAAAATGATGTTAGACCTACCACGTGATTATTCCACCTTAAAACTTCACAAAAGAGCGGGTGTTGAACTGGTTTATAAAAGAATATTGAAACTGACACATAAGTTTAATTATTCATGTGCTTTCGCTGACAATCCGCTAGTCAATGAGTTAACAAATTGTGATTCCCTAAATGAATAAGGTTCAGTATATGTTATTATTTTATTTATTAATTGTTAATATACTTACAAATTCTTATATTTATTTATTTATTTATTTACTGATTTATTTATTTATTTATTTATATATTTATTTATTTATTTATAGTATTAATTTACTGATATTAAACAACAATTTTCTTATGTACACATACATATACTGAAATATATTTTTATATATATATATATATTTTTTTTTTTTTATTGGAGGTTTTGTCGTCTTTCCTTCAGTTTGTTTGATTTAATTCTTATCAATTTTTATTAAGATTCAATATAAGCCAAATCCATTTTCCAGTAGTAAGATATATGATGTATCAAATCTCTGTAATAGATACTGTGCGATAACTAAAATCAATGTAAATATTTTATGACGAAATAAATATCTATCTATCTATCTATCTGGTGTTGCATAAATCCAAAGAAGTGCACTTCTAAAATTAAACAAGAACGAAATCACTGATGTTATTACTACCGGGCAGGCCATTGCCTACTCGGCACACACGCTAGAAGAATGGGAGCCCACAACGACTTGTGCAGGAAGTGCGGAGACAGGGAGGAAAATAAAACTTCGCACATATACAGTAGCTTAGAAGAAATGTCACACGTTAAAGATTCTGTACAAAGAAAAATCCATCAAGAAAACAAATTGGCTGTACACTAGCAAAAGAGTGGATTACCCATGATAGGGCACTTGGATACCAGTATGTAGTTGTCAGGTGTTAGTCCCTTTGATTAGAGAGGAATATGTGTTAATCACCGGAGAGTGATGGGTCCAACCAGGATCTAAGTGCGTCATAACTTCTCCAGTTGAAACAATCACCTTAAGGCTAATTATGTTTACCAAAAGTTGAACGCCACTTTGGGATCTGTCTCTTCAACTTCTGGATTTGCTTTCATTCACTAAAATTTGATGGTTTAAACTTTCGAATTACAACCCATGAGTTTATCAACTCCACCTTTTCTCAACATACGGAAGTTAAATGATGAAATCTGGGATTTTGATCTCTCTCTCTCTTTTTTTCCATTACCGTAGTTGCCTGCTCACGTGTGTATAAGTTAAATTAAAAGAAGTTCTGTTTCTTTATTAAATTCATTTAAGAACTAAACTTACAATTATTCCGTACACCTATTTATTGCCAGCATATCCGGCGACAATTGGGCTGCACATGCCTGGAGTTATTTTTCGGCGTGTGTGAAAATAACTTATACAAGATGGGAGGATTGGGTGTGTCATTTATCGTTTTGGTCTTTCAAAGTGGACAAAAATAATTGTGATCGATCTAATACAACATTCATTGTCGTGAAACGAGAGAAGATACTACAGCCTTTACGATTTGATTTGATGTAATGGTTTATTTTGTTCATTTGTTGTCAGACCCCGTGAATTACGGGCAAAAATGCACTGACCAATCGTCAATATTATTCGCTCGGATCAAATCAATAGGAAATTAATGCAGACTTTATTAGTGCAAGCATTACAAATGTGCATAATCGCTTGTGATGTTCTCCATAACATGCCGGCAGCAACTGAAAATCAGAGATGAGAGAGGATAAAGTATGCAGCCATTATCTCTGCTGAAACGTTCGCTCTCAATTTTCCTTCTCATAGCGCACACAAACTGCACACAAATGACATTGTGTGAGTGAATAGTTTAAAATATGCCTGGGGAAATTTAAAGAGAGAAAGTTGGACAACTTCTGGAATTTAAATTTTAGACTGCGAGTTGAAATAGTGAACAAAATCAATTTTCAACTCGCCGATTAAATAACGAATTGACAAAAAAAAAAATAATCTGGCAGTTGGTCAACTCACCGTTTTCCGGGAAGTTGAGTAATTGTGAACAAAACGACCCTAAGCTAACCTAAACAAACTGACTTAGCTAGAGTTTTGCAATTTCAACTATGTTGTCCATGAGAATAACGAAATTTCTATCATCTATGCATAAAACTATACCATGACACAAAACGGAGATACATCAAACAGGCCCAAACAGTACCCAGAAGTTCTTATACACATATGTGCCTAACTTGTTCAAGACCTTCTCTTTCTGTCGCTTTGTTCAACATGTTCGGGGTCATGCTTTCTATGTGTTACCTCAGAAGCAGTAGTAATTGTTTTTCGTTATGTTTTTTTCTTTTTAATGAGTCATTGACTATGACGTTGGACGCATCAATCTAATTGGTGATCAATTAGCCAAACATATGGTGAATCACATGAATTCTTAGAATAAATTTGTATAATTTGTATATGTGTATTAATTTTTGTTTCTTTTCTATTTGATTATTTATCTATGACGAAGTTATGATGAAGGAAGTAGCAAGCATTCGATAGCACTTCATACTTGTTTGGATAAACAAATTGTTATCGCACCAAGAACTTTATTTTGCGTAAAAACGAGGGGAGTTTTTTAATTAAAATCATGAGGAAGTAGTCATCTATTTATATCCTCATGACATATCATACGGTTACATTTCTTTTTTTGCAATGACTGATTCTAAAAATGGAACACAAAGAAAAATCCATAGTAATCTTGGAATTTCAAAAATGATTACGATTACCTGGGCTGTCATCGCGTAACTTTTCAGACGACTATCGTCCTTTTGATTCACTTGCTTCATGTAAGACCATCATTATCAGCTGTGTTTTTTTGCAAGCGTATACACCTAAGTCTGTTTTTACACGGTAGATTGGTTCCAGAAGAAGCCGTGTAAAAAAAACCGTGTAAAAAAAGACATTGATCGTATACAAAAATGGGTGATTTGTTCCTAATCTCTAAAACCTATTAAAATTAGTGAAAAACAAGAATTTTTAAGAACAAGAATTCATGTTTATTTTATTAAATCAAATATATAATGCTTATTTTCACAAGCATAGTAATTAATGATAAAAAAGATATGCACTCTAATCTTAAAAGTACATAATATAAATTAAATGTATGGCAAGTTCAGGAACTAAACAACTATGTTGTGAACGAAAAGAATAGGTTATTCAATTTTTAAGGTAAAAAATAAAATAAAATAAGTGATAATCATAAATACAGCAACATAAATTTAATTGCTGTCGTAATCAGTTATTCGCATTCGCTTGCTTCGAACGCGTATATGTACATTCACTATCATCGCTGGAATAATTTTGAACTGGACTTTCTCTTGCTCGTTCGGCATCTACATTTTGAAAAATGAACTCTGTTATGAGCCGTTGTTCGCCAATTCTTGCTACCTCTTTGTATAATTCCTTGTAACGAGCCATACAAGAATTCAGCTCACGTTGGAATTGTGCAGCTCTTTCGACATTGGGATCATTTTTGACGGAATGGTGTCCTAATTTATTTGCAAGTTGAAGCCCTTCTTGAATTAAATTTTCAGTTAATTTTACAGGTTCTTCACTATCACTGCTTTCTATAACATCAGCATTCTGTGAGGCAAAATGTAATATTTCGTCTTCGCTAAGAACTTTATCAATCATCAGTTCATCAATGTCATCAGACAACAAGTCATCAAAACCCTCCCCACCAACTGCGTGTGCTAAAGCAATTATATTGGGATATTCGTTTGTATTTTTCTCCACAGGATTTTTACTTTGTACACATTCTGGCCAAATTGCTCTCCAACATCCGTTTAAGGTTGATGGTCGTAAATCTGACAATGCTAAAGCAGCATGTGTAACGCAATCTTTAATAGAAAACTTTTTCCAGGCATCAATTACTGTTAGAGTTTTATCCCTATCCAAAGTGTCCAAAATGTACTGGAATGTTCGTTTGATATAATAAGTTTTGAATGTTGCGATAATTCCTTGGTCCAGTGGTTGGATTAGGGATGTGGTATTTGGTGGCAGGAACAAAACTTGTACATTTTGGTGTTCCAAGTGAGGATGCCCGGGTGCATTGTCTACCAACAGAAATTTGACAAAAAAAATTTAAGTACATAAAATTTCAAATCGTGCTAAATGGAATAAAATCGTGTAAAAAAATTAAAAATATTCAATTTTCAAACCGTGTTATATCAAAACCGTGTAAAAACAGACTTAGGTGTATACGCTTAATTTATAAGTGCACAAAAAAACGATCATCGGCGCTTAATGATTCATCATAAAATCTTGGCAGTACCGACGATATTTATGACATTTGCCAAGCAGTCAGGGGTGTAGTCGTGGAAGGTGATGGTCGATCTTTGATGGTCACAATCTTCGTTTTGTGACTGTGTAGCGTGACCATCAATTTAAAAGCAAAAACACTTAATAATTTTAAAATAAAAAAAAAAATTTCGTGAAATGAAGAATCGTTTACGAAGCCAAAACGGAATGTATAACAGGAACACTCTGATCTAAATATGATCTAATACATGATCTAATACATCAACCAAACCTGCAGATGTAAGCCACATACAGCAACCTAAACAATGAATGAATGAATTCAGGAATGAACACACAGAAATTAATGATTGGAAGCATTGTTTTTATCTGCGCTTATTCCTTAAGCGGCGATAGATATAATGAGTAAGTTAAGCGGATATAGGACTCGTTGTTAGTGGATTTTACATGCATATGGATTGAAATTTAGGCGTATATACGCTTGCAAAAAAACGCAGCTATCGTCTCGCTTATCGTTACAGTTTGAGTGCTCTGAAAATAATAGCTCTCACGTAAAAATGACATGTGTGCTCTAATTCCTCTCAAATTTCACTAACATATTCTCGTTTCAGTCTGTGAACTAAACTAATACAAATGCGATCTATCACTCCAAAAATGTCTCAAAAGTGTAGAACAGGATATGTATACACAATTTGTTCTCATTTAATAGGAGACAATCCTGAACAGAAATGAAGTATTACAGAGATGCTCGATTTCTACATCTCCTGCCACTTATCATTTTTGACAACTGTTTTTTATAACGTGTTCATAAACCAAATTGACTAATCAGATGACGGCAATTACGTTATTTCGTGAATAACCGTCAAAAATTCATGAATATCTGTCAAAAAGGCACTCAAATACATCGATGGACTAGGGGGCAATTAGCTGTGAAGTCGGCTACCTCTGTTTTACTTCATTTCTGATACCAAAATAGGTATCGCCAAAAAATCAAATAAGTATCAACTATTCGTTGAGACGATAGTAATGACAGTTTTCAGTCAACGAGAAGCAGGCAAAACGATATCTCTCAGACGCTACCGTTTTTTTATGCTTACGTGAAGCGAAGACGAGTGTCGCCTTACGCGATTAGAGCCCTGGCAGTGTCAAATAGTTTTGACAATGAAACAAATGTGGTTTTATTCACTAGAAGCGTTGTATATTAAACGAAAAAGAGACTACAAATGATGTCGAGATTTAAGTCGGAAATCGTTCGCCATGGACAAGAACAGATGGTAATTAGTTTTGATTTGTCTAAAAGGTGGATGCATAAGGACCTCCCAACCGAGCTTATGGAGCTTCCGGCGAGACGCTATCGATTTGTGGCCTGCCGTTGTTCTGATGGTACACAAATCCTCTCCTATGGGCCAAAGTTAATCACTTCCGAACGATGAATACAGGTCCGCATTAAGAGATTTTCGGAGATCAGCTCATAGAAGATGATTCCCTGGCCCAGCAAAACCTCCTGTCAATCCTGACTGGCCATTGTTTGCGCAGATTCACAAACTACGACTGTCTTCGGTTAGCGTTGTCATAACTGATCCACTTATCGTCACCAGTCACAATCTGCTTCAAAAATGGGTCGATGTTGTTGCGATTCATCAGTGATACGCAGATGGAAATTCGGTTCATCAGGTTCTTTGTCGTTAAGTCGTGTGTTACCCAAACAACGAGCTTCTTTTTGTATCTAGTTCTAAACTAGTTTTTTGTGAAATGTTTAGCTCCTGAGCAATCGAAACATTCCGATATTTTCGACAGTTAGACTTCCAAGGCGTGGTGCATCTTTGACATCGGAATTACTGGAATGGAACAAAGAAAGTACAGTGAACATTGGAAAACGCGAACTAATTAAAATCGAGGGTGTTCATTTTTTTAAGATCGTTCATGTTTCGGAATGTAACATTTTATGATTTCGTATTCCTACCATATTGTTTTACTATTGCTCTTGAAATAAAGCACAGCGTATTTGTTTGTTTAATTTTTTGTTGAATGTTAAAACCTTCACTTTCTTTGAACACATTTTTAAAAAGGAAATGAGACGTTGAACAACCAAAATTATGCAAGAGAAAAACAGTAACTGGATGAGGGATGACAGCAATACGTACACGCAGGTGAGGTCCCAAATACGAACATACGATGTAGGTACGCATAGTCAAAATTAGGGGATCCCCCGAGGTCTTGAAATTAATTCAGTGCAGTTTATGTAGAAATGTTGAAAAAATGTCTATTCACGTTTTAGAGATTTTAGATTTGTTCGCGTTTTAGAGCAGTCAATTGAAAAAATACAGTGCTCACGTTTTGAGTTTGTTCACATTTTGGAGGGTTCACGTTTTCCAATGTTTTCAAAAAAAAGAAACTGTAAAATATGGAGTTTTTTTTCTCTTTGCTGGTGTCCATCGTTTACGTGCGCTCAAACAAAACTGAATTAATCAATCACAAAACTGTCAGTTCTTAGTCTTGAGTTGTTAATTTTTTGTTTTGATCTTAAAGTCGTATCCAAATAAGTACATCTTTGCTTCCTCTGTAGGAAAAGCACTTTCTCGAAGCGTTGTAAGCATGCTTAAGAAAATCATGTTTTTCTTACCGAGTACTGTTATGTGCAAGAAAGAATCCACAGTAAGCAGAAACAACAATTCAATTTTCAAAAGAGACATGATTACTGTACAGAGCGGCATCAGCAAGGAGTAGTTTACCACTGGTTGCATGGCTGCAAAAATTTAATAAAATTGCTGATAGCTCAGAAAGAAAAGACAAAATGGGTTTCCCGAGCGTAGCGTTGCGATTAGAAAATTTAAGTCACCATGGTCATTAGAAATGGTTTTGATTCAATTCACACAAATTCAAGAACAAAAATTTAAATCAAGCTGTGTGTTCAAACAAAAGTGGATTCAGTTTTCGGAAACTTAATTATGTAGGCGCGTACATAAGTATACATATATGTTAGAGTGTAAGCATCTTACAGTGTTTCTAAGAATGTATGAGTCTAAGTCGACTATCAGGGGCCTATTTCACAGAACATACATCTCATACATTGTATGATTCTGACACTTTCGCTGTATGATTTCTGTTTCTTAGATTTGTTGTATTAGCCACTGTAATACAGCGTGTATCACCTAAAGCTTACACTGGAAATATGGGAAAGTTGTATGATTCTGTTTCATAGAAAAATATCATACACATCATACAGCAGTTTATTTCAAATTTGAACATATGTGCTGTATGAAATCACTTAAAACTGCTGTAGTCACTACTAAAATGAGTCTTCAAACGAGAAAAATGAAAAATGATTTTTGAATAATGAATGATTGTTCATCTTTTTTTTTTAAATTAGACATGTAGGAACAAGGAATGCTAGCTCGTCAAGACATTTTTATAAAAAATCATGTACTATTTGAAAAAAATCGTCTATATTATTAAAAAAATAACTGAATTAATCTCAATAATTTCGAAATCATATTTTTCTTCATTATTGAGGAACTCCATTATTTAGTTTTTTGTTCGTTTTGTATGGTGTCTGGGTTTAATTCACGACACTATTTAGTTTTCAATGAAATTTGTCAGTCAAAATTAAACGTCAAAATAATAAACATCATACAACAAAGAACATATCATACAATACTTCCAGTAGAATCTGTGAAACAGAAAATTGTATGATGTGTATAATGTATCACAGTTTTGTATGTTGTATGAAATGTATGTGATGTATGATTTGTGAAATAGGGTCTGCGAGTGTTTTTAGAGTTCAACAGGAGTAGTGGATGAAGTACAGTAGTCGAGGGAACCTAGAGACCAGACGCCAGAAGCGTGCGCCGCAGATTTGTTTTTCGCAATCTGACATACCTAGCGTATATGCACAGTACAGCCTCGAATATTGCAACACTCGATTTTTGTAACCAATATTTGACTTACATATTTTCGGTTCCTCCAATAAATCGAATTTCCAAATTTTTAAATTTTTAAATAATTAAATTTCCAATAACTTAAATATATACGCCTTAAAATATATACGAACATTTATTTTTATTATGTAACACCAAGAAGGAGCTTTGGAAGACACCATCAATCGTCTAGGCATATTTTCCGTACAGAAATGAAGTACCATAGAGATGGCCAACTTCACAGCTGATTGTCCCCTTGCCTATCGACGAATTTGAGTGACTTTTTGACGGTTATTCACGAAATTCTACTGGACGCTCGTTTTTTTTTACATGGAAAGAGTTCAGAAGCTTCAACCATCACACAACGTTGGAAAAAAGTTATCAGAACTCGTGATCATTTTGAGGAAGAAGACTGTGTTCCTTTATTTTTCATTCGGTATCAAATTTTGTCAGAAAGTGATTCTGATATCAAAATACAGGCAGCGATGACATCTCTGTATAGCTCTCCGAAAACTCTAACAAAATGTAGAAGCCCGTGAAGGAGAAGTGTCCGATGATAATGCCAAAATGGAGGTAATTGATAAACAGCCCAAGGTGAAATCAGAAGCCGTAATACAGTGTGGGAAAAAGAAAATGACCTAATTGTAGTCGATAGTTTTCTTGAATGAGAGTGGGCGTTCTCTGTTGCTTTGTGTGTGTTGTGTTGTTGCAGTGTTGTCCATGCGCTCTGCATGACCCAGCCATCTTAGACGTTGAATCCGTAGACGCATGACTAGGCTCATGCCGCTGTACAGCCCGTACAGTTCGTGGTTCAACCTTCTTCTCCAAAAACCATCAACGCAGATAGGACCAATGATTGAACGCAGAACTTTTCTCTCGAAAAGACCAAGTGCTTCTTCATCCGCTTTTGAGATTGTCCATCAAGGTATTATATAATGTTAACTTGGTCCTTCCAGAGAGGACTCTACCACTAAATTGCCTCTTGAGCCCAAAGAAACAGCGATTGGCAAGAGTAATTGCGCGTTTAATCTCGGTACTGGTGTTGTTCGTACTGTTCACTTGAGAGCCGAGGTAGACGAAGTCCTTCACTACCTCGAAGTTATACCTGCCTCTGGTGACGTTTTCGATGTCGTCGATGTTGTGCGTCCTTTCTCGATGACAGCATATACTTCGTTTTGCCCTCGTTCACCACTAAACCCATTTTGGCCGCCTCCGCTTCAATACCAGCAAACGCTTCATTGACGGCTAGCTGTGTTCGACCAATCACGTCAATGTCATCCGCGTATGCTAGCAGTTGTACGGACTTTTGGAAGATCGTGCCTCTTGTGTTAGCGAGTGAGTTCTGCACGATCTTCTCAAGAATTAGGTTGAAAAAGTCATAACATTTTATCTACTTGAAAACGACTTTTGAATTTAGGAACTATTTTTTTACATACACCAGGCTGACTTATAAAGTTTTTAACCATAACATAGTCTCCCACTTTGTATTCTTTGCACTTCCTGTACCTATACTTTGACATTTTACCACTCGGCCTCTTTGTTGAACACCAAAATGCAACTGGCTGAGACATGTGCCGATTCTTCTGTTAACTAAATTGTTCGGAGCAAACTGAATTTCTGGCAAAACTAAAGAAAGATCTGTTCCCGCACAGTTTGATTTAGCTATCATTGGAGATTGGAGATGGAGACTGCGACTTACCCTCTCTACTTGTCCATTCGCTTGAAGTGAACCGGTAACTACCTAGACATGTCTTAAGGGTTGACAATAATGCGCATGAGCTAGTGTCAAATGCGCATGCGTGAGTGACCGAATACCTATAATTGTCCTCGACGAATGATTGTGAAAATTTCGTCAAGCATGTGTGAATTTGGCAGATGGGATATTGTGTGCACAAACCACACAGAAGTTTCGTTAAGCATGAGCTAGTGCGAATTCCATCGCACCGCGCATATGCAAATTTAACAGATCAAAGGGAAAATATGAAAAATGGACAAATCAGCTGATATTGGATTATTATTCGTTTACACATACGTACATATGTAAACGAACTGAAAATGGGCAAATCTGATGATATTGAATTATAATTCGTGTACAGTGGACTCTCCATATCTCGAACTCTCTCTAAGTCGAACTTTTTCGCCATATTTAACATACATTTTCCCCAATTTTCCATACAAAAACCTCTCTCTAAGTCAAACTCTCTCTAACTCGAAACGATTATTGTATCCCGTGACAATTCGACTTAGAGGGAGTCCACTGTATATGAAAATAGAGAGAGAGACAAAAGAAATAGTTTCTCTTTTTTATAATTAAATGAAAAAAAAAATAAAACAAATTCGTGAAGAATTACAGACAGATGGATATGCGCGCATGTGCTGATTATGGCTACTCATGTGTTTTTCGCAAACATGTCGAAGCATTTCGTTAAAATGTGACACTAGCTCATGTCTCTTCATGCGCGTTATAGTCGGCCCTTTACATTATATTTTTCAAGAAAAATTCCGAATTCGTTAGAAGTAATGCAGTACCACAATCAGACACTACTACCTTTGGCCTATTATATAAATTTAAATAAGATCTTATTTATTGAAAAAAAAGTATGCAACCGTAAAATATGCAGGAAAAACCTAAGTTTTGTATTAAGTAAGAATTAAGTAAATGATTTTTTTTCTTTATTAAATAAGGATTCAGGATATTTTATTTATATTTATTGGGTAAGCTTTTGTAAACTGTTTAAAATATCTTTTCGATTATTGCAAATGGGCATGTTTTCATTACTTGCAATAATCGAAATTACCCTGTATTTTCCTGCACCAATTTTCACGAGTTGCATTTTATTTTTTGGCTTCATTAAACTCTGGTCCAAAGAATTCTCAAGCCCCTGCGTTACTAAATCCTTCTACACCACCTACGTCAGACCCCTCCTAGAATATGCAAGTCAAACCTGGTCTCCTCACTGCGACAATCACTCACAGCGTATTGAAGCTGTCCAAAGCAGATTCCTACGTTTTGCATTACGTGGTCTCCCGTGGTCTAATAACCATGCTTTACCACCCTACACTGACCGCCTACAGTTGATCGGCTTGCATACCCTAAAAAAACGCCGTGAAATAGCTGACACACTATTTCTTTACCAAGTTCTAATAGGAACTATTGACTCGCCCGGTCTTCTGGAAATGATTGCACTAAACGTCCCGTCACCTGTTCCCCTTTTCCGACCTCCCCTCCAACTACGGCCTGGAATGAGCCCATCTGTAGAATGTTGTGCCTAGCAAACTTATCCCTAAATGCTCTTGATTTTCACTCTTGAATTAAATCCATTAGAAATTCATTATTCACCTCTCCATAACTAGCCCTGCTTCCTTCACATGTTATACATATCTATTATATATTCTAAGCATATGTTAGTCTTTTAAGTTCAAGCTTGTACTAAGCGAAAGAAATTTGAATTAAAAATATGAATGAGCATGTGCATGCCGTCAGCAAATCTAAATTCTTAGGAACATACATTACATACACACATACATACCTACTTCCCCCTTTAAATGGGTTTAAAGTAGACCATTCTCGAAATTACTAATCGTTACTCCCGAACACGATGGAAAATCAATAACAGCTGGTGTATGATGTGATGACCTTCCAAACGTTACGAAATTTCTAGAAATGCACAGAGAAAGTTGTGCAAGAAAAATAGTGTAGGTTAACGACCAAAACAATAATATTGCATTGCAATGCACAAACTCTTTTCTATAGTCCAAGAGAGTAGACAAACTACACTCCCTTTGCATTCTCTTTTAAACCTAGTTATGTGATCTGAATTTGTTGGTTGAACAGATATTTTACTAAGAGCACGACCTACTCTTCAGATTACCAAACTATTTTACAGACCAGCAAAGAGAGAAGCCAAGTAACATCCAAGCACACTCTCTTTTAAATTAGTATATTTAAAGATAAAGAAATATTCTCTTCTCTAGCAGAGATTCTCCACTCCTCTTCCGACTTAAGAGCAGGATTTTTCCAACGTTCACATCTCTTATTAAACCAAGTTAAAAATAAAAGCAAACGGTGCTCTCTTCATCTACAACATTCCACAATTTTCGGGACTAAGCTTCTAGAAATATCTCTCTTCACACAAAATCATATAAATACTCGAGCTCGCTGTTCTTCTCTTCAGTATTTATTCAACCAACGAAGTGAAAGACATTTAGGAGGAGTGTTAAGCAGCAATTTGCTGAGTGCAAAACAAAGTGATAAGAAATATTTTCAGTCAAACAGTGAATTTACGAAGTTTAATAACTATAATCTGGAAATCAGACAGTAGAAAAGAAGTCAAGAGAATCATTTAATCTGAACATCTTTGTGGAAAGTGAACACAGAAACAGCATCAAAACAACATGCCAGCAATCGGTATTGACTTGGGAACCACCTACTCCTGCGTTGGAGTCTTCCAGCACGGAAAGGTGGAAATCATCGCCAACGACCAGGGCAACCGCACCACGCCCAGCTACGTGGCGTTCACAGATTCAGAGCGCCTCATCGGAGACGCCGCAAAGAACCAAGTTGCCATGAATCCCAAAAACACAGTCTTCGACGCAAAGCGGCTGATTGGACGCAAGTTCAACGACGAGAAGATCCAGGCTGACATGAAGCACTGGCCATTCAAGGTGGTGAGCGACGGAGGAAAGCCAAAGATCAGTGTGGAATTCAAAGGAGAGCAGAAGACGTTCGCGCCAGAGGAGATCAGCTCAATGGTGTTGACGAAGATGAAGGAGACAGCCGAGGCATACCTGGGCGAAACCATCCGAGATGCAGTCATCACAGTGCCAGCGTACTTCAACGATTCACAGCGCCAGGCAACAAAAGACGCCGGAGCCATCGCTGGAATAAACGTGTTGAGGATCATCAACGAACCAACAGCAGCCGCATTGGCATACGGACTGGACAAGAACCTCGCCGGGGAACGGAATGTCCTCATCTTTGACTTGGGAGGTGGCACATTTGACGTGTCCATCCTCACAATCGACGAAGGTTCCCTGTTCGAAGTGAAGGCCACAGCTGGAGACACACACTTGGGTGGTGAAGACTTCGACAACAGGCTGGTCAACCACTTTGCTGAGGAGTTCAAGCGGAAGTACAAGAAGGATCTTCGATCAAATCCCCGAGCTCTTCGACGTCTGAGGACAGCAGCAGAGAGGGCCAAGCGCACCTTATCTTCCAGCACAGAGGCAAGTCTGGAGATTGATGCGCTGTTCGAAGGAGTAGACTACTACACCAAAATTAGTCGTGCTCGCTTCGAGGAACTCTGCTCAGACCTCTTCCGCTCAACTTTGGACCCCGTTGAGAAGGCGCTGAAGGATGCCAAGATGGACAAGGCACAGATTCACGACATCGTGTTGGTTGGAGGTTCCACAAGAATTCCAAAGGTCCAGAGCTTGCTGCAGAACTTCTTCTCTGGAAAATCCCTCAACTTGTCCATCAACCCCGATGAAGCAGTTGCCTACGGCGCCGCAGTTCAGGCAGCCATCTTGAGTGGAGACACAAGCAGCAAAATTCAAGACGTCCTCCTGGTCGACGTGGCTCCCCTGTCACTCGGCATCGAAACAGCCGGAGGCGTGATGACAAAGCTGATCGAGCGCAACAGCAGAATCCCGTGCAAGCAGTCGAAGACATTCACCACATACGCCGACAACCAGCCGGCAGTCACCATCCAGGTGTTCGAAGGGGAGCGGGCGATGACGAAGGACAACAACCTCCTGGGAACATTCAACTTGACTGGCATTCCTCCGGCTCCACGAGGTGTTCCGCAGATTGACGTCACCTTTGACTTGGACGCGAATGGAATCCTGAACGTGACCGCCAAGGAGATGGGCTCTGGCAATACGAAGAACATCACGATCAAGAACGACAAGGGTCGCCTCTCACAAGCTGAAATCGACAGAATGGTTAGTGAGGCGGAGAAATACCAAGAGGAAGACGAGCGACAGCGCCAGAAGATTGCAGCCCGCAACAGTTTGGAGGCATACGTGTTCAACGTGAAACAAGCTGTGGAACAAGCCGGCACCAAACTTCCGCAGTCGGACAAGGACCAGGCCCTGCAGCACTGTAACGAGACCATCAAGTGGCTGGACAACAATACAACCGCCGAGAAGGACGAGTACGAGCACAAGATGGAGGAGCTCACCAAGATCTGCAGTCCCATCATGACAAAAATCCACACCGGTGGTGCAGGCGCACCCAATTGCGGACAGCAGGCAGGCGGCTTCGGCGGAGGCAGCTACAAGGGACCAACCGTAGAGGAAGTTGACTAAGCTGTCACAGACGGTCTCATTCCCTCATAACATTATTTTCTAAGCTTAGTTCCTGAAGTTTATTTGATTTACATTAAATCACAGTTAAATTGGTTTAATGACTGTATATGTTAAGTTGTTAAGTTGCTTAGCTTTAAACAATAAAATTATTTTTAATTTATTTTTTTAAAACGAAAAAAAGGCATTTTCCTTTCTCTTTCAAATGTTGCTAAGTTAGTAGGCATTTTTTTACTGGGATCGTTGGTCGTTGGAGTCTGGGTTTTCGTCAAGACAACGGGGGTTTTAGAATTCTATAGCCACCTATTAAGGTTGGATCTTATTATGGCTGGCGAACCTTCGATATTCAGAGCTGTCGAGAAAACGAATCGTGAACATTTGAACTTTAATTTGAATTGTGCTCATTAACTGACAATTTCCATGCTCAATAAAATTATAAAATTCACAAAAATGATAAGCATGGATGATATTCACCCCTACTTTATAAAGATTTTACTTCCAATCACTTCCCTACATCACCCATAAATTTAATATTGTAATCATGACATCAACATATCCTGACCTTTGGAAAAAAGCAAAGATTATCCCTGTTCCAAAGAAAACAAACCAGTCTGAATATCGGCCAATTGCAATTCTCCCGTTTTTGTTGAATCTATTATCAGTCGAATGATTAGAGATCACATTGAGGGACAAAATCTCTTGAATCCTCCACAATTAGGATTTCGAAAAGGACATAGCTATGTTACAGCATTGCTTAAAGTAACCGACGACATACGAAAAGCTGTTGACGGAGACAAAACAACATTAATAGCTTTACTTCACTTTTGGACAGTGTTAATCCGTCAATACTTTTTCACAAACTGTCCACCCAATTTAACTTCAGTACTCCCACTATTAAATTAGTATTCTCTTATCTTACTACCGTGTTCATGCTGTGTTTTATAACTCGAAACTGTCGTCTTTTTGTGATGTCCACACCGGGGTACCTCAAGGTTCTATTATCGCTCCGATATTGTTCTCAATGTTATGCAGATGATGTTCAAATTTACTTAAGTTTTCCTTAAGGTATGGTTGAAGATTCAGTTGTCCAAATAAAACGAGGATTTGAGCTCTTTACGAAGTGGTCCGAAGAAAATGGTCTCATGCTTAATCCTGACAAAACCAAAGGCCCCTATTGCGAGTTTCGACTATCGACTGCTTGTCGACAAATTTATGGACTTATATCACTTTTGGTCGATAGATAGTTCTATTACTGTGAATAAAAAAGTTCATACTGTGAATATTTTACAATTTGACAGCTAAAACTGCAATTGTTAATACATTTTTCAAAGGATATTGTTTTGTTTACGTAAATATTAATTATTAAATTTGAATAAAATATTGAAAAGTGTGGAGTAATAAAACAAAACATTTAATGGAATCAGTTGTGTGAATGGGACGAAGAAATTTCAAGTGATTTCCTTGAAATTGCACGTAAAAGGAGCCGTCTAAGGGCTTCTTCTATCCTTTGGAAATATCCGACAAACTGTAAGTAGGTTCATTAATAATTCAGTTTATTTACTAATTATATATTCGTTACAGTTTTCTGATTTACTGTCTAAAAAGGCATTCAAAGGCCTTCTCGATGAAAAAGAACCTCTGATGAAATACATGCTAATCAACACATATGTACCTAATATCATCAAACTTGCGAAAACTCTGTGATTACTACAAAAAAAAGTGCCGGCAATGAATTTCGAGTTAGTTTAGTGTAAGCAACTGCATTTTCTGTATTAAAAGAAAATCCTGTATAAAAAGAAAATAAATCGTCTCTCAACACGTTCTTTGTTATCTGCAAACTAAAAATAGTGAGGTACGTTGTTTACATCCTAGGAGACACCGATGTCTAGATTTCTCTTCTAAAATGTATGGACTTTCCACTAAAATCTTCAATTGCTTCTTATTCGCTATAATCGCTTGACATAACAAAAACGCAAACGATTTGCCGGAATATACTTCTATTTACAGACGAAAATTCTTAGTCGAAAACCAGCGGCCACGAATTTGCAATCGCTAAAAAACTGCTGCCAAGTCGACAACTATCGACTGCGAACGACATTCGCAATACCAAACTTCAGAATCGATATTCGACAGTCGACAACGAGATTATCAGTCGATAGTCGACACTCGCAATAGGGGCCAAAGTAATTCCATTTTCAAAACACCATCCCTCCCTTTTAAACTTACCCGCCATAGAACTAAACTCTCCAGTCGAATATGTAACCTATTTAAAAATAGTGAACCACCATGGACTGACCACATAGACAGTGTAGTATCAAAGGTATAAGCGGCTCAAGAGGTTTATCAATTAGCAGATTTATACTCCCAATCAATGTTAAATTTAAACCCTGTTGGCAACGCCCTTCACCCGAGAAACAAAATGAAACGAAACAATGACAGCTAACGAACTTTCAAAATTCCTTTTAAATTCATTCGATTCGTAGCGTCGCCAACTGACATATCTGAGCAAGCGAACTAAATTTGTAACTCTTCTTGATATATTAATTGAATAAATAAAAATTTTATTTTATATAAAAATTTTATTTTATATATATATTAATTGAATAAAAAAAAAGCGGGTTTCTTTGTTTAACAAAAGTCCCAATTTAAACCTATGGCTGTGAACTGTTTTCTGACTGTGATAATCTCTCTCTGCAAAAACTGTTAAAAGCAATCAATGCGACAGCACGGTATGTCTTTAACCTTCGAAGATTTGATTACGTCTCCGACCAACGTCGCATTCTCCTTGGATGTGAATGGGAAACATTACTAAATTATAGAACATGCATTCTACTCATCAAAAACAACCTACATATTTTTATGTAGGTTTGTAGGATTACTTTCTGTCGATCTACTCGTAATATAACGCTGAAAACTTGTATTCATGCATGCTTATCATCGCGCAGGCATTTTTTCATTCATGCTGTACACCTATGGAATCATCTACATACCTTCACAGGTACGATTCAAGACCGAGTACACAAAATTTTGTTCAGCTTATTTCTCTTACTTGTCTAACTTAAACTGAAATAATTTCCATAAATTTATTCGAAATTTGGTTGCACGTATATTTATTCTTAATATTGCGGAATTATGCTCTCACATTTATATTTTTAATTATTTTAAACTGTAAAATGAAACTATCACCCCAATTACTAGTGTCAAAAAATAAACGGTTAACGATACTCATCAACAAAATTGACTCGTTGGTATTGTGGTTGTCAATTATCAGTGAACGATTGATAGTTACCAAATTTGCACTGTGAATGGAGCCAAGGTGGTATTGTGAGTGTCACTTGAGATCAATTTTGTTGATAAATGTCAATTTATCATATAAACAATGGTAGAGGCTTCGAAAAAATGGTCATTACAATGCAAATATACATATAAATTTAATATATATAGACTAGTTGTTTATTTGTATATTATACTGTAAGACCCTTTCGAAAAAATATACTAAATATACATGGTTAAACTTCATCCACTTCGGTCAAATATGTTCTTCGAGTACGTTAAAAACTTCTTTCAGCACCAGAGACACAGTTGACTGCGCAAGGTCAATGGAATGTTCATTCCCAAGGCTGATGTAGATCTTACAGCCAGTTTCCCTTCCAATTCAGTCAACAGATAAGAAAATACTGCCTTCCATAAACGGAAGTTTTTTTACAAAACTGAAAAGGAACAGCCATAAAATATTTTTTTTATTGAGGAAATATGCACCTATGTACATAGTATTCTCCAATTCGAGAGGGTTGGAAGCATCCCTTAGTTGCCTTCTCCTGCTCAAAATTTCCAGAAATCTTGAATCCTTCTTTATTTTATCTAAGATCATTTAAACAATTTCCGACGAAAACCCTACTCAAACAAAACGCATAAACAAACAAATGCAAATTTCTGCGGTTTTAGCTGTCAAATAAATGTCTCAGTCAAAACAGTCAACTTATTCACAATAGCCAGAAATTTTATCAACCGAGTTACACAATACCAAAATTTGTTTGGATTCACAAATTTATCAATCATCAATTGATTGGTATTTGACACTCGCAATAGGGGTGTATGTACGTCACTTTCACTATATTTATCCAACGTTATACTCTAAGCCCTGTACTTCTTAAAGAATATAATATTCTTAATGTACAGCGATACTAATCGATAAATGAAAAAAAACAAAGATTTGTTTTGTTGAAGAAAATTTAATCTACAGAAAAAAGGAAGAATGGCTTCGACTGGGCAAGAGTATACTACAATGCATTGGAACTCCCTATTTAGTTCATTAAGTTACATGCCACTTCGACTGAATAAGGAAATGTTTCTTTTCGTCTTAATCAAATTGGAAGGTTGCAATGGAAATGCAAGAACCTCCTCTAATTCCTGCTGTAATGAAATTAGCTCTTGCCCTAAAATATTTTGTTTTTGGGCGTTATTAGAGCAGCGTAAGAAATGATCTCGACAAAACTCGGTTTCCTTAGTACTGAAAGACAGTTGAAGGCAAACTACGTCCAACCGAGATAAATTGAGACATGTCTACGAATGAGAAATAATTCCTCTTACCTATGGCAAGTCGAACGAAAAATTCGTCAAATGGTGCAAATTGGTATCGGCATTCGCCTCAAATGTCAGAAACTAGGCATACTGCAAAATCACCCCATTTCGGTTGGTGAATGTTTACGGAAATTCTTGTTTCTTATGTCAGACTCAGACCTTAACATTGCCATCTCCTTGAAGCTTCCTGACCACTGTAGCGTCTTCCTGGCAGAAACCATTGCGATAAGAGGCACTGTCCTGGCTCTAGAGCAATGTAATATCCAACAGAGATATTACTGTCTGTTCGGACAGTCAAGCCGTAATTATGTCCCTGGAAAATGTCATGTTTAGTTGATAAACACCCTTGTAGGTTGTACCTTAACGAGACGGCCGAGAATTTTAACATACACACTTTGTGGGTGTGACATTGTGATATACCGGCTATTTGCAAGGCCGATGAACTCGCTAATTGTGGTACTTCCTCCGCTCTAACAATTGGAGTTCCACCTCCGATGCCAAGCTCTACAGCCTATTAACTACTCAAGACACATGGAAACTTCTAGAAGTCATCACATGCCTTAAAAAAAAGAAAATATGGCCATCTTTGAACCTCACACGACCACTCAATCTGCTTAGACTTAGCTGATCTTCACTCAGGACGATCATCGGTGTGAAAACCGGACATAGTGCAATTGGCATTCATTCCCACAGGATAGGTTTCTCTCCTAACGATTGCTGAAGCACCAAGGATGAAGAGGAGGTGGAAATCCCACATCCCCTACCCTGCATAATCGTAGATACTTGCACCAGTGTTATTATGATACTTACTCATCATATCCCTAGCATTGTTTTGATTATGTATTGAGGTTCAAAATTTGGTCTGTGAGACGTTAAAATTGAAATTTTAAAATACCGGGATCCAAAGAGGTTATAGCTTAAACAATGCCACCAGTTATGGGACTTATCAGATTTGTTTCCACAAAACACAGTGAATATTGAAGATATTTATGTATAGTAGATGGAATTTATAGGCGAATGAAAAGTAATAGAAACGACTGATGATGAAAATGTGCCTTAATGGAATTTCTTTTTTTTCTGTTTACGGTCCCTTGTTCTCAGCAAAAAGGACACCATGAGCATGAACGGATGGAGAAAATTATTCAGTAAATGAGATCGACCTACAAAATGGTGCCGACAAAATAATAAGACCGGTGCACGTGATTTTAATTTTTGGTTTGTGTCGGATTATTTTTTATTTTATTTTTGAAGTAATTTTGAATGCCCCACAGCCATCAAAATATCAAATGCCAAAGGCCAAAGGTCCACCACGAAAACATTGCTAAATTATGATATCAAAATCAAAGGTCTGCCCATGAAAAGCCTCTTCAAATCAGCTACAGAGATTATGGTTTAACTAAACTTACTAGTCTAATCCCCAATAATACAAAAAAAACTACTTGAAGAACAAAATTTCTTCGGAAGATGTAGCCCAGAGTAGCGCCGGTTATTACCAAAAGCGCATGAAAATAATAACTTAATAATAATAATAACAAAAAGCAAAAAAAAATAAAAAATATTCGGTGAAACAAAGGTGAATTTGGATCTGATGGTCAAAGGTAGATACTGCATCAGAAAAATGCAGCATACAGACTTCTGTAGCTGAACATATTCATTCATATTCATATATCATATCTTCTTCTTCTTTATTTGGCGCTACAGTTCGGGGTGGACATGGGCCTCAACCCACAAGCCTCTCCAACTAGCACGGTCTTTGGCCAGCTGTCTCCAGTGTCGCACGCCAAGTTGGTTGAGGTCCTTCTCCACCCGGGTGCGCTACCTTAAACGCGGGCGTGATCTGTTGCGTTGTCCCACGGGTTCGGAGTCGAAGACTCTCCGGGCCGGAGCTGAGTTGTCCATACACTCTTCATGGCTTAGCCATCTTAGACGTTGGATCGTCAACGCAAACAGGACCAAAGATCGCACGCAGAGCTTTTCTCTCGAAGAGACCAAGGCCTTCCGTACGCGCCGTGCAGCAGGACTGGGATGATCAAGGTCTTGTATGAAATTGGCTTCGTTTGGTCCTTCGAAAGATGGCTCTACTACCATAGGAACAGCGATTGGCTAGAGTTACTCTGCGTTTGATCTCGGTACTGATGTTGTTTGTGCTGTTTACTTGACTACCTCGAAATTATAGCTGCCCATTGTGACGCTCTGTCCAAGACGTCGATGTGTGCGTCCTTTCTCGATGACAGCATGTACTTCGTTTTGCCCTCATTCACCGCTAGACCCATTTTAGCCGCCTCCACCTCAATGCCAGCAAACGTCTTATTGACGGCTCGCTGTGTTCTGGTAATCACGTCAATGTCATCCGCGTATGTTGTAACAGTTGTACGGACTTCTGGAAGATCGTGCCTTTAGTGTTGGCGTGTAAGTCTTGCTCGATCTTCTCGAGGATGATCTTAAAGAAGTCACATGACAGTGCGTCGCCTTGTCTAAAACCGTTTTTGGCATTGAAGGTATCGGTGAGTTCGATACCGACCTTGATGGAGCAGCGAAAATTCTCCATCGTCATCCTGCACAACCTGACGAGTTTGGCAGGAATGTCAAAACTAGACATGGCGTTGTATAGCTCGGAAAGTAGCGAACGTTTGACTTGCCATCGATAGTTGGGGTCTCGCCACCCACCATATAATCTTGTGCGCTTGTAAGCCATACAGCAGAACTTGCAACATATAGGTCTTATATAGAGATAGTTATGTCCTTCAAGAAGGGACTTTGCCCAATTCCGAAGACACGGGGATTGGCAGTATCTATATGTTATTGATATCAACATCAGTTTGACGACTTCAACGCCGTCTATGACAGCGAGCATAGAGACTGTGTAAACTCATTACTAGTTTTGACATTCCTGCCAAAGCAGTCAGGTTGTGCAGTATAACGACGGAAATCAGCGCTGCTCGATCAATGTCGGTAACAAACTCACAGAGAATTGCAGTATCAAAAAATGATTTACAGTGGACTCCCCCTAAGTCGAATTGTCACGCGATATCATACTCTGTTCGAGTTAGAGAGAGTTTGACTTAGAAAGAGGTTATTGTATGGATATTTGAGGGAAATGTATGTAAAATATGGCGAAAAAGTTCGAGTTAGAGAGAGTTTCGAGTTAGGGAGAGTTCGACTTAGGGAGTGTCCACTGTATATCCCTACTACCGATGGCGAGTCGAATGTTCGCCTGCTACCGAACTGTTAGGCGAATGTAGAAAGCCGAGCTATTACGGTTCGCGAGTTTCTCAATTCGCTTGAATTTCACTATTGCCACCGTGACAATGAAAAAAAATAACATATGTAAAACGTCAAATGATATTTGTTGGTTCATTCTCGTCTGGAATTTGAGCACATAATATGTTTTAAAGTAAAATGTTCAACCCGATTTTTTATTTAAACAGAATAAATAGTGATAAAAATACGTAATTCGTGTATCCTAGTTTATTTCTACATATTTGCGACTCTATTTCTGAGTGTGTGTCAGTTTGTTGACGAAAGTTTGCATTGTTAACCAGACCTGAAAACGACAAAATGGTATAAAACATTGCACATTTTGTTAAAAATCGTACCTTATGTATATTCTTTTCCACCGCATACAGGTGGTTCGAGTGCGATCGCAAATGTGTCCCGATCTCTGAATTTTTTTGTTTACTACCGACATTAGCGATGTCTGCATTTGCTACCATCAATTGCACCAGTTACCGGAATTTAAAACGAATTATTAAAATCAATTCATTTCATGTCGTACTTTTTATTTTTCGCCATATCAATAAATTTTTTACTTATTTGTTGTTTAATTTGTGTTTTTTGTACACTTCGTCCATGTGTCGCCAAATATTTCCATTCGCATGTTTCTGACATAAGAATCACGAATTTTTGCGAACATTCGCGAACTGTAATATGGTGATCTTCAAGTTCACCTAGTTTCTGACACTTGAGGTGATGGCGACCTGCGCGACTCGCGAATGGTAATACTAATTTTTACCACTTGCGGAATTTTTCGTTTGACTCGCCCTCGGTAATAGGGGTATACACTCTGGAATCAATGATGTAGTTCTAACCACCAGTGGCATATGAATGATGTCTTATTTAGTCTGATTTATCTTACAAACCGCAACGAAAGATGAATAATATATTAAAATCCGCCAACCGTAATATGGTGATCAGAAATGAATTATTACAGAGATAACCGACGTCACAGCTGTTTGCCTCCTAGTCCATCTCTGAATTTGAGTACTTTTTTGACAGATATTCATGAATTGTTGACGGTTATTCATGAAATAACGCGAATGCCGTCCACTGATTGGTTATTAAAAACTGTTGTCAAACATTTTACGGGGCAAGAGAGATAGAAGTCGGGCATCTCTGTAATACTTAATTTCTGGTGGTGATTTTGCAATTCGCATAGTTTCTGACAATCAAGGCGAATGCGATCTGCGTGAATCGCGAATGGTAATACCAATTTTCACGATTTGGCAAATTTTCGTTCGACTCGCTATCGGTACTAGGGGTATTAAGCAATGCAACGGACTGCCATGTGACTTATTCAATATCCTTCTTGAGAAGATCATGCTGAACTGGAAGGTCACACTGGAGGTAGTATATTCCAGAAGTTAACTGTGAGGATGCTCTTGATGCGCGCAGAGAGCAGCTAATGAGGCGCTTGGCAGTATTGAAACTGAAACGGCAAAAGGGATCTAGATAGACAAAAACAAACCTCTTGAAAGACAACTTCGACGCCTTGGACAGAGTGTCACAGTGACCAGCTACGTGTATGTATGTACATACATATCTACAAATGTATGTACATTCATGCTCATACAATTAAGGCACATATGCGATAAGGAAGTACTTGCCGTAGCAATTGCTACTTTTGAAATGAATGAACCTGAAATGTGTTAAAACTGCTAAAGAGCAAGAAAATAGATTATCAATATGTACAGTGGACAGTATAACCAATAATAACCCAAACAAAGAGAATAAGGCGGAACGGCGACAGTAGATGTGAGACAACAGGTACTTCATTATCGCATATGTGGCTTAATTGTATGAGCATGAGTGTATGTATGCACCTTTATTCCCGTTTTATTATTTATTGTAACACTTCTGGTCTTCATTCACATCATTCGACATACTGTGAACAATCGCACTCTGAATGAACGTGACTAATTAGAACGTCACACACCAGGTGTAATTTTATCACAGGAAATATGAAAATTCGATGTAAAAATAAACGCACAGAATTAGCAAATCTATTTTAAACATTTGCCTCTTTGGTCATTCGTCGACCATCTAGAAAATTCTTCACTCTTGCGTTCAGAAATGCGGATGGACATGGAAATCCCATCCAACGACACGAATTTTCTAGAAAACAATTTCAAGAGACTGATGTGGGATAGGTCAGTAACCAAAGAAATAACATTGCCATTTGAAAACAAACTCTTCTAAAGAGAAATTAAAAGAGAGACACCGTCACCGAATGTCGAACGATTTCCCCAACCCCTATTGAAGTAGGAAAGAGCATTTAATGTGGATTCTCTTTTTCATCTCTTGAGATATCAATCAGTGCTTTCTTTTTCTACAATCTTCCACAGGCTTCCAGACTGAACTTCTAGAAATTTCTCTCTTCACACAAAATCATATAAATACTCGCGCTCGTTGCTCTTCTCTTCAGTATTTATTCAACTAACGAAGTGAACAACATCGAAGGAAAGAAAGAAAGTGTTAAGCAGCAATTTGCTGAGTGTAAAACCAATTGAAAAGAAATATCTTTAGCGAAACAGTGAATTTAAGAAGTTCAATAACTATAATCTGAAAATCAGTTGAACAGTTGAAAGCAAGTAAAGAAAATCTGTTAATCGAACATCTTTGTGGAAAGTGAACGCAGAAACAACAGCAAAACAAGATGCCAGCAATCGGTATTGACTTGGGAACCACCTACTCCTGCGTTGGAGTCTTCCAGCACGGAAAGGTGGAAATCATCGCCAACGACCAGGGCAACCGTACCACGCCCAGCTACGTGGCGTTCACAGATTCAGAGCGACTCATCGGAGACGCCGCAAAGAACCAAGTTGCCATGAATCCCAAAAACACAGTCTTCGACGCAAAGCGACTGATTGGACGCAAGTACGATGACCCGAAGATTCGAGAGGACATGACGCACTGGCCATTCAAGGTGGTGAGCGACGGTGGAAAGCCAAAGATCGGCGTTGAGTTCAAGGGCGAACAAAAGAGATTTGCTCCAGAAGAGATCAGTTCAATGGTGTTGACGAAGATGAAGGAGACGGCGGAGGCGTACCTAGGCGAGTCAGTCAGAGATGCAGTGATCACAGTGCCAGCGTACTTCAACGACTCTCAGCGCCAAGCAACCAAAGACGCCGGAGCCATCGCCGGGCTGAACGTGTTGAGAATCATCAACGAACCAACAGCAGCTGCCTTAGCCTACGGACTGGACAAGAACCTCTCCGGTGAACGAAATGTCCTCATCTTCGATTTGGGAGGTGGCACATTCGACGTGTCCATCCTAACAATCGACGAGGGTTCCTTGTTCGAAGTGAGAGCTACAGCCGGCGACACACACTTGGGTGGCGAGGACTTCGACAACCGGCTGGTCAACCACTTGGCAGACGAATTCAAACGCAAATTCAAGAAGGATCTTCGATCAAACCCTCGTGCCCTTCGTCGCTTGAGGACAGCAGCAGAAAGAGCGAAACGCACACTCTCTTCGAGCACAGAAGCAACCATCGAGATCGACGCCCTGTTCGAGGGAGTCGACTTCTACACAAGAGTCACCCGAGCACGCTTCGAGGAACTGTGTGCAGACCTCTTCCGTGCAACACTGGAACCCGTCGAGAAAGCACTGAACGACGCGAAAATGGACAAGAAACAGATCCACGACATCGTGCTGGTAGGAGGATCTACGAGAATCCCGAAAGTGCAGAACCTCCTCCAATCGTTCTTCTGTGGAAAGTCGCTCAACTTATCCATCAACCCCGACGAAGCAGTTGCCTACGGAGCCGCAGTCCAGGCAGCTATCCTGAGTGGAGACACGAGCAGCAAGATTCAAGACGTTCTCCTGGTCGATGTGGCGCCGTTGTCCTTGGGCATTGAAACCGCGGGAGGAGTCATGGCCAAGGTAGTCGAACGCAACTGCAGAATACCATGCAAACAAACGCAGACTTTCTCCACGTACGCCGACAACCAACCGGGCGTCACAATCAAGGTGTTTGAGGGCGAACGTGTGATGACGAAGGACAACAATCTCCTTGGAACATTCGACCTCTCAGGCATTCCACCAGCGCCAAGAGGAACACCCCAGATTGAGGTCACATTCGACCTGGACGCCAATGGTATCCTGAATGTTTCCGCTAAGGAGACGGGCACCGGCAACACCAAGAACATCACAATCAAGAACGACAAGGGCCGGCTTTCACAAGCCGATATCGATAGAATGGTCAACGAAGCGGAACGGTTCCAAGAAGAGGATGAGAGGCAGCGCCAGAAGATCGCAGCCAGAAACAGTCTTGAAGGCTACGTGTTTGGAGTGAAACAAGCCCTTGAACAGGCTGGGGACAAGATCAGCCAACAAGAGAAGGAAACAGCGCGGAATGTCTGCGATGAGACCATCAAGTGGCTGGATGCGAACTCACTGGCGGACAAGGAGGAGTACGATGATAAGATGAAGCATGTGTCAGGAATCTGCAGTCCAATAATGACGAAGATCCACAGTGGAGGAGCAAGTGCTGGTGCGCAAGGTTGTGGCCAACAAGCTGGCGGTTTCGGTGGACGACCAGGACCAACTGTTGAGGAAGTTGATTAAAGTTTATAGAGGCTAGAGGTTCAGATGAGAGATTCCAGAGACTGTGGCATTTAGAGGCATATCCATCACACTAATTGTAGAAATTATAATTTAAGGAAATAAATTAAGTCAAAAATTAAATTATAAACAAATATGTTTTACTTTAATTTTGGGTTGGATGTGCATGACTGAGTTCCCCTTTGAAAAATGTGGTCGAAAAAAATATATCTTCTTGGTAGCACATTAGATATTTGCTTTCATTTTTGGTGAAGTCTTGGAAATTTGGATCATGTCTTCACCCCTCGTACTACGGTCGGCGAGTCGAACGAAGATTCGTCAGATGTTGAAAATTGGTATTACCACGCGCAGATGGCATGTCAGAAACTATACGAATTGCAAAATCACCATCAGGAATGGAGTATTACAGATACCCGACTTCTACTCTCTCTCTTGCCCCGTAAAATTTTTGACAACTGTTGCTTATAACGTGTTCTTAAACCAAATTGACCAATCAGAGGACGGCGTTTGCGTTATTTCATGAATAACCGTCAAAAATTCATGAAAATCCGTCAAATTCGTCGATGTACTAGGGGGCAATCAGCTGTGAATTCGGATGTCTCTGTAATACTTCATTTCTGATCACCATATTACGGTTGGTGGATTTTAATATATTATTCATCTTTCTTTGCGGTTTGTAAGATACTTCAGGTTTAATAAGACATCATTCAGATATGCCACTGGTGGTTATAACTACATCATTGACTCCAGGGTTTATTCCCCTATTAACGACGGCGAGTCGAACGAAAAATTCCGCAAGTGGTGAAAATTGGTATTACCATTCGCGAGTCGCGCAGGTCGCCTTCACCTCAAGTTTCAGAAACTAGGTGAACTGCAAGATCACCATATTACGGTTGGCGAATATTCGCAAAAATTCGTGATTCTTATGTCAGAAACATGCGAATGGAAATATTTGGCGACACATGGACGAAGTGTACAAAAAACACAAATTAAACAACAAATAAGTAAAAAATGTATTGATATGGCAGAGAATAAAAAGTACGACATGAAATGAATTGATTTTAATGATTCGTTTTAAATTTGGGAAACTGGTGCAATTGATGGTAGCAAATGCAGACATCGCTAATGACGATAGTAAAACAAATCCAAAGAGAACATCGGGACACATCGCATTTTAACCACCTATATGTGGTGGAAAAGAATATGAATAAGGTAAGATTTTTGACAAAATGTGAATTGGTTTATACCATTTTGTTCTTCTTCAGATCTGGTTAATAAACTCAAAAAGAAATAACCACAATGCGAACTTTCATCAAAAAAAAACTGAAACACACTCAGAAATAGAGTCGCAAATATGTAGAAATAAACTAGGATACACGAATTACGTATTTTTATCACTATTTATGGAACTATATTGGAAATAAACATTTTACTTTGAAACTTATTATCTTATGTGCTCAAATTCCAGACGAGAATGAACCAACAAAAATCATTTGACGTTTTACATATGTTATTTTTTTCATTGTGATGGTGGCAATAGTGAAATTCAAGCGAATTGAGAAACTCGCGAACCGTAACAGCTCGACTTGCTACATTCGCCTAAAAGTTCGGTAGCAGGCGAACGTTCGACTCGCCATCAGTAATAGAGGTAGTAAGCTGGCAGCATATTTAAGGTTCTTGGATGAGGGTGGATATCAGGTTCAGTCAAGGACTTTGATGTTGGAATGACACAACCGAAAGTTTCAGTAGTTCCCTCCGAGAATCTTAATAAAATTGAAGAATAAGTATGTTCAAAGTTGATAAATTTAACCATGAGCGAAGAAGAAAGCGGGAGGAAATATTGTATTGAAGGTCTTTCTTTGATTTTTGTGCATTTAAAATCTTACACTTACTTTTTGTTGCAGCAAATTATCTTTCCTCCTAGAAATCCGCAACTAATTAAATTTGGATTGGAAATCTCACAAAATTTATGCGGTCCGAATGAGTTGCGTTTTCCATAAAAGCATTTTGGCCGCACTACCTTACCAACATCTGCGCACTTTCTCGATTACGTTTTCAATTCGTGATAGGTACCTGTGTGTTGGACATATACTTTTTTTTTTTTTTTTTGTATTTCATAAGCTTTATGTTTATTGGCTAGTGTGAATAAAAACTGAGTGTGAGCATTTCCTCAGCATTTTTCGATTCATCACTTTCAGACAGTTTTGAATGGAGTCATTGACAGGCAAAAAAGACCACGGACCAGCAAGGACAAATAGGGACACCTCCCGGAATACATCCAAGCTATTTACGCTCATCGACAGCGGCTTCGAAAGCGCCTCCAAAGGATACTTCAGCGGACATGGAACATGGAGAACGAAGAGTACAGAGCCATCCACTCGCAGCTCAAATGCACTAACGTCATGTTCCAGCGAGCGGTAAAGAATTTTCAAGACGAAGACCTACGAAGAAGACTGGAGAACATCAAACCAGGACCAGATGCCTTCCGTAAAATGCGGCATATAGTTGGGAAAAGCAAAAAATTGCCACAGACAATCACGAAGAACGAAATCACTCTTACAACGGACGAGGAGAAAGCGGAAGCCTTCGCTACACACTTCCAATGTAACTTCAAGGAGAGACCACCAGTCCATCTGCCAGATTTCATCAGCGAAGTTGAAACACGGGTGACCACCATTTCAGATCTGACCAGTAGCATCTCATTATTCAATGAGGCCAACACTTCTGTTGACCCAACGAGCGGTGAGATGTTCACGAATATTGAGGAAGTCAGAAGCATAATCCATCATGGTAATGCAAAGAAATCGTCTGGTAATGACCAGATTTCCAACTTCTTACTAAAGAAGTTACCAAATCTGGCACTATTACTGTTGACGATTATATTCAACAACTGCATAAACAACAGCTACTTCCCAAATACTTGGAAAGTAGCTAAAGTGGTCCCGGTCCCAAAGAAGCTGAACCGATATCGCGTGGATGGTTATCGACCTATCGCCTTGCTTTCTTGTATAAGTAAGGTCATGGAGTCGATAATGCTCAGAAGAATTAACACAGTCAGCGAAGAGCGCTTTATACTGCCGTCGTTCCAGTATGGATTCAGGCCTAAGCATGGTACAATCCACCCATTGCTTAGGCTGCATAGTGACGTCACCCGAGGCCTTAATAAAAAGGAAACGACAGTCGCATGTCGGCTTTCGATACGGTTTGGATCAAAGGACTCATCTTCAAGCTCATGAGTTTTGGATTTCCTACATATCTGGTAAGACTCATATATAATTTCCTCACTAATAGAATCTTCTTTGTCCAGGTAAACACTGTCAGATCAGCAGTGAAGTGTATCAACGCGGGAGTACCACAAGGATCGAGGATGGGGCCCGCCCTGTTTAATCTATACACCGCAGACCAGCCAACCAACGCAAGTGGAAGCAATACACTCTTGTATGCCGATGACTCTATTACGTACGCTACTTCCCTCTCACCGGAGATAGCCACAAGAAGAGTAGCACATAACATCAGCCAACGATGGGACGACAACATCAAGTGGGGACTGAAAATAAACAGCGAAAAGTCTATACTCATGTGCTTCAGAACACCAGCAGCAGACATACGAGGAAGCAGGGGCAGGACACTGGTCAGAAGATGCAGCAATCTTAAGATAACTCTTCCGGACAACACAACGATTACTCCAACGCAGAACACAAAATATCTGGGTATTTCGTTCAACGAGAGGTTCAGATTCAATAACCACGTGGATGCTATCCTCAAACGGGCAGCTTTTGCCCTACATCTGGTACATCCACTGCTCCGGAGAAGAACTGGTCTTACACAGAAGACCAAGGTGCTTATCTACAAGCAACCCATAAGACCAGTTATAACCTACGGATGCCCGATCTGGTACACCATAAACCCCACAGCAATGGAGAGAATCTGTCTTTTTGAACGGAGGATCTTAAGGATGTGCACCGGTCTCCACAGAGACCCTTCGACACTGAAGTTCATCCCGACCAGAAGAATCTACGAAGAAGCAAAGATCTTGCCAATAGACAAATACGTGATTCAACTATCAAGAAACCTACTAAATAATATTTGCAGTCATCCAAATGAAGACATACAAGAGCTGCAACGACTGCCACTCGATCGCAGTCACCGCTACCTTCACGCAACTGCAATCACACACCCTGGATTTGATGATCTATTCAATGACGACTCCACGCAGTTCTACAAAAAGAACAACACAGGACACTACAGAGGATAGTCCCCTCTGAAAGTATCTTTTCATCTATCCTTTCTTCCTCTTACCCCCTTTTTTTCTTAACCAAACTCCCAAATGCAATTATCCCGAATTACAATGACAAGATTTAGCATGCCAGAAAATATTGTAAAATGATACAATTTTAAAAAAAGAGTCAAACGAAATACGTCGGGTCCCTATTGTTGAGCCGACATTACTATGATAGTTATAAGTCTAGTTGTAAGTCATTTGTATATACTAATGGACGTAAAATAAAGCTAATAATCTAAAATAAATCCTCAGCATTTTGGAGTAAGCGCTCCATTTGGCGTGAATAAAAATTTATTTTATTAAGTCTGACGAATCCTCCGCTCGGATATTTGACAAATGAGTCTTTCCTCCGTTTTGGTGTGAATAATGATGGAATGAATGGAGAGCTCACTTTTGGAAGTTGTGTGCATAGGACGTGAGAGAAAAAGATGAAAACAATTTAAAATAATGGAAAAAACTGTTTCGGAAGAGGAATACTTTAATGAATTAAACCTTATTTCTTAAAAATAAAATTAAGTCTGGAATTTACGACGACGATTTCATTAAGTGTTTGCAATTTTCCGTGCTTTCTGGAAAAAAGCCAAACTCCAGACATGAAAAATAAAAAATAAATCTGAGTTGAAAGCTATGGAAGAAGAAATAAAAAAATTCCATGGATTCAATTTGAACATCTCGCAAATAAAGAAAAAAAAAATCATACGAAGGCCCGCGTCACATTTATCACACCATTACAGTAAAAAAACAAAAAAACAATCAGGTATGGCACCACCACGGGTTTCTTCAGGAATATCGGAAAGGAAATGGGTACTTAACCATTCCATGTAATCAAACTCGAATCTACTATATACGTTCTTGAAACTATCCCCTATGTCCTCGAAAAGACATGAGTTATAATTCTTTGTTTTTCGCGTTTGTGTTTTTAAAAATACTGTCGCATATACTTTGCACCCACCTTTACCATACTTTTCACTCACCCTTAAAAACCAAGAACTGTAGATTTTAAACGTCAACTTAAGGGAGAGTACCTAGTTTGAGGAAATTTTGTATTCACACTAAATTGAGTATTTCCTTTAAAATACTCGACTCATGTGTTTCCTCAGTGATTATGATTATGACATTGATTATGACCATATAACAAGTGATTTGTCTATTTGCGAGACTTTATGCGAATATGACTGCGGCCGAGTGACGAATCTAAAAAGTCAACACCGCCCATTTATTTGTTATATTCATGAACAATATTTGGACACGGAATGTATTCATTTACCTTTTCCTTTTTGTTATATCCCTCAATGGTTGGTGCATTCTCGTGCGTTTGACCATCGGTCGAAATAAATGGATTCATGATGCCATATTTACAATTTTATTGTCATTCCAATCTACCGCTGTGACGTCGATTCCATGAAACGTTCCCACATATTCTTCGCAATCACATCTATCGGCGAATTTCTGTGGTAATTTTCCAAATAAGTCGTGGGCGGCGAACAGTTCCAAGCGAATAGATGACTTATATTCGCAAATATACCATCAAGGTAGTCGATGTATAATAACTATCGTAATATATGGCCTGATTTATGAATCGAGGAACAGAGTGAGCCCATTGTACTACAACATTCAAGAATACAGCTCTTCTTCTGTTCTAAAGTCACAAATTCTACGCGATATTTCTAATCAACAATAAATTTATTTCGAATTTTATTTTATTTTTGAACTCCCGGTGCCTGACGGTCCCGGAAGAGACCAATCAATAATTTGAAAAACTCCACTAAAACAAGAAAAAAGGTTATTTCAAACATTCACAACAGCCTCTAGCTACTATAAAGATTTCGGAAATATTTATTAAGCTTCAATTTCAAACATTTTTTGAAAGTACGCAATTTTGCAAAACTTTTTCTTTGAGGTTGTGACCACCTCACTGTACAGGCACAAGTCAAATAAAGTCGGTTTCAAGGGGAGATCGAGGCCAGCGGTGGCGCTTGTGTCAAGAAATATTTTTAAAGCGGGAAGTTAAGAAAATCGTTAAGCAAAGTTTTAATTATTTTTGGTTGATTCCTGGCGGTACTAGTGGCATATTAAGGGTTAACCCTTAATAATAATAAAAAGATGAAACAACCTTTGAAAAGTAAACGGCATGCATGGATTTTTCAAGTTTATAGATTCAACACAAATTATTGAGATTATTGACAGAAAACTGGTTTAAAAACATCTATATTTGGTATGGATACTTAACTGGACTCAATTCAATTACAATCATTAATTATATTGCACTTAAAATTAACAAAGAATAAACATACATCTGTGCATAATATAGATCAGATCAGATTACAATAATTGATACAGTTGTGTTCAAAAATCACTCTTATCACACATTATCCGCACGTACATATCACAATTTTACGTTTTCTCTCATAAATTATTGTACTCTAGAGTCTTGTTGTTGTATGTTACATTTAAAACCAATTGAATAAAGATTTAATATATTTTCTTATGTTCTAACTTCTCATGCGTCAGCTTGAAGGCGAAAGGAATCGGTAGCTTCTCTTGAATTTCTTCGATTGAGATTCCGCTGGTTAAGGATTTCGCCAGGAATTACTTCATATGGTTCCAAGTTTCTGCAAGAAAAAAAAAGAACAAGATAAAATTAAGTGTGAAAATTGGTAAATGATATTTTTTGTATCTAGGACAAGGGACAACAGAAGAAGGGGAAAAGAAACGCAGGAGAAAACAACGGAGATGGTGGCGATTGATGAGAGGTGATTTTATGCTTGAATACTGCTTTTTTTGATATACAGTGGTATGTAAATATATACCCCCTCAGATTTTTATTTTGGTTTTGTATTTTTGGCCATATTTATGTAATGAAATTACAGGGTGTGTGTATTTGGGCCACTGTATTATAAATATTAATTATTGACCTAATGCTTCATTGCTTTGTCTTAGCAGCTAATTTGTAATTTTTACAATTATATGTTAGCTTTTTTGAATAAATAAATACTAGAGGTTATGTAAATTACAATAAGTTAAGTAAAGTCAATCAAGTGGCAGTGCAACATTCACTTCGTTACAAATTGAACAATTGTTACTTACTGTTAAGCTGAAAAATACTAGAATTATTTAATAAGTACACTAGATGTTGTCTTTGTAGTCGCCGTGGCTTAGTGGGTAAGTGCGTCGAATCCACCGCAGAGGGTGCCAGGTTCGAATCCCAAATCTACCAACTTTCATAATTCGCGGCTCCACCTCTTTCGAGTCACTGACAATGCCCAAGAGTATTCCGGTCTAGAAAAAGCTTCTCAAATTTGCCGTTCGGAGTCGGCATTAAACTGTAGGTCCCTTCCACTCGTGAAAGAACAATAGCACGCACAACACGAGTGGTTGCTGAGAAGCTAGGCACAGGTCCACCTCGGACTGTCGCGCCACCCATATTTTTATATTATATATGTTGTCCTCTGTTCACCTCTGCAAGTCCTTGACAACTCTCCTCCCTTGAAAGCTTGGGCTAGTCTAAGGGATGTTTTGCAACGACTCTCCATCGGTAGCAGTACAATCATCTCGAATCACTGATCCCTCAGCCAGAACGAATGCTCAAGATTTATTCTAATTCCAATGTTGTGCAACAACAGTCCTAGTAAGACCAGGGCCTCAACCAACAAGCCAGTCCAGTTGTCGCGATCTCTGGCTATCTCTCTCCCGTTGCATTCACTAAGTTGGTTTCGGTCCTTCTTCACTTTTGTAGGTCGCGTTCCTCTAATACTTTGTCGCACAGGCTCGAAGTCAAAGACACTTCTCTCCAGAGTCAGGCTATCCAAGCAGTTTACATGTCTCAGCTACCTTAGGCGTTGGATTTCTAGATGCCTGGCTTGGCTCATCTCCTTTAGCCAGTACAGATTCTGCTTTAATCTTTTCTTCCAGACGCCACCAACATAAAGATGACAAACGTGAGCACGCAGAGCTTTACTTCTAAGAGACAAAGGACTTTTTGTAGAGGCTATTGAAATTGTTCATGACGCTGCGCCTTACAGTACGAATGGTATGATCAAGGTATTGTACAAAATCCAGCCCCATATCTGTTCTACTACGTCACTGCCTTTTGAGTCCCAAGGAAGCAAGACCAATTGTGAGTAAGTGTTGTTCTGATTTTGTTCGTTGTTCTGATGTAATTTGTCTGTTTAGTGCGGATCCAATGTAGACGAACTATTGCAGTTATAGCTTTCCGTTGTCTCGATGTTGTGTGTCCTTACTTGAAGCCAGCAAGAAACACCACACTGACGGCTTCCTGGGTTTTGCTAATCGCCTTAATATCTTCCGAGTATGCTAACAGTTGATCGGACTTCTGTAAAGTCGGGTATCTAGGGTTGCTTTGTGACCCTGCAGAACAGTCTTCTCCAAAAATTTGAAGGTATCGATAATTATAAAACACTGCGAATGATACATATTCCCTGCACAAAGTGACGGTAAAACTTAAGCCGGTAAAAATAGACATGACGGCATTCGGGTATTCTCCATAAAAGCTTTCATTTCGTAGGCCTTGGAATAAATTTTCGGTCGGAAGATAGATTTCGTCTTTGGTATTTTCAGGATCTGTGAAGATCTAGCCTGTTCTGGATTTAACTAGTCAGTAGCCCCAGAAGCATTAATTAGATAAGGACTTATTAAGTCCAACTCTGCTTGTTTAACACACGAAGGGCCCTCCTAGCCAGTCAATTAATCGCTAAGTGACCAAATACTGATCACGTCCATTCATATTAGAGGATTGTTGTTTGAGGTAGAGCTCTTGATATCCGCATACAACGGAACCCAGGGTAACCGGATTTTCTGGATACCAAATAAACGGGTACCCGTTTGGTTGTGGCAATATGTGGGATACCCGTCAATTTAGACGAAATTAATGTGCTACTGGGGGTCACTCCACAAACGACTTTTCATTTTTTTTTCATTCATATTGTGGTCTAATATTCACCAATAAATTTATTAATTTTAATAAGTAATAATTAATTACTCGTGTACCCGCTGATTTGGAAATGACCCGCATAACCCGGGTACTCGGGTAATTGTCGAATCGGTTATTTCACGGGTAAGATCAAGAGCACTAGTTTGAGGCCCAGATCCAGCCAGATCTGAAACGCCCCACAAAGAACTTATTTCATGGAACACTATGGAATTGCAATGAAAAGAATATAAACATTCGCGAGAGTGAAATGGAAAACAAAACCAGAGTTCATTGTCCAAAGACGACCAATTTGTAGCCCACCCACATACCCCATCATTGAACAGAAATAAAAAAAAAAACTTGACGGAAATCGCAGCAAGTTGTCAGAAAAAATTGTTGCTTTATGTGTCACTTAAGCAACTTAAGAAGGTGTGCAACATTGAATTTGAATTAAATAAGCAGCTAAGTAATCAATTAAAACCATCACTGTTTCGCTTATGGACTGTTTCAAAGTGATCATCATTACCACCCTGTGCAAAAATGTAATAGAACGTCTTCCTCAGACATAAACCGGTTATATGTCGGGATTATAGCACTTTGAGTGAGATTCTTGTTGAACACGATAAGATTAGCGATTGTAGCTAAGGGGAACTTCAAGTCATTAAAATCAATTATCGATTAGCAAGAACATACATGGGATGTGTTGAACTAGTCGAACGTTTGCTGAAGAAGTTGGTAACGTTTTTAAGAAACCACTCACGATAATGACATAAAGCGGAGGCGATAAATCTTGCTTAGTTGGTTCCTTATTTTCGTTTGCTTGTCAAATCATGGGCAAATAAATGTTACACAACACACATCACGTACACACGTATGCATATCAGTACAATTAACTAAATAAGTTTAACTGATTTTCTTTGATGTCCAAATACACGACGAGCTTCGATCACTGTGTCTGGTTCAGATTAACTGTCATGTGAGATTCAAACGTGTTTCGCTTCAACCAACGAATTCATTTAAAAGGCAAACAAAAGAAGACTGTGGACAATTGCTTGCTTATTGTATGTAAATATTCAAAAATTTCAGCAATAATCATTGAAAGCTGAATTTGGTACTGAATGTTCAAGATATTGAAATAAATTGTGTGGGACGTTAAAGCGAAAGTTTATAAGTCCAGGTTAATGTAGAAATTAAGGAAATGAGGGAGCAAACATGCTTGCCAAGGAACGTTCGGAGGCGGATAAATTACTACGACTACCATATGCAAATACATCGCTGATCCTTCTAAGAAAGAAGTTCGGGCAGCAATAATCACATTGACAGCTCGCTGCATTCAACTGATCACGTAAATGTCATCCCCACATGATCATAGCCAGAGATAACCTATAATAGAGATATCCAACTTCTACATCCCTTGCCCCTTGATTTAATCTGACAGCGTTTTTTATACGCTTTTTGTCCCCTGTCTGTGAATACGTGTGAGTTCTTGAGAACAGCTGTGGAACAGCTGATACCCTTCCCCACCTTAGTATTGGAGTGAATTAGAGTTCTCATTTGAAAATTCGCTCGTTATTTGAACGTTTTTTCAAATTTCGGTTTTCAATTTTCAACACAGTATGGAGGAGTAAACGAACGAACAAAGCTTATGTTCATGAAGTCGATTCATTAAAACTTTGAGCAATTTACAATCTGAAATACTTGGACATAATTAATGAATGCACAACATAGTGTGAATTTTTTCATATGAATAAAAATTAATAATACATTCACACGTTGAGTTAACCAATAATAAAAATATTATTGAAGCGTGAATCATAAATAAGATGTTTTGACAACCATTTTTTAGCATTAGTAAAAGTTGCAATATATTGCCATTGTTCTTATTAAATTGTTTAAATTTAATTCATGAGTTTTTCAGAATTCATGATTTAAGCGTATAAAGCGGGCTTCATTTTTTGAGTTAATTTGTCAGGTATGGTTTATGAATAGGCTATGTATACACTTAAGAATTAATTTAAGGTCAAATAGTTCCAGTTAAATGGAAATTGCAATACATAGTTATTCACAAAAGTCCATATAACAATGTAAAATTCCCTTAAGAATACTAGTCCACTTTTGAACACCCTCCGATCAACATACCCATGTACGTTACATGGAAAGTACATGGATTCCCACAAAATTCATGAATCTGCCGCTTTTTTCCCACAAAATTCACGAATCGGCCGCCATATTGTGGTGAATTGACGAGCGTTGTTAATGTATAAGTGAAATACAAGGGATTACCACTACATCTTCGTTGTGGGCTAGGGGAAAAAATGGCCGAAGTTGGATATCTCTATCATCCATTATCTCTGATCATAGCTAATCAGAATATTGTGGAATTAGGTTTGGAATGTGAGCTCTGCAGGATCTGCAGTTCACTGTGAACAGTGAATTCACTGAGATATTTAAGCATTTTAGGGAAGACGACGAGCTGTCAAAGTCAAGAAAAGACCGTGCAAGACTCACACACCAACACTAAAGGCACGATCTTTCAGAAGTCCGTACAACTGCTAGCATACGCGGATGACATTGACGTGAATGGCAGAACACAGCGAGCCGTCAATGAAGCGTTTGCTGGTATTGAAGCGGAGGCGGCCAAAATGGGTTGAGCGGTGAACGAGGGCAAAACAAAGTATATGCTGTCACCGAGAAAGGACACACAATAACGGACTTCGTCTACCTCGGCTCGCAAGTGAACAGTACGAACAACACCAGTACCGAGATTAACCGCAGAATTACTCTTGCCAATCGCTGTTTCTTTGGGCTCAAGTAGCCTAGTCAGGCGTCTACGGATTCAATGTGTACGGGTGGGCCATGTAGAGCGCATGGACAACACTCCTCCAGCCCCAAGAGTCTTCGACTCCGAACCAGTGGGACAACGCAATAAAGGACGCCCACGAAACCGATGGCGCACCCAGGTGGAAAAGCGCAGTTGGAGACAGCTGGCTAAAGTTCGTGCCGGCTGGAGAGGCTTACTGGTTGATGCCCAGGTCCACCCCGGACTGCAGCGCCGCCAGAAGAAGAAGAAGAATAAGGGAAGACTACGAAGATCTTTCTTGATAAGATCCTGCAGAGATCACATTCTAAACTTATGTGCACGACCTTGTGCTTAGTTATGAGCGTATGCGGATGTCATTGACGTGATCAGATCAAGCTGTCAATGTGACGTTTGCAGACAAAAATGGTTAAAATTGGTCTTGATTTAAAAAACGAAGACATTCACAAAACATCACAATGGCAACCACTGTCGTGGCTCAAGAGCAACTTAAAAAAAGGAAAATCATTGTCTGTTTAGAAAGCTGGATAAAGTCTCTTTTCAGGCAAAGCCTTCTCGGAATTGAGTGATTGAGGGAATTGGTTGGTTAAACCTGGTTTCGAAATGCTGCGGAAATCCAAAAAATTGGAAATGTAGCGAGAAAATAGAGACAAGTATAGAGAGAGAGAAAGAGACCAAGATCGAAAGAAAAAATAAAAGATGTCAGGCAGTCAGTCGTGTGTAGACTTGCGACCTTGATTTTGGTTGTCTCAAATAATTGTGCTAGTTGAAAAGAACCTTTTGCCAAAATAAAACTACTTTATTAAAAATGATTAAGTCGTTAAAGTTATTAACTATAATAGTTAGGTTCATTCGTTCGCTGACTTATTTCCGATTTGAAGGTTTTTCTTGATTGTTGGTGAAGTTTATTTTCGATTGTTAAAGAAAGTACTACGCTCACTAGACTTGGTGCTGATTCTTCACTACTTTCAAGAGGAGATATTTTTAGTCATCGACATAGTCGGACAGTGGCATAGAAGATGTAAGATGGTCGTAATTAACGATGGGTGCGTTGGAATGATTATTCGAGTAATTAAACGATTATTGATCGAATACAAGATCTCGAGAACATCTCGTATATCAAGATCATTCGAATGACTACTAACTCAGTTGAATAGTAACTAACTGATTACTAACTACTAACACAAGAGAACGATAAATGTCTCACACCAAAACAATTCACATGAATTCGTTTCGAAAAATATTGTATTAATGAACCGAGAAGTGGAGTAATACTTGTGTTCCAATCCTTTCCATTTTCCATTAATACTGGGCATTTTACTAATAGCTTTTTCTCGATGAAAACTATTACTTGTAACTACGCGCTGAAGTGAGACATTTATTGAGTTTTGAAACCTGCACCGGATTTCGGCAAGGAGATACTATATCCGGTGCAGGTTTTGAGTTCCAGTACCAAGATTTCTTAAATTTGGTACTGGAAAAGATAATGCGGCGTCCAACTGGAGCAGAAAGCTCGACGATAAGCAAAACTGCGAACTGATTCTTGGTGCCTTCGAAAGAAAAATTCTACGTCGGATATATGGTCCCGTCTGCGAGGGTAAATAGTTATTTGCCATTCAACTAAGGTAGTAGTCATTCGAATGATTTTAAAAATCGAGATGTTGTACTAATAACCTCCCATGATGCTTGTGATGGATTTGTTTAGGGATATTAGCTTTTGGAGCGATTTGAGGTCGAGCTCTAGTCAAAACGTTCGTGCTGAAGTGGCACATTTGTTATAGATTACTGTCTTCTCCAGCAGGAGTTTGTAAGCTAAGTTGTGAATTCACGTTCTTCAAGTTTCCTTAGCTTATCGTTTTGAGCATATGTCAAGGGCTGTTTGGCTCTTGTACCAGTCTTGGGTCAGCTTTCACTCATAGGGAAGTGTGCATGCTAAAAGGAGTCTTTATTGGATGCTACGCCATAGATACACATACAATGAGCCTGAACATTCGCAGAAGCTGGCGAGACGAGGAAGAAGTAGAATCTGTCCAACATCTGCTCTGCTGACATACCTTAGAAAAGGAGGCAGTTCCTAGTACAGGACCTCTTTGTAGAACTGGAAGAACTCACTGAGGTCTGTTTAACTGCAAAACATCGTAAGATTCAGATATGAATCTGATTGGTTTGAGAATGTATTACGGTAGAAGGACATCCCCTGTTAAGGGCGCGATGGACCCAACATGCTGGTTTAAATAAGCCACGACCATAAGGTCGTTATGGCGTAGTGGGTAAGTGCGTCGACTCCTACGCAGAGAACATGCTCAAAGAGTATTCCTGTCTAGGAAAAGCTTCTTAACTCCGCCGTTCGGAGTCGGCATTAAACTGTAGGTCCCTTCCACGCGTGAAAGAACAATAGCACACACAGCCCGAGTGGTTGCTGAGAAGCTAGGCCTAGGTCCGCCACGGACTGTCGCGCCACCGATATTATATTATAAGCTCGTTAGGGCACGGATATACCTACCCGCCATCGTATTGAAAATACAGGCACATAAACAAAGGCAGAAACTTACTTGCACTCACGCTATAACCCACACATGCCTAGAGAAATGCAGACATCACGTGGTGGTACATAAACAATTCATTTCACTCATGTTGGAGCATCACGAATAGCCTTTAAGCCACGATAGGTTTAAGTTCTTACAGTTGACACCGCGGTCTTCTCTCTCTTTTGTCTTGGATGCCTAAGTATACAAGTCTTGGCGCAATGACTATTGGAGAGTATGCTGGATGCCAAGTTAAAGCGGCGTCAAAGGAAATTAAGAGGCGAACATAATTGGCAAGGAAGTCTCAGAGCTGGAGAAATTCCTACCTCATCGCCACGTTTGTTGCTGTGTTTCCGAAGGTAGTTTGATATTTTATTCCAAAGAACCCTACCGAGGAACAGAGTTTTGAAATAAATATTGGGAAAGCACCGCTTGGTAACACAATGGGTCTTCGCTGGGCCTAAGTGTGCCTGCTGTCCTTCTGTGCGGCAGTCAGCCACCTCAACCTAAACGTTTGGTAAAATTTATTGACCAACCTGGCTATTGCAGTCCATAGGTTAGGAAAATGCAAGGTGACTAAACTGCAGCCTCAGAGGCTTGATACTGGTTGAAATGATTGAAAATTGACATTCAATACATCCGATGGGGTTATAAGAAGGGAGCGTCATGGTTAACATATGAAGTTTAATTGCGAAGCTTTGTCAACAGACCAACAAACAGTACATGCTCGTGCAGCCAGTGTGTCATTAACCTATGACTTTAAGCCTGGAGAAGTTCCTACATATGGTCTTTACTGGTGTGTAAGACTAAAGTGGTTTGAAAGAACAATTTCGCAAAATTACTTTTCAAGTTGACCCTCAAATTTGTACATTGAATTACGTGTGATCACGTGGCACGTACGTAAGTGTCGAATTACACCAAACTAATGTGCTTACCAAGTAAAGCGCAATCAATTCAATATTGCATATACCTGAACAAGCTCGTTGTAGAAGCTAGGTCCATGTCCAAAAGGGATGTAACTCCCCCAAAATTATAATTTGATGCGTTTTTGATTGCTGATATTGATAAAATAGGTCTTTACTTCACAAAATAAATCCCAAAACTTTTATGAACTTTTTCATAGAATTCAGAATCTGTACGGAAAACATGTAAATTCACGAGTAACGTTCGTTTCACGTACTATTACACGCACGTTAATTTCACGTACATCACGTGATAAAGAACGTATGTGAAATCATAGGCGGAGTTTAAAGCATATTCTTCCGTACAAGCCCTAAGAATTTGATAGTGTGTATGAAACTACAGCTGGTAACATTTATATTCGGGACCTTGTACAACAGAACTTAGGGCGTTCACGGCAGGTTGCCTTGGCGTAGTGGGTTGGTGCCTCGACTCCTACGCAGACGGTGTCAGGTTCGATCCCCGAATTCACGAACTTTATATGCTACAAGATTACTCCTGTCTAGAAAAGGCTTCTTAAAACTTGGCCGTTCGAAGTCAGTATAAAACTGTTGGTCCCATACACTCGTGAAAGAGCATTAGAACGCACAACACGAGTGGTTGCTGTAGAAGCTAGGCACAGTCTCCAGATTATCTCGGCGTGTATATTATATTATTATTAGGAGCGTTCACGCTTAGGCACGACTTCATCTTATTGGTTAGAATGAAAAGGGCATTTTGGATGGGCACAAACTGGCTTGCAACTGTTATTAATCGTTAAAATGAAAACCAACTGTGAACAGTGACAGCAGACAGCAATGTACCGGGGAAGCATTAAATTCAAACCGAACAGAAGTATCGGACTAGAGGGAGAAGAACCTTCTATGTCTTTCAACCTCCTACCAAATGACTCGATGGGTCTAGAGATAAGACGTATGCTGCTTAACACTATCCAGGGCTGCAAAATTATCAGGAGAGTAATCTCAACTCCCACAGCCTAGAAGTCTGCACAACTTTAAAAGAGAAGAAGACAAAATGTGCATGCTCAGATGGTTGCTAAGAGGGAGCCCGATCTTTCAGGTCAGAGAAGACCCACACCCGAGCTGACTCGCGGGCACTAGAGATCTGATCACAGCAACTGAAACAACGTTATTAACTCGAGGTTTAGAATCTTCATGGCTTTGGGTCGTGTTCTCCATGCAACTAAGTTGCTATAATTTTATGCTACGTGGGAAGGGTAGCACAGGGCAATCACCCCTATTCCCAAATCCGCCGGCGGGAATCGTTCACCGATATCGAACATTTTCGATTCCGAAATCCTATCGAAGTGAATCGTCCGCATGTCGGTAATGTGAATTGAGATTCACTGCATTCTTAAATCCGATCGAATCGAATCACTCCATACAAACAGATCCGCATCAAAATCGTTGCGGATTTCTTTGAGTTTAAGTAGTTAAGTAGATTGCTGGTAAAAAAAAATAGGTCTTTTGTATTCTGTTTCACAGTATTTTAATAAATGAAATTCTAGGAAGAAAACTACAAACAGGGAACAACTCAAAGGGCAGAAAAGGAAAAAAATATCCGGACATAGCGAAAAACATGACAAAAATACGCCACGAAGAAGTAAAAGTTGAACGACAAAGCTTGAATCAGTATTTTTGTCATTGAAATATGCTTGATTTGTTTTCGTTGAAAAAAATGCAATTTTATTTATTCGCTACTACGTATGTATGTATGAATGTATCTATCCAACTTGCTTCATATGAGTCAGCTTGCTCACTTTCAGTTACTGGCTGGCCAGCAGTCCTCCTTGGATATGATCGCACTGTTAATTTGTTCACATTTATTTTGTGTCATCAAAAAAGCGAACAATACTATCCATTATGTTCATTAAACAAACAATTTGGAAAGAAAAGCTCAAATTTCAATGTTCAAATTAAATTTCTTAAATCAAAAGTCAGATTTTGGAACAGCTGACTTCGAAAAAGAGAGAAGTGATGTCGATAATATAGTGCATCCGACGGATTTAATGATAGCACGAATACGTTCACGTGAATCGAACGAGTGAAGGGGATCTCCGATCTGTCGGATTTGAGAATAGGGGTGAGTATTTGGGGCTGCGCCCTTTTTATTGCTTGTGTATGTGGATTGTGTTTCACGCAGTATTCCTTAATTCATTTGTTAATTACACAAATAAGGACACACTCTTGTGATGAAAGGGATACACACTATACTCGTTATTGTCGACGAGTATCATCACTTTACACCAGAGAGCAATTATAATGTTTGATAGATAAACAGAAATGCTGATTCGGCGTCAACTGACTGAATTGGACATGGCTGGAGAGTCATCCCGACTTATTACGGGCTTCTGATTGTGCTGATGCAAAAATTGTACCCTGGCGACCATAAGTTATCGGTAATTGGAAGGTGAAAATGTTGACCGGCGATCCGGATTGGCGGGTTTTTTCCCCGACAAGACCCTTTATTGACTCAGGGGCTATGTCAAAAAGCTAATTTTCATTTATTGAAGACCCAAAAGCGTCAATGTCTCCACAAATATTAAGGAGCGGTTTATGACATCCGGCCATCGACACCGTTACCGTTAACATGACTGAGTGAAGTGACTCTCTGTGCTTACAGATCGGCAACATCAATTTATGCGAGATGTTGTTCCACCAAGACGAAGAGCGTGCCGTCTAATAAAAATCGAGCTTTCATCAATTTGTGCGATCAAGGGACTTGACATCCCGTCCCTTTTTCTCTGGGCCTACGTAACGTATAGTCCTTAACTCACGCTTACAAGCCAAGTAAATTGAACGAGCTCAGGGCAGACATATGTGACCCTACTGACGGAATAACGCAGCACAAATTGGACAGAGTCATCAGAACTTGGCCGATCGAAGGCATATTCCATACATCTGTACATGAATGTAGCTTCTAAATAAAGCCATGACAACTCAGTCAAAATCGTCCTTTAATTATGAAATAATTGGCAAGTGCCTTATGGAAAACTTTAGTAAAAAGCGATTCCGTCAAGCACCTACCATTTTGCGAATGTTTAAGCAATGGTTCGGTTAAGTTGGAATGTGCATCACCAGAGCTAAGAATCATGATTCTTTTTTTTTGGCTAAAATACCCCTTCTCCAAGAGGAAAACAAAAGTGCTCTTAACTTTACAAAACGACACAAATAAAGTGCAAAACATAAGCGACAAAAATAATGCGCACGCATGAATGGATGAGTGTAAATATTTATATATGTGTGTAAATCTTGCAAAATAAATACAAACTACAAGGCAACAAATAATAAAAAAAATTTATTTTACAGTTTTCTTTCATATTTTTGTTTTTTTTTTCATTTGTTCTTTTTTTTCTCACTTAAAACTATCATTATGACTACGAAAGCTTAAAAATACAAAATAAAATTAAAATAAAACAAAAATTAAGTTAAGTAATACAATTCTTACGAACTAGAAATGGTGTCTTGTTTCTTTGCTTTTAAATAATAAGAAATAAAGAGACCAGATGACAACACAAATCTATCTCAGTATCGTTTCTCAGAATTGTCCTCTTTACTCTGAGCGAGATCTTCGACAGTGGTCACTTGGGAAATAGTTATTTCCTCAGAATGTCTGTAAAAGATTTTCGAGAAATGTTCGTTGTACGCATAAATAAATAGAACAAAAAAAACAATACAAGCAATGCTGGTGGATTGTGCGTGTGAAATGATTGAATTTGAATCTAAATTGCATATTTTTTTTTTTTGTAATCAAACTATTTTATGTTAGCTTCTCTACGGATACACGCGTCCACACAGTTCGGCGTCTCGGAATCATGGCAAATGGATTAGCAATTGTTTAATTGCCTTAATCGTTGACTTTTGAATTTTGCTGCGATTGATACTTGCACGCTAAATTTGGGGGAAGGGGGATTTTTGAGAATGAGAATGTGTGAGTTATGATGAGAACAAAACAATAATCACAATTATAAATAAACAGAAACAATAAATTCAAATGATTCAACAATATCCACAAATGACGAATGGCGAAGGTGAGAGGGATACTTGTGGACCACTGTTGGCGTTGTTAGTCATGTAATTGGATTGGATAGGGAATTTCGTGGGCCTACCTGTAAAAGACGTAGTGCTGCAACATGAAGAACACGTCGAATAATACTGAGAAGAGACCAAGACCGAATTTGGTTGGATCTCCGAAGATTGACACCCAATCATCTGAAAGAGAATGAAAGAAAGGACTTGTATTAGTGAAGATCGGTGTTCAGTGGCTGGGTTATGGGGGTGTTCTCAAACCGTAGTTGTACGCGTTCAGGATCATTTGCAACATGCTCAGCATGCCGCCAATGAAGTCTAGGAGAATGTTTCCGATACTCCATCCAACTGTGCTCTTCCGCCTGTAGTTCATCACGGCCTGGAAGAAATTTAAAGTTTTAGTGTTGCTGACAAAAATCAAATTTGTTGGCATTTTCTGGAGTGCTTTAGTTTTATCTGGTCGTGTAAAACTTTTTTGTCATTTTTTTGTCATGGCTGTTAGAGATGGATAACATGAAGTCGTCTCAAGATACAGGTCGTGTAAAATAAATCATTGCTAGGATATACGAACATCTTTAGTTGTCTGCACTTAACATAATAAAGTTGTGCCTCTGTCTACTTTTGGTTAAATTTTGACTGAATACAATGAAATAATGCATATGTACATGACTAAAATGGTATCTTCGTTCACTTTCGTTAAGTTCGTTCATTCTGGGAGTGGCCAATTGTGAACATTTTCAATGTCGACGATGCTTGTGGCTACTTTTCGTTAAATTTTAACTGAATACAATGAAATAATGCATATGTACTTGGCTATAATGGTATCTTCGTTCACTTTCGTTAAGTTCGTTCACTCTGGGAGTGGCCAATTGTGGACATTTTCAAAGTCAACGACGATTCTGGCTACTTTTCGTTAAATTTTGACTGAATACAATGAAATAATGCATATGTACTTGGCTATAATGGTATCTTCGTTCAATTTCGTTAAGTTCGTTAACTCTGGGAGTGGCCAATTGTGCACATTTTCAATGTCGACGATGTTTCTGGCTACTTTTCGTTAAAATTTGACTGAATACAATGAAATAATACATATGTACATGGCTATAATGGCATCTTCGTTCACTTTCGTTAAGTTCGTTCACTCTGGGAGTGGCCAATTGTGGACATTTTCAAAGTCAACGACGATTCTGGCTACTTGTCGTTAAATTTTGACTGAATACAATGAAATAATACATATGTACATGGCTATAATGGCTTCTTCGTTAAGTTCGTTCACTCTGGGAGTGGCCAATTGTGGACATTTTCAAAGTCAACGACGATTCTGGCTACTTGTCGTTAAATTTCGACTGAATACAATGAAATAATACATATGTACATGGCTATAATGGCTTCTTCGTTAAGTTCGTTCACTCTGGGCGTGGCCAATTGTGGACATTTTCAAAGTCAACGACGATTCTGGCTACTTGTCGTTAAATTTTGACTGAATACAATGAAATAATACATATGTACATGGCTATAATGGCTTCTTCGTTAAGTTCGTTCACTTTGGGAGTGGCCAATTGTGGCCAAATGTGGGTTTTATAAATTGTTCGATTTTGACATTAGCTAAGTTGTACGTCCATTACGGTTGGCCCCTGTTCAAAGCACCAACTTTGTTCCTGAAATCCCGTAAAAAGCCAGAACGATTTATCATCAACTCGTACTTCAAAAATTTGAAAATCTCAATTGAGTGCAAATTCACACTCGCAAAAGACCACTTTTTAAAGCTTTCACCTTCCGTCAATTACAACCAGTCGCAGCGCAGCAAATCACACGTGTTATCTACTCGTTAAATCACTGCCAGATCAAACTACACACGCACACGGCCGATATATGATTCGTCGATTTCATCAACAATCACTCACCTGCGGAATGTATTTAATAAAGGTTATCGTTAGCTTAATGTAACTGCAGTAGTAGAGGAAATCAAGCCAATGCACCACACTGCCAGCAGCTAGGCCAATCGACACGACAACGACGAGGAAAAATATGCCCACAATACCGCTAGCTATCAGCGAAACTCGCTGCTCTGCTCTCTGAAACAAAACCAAACAAACAAGCAACATTCAAGGTCACACATCGGACAACTTTTCCAATTTAAATTCCAACCGACCTCATATATGACACACTGGAATATCGTGATGCAAGTGGCGAACACGGCGTGCAGCGCGAACACAACGTCATTGAGCAGCACCGGGTTCAGGCCGCGCGGATGCCGGCTGAAGTACTCGTCCTGAATTTCGGGAATCCAGTACAGGCCGATGTTGAAGATGCTGTACATGAGGAAGCCGACTATGTTGAGGGCGAGGAAGTCGAAGTTCAGACCGACCACACTCTTGCGCTGGAAGTTGTAGTAGATCTGCGGGTAGAAGGACACCGACCAGGCTACGAAGTAAATCCAGCCGAACACACTCGACAAGTAGATGATGGCCATCGAGTTGGCGACCTTGATCCGGAGGAAAATGTCTTGGACGCTGTGTGGGAGAAAAACGAAGGCAATCAGTGGTTGTTCGCATTTTTCTTGTGTAACGTGCTTACATCCACGTCTCGTTGGGCGTAGCTTCGGCGGTTACTTCAAGATGTCCTGGCTTGCGGCCAAGTATTTCGATCGTCGTATTAATCGGACTGTAGGCCGCAAAGGCCACCGAGCTTGGATCCAGATCGATGAGCTCATCGTGCTGCTTAATGAACGTGATTCTGATGTCTTGGTCGAGCGTGCCCCTGCAAAGTGTGGATAGTGTGAGTTATCGTATAAACAAAATCAAGGCATCATTTGATACTTACGTGAGCAGCAGGTCAAACTCCTGCTTTTGATCTATGAGCACTGTGATGTCACTCTGAGGCACTGACAGCGAGAACGGATGCTCCTGACCACTGGAACTGACAACTGTGGAGAAATTCATGGATGAGATGCGAACTTGCCAGAAGGGGACTTGAACTCACCTAAACTTAAGGTCACCGCCGCCAGCAGGCCCACGGCCAATCTCGTCCGACTTATCATTGTGGCTAATTAATTATGATTTATTTCTCTTCGACTTTTGCTAGTGTACACACTTGTGCTCTGGAACGCAAACAGAAATGAGTTAGAGAAGGAAAGAACGGCAAGAAGAAACTGTGTCTGGATGAGTATTTTGCAGAAGTGTGTACTATCGAGTTCAGCGGGTGGTGTCTGGGAAGGGGTTGGCGCACTCTTGACGACGAGCGAAATCGATGTGGTTCGCTGACTTGTAATCCCATTAGAAGTCATCAGCACAACGAGTTGCAGTGTGAACACTGTGTGTCACAGTGTCACCCTGCACGGTTATGACCGGCGCGATTGGTTATCTTTACACAATCCGTCATTTAAGCCTTGTCGCGATGCGATAAAGTAATAAATCATGCTGACAAGCTCGATGGAAATAGTTTATGGGACCACTCCATGTGAAGGCCGACGAACGTAAATCAATTTGCTTTGAATTGAATCGTTTTGAGTGATTGTTCTTTTGAGGAGACTATTCTTTTGGTTCTTTGAAATGCAGATGATGATCGAGTGAAGGTGATGAGGAAAAAGATGAAGTTGGTGGTTTGTCAAACTCACGGTAACCATACACGTTGAACAAGCAAAAAGCGGGGCATAATTAAAGTTGACAGATATTTGAAGGGAAGTTGTTGGACTAAATTTGGAAGGAAGGCGGAATAATTCTTCCCACTCGCATTTTCTTTGGGCTCGAGAGCTCGAATAATCAAATTCAAATTTATTACAAAACATTGGTCGTCACAGACTTGCATTACAGGACGGATGTCCTTTGTCACGGCGATTGATAAGTTCGTCTGTGTTGATGGCAGTTAGATGAGCAAATTCAACCACGAAATTAACAGCCACATGAGTCTACCCAGATAGCTTCGCAGCCAAAGCCTGAGTCGGTTGGGCCATTTTGATTGCGTGGCCAACTTGTCTCCGACCCGAAGATTCATCTATTCCGAGCCTGGGAGACAACACAGCTAAGGACACCCAATGGAGGTGGACCACTGAACCAACGGAATGTTGTAAAAAGATCTAGCTGGAGGTACTTAATTTGATTCGTGAATCAGACGGTGGCACCCACAAAGATGGGAAACCATTCAGGCAGAGAAAAATTCGATCATAGTGTGTTTTTAACTCACTCGTAATGATACACGTTAAGAATATAGCGGTTTTTTTCAAAAAGTTTGTATTATTAATGGCTTTTGGTAAATGGAAACCAATTAATCAATGATATTGATAAAAGTAATTTTTTGGTTGGATAGGGCACCGAAATTACTTTCTCATGTATCATCATCTTCACGTTCTGACCCGAATGATCCTCTAAAGGGGTCGTGGGGGTAAACCACTCACGAGAGATCTCCAGGCAACTCGATCTTCCGACTACGACTCTCACTCATCAGGGGTTATGCCCAAGCGTAACCAGGCGAGCTTATAGCCTTGGTCTAACCACTGTAGATAATATGTTGTAGATAAATACAGTACCTCACAAAATTGAGCATACAATCACCGCTTAAACATATTTTTGTCTTTTTCGCCTTACAAAAAGTTGTTAATTAATAAAACTTAAATGCAGTTCGAATTGACATATTTCAACTGCGAAAAACCATAAACATAAATATGAAAATTAAAAAAAACGTGCTATTTCTAATAAAAAAAAAAAGGCACTTCATTTTAACACACAAAATTGAGCATACACTTAAAGTAAATTCGAGTTACGACTAAAACACAAAACAAAAACAGTTACAAATAAAATTTCAGTAACACGTGGCACCTCCTTCAGCATCTATGACAGCTTGTAACCGCCGTGGCATGGATTTTACCAGTTTTTCAGTAAAAGATGGCTGAATCCCTTCCCAAGCTGCCTGAATTTTAGCAGGTACTTTCTTCAACCCGCACTTTTATTTCGTGCCATAGATGTTCAATAGGGTTAAGATCCGGCGATTGTGGGGGTGTTTTTAGCTGCTTTGGAGCGTTATAAAGCAACCATTCGCGTACTAAATAGGAGGTGTGCTTCGGATCATTATCTTGTTGAAAGTAGAAAACCGAAAGTAGACCTAATTTTACTGCGGAACTTCGTAAATTTCGTTTTAAAATATTCAAATACCCAATTTTGTCCATAGTATTTTCTATAAATTCGAACATTCCACAGCCATTTGGAGCCATACAACGCCGCAACAGCACAGATCCTCCCCCGTGTTTTATGGTTGACTTTATATTTTTAGCTTTGAGAGCTGTATTTGGTTCCCTCCAAACAATTTGTTTGCCATCAGACCCAAATAAATTTATTTTTGTTTCATCTGAAAACAAAACACCTTCCCAAAAGCTTTCCCGGTGGTTTACATATTGTCTAGCGAACTCCAATCTTTTCTTCTAATTAACTAGGGAAATGTACGGCTTTCTTCGGGCGATCCTACCATTTAAATTATTCTTTCTCAAGACTATGCGAACGGTTTCCACTGAAAGAGGCTTATTAATTACGGATGACACCTAAGCCGTCAACTTTAGAACGCTAGATTTTGTTTTGGACTTGATTGTCCGAACAATATATCGCTCGTTTTGTTCTGAGAGCAATTTTTTTCTTCCCCTTCCAGGTCTGGTTTTTAGTGTGCCTTCATATCTATAAATGTTTCTTATTTTTGCATGCGATCGCGCTACAGTTTCTCCTATTTTTCGCATCGACAAAATAGCTTAATTTCAAGCGCTTCTCGTTGACAAAGTAGTCTGTTTTCGCACAAAGAAGAGAATATCGCTATTTTCAGTTCAAAAGCGTGTGCAGAAATGATCATCAGGGACATTTGTTGCTTCATTCCTGAACAAATTTGCATGTTTCGATTCTGCGAAGCTTGTGTATAACGCACCCATGACATCTGTATGCTCAATTTTGTGTGTCGATTTCAGGGGTTGTTTCTTTTTTCATGCGAAAAGTACCGGTAGGAAGTCGCCTGTCTGTGAATTTGGAATATAGTCTTGTTTAAGATATGTATTCAGTTATGATTGTATACCAAAAAAAATAAAACAAAAAAGTGGTCGGCCTTAAAACAGCAAATATCTATCTATTCTATTCTATTCCCTCAATTTTCCATACAAAAATCTCTCTTAGTCAAACTCTCTCTAACTCGAACAAATTATTGTATCCCGTGACAATTCGAGCCTGTCCACTGTAGTTTCATTTGTGTGAACCGATGAAATGATATTACTAGAAAATAATTGCGTTCAGAGTTAAGAAATTAATGAATTTAATGAATGGTGTCAGAGTGTCTATCTAACGCAAAGCGCCCCGAATCGCTTGTGGCCCTGCGCCCTTGCACATCCTGCACATATGGTGAGTCCGGCCCTGAGAACAGATCTCATGACTGTAGCAAGATTAGTATCATTATCAGAGATGTCCACAAAGATGAACTCAGACTCATTATTTTCGGGGTTATTGCACTTGGGGTTAATGCACACCCTACCACAATCTTTATTATTAATAAGTCGGTCAGTACGCAGGCCTAAACAAATGTAACCGCAGAGCTTCAATCAATTTGACAGACAGGCGAAGTGTTGTGTGATAAATCTTTTTAGTCAATGTGTACATGCGACATTTGTAAGTGAATCACCATGCCAGACTCATTTTGAGCAAATTACTCTTTCGTGCATGCTTCAGTGTATCAGGTGAAAACTTGCAGAGTTCACTCACGTAGGTGACCTTGATCCAATTATATTCCTTGACAGTTTATTTTTCGTTTTGCTACGGTTACCTAATCGTATGGTGTGTAAGTGAAAAAGTTTCTTGAGATGAAAACGAAAAAAGCTCAAATGTCCATACTGGTTTTGAATTCTAAAGAATATCGCGCGTGCATACATTTTGTCTATTGCTGACTGACAAAAGCGCATTTTTGAAACTAATGCAGCGTTTGCATTGTTCACAGAAGAAATTAGGTCTATTTAGTGAATTTGCCATGAGGCAATTGCAAGCTCTACAAGGTAACAATGTACAATTAGCGTATGAATGAAGGCAAAACCATTTGTAAAGTGATTTGGATCTTTCGGTTCTTAAATGTAATGAATTCATGACGTTTAATTTGTAAACGTAAAGGGAAGTCACTCAAGGCAAAATGTATAATAAAGCTGCTCAACTGAGAGATTCCGTATCGCAAACGTAATTCAAAAGGAATTCTTGAATAAACAATTTCAGTTCAAATCGTAGTCTCGTGGAACGAAAATGAGAGGAAGCCCGAATCTTCGGTATAACGACCAAGTCATCCCGGCCGCAAGACAGCTTGATCTTGATGACTGTAAGCAGCGTGCCCGGGACCTTAAGATGGATGGTAGCTGGAGCTCATGTAGATTCCATTCATAATACAAGAGTTTGTCTTTATGATGGATACCGCCAATTATAAAAAAGTGAAAATGTGATATTTATTCGATGATACATGTAAAGGGTGTCCGAAAAATAAAGCCAGAATTTAATTAACCGTCATTTCTGTAGTAATTTGTTGGGAAAAATGAAAAAAAAAACTATTTTACAGCAGAGTTTCGGTTTAGTAAAAATGGAGCAGCACACGATGCAACAACGTGTTTGATTTATTGAACAAAATTTCGAAAATAATGAAATTTTTCTCACCACTGTTCGAAAATTTCATACAAAATGTGGTCGGAATCAGAAATAAATGCAGAAGGACATATACAACTGATGATGACACCAATACCGCTGTCAGGCAGAATGCCCCACTCAATATGGACGATGATCGACGAGAATTCCGTCTCCCCGACTTAGACAAGATATCAACATAAAGACTAACAAAGCTTCCGGTGCGGACGGACTGTCCGCTGAAATCTATAAGGCAGCTGGAGATGATCTGGTTGGGCGCATGCACCAGCTCATCTGTAAGATATGGTCGGAGGAAAGCATGCCCGATGAGTGGAATCTCAGTATCGTTTGATACCATAGAGGGATAAGTCTCCTCAACATCGCCTGTAAGATCCTCTCTGCCGTTTTGTGTGAGCGCCTGAAACCATTCGTCAACAACCTGATAGGTCCTTATCAGTGTGGTTTCAGGCCGGGGAAGTCCACCATCGACCAAATCTTCACATTACGGCAGATCCTGGAAAAAACCCAAGAAATGCAGATCGACACCCACCACCTATTCGTCGATTTCAAGGCCGCATATGACAGCGTGCATAGGGACGAGCTATACAACGCCATGTTTAGTTTTGACATTCCTGCCAAACTCGTCAGGTTGTGCAGGATGACGATGGAGAATTATCGCTGCTCCATTAAGGTCGGTAACGAACTCACCGAGACCTTCAAAAAGGGGTTTAGACAAGGTGACGCGCTGTCACGCGACTTCTTTAACATCATCCTGGAAGAGATCGTGCAAGACTTACACGCCAACACTAGAGGCACAATCTTCCAGAAGTCCGTGCAACTGCTAGCATACGCGGATGACATTGACGTGATTGGCAGAACACAGCGAGCCGTCAAAGAGGCGTTTACTGGCATTGAGGCGGAAGCGGCTAAAATGGGTCTACCGGTGAATGAGGGCAAAACGAAATATATGCTGTCATCAAGAAAGAACGCACAACATCGACGTCTTGGCCAAAACGTCAACATAGGCAGCTATAACTTCGAGGTAGTCAAGGACTTCCTCCACCTCGGCTCCGCAGTAAACAGTACAAGCAACATCAGTACCGAGATCAAACGCAGAGTAACTCTTGCCAACCGCCAATTGAGTAGTAGAGCCATCTCTCGAAGGACCAAGCTGACTTTATACAAGACGTTGATCATCCCAGTCCTGCTACGGCGCGGAGGCATGGACAATCTCAAAAGCGGATGAGGAAGTCCTTGGTATTTTATTTTATTGCGTGCGATTTTTGGTCCTGTTTGCGTTGACGGTTTCTGGAGGAGAAGCTTCAACCACGAACTGTACGGGTTGTACAGCGACATGAGTCTAGTCAGGCGTCTTCGGATCCAACGCCTAAGATGGCTAGGCCATGTAGAGCGTATGGACAACTCAGCTCCGGTCCCGAAGAGTTTTCGACTCCGAACCCATGGGACAACGCAACAGAGGACGCCCGCGTTTAAGGTAGCGCACCCAGGTGGAGAAGGACCTCAACCAACTTGGCGTGCGACACTGGAGACAGCTAGCCAGAGACCGTGCTAGCTGGAGAGGCTTGTTGGTTGAGGCCCTTTTCTTAAATGGTATGGTAGGAGTAGCTAAGTTATTTATAACGATAATACAACGACCAACTTGCAAGATCCGCATAAGATTCAATTTCCTGGACAGTCAACTACACTGAACTAAATGTCCTAGAAGAACGAATTAGTTCAATAGACTGATTTGAACTAAATTGAGCGCTCTCCGGACTGAACTTAAATGTACATGCTTAATACATAAGCCTTAGTTGGTATTTTTCACAACCTTATTCGCATAAAGTAACCACTCGAAAGCAATGAAAAATGGGTAGTGGATTAATAAGATTTCAAATTTACTATAGCCGTGTTTTTTTCATCGCTATCGATAGTGAAGTGAAGTAAGATTCAGAAAAACGATTCGCAATGGCTTTGAATTTTATCTGTCAAAATATATGAAGAAGAAATTTATTTGTTCGAAATTAATGTCAAAATGTATGAACAAAAAATTCGAAGTCGAATTTTTATCGGCAGCCATTTTTTACTGGCGATATTATAGGCAGTTTAAGACAGGAGGTTGTTGTATGTGCTTACTACTTCACTACTTATGGATTTTTGAAAAAAACACAGCTTATGACTCTTAAAAGAGCGATATTTGGTGTGAGTTTTTGGACAGGAAAGGATTACACAAAACTATATAAATAGTTCGAATTGACAACTTGAAATCGCGGATCAATATCGCTGCGATTAGAAAATCGCAATCACAGTTGAACCTGTGAATTTTAAATCGCAGCTTAGCCCAACTCTACCTTAGACTATATTATTTTATGGAGTGTCGTCAAATCATTCGTCCATAATGACAAGTTAGTGTCAATTGTTTGGAAGACAAAGCTTGAAAAAGTCGCTCAAAGTGTGTCTCGTGGGATGAACTACTTAAAATGTAGTCATATCATCATCAGTCTATGAGCTTCAACTGTCTAACAAGGACTCATCACGTACATACATTCAATTATCGCAAATCTTAACGTCATGCAAACGTCCAATGATAACTTGATATCTATACGCCATAAATAATTCATTGATTTAATGCAACACAGAGCGCTTCACTTCTCTGTTGAACTGTTTAAGGCCTTTTTCCAACTTTCGAAATTTTCCAGCAGCACTCTTGACGAAGAACCCACAAACTGACTTAGTTTCTCATCATATAGAGATTGAAGCAATTTCTCTGAAACAAAAATTACTACAATGTTACACTTTGGCGAGGTTTCGGGTGACATCGTGTCGGAGTTAGCAATGTCATTAATTCTGAGTGCATTGGTGTCAATTGCTAAGCACCCATTTGCGTGATGGACGTTTATTAATTCCATTTTGTGTATCACACGATATTTTGTATTAACTGTCACACTGAGCAATAGCCCATTTCTAGGGGTGGCGACTAGGTTAGGTTCGAGCGCCTGATTGTTAGCAGCAGGCTCGTTGTGTTATCACGCGGACCTATTTAGTCCTATTCCACAAACCAGTTGGTGCTTTGTGATAGCCGATAGGATGTGGCTTAGAATCCTTTAAATTGAACTCCACCAACAATTTGAGTGACACATGACGTCGTGGAATTATTTGGATAATATTTTCGATGTTTTTCCAAGCATATGGAATGCTTTAAAACTTTTGATGCGACGTAGTAAACACACAATTTAGCACAACAGAGAAGGTAGGCAGGTACTTTGTATACATTTCACGAAAACTTTCAAAAGAATTAATGATATTTTTGAAACGATGTGCAATGATTCACTTTCGGAGAGAATAAAATACAGCACTCGTTCCACACTTCACCGTCACATCGACCGAAAAAAGAAAAAAAAAAACAAAGTAACACACATCGTCAACACATTTGAAACAACACACTCGTCGCCAACAAGTGCTCGACAATCAACCTGATTTCATTCCCAGAGCCATCAATCAACACACCTATCAATCAATCAATAGACGGTCGCATGGAGCATTCTGGCTTGAATTTCACTTTCAACCAAACCCATCACCGTGCTCTATTTGAGCAGACGTTTCCCTGGGAAAATACTGCGTCCGTTTCGCACGACAAATAGTATTTACCTCAATCAAGAAGATCGTGACCGAATCGAAAACAAAAGAAAATCACTCATACGCACCGTATGCCGGCTGCAGCTCAACTGGCGAGTTTGGTTAATCCGTTGCGACGACCTAGTCCAATCGATACACTAATCAAGATAATTACACGCCAAACACCACAATCGGCTTATCGCGTTGAGTGCTTGCTTTTTTTTTTTGCTGCTTCAAATCAAACAGCGAGCACACAAATCACACAACCGGTCTCACGTCAATGACTAAACGAATGTCGGGTGGCGAACGGCACTGCGGCACTCCGCCAAGTGCTCTCGTGACGATGACAATGACAGAGTAAATTCGGCTGGAGCGGCAAGTTGCACACGCACTGATGGATCCGATGGTGATCTCCTTAAATTGACGACAATTGAACGGCGATAAATAAATAAATGAACGATGACTTGAGCGAAAACCAATCGAACGCCGGTGGTGTCGGCTAAGAATCGCTCCCGAAACAGGGACTCTTTTGCGTGTCACAACTTTGGAGAGTACCGCAGGCAATTAATTCAAAAGATACGTCTACAAATGGCAAACAAGCGCGTCGACTGTGCAGCAAGTTTGCGCGCGGGTTGTGTGCAACCGGTGAAGAGAGAAAGACACATGCGGAGCGAGCACGAAATCTCGAAGAAGAAAGTAAAATAGCCCTCATCCGGGGTACAAAGGGGAAAGTTGCGCCTCTCATGCTGGACGCTGATGCTGATGACACCGTAGATGGGTATTTCTTCAACTGAAATGGACCGTGTGCAGACGGACGTGCTTGCATGGATTTCATCTGTTGACATGTAAGATGGTGACTGTCATGGCGGATGAATTTGCCGATTCTAACGGTCACTCGCCAATTGAATGCTGAAGTGAATCTAAATTTAGACGCTCCGCAGAATAAATTCCAATTTTTGTGCTTCTTTTTTTTACAGGCGAGCAATTAGATTCATTGATCAATGATTTTTCTTTGACTAATCTAGTACACAAGATAAATGTGTCAAAGGTGTCACACCGCGTGAGCAGCTGTCAGCTGTTTGTCTGATGCAATATTCGTGAAAAGCAGGAAGGAAGCACTTGAATGTGTTGAGGTGGTTTTTTTATCATAAAAATTTAGTTAATTTATAATGAGAAGTGAATAATTAAAAGAAAAGTTATTTCACAAGATTTTTGCATTATCTTGCAAAAGGGGAATCTTCCGAGGTTTTGTCCTCATTTTTTGGTAGTGTTTCAATAATTTAAAAATAGTGGGTCGCCGTGGTGTAGTGGGTAAGTACGTCGACTCCTACGCAGAGGGTGCCTGGTTCGATACCCGAATTTACGTGAATTTATAATTCACGGCTCCACCTCTTTCGAGTCACTGACAATGCTCAAAGAGTATTACTGCTTGGAAAAAGCTTCTCAAATTCGACGTTCGGAGTTGGCATCAAACTGTAAGTCCCTTCCCCTCGTTAAATAACAATAGCACGCACAACACGAGTAGTTGCTGAGAAGCTAGGCCCAGGTCCGCCTCGGACAGTCGCGCCACTCATATTATTATTCAAATAATTAAATCGGAAAATAATCGAAAAGGCGGCACTGAATGTTCCGGGTAACTAACAATGCTGAAAAAGTGTTGATTGGGTAAGGCTAGGCTAGAGTAAGGACTCAACATAGACCACCGGAGGTACACAGTGCCACCACAAACTCTTTGAGAACAGCAACAAAACAAACTAGAGATGAATAGGTTGGTTAACTATAGGTGTCAACAAACATATATCCGCTTAACTTACTCATCCTATATCGCCGCTTATGAAATAAGCGCTGATAAAAACAATGTTTCCAATCATTATTTTCTGTGTGTTCATTCCTGGATTGATTCATTCAATATTTAGGTTGCTGTATGTGGCTTACATTTGTAGGTGTGGTTGATGTATTAGATCATTTTTAAATGTTTTTGCATCCGTAAGTATACAACTTTTGGTATACCCAGAGTGTCTCTGCTGTACAATCTGTTTAGGTTTCGTAATCGATTCTGTTGAATTTGATGAAAATTGTTTTTATTTTATAATTATTGAGTATTTTTGCTTTATGTAGCGTGACCATCACTTTAGGTCACGCTACACAATCGCAAACCGAAGTTTGTTTTCGATTAACGATCAACTATCACCTTACACGATTCCACTACCTGTCTGTCACAATTGTCATAAATATCGTCGGTGCTGCCAGATTCGCCAAGAAGATCTTTTTTTTGTGCACTTATAAATTAAGCGTATATAATAGTAATATGGATAGGGTGATAGTCCGAGGCGGACCTGGGCCTAGCTTCTCAGCAACTACTCGTGTTGTGCGTGCTATTGTTCTTTCACGCGTGGAAGGGACCTACAGTTTTATGCCGCCTCCGAACGGCGAATTTGAGAAGCTTTTTCTAGACAGGAATACTTTTTGAGCATTGTCAGTGACTCGAAAGAGGTGGAAGCCGTGAATTATGAAAGTTGGTAGATTGGGGACTCGAACCTGACACCCTCTGCGTAGGAGTCGACGCACTAACCCACTACGTCACGGCGACCCACTACTTTAATTATTTTACTAAACGTATATAATATTAAGCTTGCAAAAAAGCACGGCTAATATCGTGCATACAGAATGACTTTCAAGAGAGCACGATTGATTAGATATTTATCACATCCAAGTGTGATAACGACGATGCTCCATTGTTTCGATCTCTTCCGGTGCTCTGCAGTTCCTGTATGTGCTAGATGAGACCAGCCCTAGTCTGGAGGTATGGTACCCTGTAAGTAATGCCGGGTAATACCTACGATTTTTGACAGAGCACAACTTATTTGTGACATTTTTTCGTAGTCAAACGTATTTATTGCAATGCAATTGCATCATGGATAGACTTACACGTTAGAATCGTCCTACTGAACAACTGAGACACCCGAAAATTGCACTCTTTGGTAGAGTTTAAGGTCTTTTGCCCATATTTTCTCAAGGCTGACCGTGTTATCATTGAAACATTGATTGGAAATATGTACGACGGAACTACACAGGTTTGTTGTTTGAAATAGAACGCAGAATGATCTTAAATTACAAGAGGGTGTACCGCTTGGTTGAATGTTTAGCCCGTATTTCTTTGTCTATTTTATAGATTACTTGCCAGATGGAATGCAAATTGCAGAAGGCTTACAAAAAATGCCCATCAATTTGCGGATAATGTTTTCACTTTCGCTTATTCACCTACGACAACTTGTGATTAACCAGCTAGGAGGAAACTGCCAATCATGGCATCTAGCTTTCAACCTAGCTAAAACCAAGGATAATTTTCATAAGAAAAGTCCGGTAGTGCTTCAGGGAAGCAGAATGACGTTATAATCATCCGCCTCTTGAGATAGTAAATTCATACAAATATGTCAATACGAAAATAATACTGAATTTTTATAAAATTAGTGAAAAAACAAATAGCAATGTCATTTACCACATAAAATCGAGCCTCAATTCGCCTCATCGAGTCCTCCCAGCACCACCAATTCCTCATGGGAAATTACAAAATAAACGGAGTGTTTTTTACTTTTAAGCTGACCGTGCATGTTGGGTTTACATACCAAAGATATCTTATGTTATAACAATTAATCTAACTATTTGAAGTCTAACTAAAGGATTAGCTACGACCAACAAATGCCATGGAAGCAACCTGAAAAAGAAGTTGTGCTAGTAAATTATTTATTCCTTCTTAGCAGTGACAAATTCGACCTATGATAATGCCTCCACCTCAATCCTTGGGTTGGGCCTAATATGAAACCGTGAAAACACTCTTGAGGTATTGCTTTGCTAATGATATGCCTTTGTCTAGCCAGCTACATAACTAGTTGTGAATGGTACATATCTTAGCTTAAAACACAGTCAAGAGGAAAACTTTTAGAGCGATTTAACGGGAGACATGACTATGAAAACGACTTTTATAAATGTTAACAATATAAAAAATAAAATAAGCGTCTTATTACTTTGTATTCTTTAGAATAACTTGTATGAGTATTATTATTTAAAGAGCAGGATTGGAAAATCCTTCTTTCGTACTAAAAAAATGCCTGGATGTTTTGTGAATGGTTGAGTCAACTTTGTTCGAGCAGAGACAAAATACGCTATACGTGGGACGTTTGATAAGTCGGTGAATTTTTGAATACCTCGCGCCGTAGCTTAAAGAGTCGAATGATCAGTTCGACTTAAGTTTTGCTGAACATTAAACCGAGTTAAAACGTTTGGTTTCACAGCGAAATCTGAACATCAGTTCAGTTGAACTTCGTTTGTGTAACGCGATCGGAAACAAATGACAACCTTTCGATTTCATGCGTGTACTTGCAACAATTCTTATTGCATTTTTTATTTATTCGTGATACTTTGTATTTTTATAATGTGTTTGGTGCTGTTCTTTGGAGCTTCTGTAGCGCGCCCGTGATGTTATCGGGAAAGGGAGATGGATAACAAACATACAAAATCAGTTCAGACAATTCATCCCTGAGACTGGCCAGTGAACAAAAAATAAAAAAAATTGAAAATACAACTGACAAACTACTAGTCGTTGTGCAAAAAAGGGGCAACTAATTTTTCATCAAATGCAGGAAGGAATGGTTTCCATTATCGTACATCAGTTGACATGAGAGCGAAATGCTCTCGCCCTCAAAAGAGTGACACAAAATACAGCTGTGTTGCAGAACTGAGGTTTAAACGGGAGTAAACTCTCGTTCAACTTAGACTCTAAATTGAACTCAGTTCTCGTTTTAAACGGAACTGTGAAACCGAAGAAATGGTTGAACTGAAGTTTAAACCAAAGCGGAGCTTAAACTTGCACTGCGAAAGTCGGCATACGTAGGAATAAGGAGGTCGATGTACATAGGTGCCACAGGAGTTAACGCAACTCGTGTGCTGAGCTTTTATCAACGAAAGGATGAAAAAAGGATCACTTACACAACCTACGGCGAAAATATTCGTGATCATAACGTGGTAAGACAGGAAGGTCAGGACTGACAGCAAGAAAGGTTTTGCAGTAGGTTTGTTAAAAATGTCAGGAAATTATTTCACATCATCATTTACCATGAGTTGTATAATTTATTTTGAGATGTTCCCTTCCGGTCCAGTACTTTTAAAAATTGGACCGTCTGAAGGAAGCAATCCCACAGGAGACTACCGCTTTGGCCAATAGAGGAGAGTCAGTCTACACAGTCACGATCTATTTAGGTAGATCCACTAGCTAGAAACTCCGGTTGAATCCTGTGCTTCCAGCTTATAGTAGTTTACCAAGTGCCGCTGTCCAGGACGAACAATTTTGCTGGTGAAAATTTATTTTGGTGATGAAAATTCTCACCTTGCTTGTGACAAGCGACTGTCATAGATGTTTGCTAATAGTGAGAGGGGTTCTATTAAAGATCGATAATAAGTCATCTTCAACTCAACTAGCAACAAGTCATCGAACTAAAGGGACTATATTTGTTCTAAATCGAGTTATTTTAACTTCTTACTACCAAACTTAGCCTTCATATTAGAATTGACGAATGATGATATTCATTCTGAGCTGTCCTCACTGGATGCTAGTGCAAGACTAGCGCCTGATAATCTTCCCCCGCTTTTTTTAAAAATGTGTAAGGACGGAGTCAGGGGCTTAGACTATCATTTTTAATATGTCACTGGCTCGCGGCGAATTTTTGGATTGCTGGAAGGATTCTCTCATCACCCCAATTCATAAATCTGGACCTAAAAGTTGTATTGCCAATTACAGACCAATAGCTAAACACCAATTAATACCGAAATTATTCAAGGCTGTTGTTAAGAAAAAAATATATGCTGAAGTTCGAAACCAAATATCACAATTTCAACATGGCTTTGTGAGTGGGACATCAACTTCGACCAATTTGGTTTGATTTACAAACTTTTGCTTAAGTTCCATGAAAGCGAGACTTCAAGTTGACTCCATATACACTGACTTCTCGAAGGCATTTGACCGTGTTCAACATAATGTGCTCATAAAAAAGCTAGATATGATTGGTTTTCATTCTAAAATCTTGAAATGGATAACTAGCTACCTTACAAATCGCAGACAGTTTGTAAAAATAGGAAATGATCTGTCACGGGTAATTTTCAATTTCTCTGGGGTACCTCAAGGTAGTCACTTCGACCCTCTTCTGTTTCTTCTTTTTATTAACGATTTGCCTTCCTATGTTTCCTATTCTAACCGCCTTTTATACGCTGACGATTTAAAATTTTTTAAATCAGTGCGATCATTGGCCGATGCAATGGAGTTGCAAAATGATATCTCATCAGTACAGAATTGGTGCGATTTGACTGAACTACATTTCAATATTAGTAAATGCTCAGTTATGACATTTTTTAGAAGTTTATCTCCTATAATCTATAAATATAAGATTGATAATACAATCTTAACAAGAGTATGTTCGCATAAAGATCTAGGGGTTATATTCGACGTTCAACTGACTTGTTCTATGCACATAGACTATATTATTTCAAAGGCCAACTCCATGCTAGGATTCTTGTTTCGAAATTCAAAAGATTTTCAAGACCCTTGCACTCTGAAGTCTGTGTATGTTTCGTTAATTCGCTTTATACTAGAATACTGTTGTTTAATATGCTATTCGTATTGAGAGAATACAAAAAAGATTTACTAGGTTTGCTCTTCGAAAAATGTCGTGGAATTCAAATATGCCAGATTTTAATGCTAGATGTCAGCTTATCGATCTAAAGCAACTGCATGTAAGAAGGACTTATTATTCAGTTCTTTTCGCTCATGACATCATTACTGCTCACATTGATTGTCCGGTGCTGCTTTCCATGTTCAGTGTTTACACCCCGTCTCGTTATATGATGCCTAGAGTTGTCTTTTATGTTTCGAGGCATAGTAAAAACTATGGGCAAAATGATCTTATCACTAATGCTTGCATAGAATTCAACAAATTTTATAGACTTTAATATGAGTAGAGATAAATGTTAAAATGAAATCTTAAATTGTTTGAGTAGCAATCTACTCTAAATTACATTATAATTGTATGTTAATTTCTGCTTATACTAGGCATTATTATTAATAAGATTTGAAATGTTATTACTATTATCAGTAGTCTTAAAAAGCTTTGTACTTGAAAGACGGAAGAATAAATAAATAAATAAATAAGTCTCAAGTAAAAGTAATGGATTTCTCTTTCACCGTTAGAAACAGACGTTTTAGCACTTATTTTCTATGCAAATAAGGAGGTCAATTGCTGTCAAAATGACCGTCAAACATGATTGCTTATGTAGTTATTTATTGGTTTACATATTTCCTATAATTCGTTCAAGACAATGGGAGATGCAATCCATACTGTTTCTTTTCGACTTATAAATAGGTTTTTTGAAATGACATGTGTATCTGGCATTCAACATTCTTAAAAACCATTATTTTAACTTTAGTTTAGCAGAACTACAATGATGGCTCATTCGATTGCCATCTGTCAATAAAAGCACGTACAACATTTATGAAGTGCCTCCAAAACAATCAATCGATTTTATAACCGACAATCACTAAAATAATCAATTAAACTACACCCAGACTGTCGGGGAATTTGAGAAATCTACAAATTATATCTCGTTTTCCGATTTCAATGTCGCAGTTGGCTTGCGCCGAGTGATACACTTCCGATTAATCTCTATGATCAGTCTCCTGTTCCTAATTACCTCACGTCACAGCCCAAGACCCCATAAGCAACTCGAATCAGACGCAGCAGAATTCACGTGAATCAAAAATATATTCTGCACAACATAATCGGAGCATGTCAAATATAAACGTCTGGTTGCCGAATTTATTTATTTTAATTGACAAGGGTCGAGTGCGGTAATCGACGGACACCTTGTCACGAAAATGTGTGACGTGTGAATTAGGTTATTCTCTTTATATATTTATTGGCATACGCATATCGGAGTGTTCAACAAATGTTTCCCTAATTGGACGCGAAGCGGAGATAAGCTAGTGGCATTAGAGGCGATTAAGGCAATTGACATTTTTTTTATCAGATTTTGAATGTAAAGAAATGTCTGCTTTGACGATATGGTCACCGGTTGATTTATTGTTTTTTACTCATGGGAATAGTTTTTTATAAGTCGATAGGGGGATTTAAGAGCGTCTGCCCATAGCCTCTGGCAACAGGCTGTCAATCCAACCTCGAAGTGGTGAAATCTGGGAACCGAACTTCGACCGAAGATGGGGTTCCCATGCCTATGGCACGTGAGAAGCTACAAACGAGGAAGAAGGGAATGATTATTTAACAGTGCTCACCTCGACACGGTGTGACGTAGGCAGAGTTGTATGGTGAACGGTGGACATCAAGAGCTCCAGTTTAAGAGCTGTTCCGACTCTCTGCTTCGTCAAGGCGTTGAAATAAAGTAGGCGATGGATGAGCCCTATGTCTATATAAGACCAACGGTGGTTCCATACAGTTTCTAAACGTGAGCCCCGCATCAAGTCACATTTGGTGAACCTCAGCGTGATTTGCGCTTACATCTCGACAAATAACAAGGATAACTTCGATGATCTCTCAGAAATAACATACGGTCAATAAATGATTACGTTGTAATCTAAGCAGTCAGTCTTCCTGCATTTTCCATGTCCGACGCTTCCGAGGAGCCAACATCAGCTCTCATCATTTCCGTGTTGTAGTCAAGGTAAAAATTCGAATACAGAGAAAACAGCGAGTCGAGGAAGAACACCAAAGTCAATCAAGCGTCACAGACTGCTAAGATAATTCCCGATTGGGTCTACCACAAATTCTCAGTAAATACGAGTTGCCTGCACAAACAATCTAAGTAGGTTGGATGCATTATCAAAAAGGTCTCACAGAAGCCCTCACTGGAAACAGAATGATGACATATTAGACAGGAAGACCTAGAGAGCCAGAGCGTCACAATGGGCAGCTATAACTTCGAGGTAGTCAAGGACTTCGTCTACCTCGGCTCCGCAGTAAACAGTACAAACAACATCAGTACCGAGATCAAACGCAGAGTAACTCTTGCCAACCGCCAATTGAGTAGTAGAGCCATCTTTCGAAGGACCAAGCTGACTTTATACAAGACCTTGATCATCGCAGTCCTGCTACGGCTCGCAGGCATGGACAATCTAAAAGCGGTTGAGGAAGTCCTTGGTCTCTTCGAGAAAAAAGCTCTGCGTGCGATCTTTGGTCCTGTTTGCGTTGACGGTTTCTGGAGGAGACGATTCAACCATGAACTGTACGGGCTGTACAGCGACATGAGTCTAGTCAGGCGTCTTCGGATCCAACGCCTAAGATGACTAGGCCATGTAGACCGTATGGACAACTCAGCTTCGGCCCGGAGAGTCTTCGACTCCGAACCCGTGGGACAACGCAACAGAGGACGCCCGCGTTTAAGGTATCGCACCCAGGTGGAGAAGGACCTTAACCAACTTGGCGTCCACACCCTAAGTGAGTGGTTGTCAAACTGAAAAAGCGTACAGCGTGAACTTCAGTTTACTTTGGTGATTTTGGTGTTAATTTTCTAAATTTCATTTTCATTCTCTATTTTCCGGAGTTCTTTAAAGCTATATTATTTCCCGTCAACAAACTATTTTGCCGGCCACGTAAAAATTGATAGCTAATGACATTTGAAAACTCTTCAACTCGGTGGGAATGGCCTAAATCCAAACCTTGAGATTTCGCTTCGGTGGGAACATACCTCTTAATCACACGACCTATCTGTCCAATCCACCAGTCAAAATTCTTCACCGAACTCTTGACTCAATCAATGGATCGATTCGTGTGCTTTGAGGCATATGGGTCCGTCTTGCTAGAACCAGAAATGTGGAGCGCCTTCATTTTTAGCAGCAAAACAGATCCACTTCATAAAGCGAGAGTGGGCGTTATTTACGGTAAGGTTTTTCTCACACTCAAATACAGACCAATTATTCCGCCTGTGTACATTGGCAGCCCTTGTATTGTCTGACGTTGCTCATTGGTCCAAGTACGGCAAATTTGAGACGAAGAAAAATTTTCACAGAATACAATTTTTGTTAATAAAAGACAATAGGTCTTAAGCCTCGATTGGGTGTAAGCAAGAAATGCAATGAAATGTCAATACTAACACGTGTCACGAATAAATCATGAGCTGTGAGCATTTTAAAACAAAACAGCAATTCTGAACAATTCTGAACAACTTGCATGGAGCTGTTTTTGTTAAAGTCTTTTGTTGTGAACATACACAGACATTAAATCAATTGTCCACGCTTGGATTATCGCAAAGAGAGATGGGGAATCACCGCAATCCACACAAAAAAAAGCCAGATCTGTTCTTCCGAAGAACATTCATAACACACACATGTGCCCTTTTTCGTAATTTAAAATTGACGTAAGTTCTTTGCGGGTTCTGTCATGTCGAACACATCCAATTACTCAAATCGAATGTGCGCAAGTTCATTCACCATCACAAAAAGAGCGCGACCACATCAAAGCTGAGCGAAAAAAAAAAAAAAAAATACAAAAAGAAATTAAGAAAGTTGTTGTTGGCAACCAGGTTGAAACATTTTGTTCTTTTTGTTGTAAGCAATTATTATTCCACGGAACGGTTGTGTGCGAAAATCGCTTCACGTGTTTTTTTTTCACTTTTTTTTAAAACCAGTATTTTTGGGTACCCCAATCTGACTGGTTCTGATTTAAAACTGAATTTGAGCCGGCCGCCACTCCTGGCAGAGAGCAGGTACGTAAATGCGAAGTCTTCAAGTGGCGGTGAATAGATGATGCGAATCGCATAACTGCGTTGAGGCAGTGCCAAACTTTTGCTTTCACTACTTTCACTGAATAATATAATATGTAGACATTCCATTCCGAAGTTTAGGTAATACGCCATGATTTTGCATACAATTCGACATGAATTGATTCGACATATTTCTCAAACGCAAATTCAAAGATGAAGAGCGATGATCATTGCTAGAATGCACGTTATTTACTTCACTGCAAGTGCATGCATTTTGTTAGGTTTAAGGATGGGAAGACCTCAGATATTGAGTTTTCTGAAGGATACACATTGTGGATTCTGTTGAGTGGTGCTATAGTCCTGGCGTTTTCAGCAGACACATGAATTGTGCATGCCGTTGTTCTCTCACGAGTGGAGGGGATCTACAAAGCTCTTCGACTTCATACTAGTAGCTTTCCGAATTGTCAGCGACTCAAGAGTTGTGGTGCTATGAAATATCAGAGTCAGGAATTGGATCTGAACATTTTAACATTCAGCGAAGGAGTCTACCAGGTATGACGACGAGCAGCATAGATCAATACAAAAATTCGTAGTTTGGCATGCGTCTGTGTTACAGCGGCCATGAGAACTTGCCCAACTGTTGCCATGAAAGTGCTGTTGGTGCTGTATCCCTTGCAACTAGATAATGGCAAAAGAAGGGATAGGAAAAGGCAGGTGCATCGAGCTTCTACTACCACTGTGCCTTTTTAGGAGTAGATGATCCATTCCGCCAGAGGAGGGATCAGTGGACAGTTGCGCCTTTTACTCGTCGCCTTGGTCATAGAGGATTGGTGCCTTACAGCCTCAGCTAGAGGTTGGGAAGCTAGACCTTGCTCCCGCTTGCCCTTTCATCAGTTTGCGTGCTCTTGCCTTTTGGTGGGCTTTAGGTTCTTGCAGATTTCCGGTTGGTGCTGGGTTCCACCTCCTTACGCCACCCCCGCCACCTGCTTGAGGCTTGGCACTTTTTGTTTTTTCATTGAGTCCTTGTTCAACGTCGTGCCGCTATCTTGGCACTAGACTTCTACATCATCAAATCCAAGGTGGAATGCAAAAGAGAAAGAGATCACAGAGGAATGCCAACACTCCCATACAATCTAGATAGATTAAAGAGTTAACCAGGAGAAAGAGACGATTCTACTGAGCAGGAGGCTATATAGAGGCAGAAGGCAATGAAATGGCCGAATCCCTAGTTAGGATATGACCATGGGAACCTTTATAGATCCCGAACCGTCCTGCGTTGGTTATCCTCAGAGAAGAATCCAGGGAACTAGAAAAAGGAACAGGACAGAAACTTGGAACAAGGCTCATGGCATGAAGTAAGCCAAACACTCTTGGGAAAGAGGTTTGAGATGTATATCAAGATGAGCAAGAACAACCTCCGTATCCTAACAGGTTTCCTTACAGGGCACTCTGCAGACTCAGGTGCTCCCCCTTAGGAAACTAGGAGTATCTGAAGAATGTCTGGGATTTTGTGAGGCACCATCCCACAAAAGACAAAAGTATCTGAAGTAACTCGAACCATCCCTCATTATCAGATTCCTAAAGGGAACAGGCCTAGAGAGAATGCTCTAGAATAAATCTCGTCCACCTTCTGTTGCGCAACAAGAGTCTTTAACCATCAATACAACTCTGAAAGAACTGCATGTGAAGGGAATTATTGACTCTTGCAAACTTATGAAAATGAGGCACAATAGATCTAAAGGTGGTGCAACATACCTTCAACAATAATAATAACGACGGGTTATTATTTTAAACAGACAAGCTTCAACTGTTACTGCTGCAACGTCTGCTTTGAACTGTTAGCTTATCAAATAAATACCGATAAACAAACGATAAAATAATAAAAATTCCCCACAATTTCTGCAAATGTCATATGCATCGAAGCACACTTTCGCGAAACTCGCACTCATTTTGATTATCCTCAAGCGCATTATGCCTGAAACACAATAGTGCGTTGCGCTGGCGTTGGCTCTCAACACACACAATTCAATGGCAAAGCACAAAATATAGCGTCGTTAGTGAAAATTGAGAGAGAGATGAGAGGATCATAATGAAACGTAAAACGTAGTCCATCGCACGTCATTATTCAACATGTTGGATATTTTTTGACAGAGCGGTGCGCTGTGAGAGAGATTTTCTCCCAGATTGAGAGTTTTCTTCCAAATTGAGAGTATTTTGTGTCAACTGTCATTTGAGAAATGAAAACAGCTGATTGAAAATAGTTGAACGACAAAAGTCATTTCAAATCAGTGTATGCAGAAAGGCGACAAAATTTTTGTTTTATCTCGCAGATGAGAGAGGGAACAGCTGATAAATTGAGTATTAATTTTAACACAGTGCAGTGGGTTTCCGTAACGTGAAGTTGGCTGGCGCAGCGCACTATTGTGTTTCAGGCATTATCGAGCAGCCACAGAGAATTGAACCGATAAAGTTTGATGATGTCTCGGGTACATTTGTTATGTAATATGTGTCACATAGAGTGTGTCGCCCTCCTGGCGCAGAATGTGCCTAAAAACCCACAAATACGTGTTTTCAAGGCGATCGTAGGAACTATTTGCACCATATTTTGCATACACATCATGACCTACATACTTATCAGGTCTGGTTGACACAAGAATTGAATACGGTCGATCAAGCACAACGCCATACTTCCGCCAAGTGGGTGCTGGCAACGAATGAACAAGTTCATTATTGCTCATAGAAAATGATCAGTGATGCGATTAATTTCCATTTGTACAGAGACTTGTACGTAAACCGTATTCTATGTTGGATCAGGAACTCTGGGAGAGAAACAAGCAATGGAACAACCCCATCATCCACAATGAGTGACAATTTTTGAGAAAATGACATTGAATGCGAATCACGCGGCTTGAATCGATTTAGTCTAGAACTGATGCAATTGATGCGGACACGCTGCATGTCACACAGCGAACTTATGACTTTATTGCGTGACAAATTCCATGGGCATATGTACATGTTGTTGAAAATAATGATCAAGCTTACGTCCTTGCTCTGGGTATGGTTAAGTTAATCAAAGTAAAATTAACGAACGAGATCATCTTTGAAACAACACAATCACACACTGGAAAATATACTCAAATACAGTACGGGTACCTTCGTAATGCTTTTTGTCTGCAAAAAATATTTTTTTTATATATACTTTTGTGTTCGTAATCGTCTTGATAGTGAAAAGGATTATTTTTAGGTTTCTTGTGAAGGAAATATTGAGAAAAGAAGAACTTGATGGACTCAAAGGAAAAAAAACAACTATGATTGGCAATGTATAAATTTAATAGGCATACCGGTTTTGCCGAAAATTCCACGTTATTGGACAATATTCTAAATTGTTTACAATATTCTCAAATTTTTTATTATTTCTTCGTTTCTTCTTATTATCTAAATTTTCACCAAAATACCCACATTTTTTCCGTCAATCAAATCTGCCTGCTTTCCTGTAGCTTTTTTAATTTGGCTGCGTAATCTGCCCGATAGGTCCCTTCCACGCGTGAAGAACAATAGCACGCACAAAACAGGTGGTTGCTGAGAAGCTAGTCCCAGGTCCACATCGGAATGTCGCGCCGCCGATATTATTGTTATTATAATCTGCCCGACGACTACTTTTTTACTACGTATAGTTGACGTTTATGAACAGAACAAATGACGGTCGGCGTTAGTACCATTTGATTCTGACTTCACGAACACACTAAAGGCAGATCTTTATTAGACTGACGTTTACGAAGACGCCCTACATCTAGAAATAGAGCCACTGCGCCCTTATTCGCTTTCTAAGTAAGGTCGAACTAACACTGGGGTCTAAACAGTTGACTTCACGGTGAATATATTTAAGAAATGTAGGTGTGTGCATTATTCTCTTCGGATGCCTCTGATGTCATGTTTACTAAAGCAATACAGTAGAGTCCCGTTACGTGAACACCGGTTAGTGTGAACACCAGACATGTCAAAAACGTGAACACTTTTTGCTTCAGGTTAATAGAAAATTGTTTGAGCAAGGATTATTTTAGCATGAAATTCCTTATTCTTGATACACCTACAATACATGTTTAGTTTCAGAAAAGATGATCACTTTATTATTATGCCTCCAAATGTGACGCCACTGCTCAATCCCATGTATCAAAATGCGATCAAAATAACAAAGCTTTACTGTAGAAGTAGTCTTTTAGCTTCGGTTATAGCAAACGGATATTCCAGATTGACTGAAAAAGTTAACTTTGAGAGATTCCCTTTTATTTTTAAAGTGCTGGAAAAATATTTTAAGTTTCGTAGGTAATGAAAATGAAGGCTGAATTTCAGAGGCGGTCTTTGATAGGCGTTACTACGCGTATTATCGAGCTTATGAGCTACGTTGTGTCAGAAAGCGGTAGTCTCAGTCTTCCATATCGAATTGAACGCGTGAGTTACATGTCGCAGCATGTCGCTGCACCTTCCACCTAGGCAACCTGTATCCTTAGCAACAGTGTATCAGAAACATTTGTCATTATTCACTGTACATATATATCACTTAATTGTTTAAAAGTAGGCGTCTTTTTGTATTCTTGTATTATTCTAGTTTGCACAGATTATTCGATTGTAGACATTTCACGAAAGCCGTCAATTATTAAGATTTCAATAAAAATTGTGTTAAAGATTAAACACATTCCTTTTCAATTGTGTCCTTCTCTTCTTTAATATAACTCGTGCGTTTACCCTACTCAAATGATTTGAAATACAATTTTCAAGAACAAATATTAAATTACTGCAAATAATATTCCTAGAAAAATCGTATGTTTGCCAAAAATTCAAGTTGAGAAATAAATTTAATAAATTTGGGCCAATAGTCTCTGCAGCTACGCTCTTTAATCTTAATATTACCATGTAATTTTATATGACTTGTTAATAAATAATAATAATAATAATAATAAAAAGTTTGTTTCACAAATGTCAAAAAGTCGGAGTAACTGGCTAGTAACTCTACCTCAAAACGTATGCAAGCGTTTACAATATTCTAATAACTGCCTATAATAGCATAGACATATATGCCGATAAAAATTCGAGTTCGACTTTGTTTTCATATATTTTGACAGCAATTGGAACATATAAATTGTTTTCTTCATATATTCTGACAGGTAAAAATCAAAGCCACTGCGAATCGTTTTTTTGCATCTTACTTCACTCCACTATCGATAGCGATGAAAAAAAACACGGCTATTGCCAGAAACGAAGTATTACAGAGATGCTCGACTTCTACCTCTCTTTCCCCTTAAGATTTTTGAAAACTGGTTTTTATATCGTGTTCTTAAACCAAATTGACCAATCAGAAGACGACATTTACGTTACTTCGTGAATAACCGTCAAAAATGCATGAATATCCGTCAAAAAGGCACTCAAATTCGTCGATTGACTAGGGGGCAATCAGCTGTGAAGTCGGCTATCTCTGTAATACTTAGTTTATGGCTATTGCTGTGAATAAAATAATCATCTCAGTTTGACAAAAATCCAAATTGAGAAATAAATTTTAAAAAATTGTTTCACAAATGTCAAAAAGCCCGAGTGACTGGCTACTATCCACCTAGAAATTTACGCTCATGCTTACGATGTTACGGTCTGTGAAAAGTCTACATTTTATCACATGATTTACATGTATCCTACTGAAAATATCAAAGCCCGAACGCCTTATATGGGTATGACGTTTGAAAGAGAAATTGTATCTTGTATCTCTTGTGCAATGAAACCGGTTGATGAAAAAATTCTGAGGTTTGATTTCTACTTTTTTGGGATTCCTGAATTTAATCAAATCAGTTGGCTAGCTGCACAACTGCACAGCTGAAGACATCCACGAATGGAACGAAGACTAAGAAGACCATAATTTCGCTCGGAATAGCAACATTATAAGTGATGAGGTGATGACAGTGGGCTAGAATTGCTAAAAGAAAAAATTAAGCCTAATGAAGCCAGTTCTGATTTCTAGCTGAAGATTTGTCAAATTGACATTAAGGTCTTAAGGCGCCTAGGGAAAAAACAGTGAAAATGCTCTTGAAGAATAGGATGCAAAAACAAGTGACTGATTTGTTCGTATCGGTAATGCTCGTGCTCAGTCAATATTTAATGTTACTTTTTATGCCACAACATTTTATGTTATCTGTCCTATGCATCAACTTTGTTTTAGAGTTTTGCTATTAAAATGTAGAAATAGCGGTATATAATAGTAAGAATGCGTTGTATATTTTTTAAGGATAAGATTAATCTATTAATTTAAGATGAAAATCTATAGTGGGATTGCCTTATTCTGCTAATAAAATTTGACCTTCGCAAACGTGAACTTCCTTGGTTCTTAATTGCCTACGTTATCGAGAGACTACTGTATTTGTACTCATAGTAAGTCATAGTAAGGCAACTCACTTTAAATGAAAAAGTTTTTGAATGAAAATAATACAATTTTTGAAAGGCTTTCGAATCTGCTGGAACTAAATCATTTTTTGATCGTAACGATACTTGTTCCTCAGGCGTGCTAGCTTTTTCCGAAGCTGTTGACTGCATTAGAACACTTTCGGCTACTATCGAAAATGAAGAATAACTTCAAGATTTTAGCTTATAAGTGCATGCTTGAGAAATGGAGTGTAAAAGGTGGTCACTGAGACTGGTCTACCTTATTTTAAAGTTATGTGTGTGGAGATTGCCAGTGGCTCACAAAATTTTAAAAACTGCAAAATTAAAAAACCTATATTCTTTTCGCATCATATAGGAAGACTATGAGGAAAATAATTAAAATGATAATAACACGGTGTCCTTGCATTTGCGTAAGAAACAGTGTAACACTGAATACTGTTTACTACTGCTACCTGTTCTGCGCAAAATACATAGCTCGTATCATGTCTTGGGCAAGTAATAAATAGTTCTCGCGAGTGTCTCAAGGGCGTTATTTGGCTCAGCATTCATGGCACCGAAAAGGAAATGATTCTTACAACTCTCCCACAATAGATTGCCGAAAACAATTGAGTACCATCCGTTTAAGGTGATCTGCCACAGATTGGATATCACACTCTCTGAACAGCTGGGAAATTCACGGGAGAGCACTTGTTTTATTGACTTATTCGACTTACTTGAGGAGTTATTACTTAATGGAGTTAAGTGGGGTGTCCTTCATCCCTTCCCTGTATTGATTGAATCACAATAAACCAGTCAGGCCAAAGTTTCAAAAGTTCAACCCCCGTAGGCGTACCGAATTTGGATTCCATCGGAAGCTCATAATTCAAGAAAAAATCAGCCGGACACCTTTTCTGATAAAGGTTCAAAAGGGATTCCATTGAACTCACGGAGATCTTCAATGTCAAAAAAGTTTCAGACAATGCGAGTCGCTGTCATGACTTCTTGAACGCAGTTCTTGAGATGATCGTACAAGACGCGCGGTTAACCACAAGAGCCACCACAAGTTCATTGAATTGTGTGCAAAGGATCATTTCAATCATCACAATGACGTTATTGGGCGACCGCAGTGGCCTGTCAATGAGGGTTTTGACATTGAATGAGCGGAATTAGAACTACTTCCGCTCCTCAAAAAAGGACACACAACATCGATGTTTTTTTAAAGAGTGTCACAAGGGGCAGCTACAACTTCGACGTGGTCAGCCGCTTCTACCTCAACACCACGGTAAATAGCAAAGAAATCATCACTACCGAGATCAAACCCAAAATAAGACTCCCGTCTTTGGGCTCAAAAGGGAATTAAGTAGTACAGCCATCCATCGAAGGATCAAGCTGACCGACAGTAAGAAGGTCCTTGGTTTCTTCGATCGAAAAGTTCTGCGTGCCCACTTTTATCCTCCTTTTGGCATCTAGATTAGTACGGGCTGTACATCCTAGCCAGCCATTTAGGGATACAATGCCTAAGGGGGCCTTGCCATTTGGAGCACAACAGGACAGGACTGAATAGTCCGCAAATCGTAACCTGTTGCAGAATGCAGCAGAGGAAACTCATGTCTAAGGCGACGTGAAGGACCTCAAAATCGGAACAAGAACTCGCGCCAACTGGAAAGCTTTGTTGACCGAGGCTTAGGTCCACCCCCACAAGAATTGCACAACACGACAGGCCGCAAGAAATCCATTATCAAAGGAGTTGCCAGAAACACTTACTGTCGGTACACAATTTCAATTAAAAATATAACTTTGACAAACCTTTATTTAGTCAGCAGCTTAGAACTAATCCACTGAATATAGTTAACCTCGTCGAACAACTTAATTCACACAACTAGTTTACAACATAAAACACTGATCAGAGATCAAACAACCAACGCGATGCCTCGCTCAATTAAAAGTGAACCGATTCGAGCTCGTAAGTCAAACTTAAAGAAAGTCATCATTAAAAGCGCGGTGGTAAATCTGTGACTTGCAAAAACCCACTGTGACTAATAGATCGCTCGTGTATACAAGTAAACGAGTCTCTTGCGTCAGTCTTTTTTGCACTCGCGATTATTTTCTCTTCCGCTGCCGATACACGTTAGAGATTTATATCACAAAATTTTCAACAAGAAACAATTAAAAAAATACCAATCAAACTGTGTCGGCACTCAGTGTGCGCCATCGCGTGTTGAACTTTCAGGATGATTTTTTGTGATTATGTTTTCCGATTGCCTCAAGTTCAAGGAGAATGATTCAAAGTAATTCCTATGAACAATTAGCCCTTTTTTTTTTTGAGTATTTTTTTTCAGTCTCGCACAAGGATGGCGTTGATGTTTTAATTTAAAAGCAATAAAATCTAGGCTTTTGTAGGGGCATCTTTAGCCGACCGTAAATGCTTAAGTGGAATCTGTCAAATTTGGGGAATGTTCTGTTCTGATGTTTGCCATTTCAGATGACTTCTAAGCACTTCAGCATGCGCTTACAAGGGGAGTTGAAGTGACTGGGGAATTTCAGTGCAATTACCACTGAATCAGTGCTAATCATTCGTGTTTATGATTTCAAGGAACTTCCTTAGTTTACACTTCCGAGACAATGCTGACGTACATATCGATGTAATGAATGCAGGCCTCAATGACGACAGAGATGAATCTTACTTTACAGAAGGTGAGGTAATCGCTTAACTCGAAGAATTATCGGTTTGCTAATATTTTTCAGCTATAATTAATATTGAAAAACTAGTGGCCAGATAGCAATGATAGTTTTTTCAGTTCTTATGTTTTAACAGCTGTCAAAGTTGCAAATGACATCTAGCTGTCAAAATATTCAGTGAGGCTTGCCATTTCATCATTAATCGTTAAAAGTTTGCTGAATGTGGGGAAATTATTAGAAAATTCAATCGAAATTCAGCCTCAATGCTAATATCACAGTGTGATTGGTCGTTATCCTGTCTTCAATGTCCAGGCAATTGTTCGCACGGTCAGCGTGAGTACAGTCGAACCCGTTTAGTAGCACAATCCGCTTAATATCACATGGAATTATGGCGAAACAAAGAGCTGGCATACAATCTTGCCCACTTATTGTTACATCCTACACAAATCCTTTATTCATGTGACTTCCGAGGAAAAAGTTTTTTTTTTCTGAAATTGAGTTAATATGTGTGGATTACACTGTATTTGACTTCTTACCCATCCTGGAAGAGTCCCACCATTTTTTTGTGTATTATATTTTTCGCATTTTTAAACTGTTTGTATGTAAGATCGGTTAAAGGCGCAACCCGCTTAATGGAACAATATTTCGTTGCACGGTTAATGTGCTATTATCCGGGTTCGACTGTACATTATTTTGGACCTTAAACCACCAACCAGACAGGGACGAAATATCGATTCGGTGCCGAACAGTTGAATTTGCATTCACTAGAAAGACAACCCGGCTTATTTGTTGGTTGGATCTGGACCTTCATTTGCATAAGCTAATTCTGACGAAAGATTTGAGGTAGAGCGACCATATGTTAGGTTAGGTAGGTGGGCTGCTTGTGCATTCACCAGCACACTAGATCATATTGGTCCGTTGTGATACCCCTAGTCAGACTTCCACTGATTGACTACTCGAATGATAATAATAATAATAATAATACAATATGGGTGGCGCAACAGCTCGTAGAGGGCCAGGGCCTAGCTTCTCAGCGACCACTCGTGTTGTGTGTGCTATTGTTCTCTCAATAGCGTGGAAGGGACCTACAGTTTAATGCCGACTCCGAACGGCGAATTTGAGAAGCTTTTTCTAGACAGGATAGACTCTTTGAGCATTGTCAGTGACTCGAAAGAGGTGGAGCCGTGATATATGAAAGGTGGTAAATTCGGGTATCGAACCTGGCATCCTCTGCGTAGGAGTCGACACACTAACCCACTACGCCACGGCGACCCACTTTTCGAATGATAGTGCCGTTAATTTGAACGGCAAATGGTGACTGGGCCAGATTTGAAAACCCGATAAAAGCGTATTAACTTTGCTTTCACTGGGATTCGAACCGGAGACCCCGCTAACCAGAGGCAGGTACTCTACCAACTGCGCCATTCAGTCGTTATTCTATTATAGACAACGCCGTTTGCTCTGGAAATGACCTGGAATTGTAGCCAAAAGATCATATTCTCGGCATTGAATCAATTTTGTCTCAGGAGCTATATCAAAAGCAAAACTGCCGCAATTGCAGCAAACGAAAGGCAAAACTGTTGGACCAATCATGAATACATCAAAAAAGAAGAAGCAAGAAGCAAAGATTGACTGCTTGTGTAGGGTTAATGCCATGGCGGCATCATCAGACCTTGATTCTTTCAAAATGACCAAGTAGACACCTTTAGCGACAGGTGTGATGGATGCGGGACATTCTGTGGCCAGAGTTGGACAACATCGACGTATACGAATTGTAGTTCCAACAAGACAGCGCCACATACAGTACAAGCGACACAAGGCTCAAAGTTCTAAAGATGGCGACTGGTTCATCAAATGGCCACCGCGGCTCGCAACCATCATGCGATTAAGGTAGATAAAATTGGTGCGGTTCGGTAAGAACCTTAATAGTAATATGTGGCGTTTTTCTGCCACAGCCTTGGTACCTTAGTGTAATTTTAAGAGATGTCTAGATCCAACCCGACGTATTTAAGAATGACATTAGTCCTAACATCCAAGCGCTTGTTGTCTTAATGAGGCAAGAGCCGGAGAAGTGTAGATGCAATGGATTACGGTCTCCCTCTCAGCTATATTGCTGAAACTGCGACAGTGCTTGTTGCGTGGGATACCAAGTTTTTCGGAATGATCTCCCATCAGCCAGTGTCCCGTACAGGCCGCTAACAATCTATCGATATCATTACGGGTTCGTCGGAGATTTTTTTTATCTTAGATCCGTTCTTCCTGATTTTTCACAGTTTGCTATTTTAAGGTAGTACGTAGAGATATCAGCCTTGACTGCATGTACTGGGATCTCTACTTCCTCTGCAAGCGAGCACTGGGGGCCAACTATGTAACTCGGTTCTACAAAATTATTGTTCGAATTCGAAAAGTCAGTACCATGTATTTTTATAGCAAATTTTATTCTGCGATAATCGAAATAATCGAGTACTGCCAAGTTTTGTTTAGTTTCCTTTTCGCATATCTAGTACCACGTAATCCGAAAATAAATGTCAAAATCAACTAAATTTGAAAAAAAATTGTTCGACATCAAATGTGTTATCGAGTAGGAAGGAACAAGAATTTGTTTTGTCCAAAATGTAAGTAATATTAATCTGCATGTTAAACAAGATCTGAAATAAGTAATAATAATGTGGTTTATAAAGGGAATCAACAAAAACAGCTAACACAAAGGTCTCTCAATTTGAAATCCTCGTAGAACATATGTGCAAGCATCCGGACCTACCAAAAGGGTATTTGAAGTCAACAGAAGCTATACAAAAATCGAATAATTTATGGAGAAACTTGGCGCATGATTTAAACGCCGATGGACCACCTCAACGCGATATAGCTGGTTGGAAAAAGGTGCAATGAAAAGCAAAAAGAATTTATTCAATCCAACGTTAATTTTTATTTATTCAAGGTTTGGGCTGATTTCAAGGTTCATACAAAATCAAAACTGAGGCAAAATAAACAAGCATTATCCGGAACTGGTGGAGATTCATCAAAATATTGCACCACTGGAAGTAAAGGTTTCAGAGTTATTGGACCTAAGACAAGCCGTGGATGGAACGATGGGGTCCTTGAATTTCGGAATCAATAACTCATCATCCATAAATGACCACAATGCAGATCAAGACATGACCGAAGATTTGTTTGGTGGTGAAGAAAATCATTCAAACATAAGCCTTTTCCAGACCGAAGAAAAAGAAAACTGTCCTCAACACAAATCAACACCAAAAAAACTGAAAATAAAATAAATACTTTAGGATAATAATGAAATCACGTTTTGTGGGAGAAACCTTTTTCTGAAAATATTTGAGCTGTCCCTGATTCGCCTCCGTTAAATTTTTACTTTCCGCTCCGTAATTTCTTCATGGTAAAACCACAATGCAACACTATCCATATTGAGTACAAATCACTAAAATCAAATCACCAACAAATTTGTATTTACACTTAATAAATTTTTTTAGAATAATTTTTTAGTTTGACATGTATTCTGTCAAATTTAAAACGATACTCCATCGAAAGTAGGACATTTTGCACAAAATACTTGGCATAACCGGCATTCGATTCTACTTTCCTACATAGTACCAATGCAGTGTAGAATCGGAAACAACTTTCGAATAGAAACAGAATTAGAATCGAGTTACATAGGTGGCCCCCTGAATAAAGGGCAGGTACCTGTCAGCCTTCCTGGGATGTCACTGTGACCTGGAAAACAGATAAGAGAGATTTTGAGCTGGCCTCCTAATGACGCTCAGTCCGACATTCCAGTACTAGCTTAGAGTATGCAGCAGAGGAGGTAATAGCTTTAATGGTTACAAAATGGCAACCTCATGCATGGGCATTAGGCTTGTGCATTTTAGTTCAACCCCCAGAGCGCTGAGATTAGTTCAAATCTGTTTATTGAGCTAGTTCGTTGTTCTAGTTCTTTTAGTTCAGTGTAAGTCTCTGCCCAAACCGCGAACGGATATCTGACACAGGTTGCCTCATTACCAAACAACTATGGCCTATGATCGATCCCAAGCGATCACTTAGTTTAATCGGATTAAACAGGCCAAACCTTAGATCTCTTATTGGCGTTTTAACAGGGCACTGTGCCACTAGGCTAGGCCTTTCCTATAATCATTTCTGTAGAAGCTGCATGGACGAAGATGAGGAAGAAACAATCGAACACTTGTTATGTAACTGCAGTGCTCTCTCATCCCGTTGATTCAGCCTTCTGGAGGCCCTTTTCTTTGTTAATCTGGCTGAACTGAGCAGCATCAAAATAAGCCCTCTTCTCCGCTTTATCAAAAGCACAGATTGGTTTGGGGAATACGTAGCCTAAGATACGCGTGGTAACACAATGGGCCTATGCTTGGTCTAAGTGTGTCTGCTGCCGGTATGCGCGGCAGTCAGCCACCTCAACCTAACCTAACCTATGTCTCTGCTCAGGAAATTGTGCCTTGTGCCATTTTCGCCGGTTGGTCGGCATATCCTTAAATAATCATCAACGGGAATAGACACATCAAAGAAAGGAAGAGAACAGCTTTAAGCAAACAACGGCAGTACTGGTATTCTTTCTTCCACCACGACCATACTCAACTATGCTCGATGTACTTGTGCTGCGATAGTTAAACAAAATCAACCAACAAAATCAATTTAGTTTAGTTTATTTCAATTAAGTTCATTTATTCTTACAGACACTTATGCAAAGTAAGGAGTACCTGAGTTTGTTGAACGACTGAACTAAATGAACTAAAATAAATTGACATTTTGAACTAGTTCACTTGGTACAGCCCTTTTTTGAACTAGTTCATTCGTGAACTACACAAGCATAATTGAAACATATTCTGACTCGCATGATCCACTAAATGGGTCGCGGGGGTAAGCCACGCACGAGAGATGTCCATGCAACTCGATCCTCCGCCATCGACTCTAACTCATGAGGGGTTATGCTCAAGCGTACCCAGGCGAGCTTATGGACTTGGTGCAACCATCTCATCCTGGGTCTGCCAAGTGGTCGCCTACCTGATGGAATCGCATTCAAGGCCCGCCTCGGAAGTCGTGATGGTGGGGACATACGTCCTACGTGACCAAACCAACGAAGCATATCTCCTTTCGTTCGGAGAAGCAGTTGCTCAAAGTTGAGTTCCTCGCGCACTGTCGTCTTTCTCACCATATCCCGGCGAGTAATTCCCCGAAGAAATCAGCAGCCGAGGCGAGGAATGTTTCACATTGGGGGCGTTGAAGGTAAGTCATCTTCTTTTTGCGGATGATTTAGTTATCCTTACATCTTCCCAGACGGAACTTTAGCGTGCACTCGATAGGTTTGTGGTCGTATGTGCTTAGTCTGGGATGAATGTTAACGTGGACAAATCAGAGCTTGTGGTAATTTGTAGAACGAATGTTCAATACACTCCACATGTTAGTGGAGTCCCATTGAAGCAGGTGGAGAAGTTTAAGTATCTCGGGGTCTTCTTCACGAGCGATGGGAGCAGTAATACTGAACTCTCCTGTAGGATTGGTCAAGCTGGGTCAGTTTTGACACAGCTTGGGAGATCTGTAATCAGGAAGGCCGAGCTTGGTGTGGAAGCCAAGTTAGCAGTTTTTAACTCAGTATTTGTTCCAACTCTCACCCATGGTCATGAAATTCGGGTATTGACCGAAGGAATAAGATTGCGAATACAAGCTAATTGGCATGATAGATAGATATTTATTTCTTCGTTTCAAAAAATTGTACATGGTTTCCCAACACACAATTTACATACAGTGATATGATGATATTTAATACATCTTTCAACTGAGGAAGTAGTTTTTTATTGTTAAGAACTATTTATTAAATTTTGAGTATTTTGGAGGAAAAACAACGGGAAAAAACCCTCATTTTGGGCATGATTTTTGTGTGAATTTTGACTTGACGACATGCTTCCCGGATTGCAAATAGTTCCGCTTGTAACACACTAGAATTGTCCGGCAGCACTCGATTATCTCTCGAGCTACGTCAAGTCTTTAGTCCACCACTTTGGATGATTTCGAATCGAACGAAACGCTGTTGCCGGAACAAAGCCTCACCTATTGAATAGAGTCATCCACAAGTGGGCCGATCGCTTGAAGCACTGCCAGTGAAACCGAGGCAATTAGTTGATCTACGTGCTTTCAAAATGGCACGAATCTAGCTTCAAAATAAAGCCAGAATCAATTGTGTACCTCACACTGGTGTTGTTTGATTAGAATTTGTTTCCCTATTGTTCTTATCTGGTCACCCTGTCACTCACTTCTTACCTCAGCCTTGAATATTTTGTTTCGTTTCAGCTCTTCACAGCTTCGTCGGATTTTTGTTGCTCCCCAACGGCAGGCATTAAAATAGAATTCTTAAACACTAAACTCACTCGTCTGCGCTTGATCTCCAGCATGAAGGTCAAGAAATGTAAGTTAAAAGCAAAACAAAACAACAAAACCCGAACACAAATTACTGAAATGCCTTGCCTTTTTGCCAAGAATAACTTCACATTCTCGCACCCGGGAGCTTCGAAATGCACTTCACTAACTCATTTTGCACGTCTGCGCTGATAAAAGCGAAGCGATTCCCTTAAAACCTTGCCGTGTCTAATCTCGTCGCGAGTACACTTATTTGCATTGGAAAACAAAAGAAAAAAAAGATAAATTTAAATATTTTGCATGACATTGTGTGTCTGTCTGTCTCACGGTGCGGCGAGGCGGCTGCTCCAAATGAGGAGCTATGTGCGCATGCATGTATGTATAGGAGCCGCGTGTTTCGATCGACGTCGCCGATAGATGTTCGATTGTTTGTTCGTGTTTATCTTTCGTTCGTTTTTTGTTTTTGCAAAGAATTTGCCCAATAAATTAACACAAAGGGGGAAGTTTTGTTTGCTTTTTTATTTTTTTTTCTCGTTTTCGGGGAGTTTTAATGACAGTCAGTAAATGTATTAAAATTCCACTAACTACACCGTGGGTCGATGAACAGAAAAGCCTATTTGCTTATGGTAATGGCTGTCTGATCAGACTCAAAGTGGCATGCCAGAAATTCCAAATCAAATCCTTATCTGCAGGAGGTACCCTTATTAGAGATTCTTTGGGCGTCAGCGACACCATCTGATCGGTGCGATACCATCAACTCGTGTTTACTTTTTGCGGGATCTTGAATGTTTGACACAGCGAGCACGTTTGTGCCATCAGGCGAATGAATCTAATAAACCGTAGGTAAATCCGTTGAAACGGATTTTGAATTTGGCGTCAGAGAAAATCTCGATCTATGTATGACGCAATAGAAAGCTGAAGAAATCGCTGAAAGTAAAACTATAAATTGAATGTGTTTGTAAGCACTCGCTATTGTTTGCATTATTTTTGGGAACACCAGCTGACTAAATAAAGGCACCTTATTTACGTTTCTCACGTAAGTTGTTAGCTGGATGCTTAAGGCTCCGTAGAAACAGTGTCTTGGGTTCTGTTCGTTCTGTCAAACTGAGAACTCATAAGCCCCTTTGAAAGGCAACAGACAGATGAAGTTGCCCAACTTTAAACCTAATTAATCCAGAAATGGCACCCCACAGGGTGGGGTCATCTCCCCCCTGCTGTAGGTGCTTGTCATTAATGGCATTCTCGAGGAGCTGAAATGCTCGGGTACCAAGGCAATCGCGTACGCCGATGACGTGGTCATTATTGCCTGTGGTAAATTCCCCTCGACACTCAGCGAGTTAGTGGAACACGCAAGCAACATCCTCCTCAAATGGGCAAAATCTTGCGGTCTTGGGATCAATCCAACAAAGTTGGTCCTTCTTACCAATATAAGGGTCATCCCGCCTTTCAATTTTCCCAAAATTGAGGAACGAAATACCTTGGTCTAATCCTAGACAGGAAACTCAACTGGAAACCAAATATAGAAGAAAGAGCAAAGAAAGCAGCCTGTGCCTTATACCTGTGTAACAGGATATTTGGTAAGAAATGGGGTCCGAACCCCTAAATGATTCTGTGGATATACACAGCGATTGTGAGGCCAATCCTGAGTTTGGTGGCAAGCCTGTCTGAAAATGTCAAACGTAAAGCTGCTCACGAGCATACAGAGACGCGCATGCCTAGGTGTGACAGGGGCCATCTCGACCACCCCCACATCTGTTTTAGAGGTGCTACTGGATCTTCTTCCACTCGACCTCTATACACTGATGACTGCCGCAAAGGGAGTCATTAGGATCTCACAATCCAACAACTGGCGCCCAAGCCCCTATGGTCATGCATGTATTCTTGATAGACTTCACATCGAACAAATAGAAAGCGACTACTCTCTCCCCAAACTTGATTTCGAAATACCCTTCAAAAAGTACTTCCGAACAAGGGAGGAGTGGAGCTCAAATGAACCCATCACTGACTCGAGTTCCATCCATGTCTATACGGACGGGTCAAAAATGGAAAGAGGAACAGGCGCGGGCATCTTCTCCGAATTGCTCTATCAGACTACCTGATCACGGCAGTGTTTTTCAAGCGGAGGCCCTTGTGGTCAAAGAAGCGGCCAAATTGATATGATTGTTGGAAATACCACCAGCTGATATTACCTTCAAGCAATTACGGCTATCGAAATCAAGTCCAAGCTAGTCGCAATCTGTCGCGAAGAGCTCAAGGTTCTTGGCACACAGCATTCAATCACTCAGTGCTGGGTCCCAGGTCACAGAGACATAACCGGTAACGAGGTAGCAGATGAACTTGCCAGGAAAGGGGTCGAATCCGACCCATCACAGGCAATCCCATGGCTTTCCCCAGCTCTGTCTGACATCAAGAAAAAGGTGGACCGGAGAACCATGGAGCTAGCTAATGAAAGGTGGAGTTCCATCCCCACATGTGAGACCACTCGTACGATATGGCCTAGGTTCAACAGCACTAAAACCAATTCTCTCCTCCAATGTAGCAGGAAACTGCTGAGGATGATGGTCGGAGCTGTCACTGGTTATAATCATTTGAAGTATCATGAACACAAAATGGGACTTACCCATGACACCATTTGCAGAGGCTATGGGAGGAGGAGATTGAGGATACACCCCACTATCTTTGTCAATTCCCCAGTCTATGCAAACTGAGACAAAGGACCCTGGGAGTCTTTTTCTTCCATGACCTGCATGACATATCAGATATCCCACTAAAATTCCTTTACAGGTTTATTAGGATCCCTGGATGGCTGGATGGAGGAGGACGATAACCAACACCCTTGAAGGCAGGAGGTTTTTATCATCATGTGGCGAGTGAGACGGTAGGAAGGGTTTCACCCCATGGGCATCACAATGGGTCCAACAGGACCTCAGTCAAGGTCCTGGACCCGGCTCAGTCGTGTCAACCCACTAACCTAACCTCAACCAGAAATGAAGTATTACAGAGGTAGCCGACTTCACAGCTGTTTGCCCCCTAGTCCATCGACGAATTTGAGTACTTTTTTGACAGATATTCAAGAATTTTTGACGGTTATTCATGAAATAACGTCGGTCAATTTGATTTAAGAACACGTTATAAAAAACAGTTGTCAAAGTTGTAGAAGTCGGGCATCTCTGTTATACTTCATTTCAGCTTTAAACTGTTCAAACGGTTGCCAGGGTAACCCTCAAGGCGGCATGCTTTCCCCTCTTCTGTGGTGAAGGAGTGAAGGAGTCTATTCTTGGAAAGGACTGGGTGGAAGATCATAGCCTATGCGAATCAAGTTGCTAAAGCGGCCTCTAGGAAAAACTCATATTCACGATCAGGGACATTCTACAGTCGGCTCCCTTTGAACTGGGAATAGAGACTACAGAATGCGATCTGGGTGTACACCTGCACAAAACAGAAAACACTAGAAAACTGTAAACGCAGAGGGTAGTGCAATCTTTTAAAGCGATTGACGAACAGGCGAAACGAGCAGATCTTAAGGCCAATGAGGACAAAACAAAATATATGCTGTCGACTACGACACGTTCCCTCACACAGCACCAAGCACAAAATATAACGATCCACAGCTACAATTTCGAGGTAGTAAGAGGCAGTAAAGGAGTTTGGTAATTATAACACCTTGCAAGATTATCAAGATGCGCTGGATTAGAGCTAATTATCAAGAAGTCTATGGCCATGGGAAAAGAAAGAGCACGAGAAGCACGTGATCGAGGAGATGGAGAGGTGCTATGGCAGGAACGATGTTCGAAAGTTTGACCAGAGGGTGAAATAGTTAGAGCGCATGGACAACACTGCTCCAGCCTGAAGAGTCTTCGACTCCGATCCCGTGGGACAACGCAACAGAGGACGCCCGGGGTTTAAGGTGGCACACCCAGGTGGACAAGGACCTCAACCAACTTGGCGTGCGACACTGGAGACAGCTAGCCAGAGACCGTGCTAGCTGGAGAGGCTTGTTGGTTGAGGCCCAGGTCCACCCCGGACTGTAGCGCCAAATAAAGAAGAAGGCAATGAGAATCGACACCTGCAACAGAGGACACATTACCGACGAAGGAAGCCCCGTCCGATATGTAGATACGTTTCTACCATCTAGGTAGTATAATAACGTATAAAAGACGTCACTGAAATCGCCCTTGGCAGCCAGTGCTGCTTTTATTTTGCCAGTCCTGCTAGGTATATGGAGCCGATGGCTTGATGATAAGAAAAACAGCAGAGCTGATTCTTTGAAAGAAATATTCTACGTCAGATATATAATCTCGCCTGGGAGGAAGGTGAATGGAGGAGAAGACATAAAGGCGATCTCTACAAGCTGTGCTAGTATGTGCCGGGCTAGGAAGGCAAAAATCCGTCGACTGCAGTGTCTCGACCAGATCGAGCCTATAGACACCATGCGGACTAGGAAGGCAAAAGTCCGTCGACTGCAGTGTCTCAACCAGATCGAGTCTATAAACATGGTGTCTCAAGCTAAGAGCGTCTTCGAATCCGAGCCCCCTGATTCGAGAAGGATAGGGAACCGGACCTCCGGTAGAAAGATCAAATAATCGCGGATGCGAGACATCTTGGTCTTAGTGACTGAAAGCAGTGTGCCCATAACCGTCAGCGAAGGAAGGCTGCCATTTGTTAGGCTCAATCCCCTGGATCGTGGTCCTGATTACCAACGAAATGGAGACTACAGCCTCTAAGGGTCCACTGACAATTCGTATCAGTATTCAGATCCATTCTTCTCAAAGATGTTACGATATGGTGGACAGCGCTTTAAAATAATTTCAAAAGGAAGATATTTTATAGTCCATAGTACGATCGTCATGGACTCTAGCGTATGCGATGTGGACGATGATCTCTTTTTTGCTCAAAAGAAAGATCAAACACAGACGAAACTTATCGCGACAGGAAACCAAAAACGGCTGAATACAGCTTATGGCGTGGGACTATAGAGTGGACTTAGTCTGAATCGCAAAGCAATCCATTTCCAATATCAAATAACGATTATATTGCAGTACGGCCCAATGTTTACATTTGAATCTTGACTTATAAAGAAATCAACAACATTTCCTAACAGTCACGCACGTAATAGACTATGTGAGTAAGCTGACCAAAGTCCACTAACGCCCGTCATAGTTCTGCCCTAAGGCTTTTTTCCCGATTATTTTTCTATGCGCACAAGTGCAAGCCACCCGTGACACATCTGTTCGATTAAATCCACAAGTCAATGGGAACGTAATGACTCATGTCGAAAGTAATTGCTTGTAAAGTAATCATCGTATAGCTGCAGTCATTATCGAGTTAAGTGTAGTGCTCTTTGAGGCGTAAAGCACGGCCCTGCTTTGAGTACCACCCATAATCCAATAATGAATCAATGAATTGTGAAAAAAATGCAACCGGAGCTAATGTTTGACAGCTCTTCCAACGGTTGAGAGCGACAGCTTAAGTGTTAGACTTAGTGAAGGCCTCGATTTCGCAAGTCAAGTATTATAATTAGAGATAAACTATGTGTGCGCGTGTTTTTAGTTGTTTTAATTAAAAACTATTGAAGTGTGTTTCAGAAATTAAAATTTTCTATGTCTTTTCTAAAGCCTAAAGCTTAAAGTGGGTTTCCACATCGTTCCACAAGGAGATATTTGCATTCCCATATAGTTAAACTTGTTGATTAACAGATTCAACTCGGATGCGTATATCCTCCTACTGCGCACATACTTTTGGTACACAGTTTGGATATAGACTCAATTCTCTTTTTATGCGGTAGATACGTTTCAAAACTAACAACAAAAAAAAATACATAAAAAATACACTAATGTAGTGTAAAAAAGAGGAATGTGTTCCATTATTTTCAAAAACGCATAAAATTAAAAAATCATATAAAGACAGACATTAATTACATTATATAATTAGGGATACGTTCCAAAAATGTTTAAAAGTTCATAGGACCAAAAAATCGCAAAGAAAAGTCGATATCAACTAATAATAAACGAGGATACCTGAGAATTTTTGAGCAGAGTAAAAAGTTTTGGTAAATTCAAATCAAATACATAACATTACTTTATTTTAAATTAAATATATTTATTTCACATTACTTTAATTAGTAGTTTTATAAAAATTTGATATTCAGTCAGTCAGTTCTTCGCTTTCTGATAACACCCGCAACCGTTTGTGAACTGGCGCGAAATCATTATCGTCACTGGAATAGACAGTCAGTTCATTTTGTGACGAGTGTGCTACTACTCGCCTGCAAAATTCTTTAGAAAAACAGCGCATAACTTCAAAATCTTGTACAAAAAAATCAGCATTAAATTCTCGCGGAAAAATCGCATAACTTCAAAACCGCATAAAAAGAGAATTGAGTGTAAATTCAGCGGCTCTTGCTCCTATCGACAATTATCAGAAGAAGCGCGAGCAAGAAAAATAAGGGCTTTGCAATCAAATCATAATCAAACGATATCAATATCGTTTTGCTTTGTTTCTTAAAAATGTTCATGATACTTAAGTGTGAAGGTAAATTGATTTTAATGTTTATAAAAAAATTAAAAGAATTCAACATAAATTGATGGTTTTATTTCGAAAAATGTTAACGGTGGGCCATATTTGCCGAACTGCAAAACATGAAAAAAGCCTTCCTGGTATTTTATAATAGGGTTTCAAATTTGGGTATTATTTTTAAGAATTTATTTTATTGTTTTTCTGTTCTAGAAAAGGTTCAGCAGGTCTCTTAACTGTCGGTGTTTGTTATTGATGAAAAAATGCAAGAACTTAAAACGAAAAATTATTTTACTAACAGAAAAGAAAAAGAAGTTGCCGTGGTCCTAAGCAGAGGATGCCAGGTTCGATACCCGAATTTACCGCCTTTGATAATTCACGGCTTCCACCTCTTTCGAGTCACTGACAATGCTCAAAGAGTATTCCTGTCTTAAAAAAGCTTCTCAACTTCGCCGTTCGGAGTAGTAATGTAGGTCCCTTCCACTCGTGAAGGAATAAATAGCACGCACAACACGAGTGGTTGCTGAGAAGCTAGGCCCAGGTCCACCTCGAACTGTAGCGCCACCCATATCATATATATAAAAGAATGCCAGTAATAAATAATAAATAAAATGTGGATTAAGCAATACAATTTTTTTTTCTGGGTCTCTGGTCGGGGACTTCAAAATGTGTATTGCCAGGACACCCCCAATCGACATGATGATCATTCAATCAATCATGAGGCTGATACCTGCAGACCACAAGGACTACATCCAAGCTTGTATGCGACTAATCAGCTTTCTTTGAGGTGGACGAGCTCATTAACATAATACTCCTTCTACCACGTCTGAGTTTGAATAAAGGGTTGAAAGCCAACCATTCGCCCAAGTGACATTTGAGCAAACAAACTGTTTGATTTCCACAAGGTTCCTTATTTTGACCTAATCTCTTTTTGTCAGTGAATCAGTTCTTTCATAAGCCATTTTGCACTAATTGCGGCCGTTTGACATTTCGAGGGATAAATTTTGTTTGCCAGTTAGCAGAATAAGCCGTCTCAACACTATCCGACGCGAAGCTTGGGCGACGTAAACAATCATATGCCGCCATAGTAGGACGGGGAGAGTAAGAGCCGCCAAGCTGTAAATCAAAATTCTTTAAAGAAGATTCTGACCAATTAGTGGAATTACATTAAATCGCTCGCCAACATAAAACGCCTTCCTATCGCAGTATTTCGGTAGACTTTATTTTACAGCTTGTGTTGAAAGTCAAGCGTCACTTGTCGACGCTGCCAGCGAAATCGAAATACTGCATTGTGCCAGCAATTTTTCATCTAGGGCTTGGCGGATCTTAGACTCTCCGTCCTAAGGACGAAGATGGTCCTTGAAGTAACTTGTTCTTTAAATGGCACTTATTTCACTGTCACTTTACAAAAGTGGGCAAAGTTGTATTGGCTGCTACCCTGAGGGTTCTGGGTTCAATCTCCGAATTTTACAATGTTCATTATTTACAGCTCCACCTTTATCCAGCCACTGACAGTACTCAAAGAGTAGTTTTCCAGTCTAGACAAACAACTTTTCTAACTTCTCCGTTCGGAATTGGCACAAAACGATCTGTCATACCTACTCTTTATAGAGCAATAGCACTTGCAATCAGCAATCAGTACCATCAAGATGTTTTCGACAATCCCAGAGCTGATGGCGTTTTTATTTTCTTGTAACTTCACAGCTTTCTAGAAACTAATAAGTTCTTTGGACAATATCCTTGTCATTCGTCTCCGAGCTATTGCCGTTCACTTTAAATTGATTTTCAAAAAGAGGCGATGAACTAGTCGTACTTTGACAAAGTATTTCTTTTATTTTATACACTTCTTGTGTCGTAACATAATTTTTAAGATAAGGGTTATTAATAACCACCTAAGAACACATTTTTTAAAGACTCTCTATCTTAATTGAGGCTTACTCACACTTGCGTCTATCCTCTGGCTGCCGTGGTGTAGTGGGTAAGTGCGTCGAATCCTACGCAGAGGGTGCCAGGTTCAATACCCGCATTTACCACCTTTGATAATTCACGGCTCCACCTTTTTCGAGTCACCGACAATTCTCAAAGAGTATTCCTGCCTGGAAAAAGCTTCTCAACTTCGCCGTTCGGAGTCGGCATTAAACTGTAGATCCCTTCCACTCGTGAAAGAACAATAGCACGCACAACGCGAGTGGTTGCTGAGAAGCTAGGCCCAGGTCCGCAACGGACTGTCGCGCCATCAATATTATATATATCATAACAAATCCCCTAATCGAGAGGGCCACTTTGTCGACTGGAATTGTATTTCTTCGTTTCCTGTCAGTCTCTCCTGGTTGTGCCCGTATACCATGTATCCACATAACAAGATTGCCCCCACAATTTCCAAGACCCTTTCCTAAAGTCTGTAGCAAGTCTTTTAGCTTTTTTTCCTGGTCCATGACCTCTTCTTTAGGCGTAGCAGCTTCTTCTCGTCGCTCTCCTCTTAGCACGATTTCAAATTAGTATACGTTAATTGCGTTGGAGTGGTCACACATCGCGAGACAGTCCTGAAAACACGACATTGTGTGGTCAAGGCAGATTGGAAGACTGAGACGAAGGCAGTGACTCCCAGTCGTAGGAACACTACCGACAACATGAATACGTGTTCCCACGAGTGAAGTGAGCCCACAGTCTTACACCGACTCTGATCGTCGGAAGTCCCAGAAGTTTTACGTGGTAATTGTGCTATCTCAGAATTCTTAATCCTGTGCCCGTGACCAAACCAAGGACTAGCAGCGTATACTATCCTACGCCGATCGTGATATCTAACCAAACATCCACCTGTACAGATGGTGCAGATTTATTATCGTCCCACGTTGCTCCTAGTGTTCAGGGACCACGAAGAAGAAGATGATGCAATTCAACCGAATTGTGAGTCTTAGTTCATGAATCGGACTAAAAATAATCAAAAACTAAAAAAAGAAAAAAAAGATAACAAATATGCGTGCGGCACTCCGTAGTAGTTCAAACCGAACGCCACTCACGAGACACGAAAATTGTTTGATTCACTCGGCCAGTCATGCCACGTGAGTGCTTTCATTGGTAAGCCCACTTCAGTCTTGCATCACTCACATGCTTCTAGAGAGCACGAGCAGACGTAATCAGCGAAGGCACTTATGCTGTGTTGTGTTGAGTGAGTCGTGCGTTTACGTTTCCCGATTGAAAAAGCGGACAAGGGGCCGATAAGAATGAAAGAGCGTTCTGGGTGAAGGTCAGGCGGCTCGCCGCTTTCATTTTAAACGTATTTTTAGATCTGTCTAGATGGTGTTGAACCGAAAATACGAGTGCAGAGCAGAGCGGAAGTGGATTGTTACGTGCGCTGACTAGACAAGACACACAGTGTTCGTGGTAAAGAACACCGCCCACCGTCTGGATGCGTTCGAGGTCTGGCAGTTGCGCGGAAAAACGAAACGTGTGAAATAACTTGCAAACGAATCGCAAGACTGTCGGAATGCACTGTGCTTCTGCAGACGTGCGCTGAAAACACGAAAACTGCTGCTCGTCTGATACGTGAGGGAAATCTCAAATCGCGACAACGGCCGTGCGATGGAATCGACTTACAAGAAGTACAACAAAACTGCGCCCACATGCCCATTGTCAAACGGCTGGTGACAGGAAATATGTGGGCCACACACAGAGACTGCATGCAAATCGTATTCCGTTCTTAGGTTTCGCCTCGCTTCCAGATGTTCGAAAGGCCGGTTCTGGCGACGTTCCCGGCTTCATTTGAATATTCATGGCGATTGGAGTGCTATTTGGACGTGCTACTTTGGGCGTTTATGAGGATAATAAAACATAATGACGAATTTATTTCAACTTGGCCAAGAAATTGCGTCCACAAGGCAATAAAGATGTTCTTCAGGTCACGAGCAGTCGAATCGGTGGTCATATGTCCAGTTCAGCGAATTTTATGGAACTTCTCTAACGAACATGTTGCGCATGGAATGTTTGCTGTCGAACCTGTTTTTTGAAAGCACTGCTCAAAGACGAGGCTTAAACAGTAAGAGGTGTCATTTTAATATGTCGCCCAGTTGTTGAAATGTCAAGTTTCAACTATTATAATAATTTAATAATAATATGGGTGGCGCGACAGTCCGAGGTGGATCTAGGCCTAGTTTCAAATATTACTGTGATGAAATTTTGATGCAAAAGCTTAGAAGTTTTTGACAATATAAATCGATGCACACTTGCACAAAGTCTTCGTCTTCTCCACAGGCGTCGCAGAGGGTTTCGTCGCTTAGGCCAAGCAATCTTAGGTGTTTAGCGAAGGTGTAGTCACTCATTAATAGTGGTCCTATGTAGTCTTCTCTGTCAAGAGATAACAAGAATGCGGCGGACTTCTTACAGACGTTTGGGAGCATGCGCTTGGTCTGTATCCTGGATTCATTATGCCAGGATGCTGTCGAGAGGCACGATTATCGATGGAAGTCCTAACCAAGGACGCAAGTAGTCCCATAGGAGAGATCCTGAGAGTGTCTCCTCGGATCCTTGTCTACCAAGTTCCTCGGCGATCTCATTTCACGCGGTCACGTGGTGAACCGGAATTCAAACCAAAACAATTCTTAGTGAATTTTTACCGCTGATCAAAATTCACTGAAGACATGCTTTTTTGAAATATTCTCGAAGAGGTTAAAGGGTTGAGCAGGTGTTTAAGCACCATTTGGCTGTCGTTACTGACACAAACTTTTGGCCTCTTCCAACCGTATTTCACAAGTTAGTTCGTGGCCATTAGGATTTCAAAGGTTTGGGAAGACCGACGCAATTTTTCTAATGTGTGTGCGTAAGATCATCGAAGTTCCTGTGCGAGAATCCGCCAATTGAAAAATAAGGCGGGTGCTTTGTGCTTTCGTCTTGACAGGATTCATCATAAGACCAATTCTAATAGTCCACTTGTCAATACATAGAGCTCAAACCGTAATCTTCAACCTTAAAATATTTGAACATCTTCTGCATGGATATGGAAGTTAACAATTGAACTACACCGCTAGAACGACATTGATAAAACCTGTGTAAATAATATGGGACCGAGTATAGAACCTTGAGGTACAACAGTGCGTATATCACAAGTCATTGGAATTTTATTCTAATTTATCTGACGGCACAGACAAACTCTGGATTAGGTTACGTTAGATTTGGGCGAATGCCACCACTTTAGCAGTTGTGGGCCACTTAGATCCTGGTTGGATCCATAGTGCTATCGCTACCCGGTGCTTTCCATCGGCTCCCTTTAAAAAAGGGACTGTGACTGAAGAAAAGGGAGTGACAAGTCCACTCCTGTGCTGATTTACAGCCAATTAGTTTTCCTGATCAACTAAGCTATGTCTTGTATCTTTAAGTGTGAGATTTCCTCTAGGTTACTGAAAACTTAGTTGTCTAGTATATCTTGTCTAGTTTTTGCAAGGGCTGGAGAGATAAAGCGTATTTTCTTCCTCCTTCTAGTCTTTACACCTTCTGCAGTAGTCGTTGTGGGGGGCTCCCATTCTTCTGGCATGGCAACCCAGAAGTGATAATGCCCACTACGTTCCTTATTACATTACTGCTTAGTACTAGGAGTGTATTTGTATCGCTTGGATTTAGTGAGGGCCAAATAAGCCTCGAAGTCCTACGTGTATCTAATTCCATCCATTTCCGATTAGCGGAGTCGACGGCATCTGTAAGTACCATGGTATTTATTACTTGGAGTGAGGGATGTGAGGTTTCCTAACTATTTGCCAGTGGCAGTCCCACCCTTCTTCTTGCCAACTCGTCGGTCCTTTCGTTGCCTGGAAAACTACTATGCCCAGGTAACCAGCATAGAGTTAGGTTGCATCTAACCGCAATTTCCCTAAGAGATAGACGGCAAAGTTTTACCGTCTTCGTCTAATTGATGGTTTATCCAGAGCCTTTATGGCCGCCTGACTATCTATGTAAATTGCGATAGATAGCCCGTCAATCGGGTTCACCGACAGTAAGCGGGCAGCCTCTTGGATATCTTTAAATTTCTGCCTTGAATACACTACAATGCTTGGGCAGTCGAAGAGACAGGGAAAAGGATATGTCCCGCGATATCGCGAATAGTCCTAGTCCGGTGCTCAGTGTAGATTTCCAGGTATCCTGGTTTTTTTACCAGATCTTTTTCCCAATCTTCTCTCTCAGGGATAAGTGTTTTGAACCCAAACTCGAAGTCTAAAGCGGGTGTTGCGGCTCCGGATTGATATAATCAATGTCTCGTACAAAGTCAGTTTAATCCTCCGAGTGAGTTGTCATGCTCTATTACTCAGTTGCTTCAAATGAAATCACACTCTGCAATTCGTTTCACATAATAATTATGTTGTCTAGCACATTTGAAGACAATGTTTTAGCAAAAAACCAAAAATAGTCTTACGCTCGAAGTGGTGGAAGAATGTCAAGAGTTGTTGACTATCAATACACACAAAGGGCTGTTTAGATTTCGCCGGCTAATTTTTGGCATTAAATGTGCTCCAGCGATTTTTCAGTCCACAATGGATGAACTTTTGAAAGGTATACCAAATGTACAATGCTATTTGGATGATATTTTGATTGGGGGTCAAGACGATCAAAAGTGCAAACAAAATTTAGAGAGGGTGCTCAATAGGCTGGAAAGGTTCAAGGTCAAAGTTAACTTGGAAAAATGTCAGTTTCTTAGAGAAACGATTGAATATCTGGGTCATATTATTACAAAAGAAGAAATAAAACCCAGTGATGCTAAGTTTGAGGCTATTCAGAAGGCACCTATTCCTCAGAATATAGAACAACTTAAATCTTTTTTAGGATTGATTTTTGATTTTTTACTCTCGATTCATACCTAATTTATCTAGCGAGCTTGGTGTCCTGTATGGACTTACCAAAAAGAACGTTAAATTTGAGTGGTCAAAGGAATGTGATGAGGCTTTTAAGAGAAGTAAAACATTACAAACTATTTTAGAATTTATTAGTTCACTATGAACCGAAGAAGGAAATTGTGCCAGTCCTTATGGGGTAGGTGTTTTATCTCACGTGATTGACGGCGTTGAGCGCCCAGTTTTATTCGTATCAAGTACTTTAAGCAATGTAGAGAAAAATTATTCTCAACTTCATCGAGAAGGGTTGACCATAGTATTCGCTGGCAAGAAGTGCACGATATATAGTCACCGCCAACCACTGAGAGAAGTTTTTAGTCTCACCAGAGCCTCTCCGCCGGTAGCTGCCGGAAGATTATGTAGATGGGCAATTTTCCAATATACACTAAAGTATAAGAAGGGTTTTCAAATGGCCAATGCTGATGGGCTTTCAAGATTGCCATTACCTGTTTCCACAAATTTAGATACATATTCAGTCAACGTAATAAGACCATTTGTAAAGGATAATATAGATGTGTATGCGGTTCAAAGAGAGACAATTAACGACAAGATATTACAACGAGTTCAAGATATGAATATGAGAGGTTGGCCGGGACACATTCCTTCCGATTTAAAAGCTTACTTTGTTAGACGAGATCATTTAATCTGTGAAAACCAATGCATTTATTATAAATATAGACTTGTTATACCCCGAACATTAGTACCAAACATTTTAGGACTACTACACGAAACTCATATAGGCATTGTACGTATGAAAATGTTAGCCTGGGGATATGTTTGGTGGGATGGAATTGAGCACGATATTGAGGCCTACGTTCAAGAATGTGAAGTATGTGGCAAGATGAGTAATAAGTCATGTTCATCAACGCAAAAGGCCTGGCCAAAATCGTCTTACATTTTCGAAAGAATTCACATGGATTTTTTTTTCTTTAAAAACAATACTTTTCTAATTCTAGCGGATAGTTTCTCAAAATGGTTAGATGTCAAAATTATAAATACTATTAACGCCCAAGATCTCATTACGAAATTGCGGAACATCTTTTCATATTTTGGTTTGCCACATACAATCGTTTCAGATAATGGCCCACCATTTAACTCTGAGGCTTTTCTTAGCTTTTGTGACAGTAACCATATAAAATGTTTAAAAAGCCCAGCTTACCAACCACAATCCAATGGACTTGCAGAACGGGCGGTCCAAGCTATAAAGTCAGGACTAAAGAAAATGTGAATAAGGGTGAAAATAAGGGTGACAGTAGTTTTCCAATTCAAACTTTGCTTGACCGGTTTCTGCTAAAATATCGAACAACACCAACAACAGTCACACAAATTTGCCCCAATGATTTAGTTTTCCAGTTCAAAATACATACATTAATAGACAATGTTAATCCAAAAAGTAAAATTATTTCGCAGCCGAATAAAGAAAAGAATATAAATGAAATAAGAACGAATCGAAATGTTAATCATTACAAGACATCATTACAAGATCAGATCATTACAAGACATCAATCATTACAAGACATATTTTAAAAAGAGGATGAGGTTTGGATTAAGATAAATAGAGGATTATTCCGCTTTTGGGTTCGTGGATTAGTTTTAAATAAAATAGGAAATGTAATGTATTTAATCAATGTAGATGCTTATCATAGAACTACAAACGTAAATCAACTAAGAAGAAATACTACCTGTAAACCGTCGAAATTTGTACCTTGTTGCATACGAAAAACCAATTCTACTGAAAAAGGAACTTTTAAAATACCTTGTATTAAAAAACGGAAGCGATCTGATTCAGATGATTCTGAATATTTTATACGAAGGAGATCAGCTAGGATAAAAAGTAAACAAAATATTGCAGTAAACCCTAGGTCATAATTATAAGTAGTATTTTATTTAATTATTATTCATGCACTCGCTTGAATTCAATTTAATGCTTAATATGTAAAGTTGGAGGAAGTGATGTGTATTCACACTTGCTCACCACACTGTTACTGAGAGCAGTATAAGAGAACGTAGATTAAGCCTTGCAAATAGGTTATTGTATAAGAATTAAGAAATAAAGAGTTAGTCTTAAGCCGAACAGTGAACATGCCGTTCCTTTTCATCCTCTTGGGTGGTCACACACATCAAAAGGAAACGAATATTCTTGAAGCAACTCCACGACATTTTTCAAGTTCACATATATGTAATAATGTATTATCAATGAATCTGTGTGCACACATGTCCCAAAGATCATCGTAAAAATGTTGTGTCATATATCATGGAACAGCATATATAGCAGATAATTTTTTGTTTCAGTTAAACCTTGAATCCCATCTAAACTTAATCACGATATATTTCGGCATCTTTCAGCGGACACAGATTAGTTTTATTTTAAGTTTTTGACTGAAGATAAAAGTTGGGTTCACATGAGAGTGCCAACATGCGCATGGGATCGTAAAGCAATCAAGGGAATGCAGATGATCTAGATTACGAGCGGCGATATAAAGCTCGGATTTGGTAATGTCATCATCGACTTTTAAGGGTCTAAATGGAAACATAAGATTTATTTGTTTTTCAAGGTTCAAATTATTTATAGATTCAATCGAATTCAATCTAGATATACGACTTGTAGAACACATTAATGAGTGTCGTTCTTAATGATACTTGAAAAGTGAACGTAGAAGTCGATCACAACCCTTGACAAGAAGTTGGGATTGCCTAAAAAAATGCTGATTCTGTTTGAGCACGACTCAGAGCTACTGGTACCACTCAACAGAAGACATATGCACTTAAAGCCACACATTTGAAGAAGGACCTCAATTAACTTGAGGATGTGCAAAACTGCAATAACGAAACTTATAATATTTATTATTTTCTCCTTCCTTCATTTTCTTCTCCAGAGACCAGGGCCTCGGCCACTAAGCATTTCAAATTTGTTTGCAGTTCCTGCAGTGACCATTGTCAAAGGTCCTGCTTTACACCAGAATGTAGCGCCGCTCAAAGAGAAGCAAATGAAGAAGAAGAAGATAATAAATATTATAAGTTTCGGTTACAATAACCGGATCAGCTTGTATAAATAGTCTTATATGCGGTGTGCATGTCAAAGGACTCTCTGATGAACTTAGGGTCGCGGCCTCGAATGGCTACGAGCCGAAATTAAATCAAGCTGAAAGTAGTGGACTGTAAGGAGTGCAAACATTAGAAGGCAATAGCTTGGTTTGATATCTATATTTTTAAAAAAATATTGTAGATACAATAGACGCCGAATATAAGAAATATCTAATAAAGTATAATTAATACACACATTTTTTTCTTATATCCGAATTGTTGCTATATGAAAACAGCATCTATAAGAATCAAAATTTCTTAAATGAAAATATCGGGATTTAAAAATGCGATTTACTCTATAAAGTTTCAATGTAAACAATAGAGAAAAAATCAGGTATTTTCGTTGAAAGTTTTTTAATTAATTTTTAAACAAAAGGTGAAGAATACGAATACCATTTACATGAATACTAGAGATTGTGATGAAACTCAAATCGATTTGAAAAAAAAATACGTTTATTTTGTTGGCGTTTTTTGAAATACTAGGTATTATGAATGAACATATATCCACATGTATCGTATATCAGCTCCTTTTTATATAAGCCGTGTTTTTTTCATCGCTATCGATAGTGAAGTGAAGTAAGATTCAGAAAAACGATTCGCAGTGGCTTTGATTTGTATCTGTCAAAATATATGAAAAATAAATCTATTTGTTCGAAATTGATGTCAAAATGTATGAAAAAAATTCGAAGTCGAAGTTTTTATCGGCAGCCACTTTTTACTGCCGATATTATGGCCAGTTATAGGCAGTTAATTGTTGTATGTGCTTTACGTGCAAAATCCTACTTCACTACTCATAGATTTTTGAAAAAACACGGCTACAGACAGACAGAGAAAGGACACGGCGTTTCCACATACGTTTAATATTGAAAAGTTTTTTTTATATAATAGTTTATTATATCTCTGTTGGACGTACAGCTATGACAAAAGCCAAAAAGCCTTTGTCTTGGCAAAACATGTGTTACAACAGTCCAGCCAGGTTGTACGTGTAAGTAATCTGTTCCACTAAACTCGCAAAAACCAGAAGTAAACTGCAAGGCAAGTCTTACTTCAACTACCTACAAGATCTGATTAATATAGATCGAAGGGACAATCTCAACACAATTTCTCAAAGCCAGCAAATGGCTATAAAAGGGGTCAGAAGAATCAATTCCAGGATAGAACGCACCGAGGTCAAATGAGTAAATGGCTTTAAAGTAAAGCCGAGCGTGATAGCGCTATGGACCATATAGTCCAAGTGGGCATGGTTTCTTTTATAATCAGGCATTCATCGTAACTAGCTACCTAATTTATTTTTTTTTATTTCATTTCATTTAATTTCCAGGATAACTTATGTCACAAAAATGACATAAAAATCTATATTAATATCTAATCTATCTATTAATACATTTATCGAGATATATTGTGGTAGTAATTAGTTAGTAGTTATTCGACCGATTTTCAGAATCGACATGTACTAATCGATTAGTACTCAAAAAACCATTCGGATGCGCCCATCTCCGATTACTAAAGTCTTGATTCTTAAAATCATTCAATTATGGCCATCACTAATGAGAGGACCAGGAAGGCTGACAATCAAGCCAAGGCACGTGCTCACAAGCCCTTCATTGGCCTATCCCCTCTTTTGGACTCAACAAACTGACACAAATCAAGCCACCGACACAAATGAATCATTAAATAATTGATCCAATTTTGTAACAAACATGAGGATACCTACGACACTCTAGGACTTTCATGGAACAAAACTATTATTAATCGAATGCCCAAGGCTAGCCCGGTGAAGATTCAAAATGATAAACAGAACATCCGCAACAGGGAGAGATTTTCAAGAAATTCAAGTGGGCATGGTTTCTTTTATAATCAGGCATTCATCGTAACTAGCTACCTAATTTATTTTTTTTTTATTTCATTTCATTTAATTTCCAGGATAACTTATGCCACAAAAATGACATAAAAATCTTAATATCTAACAATTAATGTCCTTAATTCCCTCTCACTGACCCTTCGCGGGTACTCTAAAATAATTTAATCTAACTTACACTTTGCCGGCATCAAAAGTATTAACTTTATTTTTATTTTTTAGTTCTTAGGACAGACTTTATTATTGAAGACTTACTGGCCAATAAAACTAAGAAAAAACTTCCCACTCTTTAAATTCTAATTATTACCTAAACTAAATTTTAACCTAAACCCTATTACCTATTACTAGCTACCTACGGGTCGCCGTGGCGTAGTGGATAAGTGCGTCGACTCTTAAGGTTATGGTAGGTTAAGTTAGGTTAAGGTATTATTAAGTTAGTTTTAAGTTATTTTTTTCATAGGTTAGCTAGGTTAAACCAAGTTTTTCGAGTTTTCTTGGTAATTCAAATTAATAAAATATTGTCTCTAAAGACTAAAAAAACGTTGTTTAAGCCGAAAGGCACAAATAATTATAAATTAGAATAGCTTAGAGCACTCGCATAGGGTCAGTTAGGTAGGATTAAATACAATAAGTTATTTAAGATATTTAAGCATATTAAGTATATTTTGTCTAACAAGTACGTTTTTCTCATTAAAATAAAAACAAAATTTACATTAAAAAAAAAAGAGTGCGTCGACTCCTACGCAGAGGGTGCCAGGTTCGATACCCGAATTTATCACACTTGATAATTCACGGATCCGCCTCTTTCGAGTCACTGACAATGCTCAAAGAGTATTCCTGTCTAGAAAAAGCTTCTCAACTCAGCCGTTTGGCATAAAACTGTAGGTCACTTCCTCTCGTGAAAGAACAATAGCACGCACAACACGAGTAGTTGCTGAGAAGCTAGGGCCCAGGTCCGCCTCGGACTGTCGCGCCACCAATATTATATTATTATTATTATTTGCCGGGAACCTAATCAAACCGATTTTATTGAATTGAATTAATGTATCCACTTTGTGGAACATATATTTTTGTACCTTGAGAATGCAAATGACAATATCAGCAAGACGTCAATTATTTTATAGTAAGGCTTCTTTGCGAATACGGAGTAGCAGACGTCCGGTTTTAGTTGATATAATTGTGTACTGTTAATGTACTCAGTTTAAAGTAAAATAATACATTTTCTCAATACCAGAACTGTATATCAAATAATTGGGATATAATTTTTTTGCCCGCATATTTAAATTACCGGCAAAAGTGCAGTAGATCTACTGCAATTGCAGAAAAGTGGCAACCCTGTGGAGTAGTCGCTCTAGAAGCATACTGAGAATATACGCGACCGAGAACTAAATCCACTATCAAAAAAATTAACTTCAATTAAATTACAAGCAAAATTGTGTGAATTACAGAAAATGTGAAGTGAGTATTAAAATTCCTCAGCCACCCTGTGAAATTCCGGGAATTACGGTTTATTTTGGCACATTTATCCGTTTTCATTTAAAATTTGTAAAAACAATGCATACGTAAGGAACAAGTTTTAATTAATGACCGGCAAATGACGTACGACCCAAATGCACAATCCTAAGAAATAAGAACGAGTATTTTTCCGGAAAAAAAAACCCACTCAGCCCCCGGTCACAAATGTGATGCAAATTCATTTGATTCCATCCCATACGTGGTTCCACCATCAAATAGAGCGAGTTGCCGGAACAGGAATATTCGACAACAGTCTAGATGTTTGCAGATTTTATCCGCGGCAGTTTTCAGCTAACACAACTTCGCAAAACCCGTCCAAGCTCTTCCGACAGTCGGTCCGTCCTTACATGAGCCTGACTTCAAATATGTGATCAGAAAAACAGACTTCCCATGCAAAAAAAAACGTGATACTGTTTTACAATTCGCTTTGTGGAGGTTCCACCCACCCCCACATGACAACCGGAGTTCGTTTGTGTTTACCTGATCGGAATTAATCCACGAGTCTAACACTGAATTTAATCGATAATATGTCGCCGAATAGCAATGAAAGCCTTCAAAAATATCACCAAACTGTAGATCAAACGTCGGCCACTTACAGTCAGCACAACACGACAACTTGTCTACGATAACCTTGACTTGTTCATAAAGTAAAACCAAAAAAAGCACCGTGTACACATGAGACGGCCAAACGGCCAAGTCCAAACCACACCGGGCACACCGGGCTGCACTCGACAGTAAATTATCTCTGACAAGGCACCACTCAAGGGGGATTCACTCAGTCAGTGATTAAACTCGTTCGCATAATACTTACCAGAGTTCGCGGATTGAGACAACGCAGATGCGATATATTGTATCTGCTCGTCGATTCAACACAACTTCAAGGAAAAGAAAATTAATCTGTATTTCACTTTCTAACACGGATTATAGCGCACGAGCAAATTAACTTGGATACAAACTGCAAGCGACGAGTTCACGATCAGCGCTGATGACGACGACGACGACGAGGACGGATCTAAAGCTCCACCAATCAGTCTGGTGGCAACGCGATTACTGAACGCAGAGATAGTTGATGCCAAATGAGTATCGACCGGCCCAGCTCCTCCAGTGAGCCGTGGAGTGGGGCTCGAGTACTCGAGCAGCAGTTTGTGTGTAGCTTTTATTTTTGCTCGGTTTTCATGTCAACCCGATTCACATGCCGTGGCCCGGTTATCACCCATCGGTGATCTTAGCAATTTTTGCAGGTTACGGCGAACTCGCGACGACAGGTTGGCTTGAATAATGCAGCAGTGCCGGTGAATTATTTCGTTACTTCTTTTAGCGTGCCTGGCTGCGGGTTTTGTTTTGATTGAGAATTTTTAGCTGATGTATGGGGAAGTAGACGCCGTTTTTGGGTCTCGATGGCAACCAAACCAGGTAACCTAATGATTCTTGCGACGACGACGATGCACGCTGACGCAATGTTCGATCGTATTGAGGGATGAGTTTAAATTGGGTGAGTGGATGAGTAATGTCGTATGTATCATCAATCGGCGGAGATGATAAGGGTCCATTGAGGGGTCTTTGACATGCCGATTCTTGCTGCTAGCGTCGTGGTAATAGTTGGTGTGTGTTTCATCAGCTCTTTCTCTTTTTTTTATAGCATCGAAGAGACCAGTTGAGGAATGACAAAAATTCTTCTAAGATAAGAGATTCTTCGTTTTTGATGACTTTTTAATGATGTTCGATTGACTTGAGTAGATCAAGACCTTGGCGGAACGGAACTTTGCCAACTAGTCGGAGAAAGGCATGGAATATCCTTTTCTTTGAAAGGGTACGTCTAATAATATTTGAAAGGGTCGCGTGATAATATTCTCAAGAGCTGAAGAGTTGCAAATCCGAAGTTTGTCGCTCAATTAAAGCGGAGAAAATGGTTCTGGAATGGACCGTAAGACAGTCCAACAATCAAAATGTTCGAATGTTATTCGATTATCACTCGAATAACCATTCGAATGCGGCTATCTTGAGTGATAATTCAATTATTAAAATATCTCTATGACTAAAGTTTCGAGTCTTAAAATCATTCGATTAAGGCCGTCACTAGCCGAATCTTAGAATCTCATCGACTTCATAACCGGGCACTGTCCACGTCAAGAAGTAATTGCAGTGCTCTCTTAACTCACAGACTTAGTCACTTGAACGCCCCATATTACAACGACTTGACAGAACTAAGTAGTATTAGTATCAGTCAACTTGATCGCTTTATCAAAAGCTCCAGATGGTTCGCGGATTAGGATCATTTAGATCTCTGTGGTAACACAACGGGCTTACTTTTGACCAAAGTGTGGCTACTTTTGAGGTAGTCAGTCACTCTTACCTCAGCCTAAAGTAAATGGAAGAGAAAAAAAAAGTGTCTGGAAGGCAAAACGTGTCGACCACACTGCTTCGGCCACTTCAAGTGGAAGGAGAATAAAGTTCCAGCTTCCGAACCGAACCTCCTGGTCCGCGAAGGAAAGAAAGGCTGAAACTCTGGTATAAAGACAGACAACTCATCGCGGACGAAAACCGTCTACTCTTTATTTTTATTGGAAGCAGCGGGCCCCAATAGTGAACCATGGAATACAGCTACACCTCCGGCCCAGTCCCTCCAATCGTTGCATGCCTTGTAAGGAAGGACTTCAGTAAGTAAGTTGGAGCAGTTAAATAAATAAAACTGTTTCCATTGCAGTGAAGAATTATGGGGATCGTATCTTGCAGGTGGACTAGCGAGAAATCAGGGATTGTTTTCGAGCGTAACAGTGATGCCACTCACAATGGTTACAGGAGTTTGGACATAAAACTGTCCTCTCCACTCGAAAGAAAACAAGAACACACATCTTAGGTAGATTGTATGAAATTGAAAACTTAAAAAAGTCAAATGCTTCGAGTACAAGCAAATTTTAGGTAGCCCCACTACCTAGTGAATTCACCAGCACAGTAAGACCATGCTGCTCCATTGTGATACCCACGGTCAGACTGATTAACGAGTCCAGTGTTAGTTCAGTTAATTTGATACCAACTGTAAATGGTGACTGAACCATATTCGAAAACCAGATAAAGCGCACTAATTTCGCTTACACTGGAATCCAAGGTGCGAACCGCACTAACCAAGGGCAGGCACTTAACCAACTGTGACCATCCAGTCGTATAAAAAAAGCTAATTGTAAGTATTTTCTTAGTTTCGTTAGCACAAAATGATTTACCTGATAGCAAATACTTTAATTACTGGAATGCACCTAAAATTCTAGGCAAATACTTATTTTCGATTTTCTTATCTTGTTTACAGCAGTTCTTTGAATATTCGTCGTATTGTTGGGGGTCCACCTTATATTTGTTGTTTCCTAATATGTTCAAAATTTAGACTACTACATTTGAATGCAATCGCAACAGATTTGTATGAAATGGCGATGCGCATACTCGTACTGGTAGTCGATCTGGTAGTTCATCTGTTCCATTGAAATGCTTTGTTCGTATTATTAAAAAAGATTACAAATCACATTTTCACTCTGACTTCTAGGAAGTCGTAATTGCTATCTTCTAAATGTTTTTCAGCAATAATATTTTGAATATTTGGTAAGTCCAGACTTATAAAGAATGGGTAGGGTAGGTTAGGTTAAAGTGACTTTCACAGCTGAATCAGTTGTGACTCACTTAGATCCTGCTGGGATTCATAGTGCCATCAGTTTGAGAAGCTGAGAAGAAGAAGAAATACTCCTTGCAATTTGTCAGCGACTCGAAAGAGGGGGAGTCGTGAATTATGAAAGTTGATAAACTCGGGGATCGAACCTGCCCTCTATGGGGGGAGTAGACGCAGCAAACCATTACGTCAGGGCGACCCAAGAACTAACACCAAAGAAATTCCTGCTGGTATCTTATTGGTCTATCTTAATATGAACCACTCCATTGCTGGGTTACAGCCAATTTGCTGTCTTAATGATTTTTGCTATGTGAATTTCGCTTTGTCCAAATCCTTGACATCTCTGACATTTCTTCTAGGCTGCTGAATAAATAGTTGCCTAGCACGTTTTTTATTGTTCTTGCAAGGGCTAGACAAATGCCACACAGTGGTCCCGTTGTTCTTGATTATTATCTCCTAAGCTATGCCTTTTGTTCCAATGGTTGTATCCTCTTAACTTAATCGCTGCCATGGTAGCTGTCAGCTTCCCGTAAATGTCCATGTAAAGCAACTGTAGCAATGTTTCCACGGCGACTGAAGGTGTGGAACGAACGAATGAAGTGATTATAAATACACACAAAGTAAATACACGCAGTATTCTACCTATTTTTTTTTTTTAATATTATCATTGTTTCTTAAAACTGTGTCACTAAACTATGATGTCAAGTGTCAGAATGGGTATAGAAATAGTGGACACCAGAACGGAAAAATGCCATATTTTACTGTTTGTCTTCGATAAAGGCGAAAATGCAAGCCAGAATAATGTTTATGGTATTGATACTCTAACAGTAAGTCATGCGCATTTTTGTTTCCGTCATTTCCGTTCCGGTCGATTCGATGTCAAACATCCACCACTCTCTAGAACACCAATTGTAGAAATCGTAGTTTGTTTCACCCAGGAGGTAAACATTGAACAAAAATCCAATTGGAACTATCTGATCAAGGGTATAAAAAGAAGCTCGGTGTATGGGTACCATGAGATTTAACACCAAAGAAACTCATGGAGCGAATTAGCAATTAGACCGTTTGAAGCAAACATTCGCTCAGGAGAGCCCGATTTTTGGTTCATAGGAAATGAACTGCGTTCAATCAAGACAGCACCAGGTTACACACATTAGCCGTGTTTTTTTTCCATCGCTATCGATATTGGAGTGAAGTAAGATTCATAAAAGCGAGACGCAGTGGCTCTGATTTTTATCTGTCAATATATATATGTATGAAAAACATGTAAATTTATTTTTTCGAAATTGATGTCAAAATGTATGAAAAAAAAAATTTTAAATCGAATTTTTATCGGCACCCACTTTTCACTGCCAATATTATAGGCAGTTATAGGCACTAAGTTGTTGTATGTGCTTTACGTGCAAAATCCTACTTCACTATTTATAGATTTTTGAAAAAAAAAAAACACGGCTATTGATAGCGACTCGCCAGAAGCTCCGGGAGCTATGGTGGGAGGTTCTTAGCATTATCATTATATTCCGAACCTAGTACCTAGTTATTACCAGCTGTTCCTGCCTATTCTAGAAAGGCTTGTGCTCTCTCAATTTTTGCGGCTGGTAAATTGACAGACAAGGGACTTGAGGTTTGAATGAAAATGGAAAATGAATTTTGCGTCCAATCCGAAGGAGTTTTTATGACAGAGTGGTCAGTGAGTTTCTGCAAGTGAAGCTGTACTAGTTTTAGGTGTTTCCACAACTGAAGAAATGACTGGTAGGATGACTTTTAGTCACACGATTTTTCAATGTTGCTGGCAACGAAGGTGAGTCAAACGGGATCACACGTGTGAAAGCTATCTACGATATTTGGTCTTATGACTGAAACGCAATAGTGTATTGCGGCAGCCGACTTCATGTTACGGATAGAGTACGATGACAAAAAATATTGCCGACTTTCTGCATACATACACTCATTTCAAAAGAATATTGTCGTTCAATTATTGTTAATCAGCTGTTTTGATTTCTCAAATGACTGTTGACACAAAATACTCTCAATTTGGAAGGAAACTCTCAATTTGGGAGAAAATCTCTATTACAGCGCACCTATGGTGTAAGGATAATAAGGTGCGCTGGACAACTTGTCAAAATCGCTATCTTTTTGTTTTGTGACGTCACTCAGGGTCCGTTTTTGACATTGGACAGATGTGCTGCTTACGCTTACATCACGATTTGATTTCGGAAACGATCTTTTCATCTCTGTCATTTTTCACCAACGCAGGTCGACGCTGTATTTTTTGTATGGCCGTTGAATTGCGTGCGTTGGAAAACAACGCCAGTCCAAACGAACTATCTACGAGTTAAGCGGCGTTCACATTCAACAATTTTTCGCCACAATTTGTTTGAAAACCGTGGTCGATAGGCCAAAGCTCGTTACAACAAAACGGCAGACTTGTTTTGACTTTTCAGCTTCAGCAAATCGTAACGACAAATTATTGTGTCTGAACTCCGATTTAGACGAGATCGACAAACAATCTACTGCCATTTTCTTTATTGATATGATCATATTTTGTTAAGTTACTTTGTGGGCAAATCCACCAAATGTCTGCTATTTTCATTGCAAAATTCACGAATTTTGTATTTCCAAAGTAGTCGGGGAATCCATAATAGTTTCAGCCTTATAGCATAGCCTTAGGCATAGATAGTGGCTAAAGCCTCAGTGCTCAAATTCACCCCCGAGCAACTTTAATAGCTCTTTTCAAATTGGAGGTTGGTTGGCCATTTTTTGATGTTGACTCCTTGGCAGATAAGAAGTAGACAATAAAACATGGCATAGTTTCCCCACAGAAAAAAAGAGATTTGCTCCTTAAAATTGTGGTTGTGATTTTGGGATACCACATATCCAGTGGAGTACTTAAAAGCTTCTTTTCACCTCTTTCGAGTTACTGACAATACTCCTAAATTATATCTATCTAGAAAAAGCTTCACAATCTTTGCAGTCTTCATAGAATTTTATCTTCATCACAACAAACCTGATTGCTGTAGAATCTAGGCCCAAGTTCACCACAGAGTAAATTACCCAGTAAATTTGATCACGTGTGAAATCCAAGGGAATTCCATTGCCCTCTTATTTTCTAAACCACAACGTCAATAGAATATTCTGGTTCAAAATCTCTTTACTCATTGATACATTCTGCGAACAGCGTCACCAAAATCATCAAAAAATATCATGTTCAACACAACAATTAAGAGCTGAAGCTTAAGAAAGCAACGAAAACATTTCCGCCGACGACGTACGAACAACTTATCATCTTTGAGGTTCAATAAAATCCAAAGACACTGACTGCAATATTCAAGAGCACGAACAAAGACGCGAATTTACCGACAGAACACACGAATACACACGGTTTATTTTTGTCACTTTGATTCTGTATCTTTTGAATTCACGTTATCACTTAATTGGTCTGATGGCACAATTGAAGATTCTTATCACTTAATTACTGATATCTACTTTTCTCACCCGGCTTATATATGTACGTAAATTATCTACCCTTAATTGAATAAAAACTTAAATAACTCTTACCTGCTCATTGAGGAAACCTTTTGAAATGAAAACCACAAATTGCATCAACTATTTTGTTGAAAGAGCACTGAACACGTGTAACTTGGCACCACTTGTAACCAACTGGAACGTAAACAAACTTCCAACTGGATGATATCGAATTGGTTGGAAACACTTTCACTTCAGCAAGAAAATAATATTTTATGAAACAAACAAACAAGAAAGCAAGTCACAACAGATAACAGAACGCGCAAAATCTGTTCTTTGTTCCGCACTGAGTGGTAATGGGGAGTGTTTAAGTATTTAATTCAGGGAGAGCAGGTGGGATACAAAGAAACGGCGAAAATATAATCACTGACCTATGCCGACAATCACCTTTGAGCTTATGAAACCGTGCACACAAATTGACAACAAATCAATTAAAATATAAATCAATCCGAGGAAAGTCGGTTTTGCTTTCGCGTTGTTGTGTGTGTTCTGATTTTTGCATTGTATCCGCCCGCTTGAAAACAATCCCACGCAAATGTCAATCTGATTGGAGAATGAGAGAGCGGGAAAGATGTAGTCCCAAGTGGAATAGCAACAGATGGATATTATGGTGTGGAGAGATTGCTGATAGCCGATTTAAATGAACTTGGTGTGGAGCAATTTGCAAGAGGGAAGATATGGAACAAAGCAATGTTGTTTGATATGGTTTGTGTGTTTCAAGCACATGACTCAAATGACGATAACAAGTGAGGTTTCTTTGATATTAGGTCTTGTGCAGATGCTGGCTTGATGAGGATGACCTCTTTGGTTTGTATGACAAGGGCACTTGTTGATTTTACAATTCTTTTATTTCTTTAATTAATTTCTCTAACATGAAGAAGCACTTAATATGATAGGTTTATCCACATCATCATGGATTGATTCCTTCATAGGCTCAGGCTGAAAATGGAAAGGAACGGGTTTTAACTCTTTATTTGATTAAAGCAGACTGAACGTGGGGTAGTAAAACAGGAATTATTGTTGATGCTTTGGACAAGGCGTCCCTGCATGCATGGCAACCCATACTTCAGAGTCTTTCGTCTGTACATGTGTCTAGAAGCTTTCAACACAGTAATAACGTTCCAAGGTCAAGGATGCTGATAAATCATAGTTTCTAAATATCTCGAGTCCCATATGCTTCTAATGACCTACTGCAACAGCCACACTGGTGATGTAATGAAAATTGAAATTAATCCTTCCAAAATGTAGGCTGAAACAGGATCTTTGTGCTTGATATTTCTGATGGATTTTACAGAGTCTGACAATAAAGCTCTTTTGCCGAAAATCCAATCTCTTTTCGAACAGTTCAATTCTAGTTTTGGATAAGTTCAAGTCTAACATTCACTAAATGAACGCTGGGCTTAACCATTCCAGTTTCAAGTCCGTCTACGGAATATGGATGTCAGACGTCCCGTTCAGCCCAGGACCTTCCCGATAATGGGCTTTTGTCCCGCATGAAAAAATTGTCTCGCGAAATGTCCCTATTCGAAATTTGCCATCAAGAAATGATTGTTTCAACCTACAGAAATGTAAACCATAGGGTAATGAGCTCAGTGGTTTTATGAACCCAATTTATTATGTGTAGGTAGTATTAAGTTAGGAATATAGCTACCACGGGTAAACCAACGACCGTGCCCTTTCGCGATCCAAAGATGATTGCCCATGCATGTGATCTCTGATTCACTCGATTGTTGGTCCCCTTCTCTTTGACTCAAGAGGGTAGTTTATGTTGATGGTTGAGTCGATTGAGAAAAGGGATCATTTTCATTCCTCGTGCAATATCGCTCAATAGTAGTTAGTTTTTTAGTTTTGTTGACTATTTATTTCACAAAAAAAAATGTAATTTAACTATAAGTAAGCCATAATTTGGCTTAGTAAGCGATTTAAGATTTAAAATATACTTTTTATTTAAAAAGTTCTCCTCCGTAATACATTTTCTATAACGAAGTGCGTTTGTTGTGTACTTGTGCAATAGATTCGTATTGCTTCTTCAAGCGAAAGTACCTGTGTTCCAGAAAAGCTGCAGTAGAATTCCTTAAGAATGGGCCATATAGCGAAGAAATGGAATACGTCCCCTCTCATTTTAAAGATGTTGCTTATCATATGCGTTGAGTGACTTGCCATGAAATACGTTCTGTCTTGCAAATTGTAGTTCAATCTGCTGTAGTGAGTCCTGTATTGCGACGACTGGGCTTTATCTATAAATTGCTTAAAGAAGTGGCAGCGAAATTCTTTAAGAATGGGACATAGCGATGAAGTGGTATACGTTCTCTCGTTCCTGAAGGTTGCAAAGGTTGCACAAAAGAGGGAGTTCTGGGCGATGCGATATAAAGATTAAACTTATCAGTTCACCTCTTATTTTAAAGATGTTGCTTATATCTGCCCTGTACATTGTGGTTTAATTTGCTCTAATATGTCCTGTATTGCGACGACTTGGCTTCATCTACAAATTGGTTGAAGATTCCATGTCTTGTTTTCTCCAACAATGTGTAGAACTTATGCCTTAGGTGGAAACATTTGCAACTGAAAGTGAAACCATGCAATTTCTTAAAAAGAGAAATCATGGGACGGTTGCTCACTTTTGTGGGTGTTTGTCCCGGAATATGGCAACCCTACTCCGACACTTTCTCTAGTCTCTTTAAATGATATTCAGCTCGTGTCGATAAATCATTCCTATTTCGCGAAATGTCTAGGTTTCCTCAAACTTTGTAAGAAATATGTTATCCAATCTGAATTATCTTCAATTGATTAAAACGCTCATATCTGGCAGAGTGCCCCAAGATAACTCTTCACCCTATCGGTGCTGTGACATTGTGCCAAAACGACATTATGCGAATGGAACAATTTCGTATAATGACGCTCAGAAATGAAGTATTACAGAGATAGCCTACTTCACAGCTGATTGCCCCCTAGTTCATTGACGAATTTGAGTGCCTTTTTGACGGATATTCATGAATTTTTTTGATAACCTAAAAACCGTCTTCTGATTGGTCAATTTGGCTTATGAACAAGTTATAAAAAACAATTGGCAAAAATCTTAAGGGGTCAGAGAGGTCGAAGTCGGCCATCTCTGTAATACTTCATTTCTGATGACGCTTTTGAAAGTATCATGAGGCTGAACATAAAGATTTTGCATAATGTCGCTTAGGTAAAGCGTCATAGGGCTATTTTGGCACCATGTCTTTTTGGGTATTGAATAGGGTTTGCCAGATTTTTTTTCGAAGCTCACCGGTACAAAATGTCGAAATAAACAGAAACCATAAGTGTTCCCGACATAAATTCGAAAAAAATTCTCAATTTTTAAAGATAAGTAATTTTTAAAGTAAGTGGAACGTTAGTCAGACTGCAAAAGCTATTATTCAAATATGAAGGAGATGCCCAAACTGAGCATACCCGGAATTATGTTGTTCCGGCGGAACACTTAAACTTATGTCTAAAGTTAGGGATGACCCGTCGTTTGTCGTTTGGCCACGCTAGCATTGAAATGTGATGGTAATCACCATATTACTTACCACAAAAAACAATGCAAAAGGTATGGGTGGCATGCTGCCGCCTAAATTCTGTGCATTCAAAGTTACTTTAGGGCCACATTTGGCAGAAGATGTCGCTAACTAGATTGTCGCTATGACGCTTTTGAAAGTGACATTATGCCAAATGTTTATATTCGTCCTAATGATACTTTCAAAAGCATCATTGTACCAATTTGGCACAACTTCGCGGCACCAACCATCCAGAAAATATTAATATTGAATTGAAACAATTAACCCGCAATACCTATTTCGAATAGAATGCACATTAGTCTACCTTTAAGCCGAATGCTTTTGTTTTTGAGACTTCTTGTTAACCTATGCCAAGCTAATATGGCATGCTCGTCACATCACAATATACCCCACAGACTACATCCACATTTAAGGCTAAAATGCCTGCGACCACTTATCTTTCCTTATCTATACGCTTTGATAATAGACACCTCCCTTGGCCCTTGATTTCATCCAGAGATAATGGACAGTGTTTGTCAATACGTGTGAGCTCTTGAGAACAGCTGATACCCTTCCCCACCTTAGTAATGGGGTGAATCAGAGTTCTTATTTGAAAATTCGGTCGTTTTTTGACCGTTTTTCAAATTTCTGTGTTAAATTTTCAACACAGTATGGAGTGGTAAGTTACAATCTGAGATACCAGGACATAATTGATGAATGTACAACATAGTGTGAATTTTTGCATGTGAATAAAAATGAATAATACATTCACACGATCAGTTAACCAATAATAAAAATATTATTAAAGCGTGAATCACAGATAAGAAGTTTTGTCAACCATTTTTAAGCATTAGTTATAGTTGCAATATCTTGCCATTATTCTTATCAAATTGTTTAAATTGAATTCATAAGTTTTTCAGAATTCATGAAATAAGCTTATAAAGCGGACTTCATTTTTTGATTTAATTTGTCAGGTATGGTTTATGAATACGCTCTATATACACAGAATTCATTTTAGGTCAAATAGTTCCAGTTAAATGGGCATTGCAATACATTTTTATTCACGAAAGTTCATATAACAATCTACGAAAATTCTCTTAAAAATACGAGTCAACATTTGAACACCCTCCAAACAACATACCCATGTATGTTACATGGATCGTACATGGATTGTGGGCAAAATTCACGAATCAGGTGTCAATATCCTACTAAATTCATGAATCTGCCGCTATTTCCCACAAAATTCACGAAACGGCAGCCATATTGTGGTGAATTGACGAGCGTTGCAAAAGCATAAGTGAAATACAAGGGACAACCACACACCTTCGTTGTGGACTGGGGGAAAAAATGGCCGAAGTTGGATGTCTCTATCATTCATTATCTCTGCCACAAAAACGCAATCAACAACACAGTGGCGGCGCCATGATCAGAACAATCTTTGTTTCTTTTTTTACTTCTTGTCAACGATATGCAGATAGGTGCGCATATCATCTGTGCATGTGTGGCTTATAGCTTGCGTGCATGTGTGTTGGCTTTTGTTGTTGTATATTCAATGCTATAGTGGGGAGATATATGGGTGTACTAACGACCTTATGATCTTATGGTCGGTTCACTTAACCGAGGTGTTATGTCTTTTGTGCATGGGGCAAATTATCGACCGTGAGAACTTGTCTTATTCCTAAAACCATCCAAATTCACGTGTGAATCTTGAGAGGTTTTTCAGTTCAACGCGGCTTGCATACCCACTTTAACCAGCATGCATACTGCAGTTCACGCTGTAGGCTTGTTCGGTTTGACAACCTCTAATGGACGGATAAATTCAAGCGGGCTGCAACTAGGTCGCAAAACCGCGAGGTTCCTTTAGCCCGATGATGTATGGCGGACCCTGGTAGATTTGGCTTGTTTCGTTCACTGGGAGTAAGGTATTCTACCATGTCCACGTTTTCTGTCGATTGTTCAGTAGTGGATTGGTTACTTTAAGACAAAATTTACTCTATGTACATACATTGAGTGTTCCAACGAACCGCTTGGTTCAGCACATAAGTATCACAAATTGAAATGTACGAACATCAATTATTTAAAGGTATATCAAAAGTTAAAATTTCTTTTATTTATTTTTTAAGCTTAAGTTATGTTCATTTCTGCAGAAGGCAAACATAGATTCTGCTTAACCGTAAAACTAAAGAAATTGCTTATAAATTCATTCGTTCTCTTGACTTAAACTCCCATCAGAGGCAAAAATCGATCGCTATCAGCTAAACTAAAACCTAACTCCTTCGAACTGCACATGTCGCAGCATAACGTGAGGAAAATAAACAAAAATTCAAAATTAATGTACAAACTTTCGATAACTTAAACAATCTCTATACAAGACTTTGAAATGAATCTTAGAACTAAATTAACAATAACTCATGATAACACATTTCATGCATTTTGCAATGTTTTCATTTTCGATTAATTGACATTGTAAGGAAAATTGAATATTTAAGAACAGAAAGAACTCAAGACGCGTTGCGTTGCTTCTTGATGCTATTTCAAAAAATTGAAACAAAAATTCGATTCGATTGGATGCGTGCACTTAACAAAACACAAAAGTACAACAAAACAAAATACAATAGGCAACACGAGTTTACACCATCGAATCGCGTATCGCCAGCGTCTCATGGAAGAAGAGAGAAATGTATTTATGTATCTTTTTGGCACATCGAGCGTTAATTGCAACGAAAAACAAAAAAAAAGAGAACTCATCCCCTCAAGGACGTCACTAAAAGCTACTACTTAATCAGATATCATTTATTCTATTTGCCGTTATGTGTACAAATGTTTATAATATATATGTATGTATATTTATGTATGCAAGTGTATGATTTGTTCGTTGTTAGAAAAGAAAAAAAAATAAACAATATTAAAACAATTTATCACGTATATTATCTTAAGAATATTTAGCTTTTTTTTTTGTTGAGTATAGATACAATATTTATGTTTTTTTGCTTTTGCTTGGTTTTTTTTGTTTGTTTCAGTTTGGAGGCGTATAATAAATTAAGACACACGGTGGCTAAGCATGTGGGTTAATTGCTATTGTTATCGTATCGAATAATCAGTGCATCGACGACGTTGAAGATTTCATCGAAATGTGGACGTGATTCGGCTTCGGCTGCCCAGCACTTAAGCATAAGACGGTACATCTCTGGCTGTGTGGTCTCGGGTGCTGGCATTCGATAACCTGGAAAACAGAAAGAAAACATGTTTAGTATTTGATTTGAGACTATTAAAAATTAAAGAGACTGGAGACAGATGAAGAAATATTATGGATACTCTGAAAAAGATGCTGAACGACCAGGCCAAAAGAACGAACTCGTAAAAGAACAGTAGCATGCTCATGTTGCGGCATGGTACAGTTAAATTTCTCTTTACGGACACCCCGCTTTAAGGGACACCTCACTTTTCGGACAATTCGTCATGATCCCGACATGAAGGTGTTCATGTATATCATTCCCTTCAGAACGGACACCCCTACATAAGGGACAATGACGATGGTGCCTATAGGAAAGTTTTACTGGAATAATACAGTGAACTGTAATAATACAGTAAAACTTCTCTATATGAGACTCTCGAGGGACCATGTTTGTTCGTTATATAAGGGTGTCCTTTCTAGAGGAGTAACCCAACTTACTTATAGTAATTTTTTTACTATAATTACTTATAGTAAATCGACAAATAAAATTCACTTCAACTTTATGTTTTAAGGAAACGATTTTCGCTTTTTTACTTGCCATTTAATAAAATTAACCGTGCACCCTGCTCAAACATTCACACTTTACAACGGTGTAAGCCTTTTTGATGTATTGTAGAAGCGGAATATATTTCTATAAGGAGAATGCGCTGGTGTTCTCATATGTACAAACATTTATTAGTAAACATTGTAAAAAGAAAGGCAATGCATGCATAAAATACGTTTTGTTTCTTCTTTTTGGATTCATGTGTCCGTTATTAGGGGTACAACTACTCAAATTCATGTCCATGCCCGATATAGAGGGAGTCCGTTGTGAAGGGGTTAAAATACATATAAGATTAGTCCTATCTTCATGCCATAAAGTGTTTAAAGTTTCACTGTACCATGATTGTTACTTGCTAGTACCTCAGATTTTTCACATCTTCCATACCAATTGCTGAATTGCAGACTGTCGCTGCGCATCATTTTTATGGACTTCCCAAAATCATTCGAATGAGACAAGGAAGGAAAGCGCAAAAGGAAATTGACTCACTTCTCGGTTCGTTAATAAAAGAATAGAAAATTCGAATTCAGATTTGATAAGGGACATCATCGAGTTCTCTTGTATTAGTCTTTACCTTTAGTAATTAGTTAGCAGTCATTCGAATGAGTTTGATAATTTATATGTTCTCGAGATGCTGTATTAAGGGATTACCACTCGAATGCCCTCATCGCTTTTAGAGACTACTTTTTGATGTATCGTTATCAGCCATCGGATAAAAAAATGTTTTTACAATTGAAAAATTTAGGTATTCACAAAAATTACAATCTGAACAGATCTAGCTGTGGTGGACATGTGCCAAATGTGGTGTTAAAATCTAAAAATCGAATTCCAAATGTATAACATTGACACACATGGATTTAATAATTTGCATGTCTTTTTATAAAATCAAAATTACTACCAGCTTCAAAACCGCCATAGACAAAGTACCATCTAGTCCGGACAGTGATGGCATCATACAACATCAAGATGACATATTTCAGTGTGTCTCATTGTTTTATCTTTTTTCTCATTCTTTACAGCTAGAGTTGGGCCTCAACTAGCAATCCTTCCCAGCCAGCTTCATTCTTCGCTAGCTCTCTCTAATTGTGCACATAACATGCATTGAGATGCTTTTCCAATTGTGAGTGATACTCACGATTGTTTTCTCAGATCCAAAGTAGCGTAAGTCTTAAGTTCAGATTATCGTCTAGAGATATGCAAAAGAACGAAGCAAACAAGAATTTCTGTTCGCGACGTCATCGCTTACGCGCGTTGCAGCAGAAGCAATGCATTGATGGTGCTTGGGAATGATAGGAAATCCTTATTGCAATTTAGTCTTAAGTTTTTGTTGGTTTGAGCTGTGCATTTTACTATCCATAATCGTGCATTTTATTTTATTTTATTATCTATAATTTATCGAGAAAGTCTTGCTAAGATATCCTAATAAATGATTTTATACTTGTTCGGCTCGAATTAATAGTTTTTGCTTCTTACAATGCGATCCACAAAGTGCCGATGTCATTCCACAAATTCCAGACTAAACAATCGAGACTTCGCAGGACTTTACTCTCGAAAAGTTAAGGCTGCTTTCACACAGAAAAATTTCGTCTGCGATTTTTCCATCTTGTTGGCAAGGGAGATGAGACGTGCTAGGGATAGCCCGCGTCTGGTGTGCACGAGGTTTTCGTTTTTTCTTTAAGTTGCTTTATTCTTATGTTCTCAACGTTGGGTATTGGAAGCATGCTGTATATGTGTGAGAAAGAGATGACGCATGTGTGAGAGGGGGTGGGAAACAGAAAAAGGTTCAGCATTGAGATCTCAATTGCAGAGACTGAAAGATTTCCTGTGTGAAAGTGGCTTGAGATCACAAAAGGGAATTTGAAAGAATCGCCGACGAATCTTAGCGAGTGTGAAAGCAGCCTAAGAGACCTCTGTTTGAAATAATTATATGTGCTTAAGAAACTGTCAAATCAAACATATTTATGTCATTATATTTATGTACTATCAATGTACTAGATCTAAAAGAAGTAATAGATATGTAATACATGTTAATTTATGTTCGTTTACTATTTTTTTTTTATTCTTCTTTTTTTTTCTTTTTGGTTTGTTCGACATCTTTAATTTACAATTTTCATTTTATCTATACAACCTCGTCATTTGAATTAGCACGGTGAAACTTCTGTTTAAGGACACCCCTCTATGATACGGACACCTATCTTTATGGATAATGTCATGGTCCGGGCATGAAGGTCCTCGCGTATTTAAATCCCTTCGATACGGATCCCCCGTCAATGGACAATCATGATGGTCCCGCTGCTGTCCATTTTAGGGAAATTTCACTAAATTGAAGTTCTTGTATTACCACAGTTAGCGGGGTCCCCGGTTCGAGTCCCAGTGAAAGCAAAGTTAATACGCTTTTATCTGGTTTTCGAGTCTGATCTAGTCACCATTTGCCGTTGGGATGGAATTAACGACACTATCACTGGAGTAGTCAATCAGTGGTAGCAGTCTGACTATGGGTATCACAATGGACCAATATGGTCTAAGTGTGCTGGTGAATTTACTAGCAGCCCAACTACCTAACCTAACCTATTACCACAGTTTGGTCTTTCGAAAAAGGGTTGTTTTACTAACGCTTCTAGCGCTGTCAAAGGGAAAGCATCAAATAACCTACGCGAACAATAGCAAGTCCGCGTTTAGTTAATACAATCAAAGAGAAGGGGATTTCTTCAGGCGGAATTAAAACTTGTTTGCATAAACAAACCGTAGATAAAATGGTTTTGGGTCATGTAAAATCTTGAAGAACCTTGGAAACACGGCTACATGATCAAGATAAAAAAACGAACGATTTTTACTGTGGTAATATTATGACTGGATACTGCTTTTTCGAGAATGATGACTGCCTATACATCGAACACGACAGCGGTTGCAGAAATAGAGATAATGAACATTTAAGGCTTTAAAAACCTTCGAAACCGATTTGTAAAAACCATGTAATCTATTCTGCTCTGTTCCATAAATCAATAAATAAATTAAATCATACGGTTGAGAAGTGTAAGATATTCTCAACTTTGTCACATGCCCCAAGTCGGCCACAGAAGATAATATAGGTTGGGTACATTCAAAACATCTGGAAACAATTGGGTGTGAATTGAAGATTGAAGGAAGGTATCTTGTAAGATCAGGTCGTAAGCTGAGGAAGTGATTTTGCAGGTTCTTCACGAAGATAGTCCACCCAATATACATTGACAGACTCATTTGCATGAGAAACATGAGACAACCTTTTCACTTAATTTAATTATTTCAACTTACCAGTATCAATGCGCTCTCTGGCTCTGGAGTTACTCATGCCCGAGTACGGCGTGTCGCCCTTGGAGAATATCTCCCACATAAGAATACCATACGACCAGACATCACATAACGAAGTGTATTTTCCGAAATTCAAAGCCTCCGGGGCGGTCCATTTCACTGGAATCTGTTTCATTCCGTCGGACACTGAAAGAGAAAAACTCCATCATCAGCGCACGCTTCAGACCAGGATGCTTCGTCTTTCTTACCAATATACTCCTCCTCCTCACGGGACATCCCGAAATCAGAAATCTTAACTGAATTCTCGAAGTCAATCAGGCAGTTCCTTGCCGCTAAGTCCCTGTGAATGCAGTTCTTCGATTCCAAATACCTCATGCCTGAAATGGAGATGCATTTAGTGATTGATTTCGTTGAATTTACTTGTGAACTTACCTGCAGCAGCGTCCCGACACATGCCCATCAACTGTCTCGTCGTCAGGGCGTTTGAATTCTTCCTCAAGAAGTTCAGCAACGAGCCGCCCGGCACGAGTTCCATTACAATCATGATTGGCTGCTTTTGCACGCAGATTCCAATTAATTTCACGATGTTTGGATGATCGTACTGCTTGAGGATGCGGCCTTCTTGGAGGAATTTCCTCTTTTGCTCATCGGGCAGCGTCATGCGACACGTCTTCACAGCAACGTCTTGTTTCGTCGACTTAAGCTTTGCCTTATAAACGTCTCCAAAGTTTCCCTAAGAATGATAAAAAGTTACTTCATGGAAATTCGAATGAGAAAAAGACTCCTTACCCTTCCGATCTTCTCCAGCAAGACGACATCGTCATTGCTCAACTCCCAGCGTTCCCGGCAAATGGGACGTCGCAGAATCGCTCCGGACTTCACTGTGACCGGCAACTCCGACTGGTACTGGTGCATGATCAGTTCCTGTATGCTGGGGAATGGCGGACCTTCGAATCGGAAATGCCCATCGGCTGTTGTCTGGACAATGAAGTGCTTGTGACCATTCCAGCAGACACTGAGAACAATTTGACTCTCTTCGTTGCGTATTGTCTCACGGACCAGGAAGTCCCCATCGTTGTTCAGTAGCCGCACAACTTCTTCTCGCGGCAGAACTCCGTGGAACCATTCCTCTTCGTACAGTGGACGGTTTGAAGACAAGGAAAGCTAAAAATTTGAGACAGTGTTTAGTATGATATGACATTTAAGGATAAAAGTCAATTAATTTAGTGCTACACAAGCAAGTCAAAGCAAGGTTTGTTATGTAAAAATGCAATACATCGACAGGAGCATGCTCAAAGAGAAAGACTTATTGAATACGGTGATGAGCTAGAAATCAAAAGTAAATGTGGATGCAGACAGATGGTGAGTAAGAAAGGAAGTTGATTTCGTACAGATGTTCAGTATGCTGAAAATCCTCTGGAGCTAGAAAAGAAATCTGAAATGAAGTATTACAGAGATGCCCGACTTCTACCTCTCATGCCCCTTAAGATTTTTGACAACTGTTTTTTATAATGTGTTCATAAACCAAATTGACCAATCAGAGGACGGCATTTACGTTCTTTCGTGAATAACCGTCAAAAATTCATGAATATCTGTCAAGAAAGCACTGAAATTCGTCGATGGACTAGTAATACTTCAGTTCTTCTTAAGAGTCGTAGAATTTCAATATATCTATGCTTGCTTCGGAAACTAACTCAAAATTCGAATAGTTCCTGCGATAGTCAACAAAAGTTGACGAAACTTAACGAAACTGAGCGGTTTGGTTATTTTAGTTACAGTGTATCATCTTTGTGTTGATGTTAGTGTCCTTATTTCCATTATGATTGGATCTTTATACTTATCAAAATGTCTAGAATCATCCAGGACTGTGGGCAGGTTTGGCTCGGGCGTCGAATGTATTAACCTTCCTGTCACATTTTTAAGCCGCATGGGCATTTAGCCTGTACTGTACAGTTGATGTTTTTATTCCGCATCCTCTTCCGAGCTGTTCGAAATCGATTGACCTAGTGGCCGAAACTAGGCTCAACTGGCTTATCAGTATCCTTTGGGCACTCTGTGATTTGATAGAGCAATGCAGTCGTTGTCCCGGCGGGATCGAATGCATATTACTTCAAATGAATCTGTTATTCGGGAATTAGCACAGAACGCTGAGGAATTGTTGTCTCTTCATGAGACGAACGAAGGCGCTACTTTCATTTAGCGATACATAGAGGAGAAATGAGAAGAGGGTACATGACTAGTGTATGTCCATTGAAGAGCAAGAAATAATAAAATTAAGACATATGCGTCTTGCATAACTTAATCCATTCGTCAAGAACCTGCCGGATGATCGAAACTGATCAAAACGCATAGAAAATGTCAGTCGACACGCATCACATTTGCCGAGGTCGAATGTGTAAAGTCAGCGAAAAGTTTAAGGTCATCACATGACTACATCGAGGTTTTAAAAGTTTTGAAAGGGGTTTCCCCTTGAAGACAGTTCTTAAGTTCTTAAATTCATGCAACAGTTGAAGAGATGGAATATTCATTAGCCACATGGCCACATGGGTTTAGTTCTTGTGTAAAACGTACAGCTTTTTACCCAAATGAGACCAGCAAAACCCAAAAAAACCTCAAATGAGACGGAAACAAAACATTTTTAAGAAATAAACCATGCTAGAGATAAATAAACTTGTGTGGAACTTGTAATTGCAACATTGTTGCCCTTGGACTGTACAAAATATTTCCTCGTTGCATTTATGAAGACAAATACTGCCTTAAGTTTGCGGGAGGTCAACATTGTCAAAAATGTATACATTCATAAATGAAACATAAGCGGACGATACAAAAAGTGTTTGACTAAAGTGTGAACTGTGAAGTGAAGAAAGAAATGTGGAATGAAAATATTATGATATATAAGAAACAATGGCCCCTATTGCGAGTGTCGACTATCGACCGAATCGCTTGTCGACAAATTTATCCCTTGATATCACGTTTGGTATTGTGTAACTCCGTCGATAGATAGTTCTATTATTGTGAATGGAAAAGTTGATATTGTGAATATTTTACAATTTGACAGCTAAAACTCCAATTGTTTATACATTTAGCGTATTCTTTTGTTTGTGTGAATATTAATTATTAAATTTTAATAAAATATTGAATAGTGTGGAGTCATAAGAAAAAAAACATTTTATGGCATCAGTTGTGTTGTGAATCTGACGAAGAAATTCCAAGTGATTTTCTAGAAATTGAAGGTAAAAGGAGCCGGCTAAGGGGTACTTCTATCCTTTGGAAGTAAGTTCATTAATAATTCTGTTTATTCACTAATTATACAGTGGACTCTCCATAAGTCGAATTGTCACGGGATGACAATTTGTTCGAGTTAGGGGGAGTTTGACTTAGAGAGAGGTTTTTGTAAGGAAAATTGAGGGAAATGTATGTTAAATATGTCGAAAAAGTTCGAGTTCGAGAGAGTTCCGACTTAGGGAGAGTCCACTGTATATTCGTTACAGCTTTCTGAATTACTGTCTAAATAGGCATTCAAAGAACCATTGATAAAATACATAAAGATCAGCAGGTCATCAAACTTGCATAAATTCTGTGATTATGTGGTCAAGGGTCGCCGTGACGTAGTGAGTAAGTGCGTCGACTCCTACGCAGAGGATGCAGGTTCGATACCCGAATTTACCACCTTTGATAATTCACGGCTCCACCTCTTTCGAGTCACTGACAATGCTCAGTGTATTCCTGCCTGGAAAAAGCTTCTCAAATTCGCCGTTCGGAATCGGCATTAAAGTGCACGTCCCTTCCACTCGTGAAAGAACAATAGCACGCTCAACATGGTTGCTGAGAAGCTAGGCCTTGGTCCGCCTCGAACTGTCGCGCCATCCATATTATTATATTATGTGCTCAAGATTGCTACCAAAAAAGTGTCGACAACGAATTTCACGTTAGTTTATTACAAGCAACAGTATTTTCTGTATTGAAAGAAAATCATGTTTAAAAAGAAAATAAATCATCTCTCAAAACGTTCTTTGCTATCTGCAAATCAAAAGAAAAGTGACATACGTTGTTTACATTCTAGGAGACACCGATGTCCGGATTTATCTTCTAAAATGTCTGCATTTTCCACTAATATCTTATTTGTTACTTGCAGTGACGTAAAATCGCTTCACATTACAAAAACGCAAACGATTTGCGAAAATATACTTCCATTTTCGGTCTAAAATTCTTAGTCGACAACCAGCGACCACGAATTTGCAATCGCTAAAAAACTGCTGTCAAGTCGACAAATTTCGACTGCGAACGACATTCGCAATACCAAACTTCAGAATCGATAGTCGACAGTCGACAACGAGCATTATCAGTCGATAGTCGACACTCCCAATAGGGGCCAATAGCTTCGGTTTTCCTGCAACAAAACAAAAATCTCTGCCAACTTCAAATCACAGTTCGAAAGTCGCTTTGCTTCGAACAGAAATATTTAAATCATGGTGTAAAGAATACAAGATGTGCTCTCGGAGATATTGACCATCTCAGTACTATTGCACGCAGTTGAAGGAATGCACGATCCCACAAGCGGCAGAAGAAGTCCTTCGATGGACAAATAATGCGTCCGATTGTTGGTCCTGTTTGCGATATCATGTGGAAGAGAAGATTCACCCATGAACTGAACGGACTGTCAAACTTCATGAGTCTACCTAGGCGTCTACGGGGCATGGTTGTGGAGCGTATGAAAAACTTAGATACATATCTCCGGCCGGAAGTGTCTTCGACTCTGAACCTTTGTGGCAACGCAACGAGAACGACCGCGTCTAAGGTGGAGCACACAAACGTAAAATGAGCTCAACCAACTTGGTGTGCGCAATTTTATGCTTTTTATTTAGACATCGTGAGAAGTGGAGATCCTTGTTTACTCAGGCCACAATTATGTTAAACATGAGAACCTACTGCGAGGAACGTTTTTTTCATACAAGCGACTGCACTACAGCTGATCTGAAGTACCACGGCTAGTTCACACCGAACAAATCACCCCGATTACGAAAGCCGTTTAACGTCTTGTCTCGAAACGCTTTTACGATGTCGGTATTATGATCGTAGTTAAATGTGGAATTCATGTGGAACGTATTTCTTGTGGTTTATTATACTAAAAGGCCAAGTAGACGACAAATGAAGGCGATTTGAATTTTGTTAACAACTCTAATGAAAAAATAAGTAAAAATGTGAATTTTCTTTCTATGTTAACGGGAGTGATGTAAAATGTATTTGGCATTAAATATTTATATTTTAAAGATTCAAATTTTTAGCCCAAAACTAAACTTGAAGTCAGCAAAGAGTTTCAATTGTTGTTCCTCGAACATATGCAACCGAAACTGGTTGAAAGGATGTAGCAGTAACTTTGAATAGTTAATTGCCACCTGTAAGGGATGAAAGAAGTGAATGGATTTCTTGTACTTAGCACCTGGTAAAGAGAATAATTAGCATTTTGGTCTAATACTTCTTATTTGAATCAAATTTCCTTTTATGAAATTCTTGATCTTGTTCTCATCACTTCTACAATCAATTGCCATAACACTGCTGTCCATTAATCTTCTTAACTATAAAGCAGAAAGTTTGTATGTCTGACCGACAAAGGCTCCGAAACTACACGTCGCAGAGCTCTGAAATTTTCAACAAGAATCATTCTAAAATTTAGATGCTAAATGTGACAATTTTTAAGTCGGTACGACATACGGTTCGGAAGCTACGAGCACTATGCAAACGGTAATAAAATCCTCAAAATAAGGGTGGTTGCGCCAATCCGGTATGAAACCATTTCAAGTTGCGTTGTCGTGGATATCAACCATCCCCCAGTGTGTTGTAACTTCCATATACACACACATTTTTCATGTTTTGCTTTGGTTCAACCATTCATTTTTTTCTACGTCTCAATCGAACATATACGAACGACTGCCTGAGTCACCAAACGAAGAGGAAACAATAAACATTTTCGCACTTTTCTTATTTTGTCATACCCAAACTATCTATGCATGTACATATACACTGCTACACACAAATCATTCAATTCTGTTGAAATTGTGAATATTGAACTTGTGAACGGATTAGCCGATTTAGATACAATTTCAGAGCTGGACTACATAATGTGTTACAAGATAGGCTAATTTTGTTCATGGTTCATGAAGTTTGACTTCAATTTGCACAAAAAGTGAACATCGCGCGCAGGTACATAGATGGGATTTCCAAGAACTTTTTTTTATGAATCGCCACGTTGTGTGTAAATGGTTGAGAAAAAACCGTAATTTCCGTCCGTTTTGCTGCAGCACACATTGATAATTCAAACTTCAACATTTATGCACACAGTCAACAAATTGTACTCATTATGAGTACGAATGTGAATGAAAGATTAGGATAGGCATCAATGACAAAAGAAAATTCAAATTCTTCTCTGAGTTCTGGTTCGAGCAGTCTTATTATTGTTTTAAATTAAAAAGTGCGGTAATAATGCAGGTAAAGCACCGGTTGAAGAAACAAAGCCGGGTACGAAATCTAGTTAATACATAACTTGCAGATCATCTTATCAAGCAAACACCAAAATAAGCAAAATCAAAAAAAAAAGAAAAAACAATTTAAAAATGACAAAATATATAAAAAGCTGCCCCATTTAATAAATTTGAACTTTCAAATTGACAGACATTTTTTAAATTACACCTTTGAAATGTTTCTGGAACATAAGCTCGAGTCGATTAAGATTCGTAATGTCGATACGCCTATAAAGTCACTTAAAATGTCTTGTGGTTTCCATCTGTGGTTTTACGTCTATAAACCCATAGATCACTCTACTCATCTCGCAATTATTATTATTATCTTTTGGAGGATTTGACAATTTGCTCTTTTTTAGTCAATGTTTGCTGTGGTTAGTGTGGAGACGCAAGGGTCAATCTTTGTGGATACTTTGAAATATAAACTCTGGAATGGTGGGCTGGATTTCAGCTTTCACATTTTTGGAACCATGGAATTGGTTTGAATTTTGTAGAAAGTACGTGTAGTTTAAATCTCGAACTGCTGCCAACACTTGTTTATGCTGTTATGCACGGACATCTGTCAGTTCTCTTAATAATGGTACCACAGACAGAGGTGGGCCACGGCCTTCTATCAGGAGTGGAGGCTCCCTACAGTTTAATGGCTACTCCAATCGGCGGAGTTGAGAAGCTTTTTCTAAAAAGGAGTTCTCTATAAACATTGTCAGTTACTCGAAAACGGTGTAGCCGTCTATTAGGAAAGTTGGTAATCTCGGGGATCGAACCTGGCACTCCCGGCTTAGGAGTCGGCGCCCTAATCCACTACGCCACGGTGATGTTTTCTTGCATCTTGATATTTTTTGAGAACATGATTAGCATAACCTCACCTTTTTCGAGTTATTGACAATGCTCATAGAGCCCTCTTGTCTAAAAAAGCTTCTCAAACTTGGTCGTTTGGAGACGGCATAAAGTTGTCCCTTCCACTCGGGAGGGAACAATAGCATCCACAACACGAGTGGTTGCTGTACAAGCATCTACGGACTGTAGCGCCACCCATATTAGCAATGATTAACTCAAACAAATGGGAAAATTGTAATCCTCCTCCTTAATCATTAGACAATGCCACAGACTGAGGATTTCACCGACAAGCCCCTCCACCTCACACTCACCGTCTACTTCTCTTCGACAAACAAAGAACTAGGATCCATGGTGTGATATCAACGCCGACTATAATTGGATAAAGTCCTAAAATTGATTTCAATTTTACGAGGCCGTTGACATCGGAACGATGAAGATCAACGCCTGGGGAATTTTCGTATCGCCCTCGGCACAAAACCAGATCAGCCATAAAAACCGAATGCGATGGTCCCCCGAATTCAGTTCAGAGTTCGTTTAAAAAAAATAAAAGCACGATCTAAAGTAATAATAAATCGTTCCCACACAGTGAGTCCGTTGAGAATTTTGAAGAAATTTGAATTTAACCACGCACGTCCCATAAAAATGCATACACATTATTCAAAGTTTGACGCCACAAAATTGTTTCGTATTTACCAGGGATTTGGGTCGCTTCTTCCTCGCTGGAGGTATGGGCGGTCCGTTTGGAGTCGTGCGAATGTTGGACGAACTGCTACTGCTGACACCGGATGCGCTCATGGTCAGCGATGACGACAAATTTAAAAACTTTGCAAAAACAAGACGACGGTTTCCTAAAGCATTTCAGTTTTCGCCGCTAAATAAGCACAAAATCCGATTCAGCGACGCGAATGGCTTTTCGATAATCGACTAGAACATTTTCACGGCAACGCGACTCGACTTGAGGTCTGGCCGATGCGATGGAGAAATTTCTTAGCCAATGGCGAATGCACTTGCACACTTGAAGAACGCGAGTGTAAAGGGAACACAATGAGAATGTCTTTTTAGATCACTGACGCTAATTGAAGATCTCCAAACGCAACCTGTCCGCAGAGCACAACGAGGCAGTTTTCCAAGAAGGAAAACTCATTTCCGATGGCACGCTCCGTCTCTCTCTCTCTATCTCTGTGATACTCTCTGAAAGTTTGGCGAAGGCTTTGAATCTCACGGAGAACAGAGACAAGATCTATTTCGGGATCAGCCGCTCTCAAGAAGGAATTACTCAACAGATTATTTTAATTTACAATGTCGTCGACGGTGTGAGGAGAGTCGAGAGCGCGTGAATCGAATTCGGCAGACTCACATGTGTGCCCCTACAGATGCGTTACGTGATTTATCTTGCGGATGTATGCGGGATAGGGTGAGTTTGGAGCTGTCGAAGCGTCGTCTAATTAAGTTGATAATTGAGTGAAGATAATTGATGTCAAAACATCAGTGAAACGTCAAGTAATCAATTAGACCTCTGGGAAATGAGGTGTTTCACGACCTAGACCTGTGCGTCAAGATTGTGTCGGGCTCGGGTCCGACCAGAATCATCAATGCTAATGGCCACAGGTGTGGAAGTGTATTTTTAGAGATCATTTTCTAGGTCTCAGAACTTACTCAATGTTGACATTGAAGTTTCCAGTCTTTTTTGTTTTGTTTTTTTTTAATTCTGAGAGAAAATAAGCAGGAATTGGGACAAATTGAGGTTATGTTTGAGAGAGACAGATTAATTAACACTTACGAGTTGTGTATTCTGTGTAGGAGTGGCGTGCTTCCAAGTTGACCATGCTCATGAGAACATGACCGCTTCCTACACTAGTTTGGCTGTATAACATCTCTTTCACCCGGTTTAAGATACACATTTTGTTAAAGAAGGATAAATAGAAGACTTCAGCTAAAACATAATCTATAGGGTGGGCCAACTAGTGGTTTTTTGTTAAGTCATAGGTTATTTTGATACTGACAGCTGTTTCCCGTGTTTCCCGCTCGAAATCTTGACAGAAAGTCAGCATAAACAACGTATAATTTTAATTATATATATTTTACAACGTAAAATATTGAAAACTTATTTCCAAAGCGAGTGCTGTGAAGCCCATGCAGTGCGTCTTTCCAAAATAACTTTTGGCCGAAATGAAGCGCCCACCGCGACTGCTGTACCCAAGTTTTGTGCAAAAAGTTCATGAGACTGGTATTTTAGTGGACAACATTCATGGTACCCGTCGTCGCACGGTGCGCATAGATGAGAATGAGGCAGCTGTGGCCGAGAGCATCATTGTATCATATTTCTTCCAAACAAACCACGTTTCGGCCAAGCGTGGTACGACCTCTGCCTAATGCAGGATGGCGCGGCATGGCACACAGCCCATGCCACAATCGATCTCATGTGCACCAAATTTCCAAATCATCCACTTCAGGGATGCCAATTGATCGCCTAGGAGCTGCGACTTGACTCGTTTGGACTCCGTCCTGGGAAGTCAGTTTGTCATTCAAAGATACTCAAAATCTTTTGAATCGTCAGTTGTGCAACTTGTGTTTTGCAATTCAATACACCTTCTTGATAAGGTTGCTCATAAGTCGTGGCAAAAGCTTTGTAATCCACGTTTATACTAAATACATTAAAAACAGTCAGTCAGTCAGTAGGACCATTTTTACAACCAGGGGCCAATTTCACAGATCATACATTACATACATTTCATACAACATACAAAATTATCATACATCATACATACACACTTGAAGTATTGTATGATATCTTCTTTGTTGAATTTCATTGAAAACTAATTAGTGTCGTGAATTAAACCCAGACACCATATAAGTGGATTATAAACACATAAAAACCTATATATAAGGAGTTCTCCAATAATGTAGAAAGATATGTTTTCGAAATTATTGAGATTAACACTGATAGCAACGGCGCTTCCAAATAGTGCATGACTTTTATTAAAATTACGTGAAGAACTAGCATCCGTTGTTTCTTACATGTCTAATTAAAAAACAAAAGGTGAACAAAAAATCGTTATTCAAAAATCATAAACACACAACTTCTTATTTTTGTGTATTTTCTTTTTTGAAAACTCATTTGTGTAGTGGCTACAACAGTTTGAAGTGCTGTATGAAATGTATGATAAATTTTTAAACTGTTGTATGATGTATATGATATTTTTCTGTGAAATAGAATCATACAACTTTCCCGTAAACTTCAGCTGATACATGTTGTATTACAACAAGAAAAGAAGCATTACAGAGATGGACTATTTCTACCTCTCTTCCCCCCTTAACATTTTTAATAACTGTTTTTTACAACGTTTTTTTAAACCAAAGTGACCAATCAGAGGGGCATTTACGTTATTTCGTGAATAACCGTCAAGAATTTATGAACATCTGTCAAAAAAGTACTCAAATTCGTCGATAGACTAGGCAATCAGCTGTGAAGTCGGCTATCTCTGTTATACTTCATTTATGATTACAGCGGTTCATACAACAAATCTGCGAAACAGAAATCATACAATGTATGTGAAGTATGTTCTGTGAAATAGGCCCCCGAAATAAATCTGAATTAAGTTGAATTGAACTAAGTCCAGCTAATGACTGTAAATCGACCACTGTGCGCCATGGCGTGGGGGCCTGGTGCGCCTACTCCTACACAGATGGACTAGGTTCAGTTCACGCACGAAGTTCAACTTTAATAATAATTCGCGGCTTCACCTCCTTCGAGTCACTGACAGTGCTCAAAGAGTGTTCATGTCTAGAAGAAGCTTCTCCCAATTCGGCGTTCGAAATCGGCACGGCATTAAACTATAGATCCCATTCGCAAGTGTAAGAACAATAGCACGCACAACACGAACCACCAGCAGCTTTTAATAAAGTGGTGAAGTTGATTGATGCTATTTATTTATTTATTTATGCATTTTCTTATCTACTTAATTTTATTTATTTTTTTTTAAATAAAGGGCTTTTGTTGTTCTTTCTCTTTGCCTAGAATAATTATTTAAAGTTGGAGTTTGAAAAGGAAGCAGCTGGAAAGCGGTCGTCGTAGAGAATTTTTTTGAAGTCCATTAATTTAAAATATAAATATCTTTCCTTTTTTGTCATGAACTACTTATTTTAAATAAAGTTTGAATTTAATTATCATAACGAAGACTACTTTATACTTGTTTTTTGAGATGTATTTCAGTTGAAAGATACATCAAATCTCTGAATTGTAAATTGTGCGGGGGCCCGCTTTGTAAACTTATGAACGAAATAAACGTGATTGGTAGATTGTTTGACTAATATGGAGCGTTTAAGTGACTAAGTCTGCGAGATGAGACGGCACTGCAATTACAAAGAAGGTATGTAATGGAATTTATTATAGAGGATACCTAGTTGAATTCCGGAACAGAGCCCGGTTATGACGCCCATAAAAGTTCTAAAATGCGGCGTTCTCATTTTGAAGAGTTTGCGTAAACGTTTTGGATCGATAGTAGGCAGTGCCAGAAGACCATCTACGTTTGATGTTTTGTTATGTTAAGGTGTTAAGGTGATGCCCTTTCTAGCGAGTTCGTCCACTTCACAATTCTCTGTGATGTCACTGTGTTCCGGCACCCACATAAGTTGAATGCAGAAATACTTGGCCATCTCGTTTAAGAGATAGGCGGCAATTGCGGAGTTGCTTGGAGTTAAATGTGACTCCACTCAGAGATTTGATCGCTGTCTAGCTGTCCGAACAGATGACAATATCTGTACCTAATATTACATTGTTTTTCTTAGCCAGGACAGAGCTTCTTTATCGCTTAGTCTTTGCCTGAAAGACGCTACAGTGAGACGATAGTCGGAATGACAATTGAAAATTCAGATCCTTAGCCTATACTCCACCATCCACTCCTTCATCCATCTTCGATGCATTTGTGAAGATTCGCAGAGGACCGCCCAGCGTCTGGTGTTCAGACGTGGCTTTTAAGATTTACAAATTCAAACGATCACTCGCCAGGTTTATAAATTAAAATAGCCACAAACAAAGCTGAGTTTGATGGGGAAGTGTAATATGCGAATGAAAGAAGAGTTAGACCCAACCCGAAAGTGGATTGTTTTCGTTCTATTTGAGCCTAAATTTGGGTAAAGTGCGATGGCGCTTACAGGATTCATTGACTTTTAGTAAGTACATTTGCCTGCGGTACAAAAGGTAACAGAATTAACATCATATTCAAACTCGGGAGCATGTTCTTCTTGTGCTGATGACGCTACAGTCCGAGCTGGACGCGAGTCTCAACCAACAAGGCTCTCCATCTGTCACGATCTCTTATCAGCTGCCTTTAATTACGCACGCCAAGTTAGCTGAGGTCAACATCTAAGTCAGGAATCAAGTGAATTAAATTAACAAAAAATCCCCCAATACCCTCGTGAGAACCCCCCAAAAGAGCCTCGTCACAAATGTAAACAAACCAAGAAAACATGTCAAACTACACGATTAAATACAAGACAACAATTCAAGCAAGAACTGATAAAAAATCAGCAATAACAATAAAACACGTGCAATTAAAACCAAAAAGAAATAAGAAAAAAATTAAATCAAACCAAACTACAGTGGGTGTCAAAAGAAAAGAAGCATACGAGTATTTTTCAAACCGATATATATGGAAATTGATTTTTCATCGCATATCACAAGCAGCAGCCAACTAGCCATTTACAGGTTTTTGATTTTTGTTTTCTGTCTGTCTGGACGGATCGTTGAATTCACTACTCACGGCCGCCAAATTTGATTCACAACACTTGTGGTCCCGCATCGAGAGCACATCATCGTCGACGTCGTCGTTTAGCTCGTCATCGTCGGTGGGGTCTGTGTTTGTTGCCGCCGTGGCGGTCAGCTGGTGATGCACTTCGTCGGGACACGCGCAGAAGTCGTCGGCATTCCAACTCGTCAGGTTGAATTCTTTGGCAAAGTCGAAGACACTCTTGCTCGGGTGTATCCGTCGACGCTTGGAGCACGACTTGCAAGTCTTCCCCCGTCGCATTTGGAAGTTGATCAGCTTTGTTCGGAAGGTGTTGCGGATGGCTTTGGACTTCTTCATTTTGGGTGTTTTCGATTTCGACTTGAAGGTGGCGTCGCTCTCTGAGCTTTCTGTGGACGCCTCCGTGAGGGGGGCGGTTGCGATTTCGATGGGGGCAGGCTTTTTGCTCAAAACCGTTACGCCCTCGAGGATCTCGTTGATCTCGTGGTCCTCGGTGGAGGGCGGATTCTTGTGTGCTTTAAGCAGTGGACTTCGGGAGAATTTGAACTCCTTGATGTTGGTCAGGATGCTGTTGATGGACTTGTGTGAGAATGACATTGAACGCTTCTTGCCACCAGTCGCGGAGGTTGAGTCTTTCCTCGCGACTCGCGTGCGGCTGTCTGAAGATGAGGACGACGTGCGCTTGGACGCACACTCCTGGATTTCCGCTGCCGACAGCCGCTGTTCCACGGGGCTCGATTCGATGGCATTTACGTCTAGGGCGGCGGTGCCTTGAAGGAATCGTGTCTGCGGCAAGGAACGCTTCAGCTTGTCGTCCAGCGACCGGTTTATTTCATCGATCTTGTCCAAGTGCGCATCTATGGAACTCTTTACGACGGGCTGGCAGTTGCCTTCGCCCACGGGCGGGACACTTTGATGGCTCTGGAGTGGCTCTTCCTCCACAGCCACGTGATTAATTTCTATTTCTACACACTGCTGAGCCGGTGAGGTGTCGCCGACATCACTACAGACGGCTGGAGGGAACTGATTGTCATTCACTTCGAGTTCGGCGTAAATGTTAGTAAGGGGCTCTTCAATCATACAAAGCATGGAGTTACGACGGGCTGCGGATTTTATTTTTGCCGGCGAGGAATCGGAAATGGGGTTAAACACAACAATCGCATCACTGTCACAATTGTTATTCGCTTCCACACTGGCCGATAGCCGTAGGTTAGTCTTACACTCATCGTAGGCAGTAGTTACCGATAGGGATCCCAGGCTCTGAGACCTCGGCTGCATGTGCTTGTGAAAACGATTTCGAGTTCTCACTGTCGGCGTTGTCGGCTGGGGGGTGGCTGATTTTCTTTTGAACGGCCCTCGCAGTCGCGTGAGCACACCACCGCGCCGGATAAGCTCGTTCATTATACTTACATTGGTCGATGTACGAGTCTTATCGCGCAGAGGTTTGCATTTTAGAGTGAATTAGAAGTGAATAGAAAACAAAGAAGAAATATTTTATTGACTAAGGAGAACCCATCACCAGGAAGATGTTGAAAAAGCTATGACTACTACGAACTTGGAGAAGGGTCTTTCAGGTGCGTGAGGTAATTGACGAATATATTGGAATTTTGTTTATTAACAATGTTTGATGTGATGTGACTAAGTGGTGTTTCCTTGCGAATCCTACTTGCAGCTGGAATGGCAAGAGTGGGCAGTTCATTTAATTGTAAGCTTTCTGCGCATTATCCGAAAAGTGAACTGGATGCGGCATGGGTACCGACATTCTTTCGCGACATCTATAGTACATATGTATATAAAACTACAGTGGAGTCCCCTTAAGTCGAATTGTCACGGGATACCATAATTTGTCTGAGTTAGAGAAAGTTTGACTTCGAGAGACGTTTTTATATGGGAAATTGAATATTGTAAAATATGGCGAAAAAGTTCAAGTTAGAGAGAGTTCCGACTTAAGGAGAGTCCACTGTAAATTGATATTTTGTTTGTTTACTTATAACTCACGTAATTTTTATCGAATTTACTTGATTTTTCTTTTAAACTCTTCAGAAAAACAATGAGTAGGACATAGGCGCTTTTTTGTCCTTTACACATTTAGACTAAGTTTGAGTTTAGCTTACAGTACCCGCTAAGGGTCAGTCAGTTAGAATAAGTGACTAACACTGTTCGTCCAACTAGTTTAAGCATTTTTGTCTAGTATATAACTTGGTATGAATTCTATAATAAAAATGAATTAAAATGAAAATGAAAATGGCCTTTGGACCTGCCTTTTTCATTCAAGAAAATGCAGAATGTATACCTGCGGTACATGTGTCCGTATTAAGGTGAAGAAGATGCCAACAGACATGCCACTCGAATTGAAACGTTTGCTGTTCCCAGTGCGACTGGCTTTTGCAGTGCCTATCAATAAAAAGCAGAGACAATCTTTGCAAGCATGTGGTTAGAATTTGGAAAATAATTGTTTCTCACATGGATGAGTGTATGTGGCCTGTTCACGTGTAGGGAAACCTGCTCATTTGTTTGTGACAAGGAACAGGCAAAAATATTATTTATCACAGACCCCTACCATAAATTCATTTGAAAGAAAAAATAACTATTTTATAAATTAGCAAACAAATAAAGGACATTTCTAGCGAAGCGAACGGGGTAAAGTTAGTAGTCCATAAGAGAGATGCTGCTATAGCGTGGCACATCATAAGTGACATTCCCCTGCTGATGTGCACCGTAACAACTTTTCTACAAGCACTGTGTACACCAATGTGTTCGACTTTTGATAAAAATTGATTTATTCGATAAATTATAAAAATTACTTGTTGGACCACAAGTCACAACTTGAAAGTTGCAACAGGATTTATCGCCAAGAACTTTATTGAGGGTCAGTTGGACTTGGGATCTCAGATACATTTACTCCATGCGATGCGTCATGAAATATATCTTTAGATCAGCCAAAATTAACTTATGAATGCAAGTTAGCAAGTTAACCTATGAATGCAAGTTAGTGAATTAGTTGCTTAATGGTGCCATAGATAATTGTCTTCTTTCATATATGTTGCGCATAGAAAAAATAATCAAATTGATGTCAAACGCTCAGTTTTTTGCAGAGATTGAATGAACTTTGGAAAGATTAATTGTGTTGAGGTAGTCTTAGCGCAAAACACACAGAACGATATTTTGCTAAAGGTTCGCCGAGTTGAGGTTCGTGACGTATACGAACTTAGTACGATAGCTCGGTTTAGAGAAATTTTAAATCAAATCGAGATTCAAATCCTGCATGACCATTACAAAATTTCAAAAATGAAAAGAAGATTTGGGCAAGTGTATTTCTACGGCATTTAGTACCAGTTTGAAGGAACAGTCACACAAATGGACATCTGTAGCCTAGCTGGTTCGAAAAAAATTAGAAAAGTATTTCGTTTTAATGCCACTGACTTACGGAACAGTCATAATTAGGAATAGACATTCAGCGAAGGACACACACACATCCTCCTCACAACTCCGTGACAGGTACATAGCAGTATTTTGCCTAGTTATTCAAACTACACCAAACAATAGTTCTATGTCATTTATGCCTGAAACACAATAGTGCGCTGGCGTTGTCTTTCAACGCACACAATTCAATGGCCAAGCACAAAATACAGCGTCGAGCTGCGTCAGTGAATAATGAGAGAGATTGAGATGATCGTAATAAAACGTAAAACAAAAAGTCCGCACGTCATTATTGAACATGTTGGAAATTTTTTTGACAGAAGGATGCGCTGTGAGAGAGATTTTCTCCCAGATTGAGAGTTTTCTTCCAAATTGAGAGTATTTTGTGTCAACTGTCATTTGAGAAATGAAAACAGCTGATTAAAAATAATTTAACGACAAAAGTCATTTTAAATGAGTGTATGCAGAAAGGCGGCAATATTTTTCATCTAGTAGATGTGAGAGAGAACAGCTAATAAATTGAGTATTTACTCTCTCCATCACATGAAGTCGGCACTATAGTGTTCCAGGCATGAGTGCGTTATGCTATGTGTTAACTTTTATATGAAAAATGAGAGCGGCGAGAGCAACGTAATCTCACGTAAGCGACGCACTCTCTCACCAAAAATATTTCAACATGCTGAATAATTTTGGTGCTCTTTGACATCACACTGCGTTAACTCGACATTTTCATTAGGCGGGAAGGTTTTTTTCAATCACAAAAGGATAGAACAGATGATTGTGACATATTTGTCCTTCAGAGCAAATCTTGTAACCAGCACCTATTTGAACGACCAACGCAGTATTGTGAAGTGGGCATAATTGCTGCTTTTCTAAAATCGCCAAAGCGCTAAATAATAGTTTTGATCATTTTTTTAATTTCTTGCCTTACTACGGCGACAAGTTTTTAGCAATTTACCCATTGTTTGCACGTTTTTTCTTAGAGAGGTGTGGTGTGAATCTTTTGACCGTCGCTCTGTTCAGAGTTAGTTTGCCGAGATTTGAGGTATAAATTGATATAGTCAAGAATGCAAGGGTTCAATGATAAAACCAACCCGGCCACATTGAGTGGATTAATGCATAAGTCATCAAATCCGATCTTATTCCAAGGCAAAAGGAACGCACTTCTAGTAAAACATCAAGAACATGATCACCAACCAGTGACGGGACTTGGGAAATGAATAATGGTGGTAGATAAGCAGAAAAAAAGGTGGTGGAAAAGTGGAGCAAAGACAAAAAAGGTTTCCATGTTAATTCATTTATTTATTTGATGATGATATATGATATATGAATATGTACGGTTACGGACAAAACCATAGGACCATCGAATATCTTTAGTAGATTCTATGTTTGCATTTTTTTTAAAGCAGTATGTACTTTTGACCATCAGATCAATCCAAATTCACTTCTGTCTCACCGGACTAATTAATACTTTCTATTTTTTTTTTGCTTTTTGAAACTTAAGTGGACTGCGAATTTAAGATGGTTTATCCTGTGCTTTTGCTAAGGACCTGCGCTACTCTGGGCTACTTCTGCCTACTCTACTACATCTTCCAAAGAAATTTTGTTCAGGTTCAAGTCTTTTTCGTGTTCTTGGGGATAAGACTAGTAAGTTTAATTCAACCATAATCTGTGTAGCTGATTTGAAAGGGCTTTTCATTGACAGACCTTTAATTTTGATGAATGTAGGGCATTAAAAATTCCTTCAAAAACAAAATAAAAAATGACACAACACAAAAAATTAACCCATTTTGTAGGTCGATCTAGTTTACTGAACAATTTTCTTTATCTATTCATGCATACATGGTACATGGTACACAACAAATTTACAACATGTTTGATCCAACATATTGCAGGGATTTTAGGGCTACTTTTCCATACCATCTTTAATAATTCGAAATAAATTCCATTAAAGCACATTGTCATCATCAGTCGTTTCTATTATTTTTCATTCGTCTATAAAAAGATCTTCAATATTCACTGTGTTTTGTGGAAACAAATTTGACAAGTCCCATTGCTGGTGGCACTGTTCAAGCTACAACCTTTTTGGATCTCGGTATTTTAAAATTTTAGTTTTATCGTCTAACAGACCAAATTTTTCTCAAATCTTAATACATAATCAGAACAATACTAGGGATATGATGAACAATGAGCAAAATTTAGGTAGGTTTTTCAACATTTGAAAAAGTGGTAGAAATACCACTTGAGTGGTAGAAATACCACTTGAATGGTAGAAGTCCCATCACTGTCACCAAGGGTAGATGGTCGCAATACCTCATACGCAAAGCCACGCCCCGATGTCCAGATGTGTCTGGACTGATAAGTCAGTAAGAGGAAGGGCTCTGGCAAGCCATGCACTCTCTTCCAGCAGCATGACGATTTTAGGAGATCCTTTCACAATGCTTTCCAATGTCAAAAGGCTTTTTTCGAAATTTGATGCCAATGAGAGGTAAAAGGAAGAATATGGTATACGTTTCGATTTGATATCCCGAGATTATGTCGGGATGTCATCAAACATTGGATCTTCATTTCGACGCACTTTTAAAAACTTATTTGACGTGCATGGAGAGAGAAATATGAGGACGGATGCAGGAAACTACTTCTGATGCACCTGCTGTCAAACACCACATTAAATGGTCGCCCACACAAGACATATTGGGAGACCATTTAATGATGGCATTTTTGTATACTTTTTAAACATTAGCTAACCCAAATACAGTCTCCATCTAACTCAAACTTTTTCGCCATATTTTACAATTTTCCAATTAAAAACTCTCTCTAAGCCAAACTCTGTCTAACCCGAACAAATTATAGTATCCCGTGACAGTCCGACTTAGGGAGAGTCCACTGTAATTTAATACATGATTTTTGTATCACTGTAAAAAGTCTGTGATTAATCAGTGAAACCATAAATTTGACGAAAAGCAAAATGTAACGGTTCCTAACTCTTGTTCATTTCATCTGTCATTGATTGAATTTATTTGAAAATCACCCTTCACATCGATTTGAAAGGCACCAAATGTATGTGGTCTCCACAAAGAATGACATCCCATGCAACGATGCGTATGCAGTTTGGAATAAAACGTTTCTATTGAAACTTGTGAAATATATTCAGGAGGTGAAATATGAATGCCACAAATATGGGCATTCTTCGATGGGATTAGGAATATCTACACTTAAAGTTTAGACGACTTTACAAAGACGTTATATCTAATCAGCCCCACTATTAATTATAACCCACTATTTGTACAGTCTTACATCAGCTTTATAAACATCGAACAAAGAGAAGTAGATATCTGGTGAATATTCCTTTTCACTGAATGATGAAATGATTCATTGCATTTATTTGTGACATATCATCGAATAAAGCAATGGATCTTGAGTCAGTTTCAATTCTAGATAAGATAAGACGATCACGTGAGTTGCCTGTTTAATTGTGAGTCAAATGAACGCAATTTCAATAAAAACTAGTCAAGTGTGGCAAGTTCGATTCGATAAAGGGTTTATCTTGAATTATCTTCATTTGATTTGGAATATTTAGTGGTCATTAGTCACACATCGTTGTCATAGATTAACCTAAATCGAATATTCGTCAATTAACCCTTCTCCAATTCGCGCTTAGATTATGCCACATTCCAGCATATACCCAAGACAAATGACCAAGAAAAAAATTACTGAAGACCTCCACCAGTTAGACATGGGACCAACCTGATTATCATTGTTAAACGAGTTCTCTATGAAATTCTGATCGACATTCAAGTGATCATCACACCCGGACGGTAGTTCTTCACAGCCAACTTCGCTCAAGGCACTCTTGATCATGTCGAGGAGCTTTTGCTTTTGTTTCTCTTGACAACGCAGTGAATTGAGGTCCTTTGAATTTCTACTGTTTAAAGAGAAGAAAAAAAGGTTAGTACAACGATTGGCGAATTCAGAGTGAATCAGTCATCAACTGAATTCAATAAAGTATACTACAACATACTTTTGACTATCCTTGTTCGCTGTCATGCCATTGACACCATTCGCAATCGGTGATCCACCATTCAGATCTCCGATCATCTTCAATTGCTTCTCTTGACATTCTTTCACAGATCCCTCGAGATCATTCAGTCGTGAACGCAACCAATCCACCGTCAGATTGTCGACGGTCAATGTATTCGATTGCAATTTACCGGGAATATCCTCGATAAGAGTCTCATCGAATTGAAAGACTAATGGGCTGGTGGGTGAGGTCCTGAGGAATGATTGATATTTAGATTGACTTTCTAATTTTTGGTGTTTTGAGACTTGCTTATGCTTCTCTGTGAATTCTCTGTACTCCTCGTTGGGATTAATATTATTTATCACATTGTCAATACGCCTTTGGATTTCTTTGAATTTATCTGATGTTAGGTCACCGTGTTGGCTGGCTTCTTGGAGGATATTTTTCCTAAAAAGGAAATAAACAAAACTTAAAAAATACACTTGAAGGATGTGGAATTGTGGGTACTTACCATAACAAGATAAAGCTTTCTTGTACTGATTGCTGATGCTCTAGCAGTCCGGGTAGCAGTACGGTTCGGAAGTCCTTCTCAACCTCTACGGCTTCGGTTATCGAGAGAACATACTCGTTGTGTGTTAAATGTAATTTACGGCAGGCTTTTTGATATTTATCACGAACATCGTCCAGTTTACGACCTCCGCGACCACCTAGAAGACAATGATGAGATTTTTATTAGATTGTTTTGAAAGGGTTAAGGGAAAGAAGCATGAGTTGGATCAGGGGCTTAAAAAAATAGGGAACACATGAAAATCTGGAGCTGAGCTTCTTGCTCATCAGCAGACCAAGCACGGTTCCTCCAAAAAATGGTATAGAAGCAAATGACAAGTGAGCAAAATTAGAAAACTTCCAAAAAATGGCTTCTATTATAATCATATGGGTGGCGCTACAGTCCGAGGCGGACCTGGGCCTAGCTTCTCAGCAACCACTCGTGTTGTTCGTGCTATTGTTCTTTAACGAGTGGAAGGGACCTACAGTTTAATGCCGACTCCGAGCGGCGAATTTGAGAAGCTTTTTCTAGACAGGAATACTCTTTGAGAATTGTCAGTGACTCGAAAGAGGTGGAGCCGTGAATTATGAGAGGTGGTAAATTTGGGTATCGAACCTGGCACTCTCTGCGTAGGCGTCGACGCACTTACCCACTACGCCACGGCGACCCAACCAAAAAATGGCTTCTGGAGATTTGAATATTTACACAGATCGACTCGTTACAAGTTGCACCACCATTCGGCAAGCTTTTTAAACAATTCGTAAACAAGACTGCCAAACTCACAGTTTTTGAGGTAAAATGTAGTGCAAGGATACCTAGACGCACCTTTGGCTGGAGGCTATTCAATGTTAAGCACCTTATTAGAATACTTCAGCCTAAGGCTCCACGACTCCCACGACTGGATGGCGCAGTTGGTAGAGTGCCTGCCTTTTAGCGATTTTGCGACGACTGAAAGTTGCTTTTCAATTTCCAGAAGTGCGAAACTAGTCTTTTCCGGACCCCGTTGTATATGGCACCGCGGGATACGCGCCAAAACTGGCGTGAGTTCGGCATGGTCGTTGACCGCATAGTCGGTGTCAAGTGTAGTTAGATATCTAGGCATTTGGCAGGATCAATATCTGTATTTTGACAAACATATAGATATTGCTCCGACGAAAGCCAGAAAAGCCTTTGCTGCGGCAAGGAGATTGTTTTTCAGCAGCCAACTTGATACCAGAGTGAAGGTAATCTGCTACATGGCCCTAGTACGGCCAATTATGGCGTACGGTTGTCCATTATGGTCCAACGCGAGTCGAGAAAAGATGAGGCTGTTCGAGAGGCAGTGTTTTAGGAGCTGTCTCCGTCTCTATCGCACACCGCACAACGAGGCAAACGTGAATAGGGTAGATAATTTTATTTTTACGCTGATCAGAAGGCACACTGCACGAGCTATGACCTCTTCCAACCCAATAGTATGTACCATGAAAAGGTGCGCCTTAACGGCTTTATTCCCCCCGAAGCATTCCTTTATCTAGACAAAATTTCTCCTTGCTGGAGCAGTGTTGTCCATGCGCTCTACATAGCCCAGCCATCTTAGGCATTGAATCCGTAGACGTCTGACTAGGCTCATGCCGCTGTACAGCCCGTACAGTTCGTGGTTGAACCTTCTTCTCCAATAACCATCAACGCAGACAGGACCAAAGATTGAACGCGGAACTTTTCTCTCGAAAAGACCAAGTGCTTCATCATCCGATTTTGAGATTGTCCATGCCTCCGCACCATAGAGCAGGACAGGGATGATCAATGTGTTATATAATGTTAGCTTGGTCCTTCGAGTGAGGACTCTACTACTCAATTGCCTCTTGAGCCCAAAGAAACGGCTGTTCACTTGCGAGATGAGGTAGACGAAGTCCTTCACTACCTCGATGTTATAGCTGCCTATGGTGACGTTCGATGTTGTGCGTCCTTTCTCGATGACAGCATATACTTCGTTTTGCCCTCGTTCACCGCTAAACCCATTTTGGCCGCCTCCACTTCAATACCAGCAAAAGCTTCATTGACGGCTCGCTGTGTTCGACCAATCACGTCTATGTCATCCGCTTATGCTAGCAGTTGTACGGACTTTTGGAAGATCGTGGCTCTTGTGTATTAACTATACAAGTGAGCTTTGTCGCTGAACATATTTTTGACAGATAACGAATTTTAGACTGAAGACTTCATGTTGAAATAAATACTCAATTTATTAGCTTCGTTCTCTCTCTAATCAACCAGATGAAAAATATTCCCGCCTTTCTGCATACTTTGAAATGACTTTTGTCATTTAATTATTTTAATCAGCTGTTTTCATTTTTCTAATGACAGTTGACACAAAATACTCTCAATTTGGAAGAAAACTCTCAATTTGGGAGAAAAACTCTCACAGCACACCGCTCTGTCAAAAAATATCCAACATGGTGAATAATGACGTGCGATGGACTACGTTTCACGTTTTATTACGATCCTCTCATCTCTCTCAATGATCACTAACGCAGGTTGACGCTGTATTTTGTGCTTGGCCATTGAATTGTGTGCGTTCAAAGACATCGCCAGCGAAAACGTGTGTTGTGTTTCAGGCATAAATCTCAATAGTTTTCAAGGTTTTATCAGGTATAAGCAGAAATGAAGTATAACATAGAATTAGAGGAATTTTTTAAAAGATATTCATGAATTTTTGACGGTTATTCACGAAATGCCGTTCTCTGATTGGTCAATTTGGTTTGAGAGAGATATAAAAACCAGATGCCAAAAATGTTAAGTGGCAAGAGAGGTAGAAGTCGGGCATCTATGTAATACTTCATTTCTGGGTATAAGCATTTCTGTAATAGAATGACAATACTAAGACTAACTGAGCATGTTTCACAGTGACACATGTCATGAATCACGTATGAGCTGTCAAAAATAGAACAGTAAAAAGTCTTACTGCATGACTGAAAAGTCACCAACTCTCTTTGCATACTCAGTGCATTTACGGGTAACTGTGAGTCAGGGGAATGCTCGTTACCTAGTTTTAAGGCATTGACGAAAGTCAAACTCTTCTTTTTTAATTTTGTAGTTGTAGTTTGAAGCCAGATCTGCTCTCATAAATTCTTAGACTTTGCGACACAAGCTCCCTTTCCTGGTATAGCAACTGCCCATGCCAACTTAAGCAGATGCCTTTTGATACAAGAATTCCGTTCACCTCCTGTCAAACAGTAGTCAACTGCTGCCGCATCGTGTTCTCAGAAACCAAATCACCCGTTCTCAAGAAAGACTTCTCAAGCGGTTACCGTGTAAACAAGACTCTACTTCACCCCAGCGCTAGTGAAGAAGGACGAATGAAAGACTAGTGTTTCAAGCACCTTCTTGCAGCTTGTCCTTGCCTGTCACCGGACTTTTGAATCCATATATTATCTCTTACGTGAATTATTTCTGTTAAGACATGTTGTCCAATTTCATTGAAGTAACAGCACTTGATTTCGAAAATTTAAATTAAAGCAATAAACATTGGCACAGAATGTAAATTACTGGCATAATATTGACAATGATAAACTAAAACCCACGCCATTTTTACTACCTTGCGAATTTCCAATGTGAGTGGCATTTTGTTATTAGTCATCACATATTTTCCTTTTACGTGAAAAGTTTCTCGGTTTTTTTTTGTAGTTCACCGTTGCCATTGCGCCACTCTGTCTGTGCGTGCTATTGACTTCACACGTGTTAAGTGGCTTCGAACAGCGATTGATTGTTAAAATGATCGTGTGGTGGTGATTCGCGAGAGGTGATTCCATAAAGTGAAAACGCTTGGAGCTTGTCTTTCCAGTGCGCAGATGATGTTGACATCTTTGGATGTGCATAAGTTGTGATATTCGCAATAACCGAAGGAAGGCGACGCAAGGTGGTTTAATGACAATAAACCGACTAAAAAGTAGTCACCTCAATTATGCGGTTCATCACACTGGGCATGTCCAATAGTGTTGGGTCTAGAGTTCCAGTTAGCAGGAGCTACCTGCTCTGTACTCTATTATGCCTGTAACACAATAGTGCGTTTGCGCTGGCGTTGTCTTTCAACGCACACAATTCAATGGCCAAGCACAAAATACAGCGTCAACCTGCGTCAGTGAATAATGAGAGAGATTGAGAGGATCGTAATAAAACGTGAAACGTAGTCCATCGCACGTCATTATTCAACATGTTGGATATTTTTTGACAGAGGGGTGCGCTGTGAGAGAGTTTTTCTCCCAGATCAAGAGTTTTCTTCCAAATTGAGAGTATTTTGTGTCAACTGTCATTTGAGAAATGAAAACAGCTGATTAAAATAATTAAGCGACATGTGGTACCCAAACATCGAGCTTCTTTTTGTAGCCAGCGTTTTTTAAATGGTTCAAAACCCTTTGATGATGAATGTTTGTGCTTATGTCACGGTCCTGGTCAATCGTTTCCATAATTTCATCGAATTTTTCAACGATAGGTCGACCAGAGCGAGCATCTTTCACATCGAAATTTCCAGAACGGAAGCGAGCGAACCACTGTTGTGCTAGACGAACTGATACAGCATCGTCTGCGTAAACTTCACAAATTTCATTAGTGGCTTGAGTGGCATTCTTCCCTTTTTTATAAAAAAATTTCAAAATATAGCGAATTTCTTCATTGTTTTCACTAATTTTTGAACAGCTGTTACTTTTTTCCAACTTCTCCGAATTTAATTTTTTTTGGTTAAATGAAGCTTAAAATGTCAACTTTCCAACACCATATGGTATGACACAATGTGATTGGTAGCACTGCAGACTCCAGCGACATCTATTGACAAAAATACTTTTTCGACTACCCATTAAATTGAGTATTAATTTCAACGCAGTGCGTCATCGCACTCTCTCCGTAACATGAAGTCGGCTGGCGCAGTGCACTATTGTGTTTTAGGCATTAGAGCTACGTACATACTTTGACATATGCGGAGCTTAGGTCAAAATGAAAAACAACTTCCTCACTACGTAAATACAATTCAGATTCCTGATTCCAACAGAATTCCTGGTAACGAACTTTATGACAGTTGTAATGTAGGTGGCGCTACAGCCTGTAGAGGGCTAGGGGCTAGCTTGTACAACAACCACTCGTGTTGTGCATGCTATTAGTCTCTCACGAGTAGAAGGGACACAGTACACACACGCTACAGCTTTATGCCGACTCCGTTGAATGATATGGCCAAGTTTTCTATGCTTTTTTTTATGACTTGAAAAATATGGGTGGTGCGACAGTCCGAGGTGGACCTGGGCCTAGCTTCTCAGCAGCCACGTGTGTTGTGCGTGCTATTGTTCTTTCACGCGTGGAAGGGACCAACAGTTTAATGCCGACTCCGAACGGCGAATTTCAGCAGCTTTTTCCAGACAGGAATACTCTTTGAGCATTGTCAGTGACTCGAAAGAGGTGGAGCCGTGAATTATCAAAGGTGGGAAATTCGGGTATCGAACCTGGCACCCTCTGCGTAGGAGTCGACGCACTTACCCACTAGCCACGGCGAGTAGCATTCAACATACTTTCGAAAAACTCGCCCAAGCTCGGCTTAGGTTAAAGCGGAAGCTTACTCCTTAAACGAAAGTGATTGGTCCACCGTATCCAGACTTAGGCATCAAAATTTTAATATGAAAGCAATATCAGCCTGATATCTACTCTCGCCTCGATGGGAGACTAGGATGTTGTCTATGACCTCCTCGAAAGGACATACGATCAATGCTCTAGCAGCGATCCCAAGATCTTTCTGAGATTTTAAGCTGGGTAGAGAAGACGCCTTTGTTTTGTTGTAGCCAGTTTAGGGGCACGGATATCGAGATGCTAGTGGAGTCAAGAAAGAATACTACGGATGGATGATTTAGGAACACTACAGTCGCAACGAGCTACCTGAGTTCTTGGCAATCGAGTCTCCTAGTAACTTTCGTCACATACACAAAATATAATCGAATACGACGGGTGCCGGAAGGCACAGCAGTAAAGCTGGAAGTCTACAACGCTGCAGTGAACTACGCGATCTGTCCGTAACCTCTTCTTCTTCTTTTGGTGGCGCTACAGCCCGGGTGGACTTGGGTTTCATCCAGTAAGCCTCACCAACCGACACGATCTTTAGCCGGCTGTCTACAACTGCGCACACCAAGTTGATTGAGCTCTTTCTCCACCTGGGTGCGCCATCCGTTCCGTTTGCGTCCCTAACCTCTACGAACAGAAAATAAGCTTAAGGGACTCGGCTTCCTATTGCACAGCAGCTCTTCAGTTTTGCTGAGTTTCAAGCCTCGAATTTGTGCCCAGTTATTATTATTACCATTATATTGGCTATGATATTGGACGCGTAGTCCGCGTATGCGAGTCCTCCTTGTAGTGTCTCTGCGTTCGCCTTCCAAGTGCAGTATAAGGGCACCTAGGGCTGACTTGATCGGACGCTAAGGGTAAACCCATTTTGATTCAAGGTTTGTTCGACGTATAATAGATAGTAGGTACTTTCCAGTATCTTGGAGGTAGGTCCGCTAAATTGTACGACGGAATTCACTAACTTAAGCCTCTGCGTAAAACTCTAGCCAACGTAAGCTTCTGCGAGTTTTCAGAAAATCTTCAACACGTTCGGGTGTAAGATCGCGTACAACTCACTCGAGTACTATACAACGGTAACGATGTGATTTAGAAAACAAGCTCATGATTTATTAGGTGAAAGTGTTCGCAGCAGATCCGACAAAGCCACTCGATCTCAATAAATCATCTTTAAGTACTTACATTTGATGTAGTGCTCCTCGAACCTAGTCCTCAGCGCTTTGTAGCCTTCTAAGTGCTTCTGATACTCGGACTTCTTACGTACTACCTCGTCGGTGAGCTGTCAAAGAGAAGAACAGAAAGAAAATGTAATCAAAGCGACTCATCCAAATTAACTTTTAATGCAAAAAATGAAAACAATCAAAGGAATAAGCGAAAAACAAAAAACAATGACACACGAAAACCGTGAACATGACTAAAACCAAAATGACTTTCGATTTCATGCACACGTGTTACTTTGCGCCACCACTGCCGCGCCACCGCCGTGGATAAACATCGTGAACACATCCCGGCGTCTGTGCCTGTGAATCTCTGAAATGATTCTTTTGTTTGCTGCTACTCTCACACGTAATTGAATAAAGTTAGTTGTTTATGAGTTGCCTTCCTTTTTTTCGTGTTCGGTTCACACCTTCACAAGCTGAGGGCACACAGAAATAACTGCAGACAATTTATGAATTCGGATTTCATCTTCCCGCCTGCCTGGCAAATGGGATTTTGGGATTTTCAGCAATTTGACATTTTGATCCAAGTTAACTTGAACCTTTGAAGGCGTGCATAAGCGAGTGGAATGTGGTTTGGCATGAGAATGCATTTGATGTTGTCCGACGACGACGCCGGAAGTAGCTGAAGGAACTGGAGAGGTTTAATCAGAGCCCCAATCGGGGGATTACGGCGATGCAAAGCGATGAAGTCATTACGAAACGTTTATGACGTGAGAACGAGAAAGATGCCAGGAGATGATAAAAAAGTAATTATCTTCGGGTTAATGTGCAATTATAAAGTTGCAAGAGGACGAGTTGATATGTTGTTCTCTGAGTTCAGTAAGAATCATTCGAAGGACTCTAAGCTTGTTTTAGTGACAAACATTTTTTTGATTTATCGTTTTCTTTAAGTTTATGCAAGTTCTCATTTTGAATGCCGGGCTTGGCCTTAAGTGGAAGTGGATGTATGGACACAAGTTCCCATAAGCGAGCGACAATCATTGTTCAGTTGACGTTTATGTTCGTAGAAAATTTGAGGATGAACTTAAGTTTAATGAAAATAAATCCATTTTTTCCCGTCAGATGGCTTCAGACACCCGTTAATCGTGATGTATACATCCTCCCCTCGTCCTCCATTTAACTTGTGTACAGAGATGTGACTTCGTATTTCTCTGTTGATTTCGAATTGTAGACCTTCGTAAAGATAAAATACTCCGCTCGAAGTGCGTTTGATACGTCAGTGACTTTTTGAATATCCCGCGCAGTAACTCTTAATGTAACACTGCTCACAATTCACGGTTTTTCTGTGATAAAGAAAGAGAGCACAGGCCAGGCAGCTGTGAATACTGTTTATGCTTCCAAAACTGTAACACGAGCATTCCTGGTTTCGTAGATTCCGTTTTGGTTAGTTCAACGTGTTTATGAGCTTGAAGGGGTCTCCGCAAAAAAGGAGAGAAAAGACTCTAGAGGTGTAGATCGACACATCGTCGATTTCAAGGCCGCATATGACAGCGTGCATAGAGATGAGCAGAAACGAAGTATTACAGAGATGGCCGACTTCACAGCTGATTGCCCCCTAGTCCATCGACGAATTTGAGCGCTTTTTGACAGGTATTCATGAATTTTTGACGATTATTCACGAAACGCCGTTCTCTGATTGGTTAATTTGGTTTAGGAAAACGTTTTAAAAAAATAGTTGTCAACAATTTTAAGGGGCAAGAGTAATACTTCATTTCTCTAGTCTAGGTCTAGTTTTGACATTCCTGCCAAACTGGTGGTGGTTGTGCTATCGGCCACCATGATGTGCTTGGTCAAACACAGCGAACCGTCAAGGAAGCATTTGCTGGTATTGAAACGGAGGTGGCCAAAATAGGTTTAGTGGCGAACGAGGGCAAAACAAAGTATGTGCTGTCATCGAGGAATGACGCATAACATCGAAGAGATTTAGATTTACTTCAAAACGTCACCCTAGGCAGCTATATCTTGGAGGTAGTGAAGGGCAACATCAGTGCCGAGATTAAACTCAGGATAACTCATTCAACTTCACTCGAAAATGTGGTGGTGGTCGAATCGTGGAACCAGAGTAAACGATGGTCAAGTCAAGATTTAGTCTCATGAATGTTTTGATGTGGATTTGGCAAGATTGGCAGGAAATCATATAGTATGAGCGGTTCAATTACGATAAAACTCTGCATTCGGACTTGTACTGTCAGCAATCGCATTATAATTTACAGTCAATTAAAAGTGAGTGTACAGCATAAAAGTGTCTGCGTTTTCAACGAAAAATAATGTCAAAAGGGACTCCAAGAAAAAATCGTAAATGCAGTTTTAGAAGGTAAATAAAGCAAATCATTTTATTCATTTCAATTCATTTTTATTATGGAATTCATAATAAAAAAAATTCTTAAAACTAGTTGGACGAACATTGTTAATTACTTATTTATTCTAGCTTACTGACCCTTGGCGGGTACTCTAAGCTAAACTTAAACTTATTCTATGTCTTTCGACTTAACCTAACGTTATTATGTAAAAGAAAAATTCACATGACTAATTATTAAGAAAGAATTTAAGAACTTAATGACAGTTTTTTAAAAAGAAACTACAAGCTAACTTACATTCTACCTAAAAATAAAACTTACAAACAATCTTACACCCCTATTCTGGCAAACCTCAATGATGTGTTTTAAGTCACAACTACTTCACAAGAGCATGGTGAGTCACAAATTGGGAGGTTTTCGTATTCTGAGCAAAACCTCACAGCTTGTGAGCATCACAAGAACCGTCAAGATTGTGATGTTCTCATGAGCACATCACAAGGAAAAATAGCAACAAAAGAACTGTCACACACAAGGAAAAATAAACAGTTGTTGATTTTATTTTGGAGCTTAGCTCATCTGCTAATGCGGCCCAATAATTCATGCAAGAAATTCGTATAATGGTCCAACTGCTCCTGGGATGTACGCTGATATTTTCTTGTTGCTGCAAAATATTCATTATGAATAAATACTTATACATATTTCATTAATATACACAATATTACCTTGTTCGCCACGTTCTACCATTATTTTGTAGATATTACTTTTCCAAAATCAAGTATCAGTAGACCGCTCAGTAAGAAAAAAAAGCGCGAGTATAATAATTGTCAAAAAACAATATTTGACATGGCAACGAATTCACCTCACCATGGTGACTATTTTTGTGTGTTTTCTTGTGAGGTTTTCGCCAGAATACCAAATAGCTGAAACCTCACAAGGTAGGCATCATAATTTTCGCCTCACAGACTTTCTTGCGTTGTGACCACATCATAGCCAGAATACGGGTGTTAAGCTAAACTACGTATACATACGTATACACATTTGTATAGCTATATACACATGCGTATACGCATATATCCTTATATACATAATGCATATATATATCGCTTTGTATATAGTGGGTGTGGGTCGCCGTGGCGTAGTGGGTAAGTGCGTCGGCTCCTAGGCAGAGGGTGCCAGGTTCGATACCCGAATTTACCACCTTTCATAATTTACGGCTCTTCCGAGTCACTGACAATGCTCAAAGAGTACTCCTGTCTAGAAAAAGCTTCTCAACTTCGCCGTTCGGATTCGGCATTAAACTCTAGGTCCCTTCCACTCGTGAAAGAACAATAGCACGCGCAACACGAGTGGTTGCTGAGAAGCTAGGCCTAGGTCAGCCTCGGACTGTCGCGCAACCATTTTTCCTTTTTTTTATTTTATTAACATATATATATAGCTTACTCACTACCTTACAACTACCCTAAGATATGTAAGTCGGTCGGTCACGCTGCAAGACGTGACCGACCGACTACTCCCCATGAGGAGGTCTGAAGGGCAGTTCAGTTCTGACCGGGGTCTAATGGGTTCGACGCTGGAGTTCTCCTGCTCCTCAGCCACCAGAACTTTCGATTTTGCATAGCAACATCCAGCACATCCCGCCTAGATACCGCCGTACTGAACCGCCGGAGACCCTCCTCAGCTCGTTGTGAGACGGAGCGGTCGTGGTTGAGTCCCCCATCCACAGTTGATCTGGCGATGTGATAGATGAGCGGTACCGCATTTATATTTTGTATCAGACCGTGCTTATCCAAATGGAGGAATGCTTCTGGGGGAACGAAGCCGTTGTGACGTACCCTTTCGTGGTATTGAGAGTTGGGGTAGTAAGCCCCAGAGATCAGATTGTGGACCGAGATCATCGCTCTGGCCGTATGACCTCGCACCAACTTCAGCAGGAAATTGTCCACTCTTATCAGGTTTGCCCTGTTGTATAAGACCTCATTGGAGTTGAAGTTTATGTACTGGGACTCTGGAGTTCGATAAAGACGAAGGCAAGCCCTGAGACAAACTCTCTCAAACAAGCGAGCATTGGCCGAATGAGGTCCATGTAGCAGATAACCTTCACCCTCGCATCGAGTTAGCTGTTGTAGAACAGTCTCTTTGTAAGGGCAAAAGCGCCTCGGCCCTTGACCAGACCAGCATCTACATGTTTGTTACAATAAAGGTACTGATCTAGCCAGATCCCCAGGTATCTGAATACAGTCCTTTGCGACAGTGGCTCCCCGTGTCGTCCAACGATTGAAAACTTTCGCCAATTCTTTTTCGTATCCGCCGAGGCCTTATACAACGGCGGCCTGAACGGAATGGTTTGGAATTTGAGTATCAACTTCCAGTCATCGCAATTTCTCATGAATGAATCGAAGTCACCCTGCTTCAGAGTAGTGATATCCTCGATCTTTTTGCCTGATCTGTACACGATCAATTCATCGGCATACGCAATTGCATGAGGAAGAGAATTTAACAGATCACGGCACCCTTCTGGAGACCATTTTTAACATGGAATATACCTGTCGAGGTCACTTTGCCATTCTTGACTACGAACCGTCTACCGGTAAGCATGTTACACAGTAGGTACAGCAGTGGTTAGCTAATGCCTAGCCGATTGAGCTTGTAGAAAAGTCCTTCTAACCATACGGTGTCGGAAGGCCCTCTCCAGGTCAATCAAGCAGGCACCCGTACATTGTTTTTGGCTCTTGTTCCACTGGATATCCGACAGCAGTTTCGACGCAGCATGAATAGTGTCATGCCCCGCTTTGAAACCGAATTGGTTATCCGGAATAATATGTTTGTCCTCAGTCCATTTGATCAAGGTTCTATTGATCACCTTTTCGAATATGCTGATTCGAAGAACGGATTTCGAAGCATCTTTTCCTCGCTTGGATATGTGTTGTACAATCGCAGTTTTCCAATGCTCCGGATAGTGTGCTTTATTCAGAGCAATGTTAAACAGGATTGTGTACATATTCACCACACCGAGAGAGAGATGCCTTAACACAATGTTCGAAATCTCGTCGATTCCAATAGACTTTTTCTTCATAAGTGATTCCAAAGACCGCTTTGAGCTCTGTCTTCGTTATGAACGGGGGATGAACCCCTTCGTCGGCGATGGCATTGTCTGCCATGTGTAACCTAACCTCCGTACCAAAGTATTCATAACATATGTTGGGGCAGGTTTTGATGTATTTACCGTGGCCACACCTTCTAGACAGTTGAGAACAGAGGGAGCAATTTAAATAAAATTTCTACACCCATTCTCGCAGTTGTAAAATTGAAACAAGATCATTCACTGTATACAACAACACACAGCCCTGCAATACCCGAGGATCTGAGGTCCATTGCGCCGTTACTTTAAACAACCTAATCTTTTTGGACAGCTGGGTGATTCCGATGGTCTCATTTCAGTCCATTCAGTTTCCAGATTACATTTCAGTGCTGTAAGCTGTTATCTTTGATTTTCAATTCAAGGTTTCATGAATGAGTGAATCTCACGCTTACATGTATTCAGATCTTCAGGTTAAACCCTGTGACAAACCATCAAATCTACGTGCTTATTGATCAGCGAAGTGCCAATAAAACATGACAGTGACAACATTCGAAATGAGCAATCGCAAATAAAACAATACTCGAATTTAAGTGCCGCAATGCAAAGCACGCTCTGACAGCTGACGAACGACCTATGAAGCAAGGTGCAATGGACTTTACGGTATACTCACATTTTACGATTGGAAGCCGATCGATGATGCAATAAAATCTTGCTTTTGTGGTCACACCGTATGCGTCACTGATCGTTTAATGTGATTAATGCTTAAGTTGGATAGACGTACGTTGTGTGGGGAACTTATGTTTCCACGTTTTCCTGATTCTGTCAACAACACCTTTGTGTTGATTGCCTGATGCGCAGAATTCAGTGATGACTCTAGTGCGGAGGGAATAGAAGTAGTTTTGGCTTTATGTTCTGATGAATCCAGACAAACACCCTAGCCACAGGTTAGGATGACTAGGTAGGCAGGAGGGGCTCCTAGTGAAGTCACACTAGGAGCCACACTAGGAACACTAGGAATTTGGCTCCTAGTGGACCAAATTGATCCACAGTCAGACTACTGATTGACCACTTCAGTGAAGGTAAGGGAATACTACATTGACGCCGTCGTTGTGCAGGAATTGTGACTAGGACGACAAAAGCTACAAAGACCAGGACACAAGGGTTTGCAGGCGACTATGATGGATTCACGATTTTTCACGACTCCGCTTATAATGCAGTAGCCTGTCGGCCGATATCATGACTCAGGTTATAGAAGAAGCAAATAAGGAGTCTTCGACTCCGAACCAGTGGGACAACGCAATAGAGGACGCCCACGGAACCGATGGAACCCATGGAACCAGGTGGAGAAGGACCTCAATCAACTTGGTGTGCGCATCTGGAGACAGCTGGCTAAATATCGTGCCGGCTGGAGAGGCTTACTGGTTGAGGCCCAGGTCCACCCCGGACTGTAGCGCCACCAGAAGAATAAGAAGAAATAAGAAGGTCCAATTGGTAAAGAATTTCTCAGTATGAATTCAATGAAATGTTGTGTTTTTTTCCACCTTGTTATGACCAGTAGATATCGACAAACGAAGTTCAAAAATCTTGTTACAACACCATAGGTTGTGCTGATGACCTGATTATTAACAGAGGAAAGGACGATGCGACAGGATCAGGGGCGGCAGCCCTTTGCGAGCTCTACGTCTGGAGCCCTTTTAAATTTTTTGTAGCATAAGTAGTTTCCCGTTGACGTTGACGGTTTCTGGAAGAGAAGATTCAACCACTAACTGTACGGGCTGTACAGCGGTATAAGTCTATTCAGGCCTCTTCGGATCCAACGTCTAAGATGGCTATGAACAACTCAGCTCCGGCTCGAAGAGTCTTCGACTCCGAACCCGTAACAGAGGACGCCCGAGTTTAAGGTGGCGCACCCAAGTGGAGAAGGACCTCAACCAACTTGACGTGCGACACTGGAGACAGCGAGCCAGAGACCATGCTAGCTGGAGAGGCTTGTTGGTTGAGCCCTAGGTTCACCCGTGACTGTAGCGCCAAATAAAGAAGAAGAAGAAAAGTCGTTTCCCGAGTAGATTTGTGTAAGGGAAATTTGTAACGGCTTGTGCAAGAAATTATTCAGCACATGGTTGGGGGATTTTTATTTTGGCATTTTTCGAACTCTTTTCTTGTGTGAACGGATGAAGCGATGAGAACGTTTATTTATTTAAGCTTGGCGCCCTGTGCTTGTGCACATCCTCACATATGGTGGGTCCGGTCAAGACCACTAATTTTATAGTCGTGGAATGGTGTAGCATATAAGGATTATCAATCAAACAATGTAAGACCATTCTAACGCCCTTATCGAGGAGGATTCGAGTCAACCAACATCACTTTAGTCTATTCCGCCGAGGTTCACTATCTTGGAGGAATCCTGGAGAAACGACTTAAATCTAATCCACACATCTAGACCGACATAGAGCGTGCCGCTAGAACACTTTGGCCCAGCAGACGTCCATACGGCAGGACTTCGTGTCTCTCTCCCAAAATTATACATTAGGCATGTTTTATTGAGGATCCATACTCAGCTCCAAGTCGGAAGAAGGAACAGGCTCTGGGGTATACATCAGTTCGCCGGAGCTAGCAGTAGCCATACGGCTCCCGAATCACTGCGGTGTTTTCCAAGCGAGGTAACAGCCATCCGGCCATCAATAACCCCCATAGACGGAAGATCTATTGCTATTTACATAGATAGTCCATAAGGGTCTGGAAGCACCATCGATCAACTCTGAGATGGTAAAACTCTGCCGTCTATCTCTGACGGAGATAGCGGACAGATGCAAACTTACCCCGTGCTGGGTCCTTGGGCACATGTGTATTCCGGGCAACGAAAGAGCCCTGGCGAGTCAACCACTGGCGCAAAATCAGGAGACACCGTACCCCCCAAATGAGATCAATAAAAACAATGCTATTAACAGACGCCATAAGCAATACTAAGCGTAAATGGCCGGAACTGGACACCTGCAGATCATCGAAAACGATGTGGCCTACACTAGATCCACCAAAAACTAAGGCTCTCGTATAATTAGACAGGAGAAACATGTAGCCGTAATCACTGGCCACTGCCCAATTGGCAACCAAGCCAGAAGACTTGGCGCACCCTACAACGACTTCTGCAGAAGCTGCATGGATGAGGAGGAAGAGGAAACCGTGTTACACTACCTCGGCACCTGCCCAGCCCTTGCAAAGGCAAGAAGAAAATATATGGGTAGCTACTTCCTCAATAGTCTTGAGGATCTAGCAACTGCCAACATAAAGGACATATTCAAGTTCATTAAAACCACCAACTGGTTATAGGTTAAATTACACATACCAAAAAAAGGCAAGTGAGAAAGAGTGGAGGAGGGCAACGAAGTGGCGGGAAAAGCCGAACACTGACAGCATAACGGACCTTGAATTTCTAAGTGAGGCAAATACCCATGAGGGCTTTGCCAGTCACATCTACCTTTTACATGCAAAGCCACAACTAAGCAATACTGAGTTGTTACTGACTACTAGCGCGTTGAAGAATCGAAACCACAGGTGGCGTCTCAACTACCACTACTAAATCATTCTAGAAGCTTTACTTTGAGTTTATTGTAGGCCAATCTCCGCAATTGGCCAGGCACATGCTGAGGGAATACGACGGTAACAAGTCCTAGCAACAAAAATTGGAAACATCTGTGCAACAGCATCAAAGAGGCAATGTCCTTGAAACGTTTGACAGATTTTTTCCTAAAAGTCTATGTGATCACTAATGAAGAACAGCTGCAAGCTGAAACAACAAATATCGAAGCCATTATAACGGAGGCTACATTTTCTCATCATACTCACTGATCCGTCGCCATCAAAGCCACAGCGCGATTGAAAACATGTGCGATCGTGAATCGAGCATTTTTTTTCAAAGAAACTTCATCCGGAAGCTTTTAGCAGTTTCTTTTTTTTTAATTATCGTTCACTTGTTGTCAACTGAGTGCAAATTTCGATGGCAAAATATAAAACAAATCGAAAAGTGATCACTAAAGCGTTGGATTCATTTGGGCATTGTACTCTGTCACTGCTTTATGCAATCACGAGTTAGAGATAAAGAAGAACACGTGATGTTTAAATCAAAATGCCCGCCAGTTGCACAAACAGGGTATGCCATCTAGTGGTTTCTTTTTAAATTATAGGTTATTTTGACAGTGACAGCTGTTTCCCGCTCGAAATCTTGACAAAAAGCCAGTATCATACCTCCGCGGATCGAAATGAGTCGCTTTACGCTTGAAAAACTTTGTGAAATATTGAAAACTTATTTCCAAAGTGAGTGCTGTGCAGCCCAAGCAATGCGTTTTTTTGAAAATATGTTTTGCCCGAAATGGAGCACCCACCGCGACTGTTGTACGCAATTTTATGGGTTTCAAAAAATAGATTTTTTTTTATTTAATTCGAACCTATAACTATTCAAAAATGTACTTATTCCTTCCTATAACTATTCAAAAATTTTCCAAAATTTCAAAAACTCTTGAAGATATAGTCGATTTATGGTAGAAGCGTAGGTAGGTTTTATTCCCAAGAATTTGCTTCTCAAAACTTTCAACGCGTTTTTCTCGAAGCGGTGTTTCTGCAACCGGCGCATGATGTTACTCAAAAACTATTAGTCCAATCGGTTCCAAATTTGAATATGTTATTCTATACACACATAGCTTCAATGATGTATGAACTAGGATAAATCAAATTAGTGAAGATCTTCTTAACTTTTTAACTTGATTTGTGGCAGGAAAAATGCGATTTTCAAAAAAAAAATAATTCAAATATCCGCCATTTTGTTAATTTTTGTGCGAAATGAATAATCCTAGTTTATACCAGAGCCAAACATGTACTCTTTCTAATCCCTTTGGAATCTATGGTTTCAGATGTTCCAGTGAGCGGAAATCACATGCTCCGCCGGAAAGAAGGGCTTTCGTTTGACCAAAAAAAAAAAAAAGTAAAATTTGTTCCTTCTTTTTTAAGTCTTCAAATAAATGTACGCAAAGTTACAAGCCTAAAAAATAAATTGTGTGCATTTACCAGCAGATTGAAAATCGTCAAAATTTGAAATCGTCAATGAGAAGGGGGAGGGGCATACAAAAAGTTCGCTAGTAAACAACGCCCATGCTCCCCTTCGTCGTACGGTGGTGCTGACAGCTGATAAAGTAACAATGAAACAATTTTTCTTCGAAACTGAGGCTGGGAACTACGTTTCGGTCAATGGTAGGCGTTACAGAGTCATGATAACCGACTTTTTTTTTACTTAAATGGAAGGCATAGATGTGAACGACATTGGACGGCTGGCGAGCCGTGACACATAACCCATGCCACAATCAATCTTTTGCGCTCCAAATTCCCATATCGCAATATCAGCCTTCTTGGCGATATCAATTGGCCGCCTGAAAGCTGCGTATTGACACCTTTGGACATTTTTTTTTGGGAACCATGAAGGACCGATGGTATGCTATTAATCTGGAAACGATTAAGGCACCTAAGGCTAATAACATCCAAGCAATCTGTGAGCTACATTGCAAAACCATCAACGATGTCTTGGAAAATTGGGCAGACAGAATGCGCTATTGCGAAGCCAGCCGAGGCAGCCACTTGAACGACGTTGTATTTTATAATTAATGGGAACGTTTGTTTTTAGTAACAAAGCCATCAAACATGGACAAATTTATTTTGTTTTTTTTTTTTTCATCATTTTTCATTTTTTCACTTTATTCGATTTTTGAAAAGAAACTTGTGTTTTGCCCACCCTGTGCTAACGTAACATTCCAAAACCCTAAGGGAATTCCAGTGCTCCGCATCAGCCCTGTCGGTAGAATCTTTGAACAAACTTCAAAACAACCCAACCCAGCATAGTCCACAGAAATCAAACCCCGGCAAGGCATGGAAAGTTCGAAAGATCGTTTCAGTTAAGATCACTCCGTTGCTTAATGCTTTAACCTAAATTTCAAATTTCGGTTCTTTCACATCACATCGACTGGATGTCAAATCAATCAACAGAACCGCATTCAGTTTAGGCCATCCGAACGACCACTGATCTGTTCAATGGGACAAAATTCGAATTCATTAAAAGCGCTTCGTTCCCTCTTTGTCAGTCTTGTGGTGCATTAATTGGAATCAATTTAAAGGTAGTCAATGGCTACTCTGCACTGGCCGTGTCATTTGTATCGCATCGAAATTATTGAATTCATCAATTGAGCATGTCGAGTGCGGTTGATGGAAATTTGATTATGTACATTTGATGTGTTAAACGGGTTGTGTATTGCGTCAGAAAGTCTGTTTTGTCTTGAACGCATGCACGGCAAGCAGCAGCAGCAGCAGCGGTGGTTATGAGTGAATACTTGATTTCGACCTTGAGACCGAAATGCAAAACAGACTTTTTGTGGAAAACAATTCTGTTGTCTTGCTGTCGAAGGTACGTGATTTGAACAAAAATTTGATGCTAAACAGTGAGTAATATATGATACGTCTGTCTGTGAAAATTTGAGCCATTCACCAATGCAGCGGTTGGTTTCTATTATCCACTTGTCTTAAGAAGAACATGATCGAAACTCAATGATTTTAGAAGCTGCTTGCGAAGGCAAGCTTTAATGTCGTGACTGTTCTTTAAATGGTGTGGCTCTTGCTGAAACATGACTGAATGGCGAGGGCGGCAAAGTAAACGGATGTTAATCAACTCCGGGCAAAAAAGGTGGTTCGGCGCTTCTAAAGACAACTAGCAAGACATCGTGTTAGGTAAGGTTAAGGTGGCTGATTGCCAACATGAGTCAGTCACACATAGGCCAGGGTAGGCCCATTTTCTTATTAGCACATATATACGGTAGCACTCGAGACCTCATCTTCCTCCCTCCTGTCGACTTATTCTGTAGTACCAGTGAAGCCAGATTGGCTCTGAGACTTAGAGAGGTGGTATTTAGAAAGAAGGTCACGCTGCCATACTAAAAAGCAGCGCAGGACATAGGACAAACTGTATGCTTCCGTCGATCCTTGCCCCGGAGAAGAGTTTCTATCAACGGGTTCCGGACTGGGACTACTGGAAGGAACAAGTAGCAATAGCGGAGGCAGAAATCGGATGGCTGAAAGACGAGCGCTGGTACGCAGGCAGGGATCTTCTGTGACTTCGTCGAAAAATCCCTGGCACTAAGGGACGACTGCAGCGTCTTTCAAGCCGGAGTGGGTGCTATACACGACTCTAAACTCGAGCTGAGAGTCCAAAACCTCACGGGTGAATCAATCACCATCTTTTCTTAGAGTCAAGCCACAATTAAGGCCTAGCATCAGACATTATGACATCAAAGCTAGTGAAGCTATGCAGAAAGCCCATCAAAAAGATATCCTTGAAGAATTCGGTGTCCCTCTGCTGGATATCAGAGCATTTTGGACGCCATGGAAATGAAAGGGCGGACAATCTCGCGAAAAAGGGCCAATCCGGTATGCGTACACGCCGCTCGACTCCATAAAGACGAGTCTAGAAGACGAAGCCCTGCATAGAGACAGAAATGGCCGGCTAGGCCTGTATAATGGAGCTACAGTAAGGGCTCTACGGTCGACGCTGAGCAAGAAGAATTAAACATCATTGATAAGCTTTAGACGGAAGGACATACGCACGCTGATAGAAGTCCTTACTGGACACTGTGCACAGGTGCAATGGGTCTGAATATACCGCGACGTGAATATAACGACTTTTGTTGAAGCTGCATAGATTAGGTAGAGCCACAATCTAAACAACATCTGTTCTGTGAATGCCCAGCCCAAGTCACTTTCAGGGAAAACACCTCTTCACAGAGTTTAGAAGGTTTTGAACTGAAAAACCTACTAGGATCCACACATACAGTGGCGAGCAAAACCGGATACATAATATTAGTTTTTCTGGTTTTTCATCAACAAAATTGCTTCCTTACGAGGTATTAGATTGAAATTTTCACTTTCCGTTGGATTGGACCTTGTTGATTTTGACTCGTTTATAGTCTTCTACAAATCAGCTTTTATGTTCTTTGTAGAAATTTAGTCGGGTCTATATTTTTTTCCTATATATTGTAGACAGTAGTAGTAAGAAGAGAAAAGTAAAGAGAAAAAGAAGTCAAAAAGAATGAATCAAATTCTAAGAACCAATTTACAATGTAAGAGCTGCGGCGATCTCTTCAAAAGTACCTCTTTAAAATTGTCATCGCCACGCATGCGGCGAATTATTAATTTTAACTGGAACTCATATTCATTCGATGTCAGGAGCAGAGATAACCTATAATAGAGATATCCAGCTTCTACCTCCCTTGCCCCTTGATTTCATCAGACAGCGTTTTTTATACGCTTTTTGTCCCATGTCTGTGAATACGTGTGAGCTCTAGAGAACAGCTGTGGTTTGTGGATTCAAATTGTTTAAATTGAATTCATGAGTATTTCAGAATTCATGATTTTGCGTATAAAGCGGCCTTCATTTTTTGAGTTAATTTGTCAGGTATGGTTTATAAATAGGCTGTATATACACTTAAGAATTAATTTAAGGTCAAATAGTTCCAGTTAAATGGGCATAGCAATACATTTTTATTCACGAAAGTCCATATTACAATGTAAAAAAATTCTCTTGAAAATGCAAATCAACATTTGAGCACCCTCCGAACAACATTCCCATGTATGTTACATGGATCGTACATGGATTGTGGGCAAATTAAAAAATCTGCCGCCATTTATTCCCACAAAATTCACGAATCTGCAAGCAATTTCCCACTAAAATCCACGAATCGGCCGCCATTGCGTGGTGGATCCATGGTTTGTGTAAGAGTATTTGTGAAATACAAGGGAATACTTATACTTTTGCATGTTTCTCCGGTGTGGACAAGGGGAAAAAATGGCCGAAGTTGGATATCTCTATTATCCCTTATCTCTGGTCAGGAGCACAAACGAAACGGTCACTAAATAAAACTAAATTCCTTATTGCTTAAAAAATCATACAAATGAGTTTAATTTCTAGTGCTTACAATATTTCTATTTTTTTTCCGGAAAGTGTTGAGTTTTTTATTTTGTACAGTGGAGACGAGCGAAATTCGAATAAGTGTCCTTTTAAAAGTACGCAGTTGCTTTTGGTATTTTCGCAACATTTTTTTCTACACCCATCTTAATAAGTAGAGCCTCAACAATTTATGGCACCCATATTTATTACGCACGATCTCATTTTTTTTCCTTTTGTGGTACCATATGTACGCTGCGGTGACATATACCGAATTTCTGTGCTACATGTCATGATTAAAGATGTTTTTAAAACAGCAGGACCATATTGTTTTGTTGTTTGCAAAATTTAGAAATTAAGAAGGTCACTGCTGATTTTCAACTAGAATGTCGCTGCTACCGCTCAGTATGATGCGAAAAAGTCTTTTCGTATTTCTAATCAAACTTTTTTCACAGACAATTCATGTGTTACCCAAACATCGAGCTTCTTTTTGTCGCCAGCCTTTTTTAAATGGTTCAAAACCGTTTGATGATGAATGTTTGTGCTTATGTGACGATCCTGGTCAATCGTTTCCATAATTTCATCGAATTTTTCAACGAAAGGTCGACCAGAGCGAGGTGCATCTGTCACATCGAAATTTCCAGAACCGAAGTGAGCGAACCACTGTTGCGCTGGACAACTGATACAGCATCGTCTCCATAAACTTCACAAATTTCATTGTTGGCTTGCGTGGCATTCTTCCCTTTTTTATAAAAAATTTCAAAATATAGCGAATTTCTTCATTATTTTCACTTATTTTTGAACAGCTGTAACTTTTTTTCAACTTCTCCGAATTTAATTTGAATTTTTTTTTGGTTAAATGAAGCGTGAATGTCACCTTTCCAACATAATATGGTATGACACAATGTGATTGGTAGCACTAGAGGTAGATGACTCCAACGACATCTCTTGAAATAAAAATACGAAAAGACTTTTCCGATTACCCATTATCATAATGTACGAAACATTCAGCCTAGACCTTCACACCGCTATTGGACTTCATCGACAAATCTGGCTTGCTGTCCTCTATATTTTAGTAATTAATTAATTTCATTCAAATCCGTGGTAAGGAGACAATTTTTCTGACGAAAAACCACAAGAACCAATATGATGTATCCACTATTCGGGATTCTCAAAGAAGTTCTTCCTTGACAAACATTTGTTGCATTGTTTAGTCATATGCATTAAGCATGTATAGTTCACTAACGAACTAGTTGAAAGAGCAGCACTAGTAAACTAAGTGAACAAGTTCACAATGACATTTTAATTTAGTTCATTTAGTTCAGTAATTCAACCAAGGCACGTCTACCTTACTCTCTATACATGTCATTCAGAAAGAATAACTGAACTAAATCGAACTAAACTGAACTAAATTGTGCACATCATGATGTGATGATTTTAAATTAGTTCATTTAGTTCAGTAATTTAACCAACGCACGTCTAACTTACTCTCTATACATGTAATTCAGAAAGAATAACTGAACTAAATCGAACTAAACTGAACTAAATTGTGCACATCATGATGTGATGATTTTAATTTAGTTCATTTAGTTCAGTTATTTAACCAACGCACGTCTAACTTACTCTCTATACATGTAATTCAGAAAGAATAACTGAACTAAATCGAACTAAACTGAACTAAATCGAAATAAACTGAAGTAAATCGAACTAAGCTGAACTACATTGTGCACGTCAAGATTATTTTTGTTTAACTACCGCAGCACGATGTGCTTGAGCATCGTTGAGTGAGAAGACAATTTTATCAATGTTTGTACACAAATGAATATACACATGTGTTATACCGGTCACATGTGTCGGCTTTGTGGCGCCATGAAGGTATAAACAACAAAAAGAATTTCTTTTTTGTTTTGCTCTCTTAGTTTTGCTTATTATTTTTGCATTTCACTCTATTCATGGATATTGGTACTTGGTATGGTAGCGGTAGGAATAGGCCAGTCCTGCTGCTGTGTGCTCAATGCTGTTATATACCTCTCTTTGATGTGAGTTTTTTCGATAGTAACGCAAGGATAATATGAGAACCAATCGGGTAAACTCGCACACGACTCAACTTCATGAGTAGTGAAGTACATTTATTCAAATGAACTAGTTCCATAAACAGAATAGAACTAAACGGAGCGCGTTTTGGACTGAACGAAAAACCAAAAGTCTAATATGCATGCCTTTGCTGGAATGGACATGACAACGTTAAATATCTTGCCTATAATTAAAAATCAGCGACACTCTTGAATCGCCACTTACGTAAGCAAGCTTCGAAGTTAGTATGAATGTACATTTCTTCCGCAGTTCTGTGGGTTTTTACGCCGCTCGAAAGTATGTAATCCAGTGAATCAGCAGGTAATTCGCCATACCATTGTATTTCCCGTGATGTCGCTTAAGATTACGTGCGTTCATACAAAAAATGTACCTGCCAAGTGGCATCTCGCCTCTCGGACTGCATACAGTCTGGTGCGCTGGCATTTCATGATCGGTGAGTGAAAGATGAATTGCAGATGCAAGCCGAAACCACACATGATACATCGGTCAAGGATACAGATATGTAGCAACATTTCGCTCTCAAGCCTGCGAATAACCTTATACGATGATATTAACCCCAAAAATGGTAGCATTAACATTCATTGCATCCATTTACGTTTCGACCACACTGTTGCAGGTTTCACTTTGGTTCCTTAGCCCCTCGGTGTTTTGGATTGGTTTTCTTGTGCTGTGCGCGGTGCGCGTCGTCGCTCGCTTGCCTAAGCTTGGAAGGTTTTCATTTTCGTTTTTCTGCTGCTGGTGCTGTTGCTGTTGTGCTTTGTCTCCTTTTTTATTCCTGAGCTCAGCGCGTTGTTGTTGCTGATCTTTTTCTTCTGTGAGAGCGGTCTAACGAGTCCGACTGGGCCTCAGGTGTGCACCAGCAGCAGCACCACACCGTACCAGCTTGCGCCATAGATAATAAACTGCTATAAGTGCGCACACCAATAAAAAAGTCACACACATGTGCGCACAGATGGAGTTGTGCAGATCCGCTCTGCACCTCGGAAATTATTGCAAATGAACGGATAATGTCTCTTCGGATTCTCCGCTCATTTGTTACCTTTTTGCTTCTTCCTTTTGCATTATCTTTTTCACTTAATCTTTGTGTTCGCATTAAGTCCCTCGTGGGGGGTGGGAAGGAGGGGGTGTTAGGGGATACCGGCGGCGGCTAAAGTCGCGCAACTGACAAAGATGAAGATGATCACGACTGTGTGACGATGACGACGACAATGACAACGGCAACGACGACAACAACTACTAGCACTGATGATGTCGCTGCTGATGGCGATGAGCAGAAACAAAACGACACATCTCGAACTTTGTAAACGTTACAGTTGCGCATGCGTATGCACTTGCGGCTCTCATCTTGATTTAGCAATGGACACGGACCTTAAGTCATAAAACAACAAAAAGAAAAACAAAAGAGAAACAGACAGAGGTCAACTCATGCGAGGTGAATGTAGATGCGCACTTGCGCATGCGTACTTCGGGCTTTGAATTATAAGATTGCCAGATAGGCCAGATGGATGGTGTACTTTTTTGTGAGACACAGAGAGAGAGGGAGCGTAAGGATTGGGGTCTAATTTTGTGTATATACTTATTTATTACATCACGTAGCTAGAATTTGATGGGCTTTCTGGTTAATTATAAATAGATTACCCATTCACTGGACATTTTATTTATGAGACTACGAAGTCTGTCTCTCTGTCTCGGTGGCTGGGGTTCAAGTCAAGTTAATGAGTTTCACGTGAGATTGCAGTACACGTATTGTGATGGGGCGAGTTCAACGAATCCAGATGTGAAACTAAGGGAAAAGGTTGTAAATTAAAATTCAAAGCTGGTAATGGGTTTTCGGAAGATCAGTTGTTAACTGAGATACTCTTAGAATTGACTGATATATGGAGGGGACCTTTGATGGATTTTACTCAATTTAAGTGGCAGTGGAATGACATGAGCTTGATTCGTTTTCACGTCAGACTTGATTTAGGATGCCGACAATGGAGTTCACACGAAGAGCAAAAAAAAAAAAACACCTACAATTCGAGTACAACAAGAGTTGATTCAAGATTTGAATAGAAAATATTCTCCGTCCCCAATGACTTGGTAGCAACAGATCAACTTTATTGCGTACATGATGACTTGCTATCTATGCCGGAGATTCGTTTTTTCTCCTCCTTGATCCCGAAGGCTCGGGTTCAAAGACCGGAGCATTGATGTCCAGGCTGGTAGAGCACGCGGTTAGGTCTTCACCTTACCCGAAGTCAAGACCATATATGCGACGTACAATTTTTCTTTTTCTTTCCATTAAGAATCAGCTTTGTTCTTTTTGTACAAAATAAGAGCTTTGCAGAACGTTGGAAGTTGGAGAGACAAGCCGAAGTAGCCAAGGCCGAATGTGGTGGAGTCCGCGTTTCCCCCGAGGTAAGCAAACTCTATGAGTACCTCGAAATTGTAAAAAGGTAGCGATTTATTTTTGGGTTATGGATAAACTTTTGCTCGATATACATACAAACGTACTGAAGGATATGATCCGCACCGTATGAGATAATGACAGAGGAGAGCAAGGTTAATCAAAAAAATATTGTTTTTTCATTATTTTATTCATATTCTCGACTTTTATACAATAGATTTAAATATGTACAATTTTAATACTACGTATAACAATAAAAGAGATTAGTTGAAGCATTTTGTATGTTTGAAAAAAAATAGTATTAAATACTACTTCATTTTTAATTAAACAACGTGGGGGTGAATATAAATTCAAATTACAAAAAAAAAAACGCAAAAATTCATTTATATGTTCTTCAATTGGTAGTCTAACAATTGTGCATCAAAACAAAAGTCATTGCAGAGGACTAGACAATTGGATCCAAAAGACTTTCAATCTGATTGTGATTAAGTACTAGAAGCCATGACTTCAACTTTTAATTGAACATTTTTATTGAACATAAGGACTGGAAGCTTGTTAAACAATCTACAAGCAACAATGAAACATGTGTTTCTGTAAAACGTAATAAGAAAGGATGGAATGTTGACATCGAAGCACTGATCCCTTCTGAGGTTATAGCGATCAGAGTGTCTGCTATTTAGGTAGCCACATCTTAAGAAGACTTTCAAAACTTTAAACAGAACAAATGTATTAAAGGTGTAGGCAGAAAAATAAGTCAAAAAGAATGCATAATATTCTATGTAAGACCTGCCCGTGATCTCTTTAAAAGTAACTCCTTAAAATTGTCACCGCTAAGCATGCGGCGAATTATTAATTTTAACTAGAACTCATATTCATTCGATGTCAGGAGCAGGAACGAAACGGTTGCAAAAATAAAACGAAATCCCTTATTATTTAAAAAATATTAAAACTGTGTTTGAATTTTAGTGCTTACACAGGAAATATATTCCAACTTGTAAACAAAGACATGGAATTATGCAAACGGGGTTTGTTACAAATTCTGCGTATGACGCATTTTTGAAGATTCAGTAATTTTGACAATTTATTTCGGGAAGCACCACTCCAGCAGCGTATACCGAAAATACCGAAGTAAATCATTTTCGAAACCTGCAACGAACATGTATTCTGAAAGTAATAAAAAATCCGCAAAGTTGAGAAAATCGTCGGTCGGTAAAATTGGCTTTCCACGAAAGACGTGTTAAGACCGGCCATCGGAAGCGATTTGGTAGACTTTTCTAAGGGTTAGACTATACGTAGACAAAATTTCAAGAAAATCGAAGGTGATTACCTTCCGTGGCTGCAGCCAGAGATTGTTTTTCTTATGGCACTTACTTTGTCTTTTTCTTATTAATATTGATGCTATGTATTTTCCCAGCGAACCGAAACCACGAGGTTTGGATGATCTTTTACTACAACCTCAATAGGCCGTTCTCATTGACATGAAGTGTTTTCAAATGTCAGTAGCTGTCAATTAAGTAGCCTGCAAAATAGCTGTTTGTTGGCAAGAAATAAGAATGTTGAGATAACCAGAGAGGAGAGAGAAAAAATTAAATGGACGAATGAACTCAAGGGGGTTTCAACCATGATACACAGAATACAACGCAACCTCTTCCCGAACCTTATTTTTTAATTCGTTTTTCGTGTTACGTCACGTGTATCCTACAAATCTGTCAGTTGTATATGCAGATTCATTTCAAATAGCAATTTGCGCAATATTTGGTTGCTATACAAATAATAATGAGCGAGTAAACACGGACAGTGAAGTGAAACTTTTTCGTTTCCCAAAATATCCAAGAGCGGCAAATATTTGGACGCACAGATGTGCTCTAACCGCTTCAATAAGGAACAATTTTTACGCAATTTTCTTAATTATTGTCCTAAAAATGCAAGGATTTTGAGGGATGAACGCTGCCACGAGCCCACCTCAAGAAAAATATAAAAGAGGGGTGAAAGGGCACAAAAAAGAAACTATCAAGTTGTGGCAGGATCCTTGGTCAAAAAATCTTGTAGTCAGGAAGGCCGATTAATTAATGATGTAGATTAGCTTGAGACACAGGAAAGCTCTCCCGAACTAACCAGGTAAGTTTAAACTTTTTACATGTACACTCTAACTCTTTGGCCTAAGAGTGTGGAATTTTAGGCCAAAGAGTTATTTACACTTTGAAGAAACAATTTTGAAAACACAACAACAATTCGACTCTCTTAAAAAGGAGAATTAAATACTGCACTCAAAAGTCCTTAAATTGACCAACGAGAACTATAAGCTCCAACAAGAGTGCAGTACAACGAACATCATATTCTTCGCCACACAAAAGAAGAAACTAAGCAAAGGATGAGCGAGAATAAAATGGTCATAGGATGACATATCCAAATATACAGCCATACACGCAAGATGATATTCCGAGGAAAACCAAGGGGAAAACAAGACCTGACGCAATAGTTGTAGCAGCGAAGGGCGACTTGTCCTACGCGGATATACTGCGGAAAGTCAAGAACGATCCCAAGCTTGGAAACCTCGGCGAATCGGTGACAAAAATCCGCCGCACACAAAAAGGAGACCTGCTCTTCCAGCTAAAAGGAGCGGGAATAAAAGCCGACCATTTTAAGGGAATAATTGAAGAATCCCTGGGAAAAGACGCAGAACACTGACCCACTGCGTTACCGTCGAAATCAAGGATATAGACGAGGTAACCACCAAAGCGGATACCTGCGAGGCAATAGTATCCCAGACTCAGCTGACCGAACTGAAGGAAACAGACATAGTAAGTCTGCGCAAAGCCTATGGCGGCACCCAAGTCGCAATGATTGGATTACCCGCAGAAAATGCAAACTCACTGCTGAAGGAGGGAAAGATAAGGATAGGCTGGATCAACTGCCGTATCCGGGAACGCACAGCGCTAACCAAGTGCTTTGAGCTGTGCAGAAGATGTGGCACAGAGGGCCACATAGCTAAGAACTGCTCTCACGAGCCGAAGTGTTTCTGGTGCAAGAGCACCAACCCCGACAACGCAGGACATGTAGCTGGCAGTGCAAAGTGTCCGGTTTTCAGGAGGGCCCTCACCAATAAAACATGATGAAGGTTATACAAATTAACCTTAATCACTGTGCGGCCGCACAATACCTTCTGGCACAGATGTCAAGAGAAGAAAAAGCGGATGTTGCCATCATCAGCGAGCTGTATAAATCCCTAGATGGCGGCAGCTGGACAGATGACACATCCAAGAAAGCAGCAATTTGGACCTGTGGAAACCACACCTTCCAAAACATTAGCACAGTAACGGATTATGTTGCGTGTGCCCGGATAAATGGTATCCACTTTTACAGCTGCTATGCTCCCCCTAGTCTACCACACAGAGAATACCTGAGTCTCTTAGATCATATAGTAGCGGACGCAAGAGGAAAGCATCCGGTCATCATTGCCGGAGACTTCAACGCGTGGGCTACGGAATGGGGCAGTAGATGCACAAATAAAAGGGGGGTTGCCCTCCTAGAAGCATTCGCATCGTTGGAGATCGGCCTAGTAAACAAAGGTTCAACACAAACCTTCCGCAAAGCAGGCAAGAGCTCCATAGTTGACATAACGTTCGCAAGCAACTCTCTATTGCCCAAAACAAATTGGCGAGTCAGCGAGAAATACACGCACAGTGACCACCAGGCGGTTGTATTCAAGATTGATAGTGTGATGCCGAGACAGCGACCAAAACGAACGGGGCCCAAGTGGAAGGACACCACTTTCGATGAAGAAGTGTTTGGAGAAACGATAAGCTCTGACTTCCCCGCCAACACCACATCAGCGGAAAGCATGTCGAGTAATCTGATCCAAGCATTATCAACAGCATGCGACGAAGCGATGCCTAGGAGGTCCACTAGCGGAAGGGGAGAACCATGCTACTGGTGGAACGACAGCATAAGGAATCTCAGGACAACCTGCCTTAAAGCCCGTCGTATATCCCAGCGTTCCAGAGGTAGACCGGAGTTCCAGGAACGATTGGCCGCCTTCAGGCTGGCAAGGCGCAACCTGGAAAAGGCAATTAAGGAGAGCAAAGCAAACTACTTCAAGAATCTTTGCAAGTAAAGTGGTAATGAAAAAAGTGAAAGGCAGTAGGACGCCTCAACTAACCTGCCCACTGATGCTCAAAACAATAGTGGAACACCTGTTCCCCAGGAAACCTCCTACAATGTTCGTCCTTACACAAGGAGCTAGTTCGGATCAAATCCCACCAGTCACGGCTGAAGAGCTGCAGATTGCGTGCAGGAAAATTGCCGACAAAAAAGCACCACTAGCACGACAAATGGCTAGTGACATGTTCCTTTATTACAAGGGTGCAGATCGAGCTAAGAAGGCTGGAAAAAGAAAGAAAGGCCGAATTGGCAAATATAGATCACATAGCGTGATATGCTAACCAGCCCCGCGAAGTAATACCTAACGGCAGTTCCGCGGGGAGAGTGGTATAGGTGTGCAGAGGTGTGGTTTAGGACGTAGGCGCGAGGAAAAAAGGAGAACGTGAATCATTCATGCTGGTAACACGGGTTACCAGTATCTTGAAGAAGTTTCCACATCCATTGGCGCAAACCATAAAAAAAAAGCCATACACGAAAATGGTCCGAAAGTTAATTGAGTTCAAATACGATCTACGATCTTTTTTAGTCCGTAGGAATGAAGGATCAATAGTGCCAACCGTCGAGACAAACACAAATGAGTGCTGATGAAGAAAGTTAAACGATAACTTCAGATCTTCTTTCAGATTTAGTTGTTCATGAGGACCACATATCAGCTGAAGATAATAGCATAGATGTTGCAGTAGATGGGATGGACGACATCAAATACGACACCCTGGAGTATCTGGCTGGGTTAGTGGTTGACCTCTAGACACATACGCGGAAAGTATAGACAAAGAAGCCGCTGATCTAACTTGGACAAACGTTTTAACTGAAGGAGGTCTCCATACAGCGAATCAAGAATTTATTTCAGAGTTAGAAAACGTAGATAAGGTATTTAATAAATGCAAAGGAAATATTTATGCATTAAGACCGGGTACAAACTATATAAAAATAGTATGTTAAAATAATGTTCAAATTCCACCTTTTTCCAAACCTTTTTTTAGATGTAAAATGTACTTTAGAATAAGAATTCAAAATAGAACCATTTCCCAAAATAAATTCCAAAATAAAAGGAAACTAAATAAAACTTGTTCGTGAATATGTAAATCTGTAAATAAAAACACTTTCATATCTGTATTTAAATTATATAATCTTTGCACACAAATTGAATTTCAATATGAGTTTCATTTACTTCCTTATGACCGAGGGATACAGGTGACGTCACACGGTTTGAAAGATAAGGAGTATGATAGCTTGTATTCTGTGTATCATGGGTACCTTTCGCTGGAAGGGCGAGTTTTCTACACTTTGAAAGTTTATGGCGAAACCTTGGTGGATTGGAAAAATTCGCTCGCGAAGACCAACTTGTTTCGTCTGTTCTACAATCCCTGTGAAGGCTTCCACCGCAGCACGCTGGGGACGGGCGACGATGGCAACGTTATGTCCGTTGTTATCAGTTTTCTTACACAACACAGCATCTATTTGCTTCAGATGTTGAACCGAACTGCACGGCACATGACATATGTATGGCACTCCCATGTGTAAGCTTAGTGGAACACAACCGGATTCTTTTTCACAAATGCCGACTTGGTCTTTGTGATGAACGCCACGTATGCGCCTTTAAGCTTTCTTTTCAAGATTTCGCCTACATTTGGTCTGTAATCCACAAAAGAGGAGACCCCTTGTAGGTTGTTGAGCGAGATTACACTAGGAATACAAGTTATCCCTTTCCTCAATCGACTCATCCAGCAACAAAAAGTGCCCTCTTGAGCTAAAGAGAAAGTGGCCAACGATTGGGTGAGTCAGAGAGGCACTGATTGGGTAATCGTCTTTGGACCGCGGATGTGGATTGCGGGTGTGGTAGTTTCGTTGGTTTGCTTCTGCTTGATCTTGATTTGTGGCCAGTGAGTCCTGCAGGACCTTTTTAAGAATGATGCCTTGCTCACCAGGGAGCCTTCTTTGACATTGTTGGCCTCGGTGAGTTCGTTACCGACCTTGATGGAGAAGCGAGATTTCTTCGTCTTTCTGCACAGTCTGAAGAGTTTGGCACATCCCGCACACGAACTTCTCTGTCATTTTATGTACTCGCCAGAAGTCGTTTATAAACAACTATCAATGTGACTTTAGGCCAGGCAAGTCCTCTATCGACCAGATCTTCAAGATCCTGGAAGACCCAGGAAGTTCAATCGGCATCCACGACCTATTCGTCGTGTTGAACGCCGCGTCTGACGTGCATAGAGACGAATGTCGACAAGTTATGGTTAATTCTTGCCGCTCCATCGGAATTAACTCAGCCGAGATCTTAAGTGTCAAAAAATGATTTAGACAAAACGACGTTCTATCATGTGACTTCTCCAACATCATCCTGGAGGGGATCGTGCAAGACTCACACGTCAACTCTAGAAGCACGATATCCCAGAAGTCCGTACATTTGCTAGAATACGCGGAAAAGATTGACGTGATTGGCAGAACACAGCCAGCCACCAATGAGGCGGTTGCTGGCATTGAGACGTATGTCACTATAATGGGTCTAGCGGCGAATGAGGGAAAATCGGAGTATATGCCGCTCTCAAGAAAGGCCATCGTACGAGCTTTCAGAGCTTTAGAAGGTAGGAAGAGAAGGAAGAGAGAGGAAGAGAAGGACTACATCTTCCTTGACTCCGCAGTAAATGGTACGAACTTCATCAGCACCGGGTTCAAACGCGGAGTAACTCTTGATACCCGCTGCTTCGAAGGGCTCAGATGGAAATTGAGTAATAGAGGAGTCTCTCGAAGGACCAAGCTGGCTTTATATAAGACGCTGATCATACCAGTTCTGCTGTACGTCGGGGAGGCATGAACAGTCTCAAAAGTGGACGAAGAAGTCATTGGTCTCTTGGAGAGTCCTGTTGCGTTGACGGTATATTGACGAAAAGATTCACGACTTGTACAGTGACATGAGCCTAGCCAGAAGTACGGATCCGACCATTAAGGTGGTCATGTAGATCGTATGGCCAATTCTGCACCAGCCCGAAGAATCTTCGCATCCGAACATGTGGGACAACGCAGCCGAGGACGCCCGCGTTTAATGTGGTGCACCCAGGTGGCACAGGGTATCAACCAACTTGGCGTTCGACACTGGAGACAGCTAGCCCGGGATCGTGTCAGTTGGAGAGGCTTGTTGGTTGAGGCCCCATCCTCGGACCGTAGCGTCAAATACAGAAAAAAAAAAAGGTTTGCGAGTCTTTTGAGCGACGTGTCCGCATACAGGATTGCTACCGATTCTTCCAGCTCCTAGCCTTTTTTCGCGAGACTATCCACCTTGTCATTCCCTTGGATTCCAGAAGATGGTCGCCGAATTCATCAAATATAGCTCATTGATGCACTTTCTGCATAGCCTTACCACCTTCCATGGCGGTATGTCTACGGTATAGGCTTAATTCCCGTTTGGCTATAAGAAATAATGGTGATCGATTTGCCGGTTACGTTTTGTTCTATCACGGCGGTTGGTGAGGCGGCGGTGTATAGCAGACACTTTGGCTTGAAACCGTAGGTTAAACGTTTGCACTTCGCGCCAGTTTTCCCTTTTCGCCAGTGTCAACAAGGGGAACGTAACGTAATATTTCAGCAAGGCTGCCAGCGATACCAGACCCACCAGGCCGTCCTGATTCTCCAATGTCACTGTTGGGGGTCTTGTCTCTTCTACAGATCGTATTATCCAGGCACAACGACATCTCCAGGAGCTCCATTTATGCCGAAAACATCGGACACAGATATTGAATCACAGCCACCAGTCGATTTCGTTTGGCGACTTCCCAAGAAAAACTTTAATACATTTCATCAACTATGCGTCACGACGTTTGGACGAGTGTTGAAATTCAAAAAATTTCAAAAACCTTTCGTGCTCTTGCCTTTACAGACTACCTACACGTATCCAACTTAAAAGAGTAAAGACACATGTTCAATGGGTGACGTGGCCTATTTCCCAACGATCTTTGCACTCGGTTGAGAGTTCTACTTGATTTTGACTATTGAAGACTATCTTTAGTCGGGCTGTGAACTCTGTACATGAATGTTTGTCTAACTATCGAAGTGAACAGACAGCTTGCAGTGCGAGGCTATGTTCCTTATTAACATTCCCCGTAGGCTTGTTTGTTATTTATGATGCGACCCAGAAATTGTCTATTAGTAGTCGTAGGCAGCTCTCTTTGAGTCATCAAAGGCTCATGTACGGGTCACCTTTCATCTTCTGGGGTTCGTCCCGAGTTGTTCCAGGTCGGCATATTTTATTGTAAGTTCCTTCTACTCGTGAGAAAATAATACCATGGACAACACGAGAGTTTGCTGTAGAAGCTAGGCCCTGGCCTTCTATGGGCAGTAGCGGTTTTACACTAAGAAGACGATGAAGAATAACACTTGCCGTCCGCTGGTATTTGGCCTCAAAAGGCAAAAGTGCTCTCTTGTAGAACTAAGATGACCTTGGGTGTGCTTTCCAAGCGTATATTGGTTTAAATTTCAATAGCTGGGTTTTTTTGCAAGCGTATATACGCTTAAATTTCAATTTTCATGTAAAATACAATAACAAAAAATCCTATTCCGCTTGAGTTACAAAACAATGCTTCCAATCATTATTTTCTGTGTGTTCATTCCTGAATTTATTCATTCATTGTTGAGGTTGCTGTATGTGGCTTACATTTGTAGGTATGGTTGATGTATTAGACAATTTTAAAATGTTTTTGCACCCATAAGTATGCAACTTTTGGTATACCAGAGAGTCTCTGCTAATTATTCCGTTTAGGTTTCGTAATCGTTTCTTTTCATTTGATGAAAATTGTTTTCTTTTTTTTTTAGTATTAAGTGTTTTTGCTTTTAAAGTGATAGTCACGCTTCACAATCGCAAAGCGAAGGTTATGTCCATTAATGATCAACCATCACCTTACACGATTCCACCCGCTGACTGTCACAATTGTCATAAATATCTTCGGTGCTGCCAAGATTTTATGATGAATTATTAAGCGCCGAATATCGTTTTTTTGTGCACTTATAATTTAAGCTTGCTATAATTTTATTACGCTTGCAAAAAACAAACCTAATAATCTGGGTGGCGCTAAAGCTCGTAGAGGGCCTTTTATTAGATTCTAGACCTACAGTTTTATGCTGACTCTGAACCCTTCAAGTACCTTATAATTGCAGCCTGTAACTACCCACGAATTTTCGACTCTGCACCTGTGGGGCAACGCAACAGAGGACGCCCACATGCAAGGTGGCACACACAAGTCGAGGGGGACCACAGCCGGCTTGGTGTGCGAAACTGGAGACGGCTGGCGAATGATCGGGACGGCTGCTTGAGTCAGGCCCAGGTCTACCCGGACTTTAAGAAGAAGAACTACCGACTATAGCATTTTGTGATGGTGAATGCAGTTCGATTCTGGCTTCACCGGCTATACATCTTCAATCCTAGACTTCACATTGTCATCATTTCCCTTGGGACTTAAGAACAACTCGTTTAGCCCCACCTTCACCTTCAATCAAGGCTACTTAAACAAGTGAATAACTTACGCACAATTTGATCATCAGAAAGGACACCTGGTGGTCATGTGGATAGTATTTATGACAGCCAGTGATACCTGTATACCCACCATTTCAGGGTAAGTGGACATCAGGACCATTCAATACTTACGACTTGAAGACATTTTTGTACAACTTACCTGAAATAGAAAAAAAAAGGAATTAGTTACAATATTCAAAAGAAGACTATTTTAATGATAATGATTTTGTGGCAGCACAGTGTAGGACACGTTTAAAGATAGAATTGCCCGAAACACAGAAACAAAGGGAGGCTAGGTTCGGTTAGCTTAGAGTGACAGCCGTACTTTTATACAGACAAACGTTTCACTACAAATCTCTGGAGAATAGAAAACTTGGGAGAAATAAGCGGGTTTCTAGACCGTTTTGCTTATCCTTTTGGTCTAGGGGGTGTGACCTTTCCTTTATTTTCCTTTTCCTCTATGTGGGTTGACATTCGTCATATATGCTAGTTAGGTTAGGTAAGAGAGACTGGTGTGGTCAAGCCCACGTCCCTCATCTGAGTTCGTTGCGCTTTCATTGTCCAGCTCTGGCAATGCAAATAGGTAGCGCCCTTCTCCCTTGGATACCTTCGAATCTTCTCAAAATGTTAGCCAATCCCGCTGTAAAATCATTACTTTTGAAGTGCAACGGACACCACTGAACTCAGATATAGGCCATGGCATCTTCCTGAATGATCATTGCCCTAATTAAAACTCACATCCTTGGCGTTTCGTCCGTCTTTCACCTCATTCAACAGATTTCTTGACTTGAACTCAGCACATACCAAGTCCCACTGCCACCCCTCCTCATCCCGTGTTATTTACAACTCAAGTTCATCTCCTCCAGAGCACCATTAACGTTCGGATGACTAATTCGTCGTCAACACGAACACTTGCAACTGGCAAATTTGAATACTCCGCTCACGACTGACCCACATCGTAGTCAAGTTTAAATCTAGTTTCCACACACAACCGCCGCCGCCGCCGTCATCGCAGCGCAAAACCGTTCGAATTCATTGAATATCTGCGACATGTTAAATGCAAATAATCCATGTCGCGTCCAAAATATGCGTCATCTCCATGCGTTCACTGCCACAGTTCGAGTCTAAGTGGCACACAAGCCATTCGAATCCGCTTCACCAACAAACCTTGGTACACTCTCCAGCTCCGCTACCAAAAAAATAGAGAGATTAAAAAACAGAGGAAAAGAAACACTTCCATAACAATTTACGCGTTGAGCTGGACAATTTGTTTACCCCATCGAATTTCAACAGCAAATAAATTTTCCACAACGCCCGGCGCTGCGCAGCGTCCGCGGTGGATGCGAAAATTAGTGAATTTCCCATCCTGCTGCGGCCGCGAAAGCGACCTGGAAACATCGATTCGCAAACAAGTTGCCACGGCCGTTGAGGTTGCTCGTGGTGCAATCTGATGTACGGCTGTTTACGCGACGTGTGAGTCGAATCGAAAGTAAGTTTTCAAGAGAACCGATCGGTCTGCGCCGCGATTCGATCGTTATCGCGTTCTGATTACACATCAAAGGAGACCTGCTGCGGAGCGCTGGTGGTCTGATATCCGGAAGAGCTGGATTTTCTGGAGAAACCCACGTAGAGAGTGAAGTTGAACGCGGTCGCATTGAAAATGCCAGGGAAGCCTTATCTGGATAGGAGAGTTATCCATCCACTGCGTAATTACGGTAATTCATGTGACGCCCGTGTACGTCGCCGGTGAGTGATGGTCAATGACAAGACGCGCCCGCAGCTAATGGCGAATTCAGCGGAATAGTTGTTGACACGATCGTTGGTATCGATCGCCGGAGGCACACCTCGTGGTGATTGTGACCATTTTCGCAAGACTATTGTGAAATGAGTTCTTTGGTGTACAGTGGATGACAAGTAGTTTTATCGGTCTGAAGACACTTGGCATTTCTTGGGCTCTGAAATGGTTCGCGTGAGAACACAAAGTGCGAAGACATTGATCGTCACATGGTAGAAAATACGTAGTTACGCATTGGTCATGTGGTTTCTCTGGATCGTGGGCATTTTCGGCGTCCATTTCTTTGGCCGTGACTAAACAAGTTATTTTCCCGAATGCAGCTTGCTCCCATGGATGAACATTCATCGGTTTCTTCTGTCGCAGCTTGGGGCAATCACTTGATGTGATGTGATCACAAGTTAAAATAAAATTCCTAATTCCAAATTGTACCAGTTCCTTCGTAATCGATTTCAAGCTCGTAGTCACCTGACAAGAGGAAATAGGTTCATATGAGACTCAGCCGCCACCCTCAATCGAATATGGGCGGCGCTACAGTCCTTGGGGGACCTGGGCAACCTGACTAACTAGTGAAGGGCGTGCCCGTGTTTGAAAAGATTTGTCTAGGCTGCGAATCACTCGAAAGAGGTGGAGCCGTGAAATATACAATTTGTACAAACGGCCAGCCACGCGGCCGCTGTTTCTGAAAATAGACATTTTTAATTGAAAGTATCTCGATTGTCTGCGTCGAAATTCAACGACAGGTGCAACTGATAGGCAACAAGCTTGTCGTAAAACTTTGTTTGATGTGGAGTAATAAAGGGCACCCTAAAAAAAAGTTCCACAATTATTGGCGACGATAACAAAAAAGACAGCATGACAGGTGACAGTTAGAGGTCATCGTGAATAGGGTGTTACCCGAAAAAACAATGCGTTTTTGTTATTCACCAGCAACGAGAGGAAGCATAATCTTTCTAATATATAAAATTTTCGTGTCACAGTGTTTGTAATAAAACTCCCCCAAAACGGATTGACCGTTTCTTATGCAATTTTGTGTGAATATTCAGAAGGTCTAACAAGGTTTCTCATACCCATAAGTGATTAAGGTTGTCCACCCGAACTTTTATTTTTACAAGCATATGTGCTTTGTCCATTACGTTCGATTTGTGACAGAATTGTACAATTTATACAAGCCCTTTGGAACTCAACAGAAAAAGGAGTGCTTTCAGGAGTCTGCGCGGCAGACGCACCCACATGCGACAAAAATAAAAATACATAAATAAACAAACAAATTTTTGACATTTGATTCACATATGGCCCACATCGAAAATGAATTACTATAAAGCATAAATGAAGTATCACAGAGATACCCGACTTTTACCTCTCTTTCCCCTTAAGTCTTTTGACAACTGTTTTTTATAACGTGTTCATAGACCAAATTGACCAATCAGACGGCGGCATTTACGTTCTTTCGTGAATAACCGTCAAAAATTCATGAATATCTGTCAAAAAAGCACTCAAATTCGTCGATGGACTAGGCGACAATCAGCTGTGAAGTCGGCTATCTCTGTAATACTTAATTTCTGGTTGTAGGTAAAACTCTCAATTTGGAAGAAAAATATGGCAGCTGAACTCCGCAGATCTGTCAAATATGTTGGAAATCGCTGGCGAGATACTGTGGGAGAGAGACTTACTCTTATGCTTCCTGGTTTAGCCATGTTATCAAAGTAATAAGCTTACATAAATCTAAATCTGCGGCATGTGTGCACACTGCAGTTGCATAGTAAGTGCACAATGGTTTCTTCCTCATCCTCGTCTCTGCAGCTTCCGCTGTAATCGTTATAGGCAAGGCCTACTCTGGAGGCGTGAGTTCCGATGGCACTGCCATAAAGTAACGTCCTAAGTTTCGGTCTGCTCAATATAATCCCAGCTGTCCTCAAATCTGAATATTTGACCAAGGGATAACAGGTCGCAGTCTGCGAAGTTTTTGAATATTCCCTTGACATCGAAATCTGTTCGAAACATTTCTTGCAATTGCAAAAACAAAGACTAGAAAAAAACAAAAAATGAACAACAAAATGTAAACTGAAAGCTATCGCTAAATCAACTAAGATCCTTGTAAACGTTTTCATTTCACATTCAATTCAGCTTACGTCGCGTCGCCCACGACTGAGTTAGATATAATTGAATGCATAATGCATCAAAAGAATTTGCATTATTTGCGGAAACACGTCACACACGTGCCGCCAGGAAAAAACCGTCTGGCGTCGTCGTCGTCGTCGTTTTAATCCTCACGAAGAGTGCGTGACTCCGGCATCGTTTTTCCCTTCTGATCAAAACCAAAGCCAAATTATTATTGATTAAAATCCAATGCGAGAAACTTTCATTTAGCATGCATTGGTGTGGTAGAAAACGCATTTCTAAGCGGAAAATTAACACGATTTGCATTCAATTAAGAGTCAAAGCCACGCCACACAGCGGTCTCTACGCAATCTGCCATGGCGGTGTGACAGCATGACGTGCCCCTTTCGGCGTTTTATTGTTATTGCCCGCACAGACGTCAGTCTCGAAAGGAAATCGAAAGTTTTTCACATTCACACACGGAGATTGTGCATGTGACTCTCGCTCGGGTCTTGAGTTCGGTTAATTGTGTGCCTTTTGTTGCCACTTGCTCTGGCCATTTGGTTCGGTGACAATGTCATTCCAATTGACTGCCACTATAACTTTGACATTTAATGCATCTTACGCAACCTCAAAACTGTGACAGAGAAGGGAAACTTAATCTCTTGGGTGATCACCTATTGTCAAATGATCGATCGACAGAGACAACAATTTTGATGCGATTAGCATTCAAATGACGTCGATATGGTTGACTTCAATTTTGACAGCAGAGCAAGTTATGAATCGGTAATTTCACCGAAATGAAATGCGGAACTATTTTAACAAATGAGTTATGAGGGGAATTCGCCTGTTGTTGCCAGTCCGGAAGTGTCAACGTTTTACCGTAAGTGATACGCTGGACACGTACCGTCCTTTATTGATTGCGCGATGTTTTAATTGGGTTCACAGCTTAATATGCAAATGCGACGCGATAGAGATCTGTTAATTCGTTTTGTTAGCATAAGTAGTTGGCGTCGACGGCGGGTGGAAAATACTTGTACATCCGAGTGTTGCATAATATTTTCGAAATATTATTACGGTAGTGGAGCACGTCTTCCGAACTGTGTTACGATTGGGTATTCAAGATAAGTTTTCACTGTCATTTGTGGGACGTGTACATGATGTTTCGCGGGTTGTCTTGTGAATTTGAATGTCTGTAGTTCAGTCGAGCAGAAGGAATACAAGCGATTAGTGTTGCTAACTGAGCAGTTTCAGAGGGAAATTTCCAGCAGGATGCCAAACTAAGATTTTAATAGGTCTTGCGGATATCTCAAAACAAGGCCTACGTGGGATGGCAAAAATATCCAAAGTTGCATCTTGTACTTCTCCCAAAGGATACTTATAACCCAGTTGAGTCTAGTTTCGGCCACTAGGTCAGTCGATTTCGAACAGCTCGGAAGAGGATGCGGAGTGAAAACATCAACTGTACAGTACAGGCTAAATGCCCATGCGGCTTAAGAATGTGACAGGAAGGTTAATACATTCGACGCCCGAGCCAAACCTGCCCACAGTCCTGGATGATTCTAGACATTTTGATAAGTATAAATATCCAATCATAATGGAAATAAGGAGACTAACATCAACACAAAGATGATACACTGTAACTAAAATAACCAAATCGGTCAGTTTCGTTAAGTTTCGTCAACTGTTGTTGACTAACGCAGGCACGATAATAAACAGTCTCTTGGGACGTAGACAGTGTTCGAATCTTGAGTTAGTTTCCCGAAGCAAGCATGGATACATTGAAATTCTACGAGTCTTAAGAAGAAATTAAGTAATACAGAGATAGCCGACATCACAGCTGATTGCCCACTAGTCCATCGACGAATTTGAGTGCCTTTTTGACAGATATTCATGCATTTTTGACGGTTATTCACGAAATAACGTAAATGCCGTCCTCTGTTTGGTCAATTTGATTTATGAACACGTTATAAAAAACAGTTGTCAAAAATCTTAAGGGGAAAGAGAGCCCGACTTCTACGGGCATCTCTGTAAAACTTCATTTCTCGTCTTAAGTTTACTTCAGTCGATTGAGTTTAGGTCTCAAGTCGTGTGGTATCCATCGGCACATAATCTTTTTATTGGAACGAGAGATTTGTTTCCTTGTTGAATAAAAGTTGGGAATAGGAACATTTGAAGATTTTCAAAGGCTAAAGCCTTGTGTCTTTTTTTTTGTAAGCGTACATACGCTTAAATTAAAAGTGCACAAAAACACGATCATCGGCGCTTAACAATGCATCATAAAAACTTGGCACCACCGACGACATTTGTGGCATTCAAGGGTGGTATCGTTTAAGGTGTCGATTGTGTAGCGTTATATCTTTAAATGAAAAAATACTTAATTATTATCAATTCAAGCACATTTTGAAACAATGCAAAGAATCGATTACGAAACATAAATGGAATGTATAGCCCAGACACGCTAGGTATACCAAAAGTTGCATACTTATGGATGCAATATCATTTCAAAATTATTTAATACATCAACCAGCCCTACACATGTTCAAAAATACAGGAAAAAAATGCTTTTAGGCGCATAATGTTGTGAGTATGTACATCAACCTAATTAATAAATGAATAAATTCAGGAATAGATTCAGAAAATAATGGTTGGAAGCATTGTTTTTATCCGCGCTTATTTCGAGATTTGATGAGTAACTTAAGCGGATATAGGATTTGTTGTTAGTGCATTTTGCATGCGAATTGAAACACCTAATGTCAATGTTCCACGCGTGAAAGAACAATAGAACGCACAACACAAGTACTGTCGTACCACCCATATTATTACAATGTCAATGTTCACGGTCGGTTTTTTCGATGGATCTCTGTCTTTATCCCCATCTTTGAACAACTCGTAAAGTTTGTGGTCTCCATTCCACCAAGTATGTCTCCGATTTTTTCTTTGCAGGAATCAAGAATAAACCTCGTTGTCCTGCTAATTATACGGCATTCGGCTTCATTTAACTAACCTGATTGAAAGTGTTGAGCGATATTGAACGAGGAATAAAAATGATCCCTTTCCACAATCGAGTCAACCATCAACAAAAACTCCTCGTGCGTGAGACTCCATAAAACACTCTAAGTGAAAGATTGGGTGGCCAACGATCCGGTGAATCAGAGAGGATCGTCTTTGGATCGCGAAAGGGTGCAGTCGTTGGTTTACCCATAGTAGCACTTCGTATCCAATAACATAGATTGAGCAGTGGTTGCCAAGTATCACTTAAGATCCTAAAATAAAGATCCTACTGGGATGCCACTTATGAAGTTAACGTTTGCTAAGGGTTTAAGAAATATCTTAACGACCTCCAAGGTATTGGTTAATTTTGCTCCATCCTCATTTATCTCATTTTGGGAACCTCTTTAAATGCTGCGAAAGTTTCTACAACGGCACGCTTCGACGTCGATATCATCTCCGAACTCTGATAGTAGAAGAATTGATTACACTGAGCAACACCAAAGAATTCACCCATAGCGTGATTCGTATAAGCTATACAGTAGATAACAAAAAAAAATGTTTGCTTGCACGTCCCAAAGCATTGATAACGGAAATCTTAGTTTAATTACTTCCCGCTGTGTGCAAAAGCCAGAAAAACGTTTATATTAGATACTGATGAATCTACAAAATGGCGCTTATTTGTGTTGATTCTCCTAACTTATAATAATAATAATAATATGGGTGGTGCTACAGCCCGTAGAGGGCCAGGGCCTAGCTTCTCAACAACCACTCGTGTTGTGCGTGCTATTGTTCTCTCACGCGTGGAAGGGACCTACAGTTTAATGCCGACTCCGAACAGCAAAGTTGAGCAGCTTTTCTCAATTCTCTTAACTTATTTTGTTATATTTGTGCTCAATTTAATCCTTCCAGTGAAAAAACCCAATAATATTCCACATTTACCTTTATCATACCACGCTCACTTAACACGTTGACTGCCACCTACGAGATATCTCGTAGATTGCGTTCTTTGCTAGGACGCTTGCTTATCTCGTACTGTGTTTACTTGCCATTTTCGCGCAGCTACGATTGAACTCGTAGCATATCAGTGCTAATATGGATAGCTGGCTTCGGGGAAGAGAACAAAAAATCAATGCTGGCTACATGAACAGAAATTTTATTAATAAATAAACAGAAAATATAATTATAAAAAATTTATTCAAAATCAAGAAGTTAAAGAATATTTTTATTGTTTGTGAAAATTTTTAAAACAAACTTCCACACAAAGGGCTGGCTTCTCTTCACAGGCCGGACAAAAATAACGCGTTTCTCGGCGTTTTTTTTTGCGTGGGTACATATACGACATGGCTTTGTCGGACGTTGTTTTATTTTCGGTAGGCGGCAGACTCTCTAAATAATGAAGCTCTTGCAATCGCATCTTTTTCGAAACTGGTTGAATCTCTTATCCAATCAACGCGACGACGAATTCTTCTCTAAACTTTATCAGTTTTATTTCAGAATAAGTTATTTTTTGAAAAATTTTGTGCGCATTGTGTGTATATTTCTCTATAATATGTAGTGAAACCTTTTTAGGCCATCTAAGTCTTTCTTAGAGATGTGTTGTACCACAGCATTTGATCTGATCGGTCATTTCCAGGCATTCCTTTATTGTAATCTCAAATTATATTCGGTTTCAAAGAAAGTTTTCTATTGCGATTGGACACCTCTACCATTTCAACAACATGCATGTTTGAAATGGTAAGGACATCTCGTTTGTCCTTCCATTTGCACACAGTAACAGGTCCATTTTGCTGTCAAATACCCTCTCCTTTTTTGAGTTTACGATCGAGTTTTTTATTTTTTATCTACTGGCAGAAATGCAATGTTCCACGCCACAGCATCATTCGGATTCGTCAATACAAATATTTTTATCTGGTACATAGTTTTCACGCATAATATTGTTGAAATGAGTTAGAATTGGTCTCACCTTGTATAACCCGTCGGAAGTTGGTATTGTGTTATCAACCAAATGAAAAAAACGAAGTAACAACTGGAATCGATTTCGACTCATATTCGAGCGCCAAACCATTACATTGTGTCAACTGAATGCACTCATTCCGCAGGACAGCCTGAACACACCCCAAAGAGCGCTGTCAAAAATTAAAACTACGCCACTCGAACGGCTAACGGAAAAACGAACGGTCGACAACGCTTCGCCTTCGTTCGTAGAGATACCTCAATTTTCCTTGTTTTTTTTTAAATAAATTAATAAGTTTATGTGTGATTGTTTGTCCTGTTTTCTTTTCTGAAAAAAATCCTGGCAACGAAAATCGTTTATCACAATTGCATAGCTTGCTTGTGCTCCAGTAATGTTCAATTGATGGGAAAAAACAAGTCCCCATTTGTAAAAAAAGTCCAATGAACACTTTCGTCTCTGCAGCATTAACGTCTGTCCACTTTGATACCCTGTTAGATATTTTTATTGCCGTGCGTTTTGCAATCTCTTGCGCAGCATATAAATTAGTTTGTTCGACCAGTAATGCAGGAAACTCTTCCGAAAAAAATAAGTCCACCAGCGTTTGCACTGTAAAATTTCACGTATCCAATTTTAAACCAACATTTTCTTGGAAAATAAATAGTTCAGGATTTTGTTGAATTTCTGTCCACAAATTATCATTCGTATTTGATGTTGTTGCTTGGGAGTCATCATCATTATCATCGGGATCGGGAACAATTTCATCTTCAGGTTCGGAGACGACTTCATCGTCACTATCTCTTGAATTCTCAGAAGGTGCATAATCGCTACTGTCGTTACCATCCTCGTCGAAAATCTCGTCAAACTCTGAATCACTTCGACTAGCGTAGTACTCAAGCTCATTTTCAGTCGGTGGTCTTTTCTTTAAAACAAACTTTTAATTATAAGAATAATTATACAACAACACACTCAAGAAAGACGTAAATGTGAAGCACTCCTACTACTGACGAATATGGACGCATATATCTGATTCAGCTTCAGCGAAGCGACAGGTCTAAACGTGTCTGTGTACATAAGCCAACTACGATATAATTCGTAAGACCTTTTTTTCTTTTTGAAAAAAATGCATTTTCTATGCTTTTTGATGATTACTATGTAATATAATTAAAGTTTTTAATAATATAAAATGATTAAATGAAATTGGCTTTTTAGACCGGAATTCTGAAAATTGCCGTGGCAGCCAACGTGTTCATAGACTGACTTTGGTGTATTAGCAACACTACGGTAGAGCATGAGAGCGTGGGAGGTGATCTTCTATATGTCATAATCACGATTGCCACATTGGTCATTTGTGACCAAATTTGGTCATTATTTTTTCTCTTGCTCACAGTGTCATTTTTTTCAATTTGGTAATTGAAGACTCAAATTTGTATGTAACCAAAATTGTTTTTCTTTTTGCTTAATTTAAATGGTACATTAATGAGTTTAATTGAACGCACTGATTACACATGCAAAACACAGAATTTCCTTCATATGACAATTCATTGACAGATGACTCAAGTAAAACTCAGCCAAAACGTAGTGTGATCTGTGTAATATGAACAATGGGCCGTATTCATAAAGAGAGGAATATGCTTATATTTGCAAAATATGGAGGTAGTCCTTCAGCTAGTGTCATATATGGACGTATCTTAACTACATTACCCTCTTGAATTTACCTACCTAATCTACTGTGAATTAACCTATCTGAATTATTGTGAATCAATATGAAACTGTCAAAATAAAATATTGATTGGCCTTGTACGGATCAGGCATTGAAGCTGACGTGGTTTTCTTTCCCCTCAAAATATATATCCTAACAAATATTCATCAGCTTGTTTTTATAATCATTTCGTAGTAATCGATTGTGTTATCTGATTTTCAACAAGATGCCAGATATTGTGCATGTAAGTGATGCTAAATTTGACATACCCCGCATATCTACACTTGTTCGTGATTTTAAGGATTTATACCGTTTTGAAGAGAGAAATTTACAGTGGCTCGGAGACATATTTGTAGATAGAATGAAGGTATGGTTGCGATATCTCAGTGATCCTGGAAATCAGAAATGTTCCAACAGTTAATTAATGAAAACAAAAGAGTTCTCTATAATCGGTCTGTATAATCGGTTGTACCCGTAGGAATACTGAAACCAAAGCTCTATAGAGATGAGTACATAAATCTTCTCTGAATCAAAAATACATAAATGGAATATGGAAAAAATTCACAAGTGTGTCTAAAATTGCATACAAACACCTCTCTCTAAGTCAAACTCCCTCTAAGTCGAATAAATCATTGTATCCCGTGAACATTCGTTCACTGCACTCGTAAGTATAAGACAATTGTTATGAATACGAAAAGAAAAAAATGCACATGCTTCAACCTTTGGTTGAAAGAATTACATTGTTCAATGAAGACCAAAATATTGGATATATAATAAGAACTCGTCATTATCAGTTTAAACCATTTTATTTAATTTTATTATTATATCAAATCACACTACCTTAACATATCTTAATTATTGTACTAAAGTAATCAAGTGTACTAATAGCATAAAACCATCTATCAAATGAAAATATGTAAAATACTCACTCTTTCGCAAACCGTAAATTAATTAAGAATATATTTATAACGTATAGTTAAACTCTTGGTTTCTTTCTTTATACTCGACATTTCGCTACACCATAAAAAGTAAAGATCTCTTTGAATATATAACTAAATAAATAGTATTTCATACATTATATGTCTATTTTATAGTTGGGAACAAATCCTTAGTTTTTAAGAATGCAGCAAAATATTTTGAAATAATTGTGATAAATTCGTTGTTTTTTGTTAACAAATATTTTGGTCATTTTTCGCAACAGTTGGTCATTTTGATTACCAACTTTGGACACAATATTTTTTTCAAGCGGCAACCGTGGTCGTAATACTCATGACATGCATATTAGCTCTTATCTTTGTTTTCTTGTGTGCATGTCTCACAGTGGTAGCCGTGGCGTAGTGGGTAAGTGCGTCGACTCCTACGCAGAGGGTGCCAGGTTCAATACCCGAATTTACCACCTTTCATAATTCACGACTCAACTTCTTTCGAGTCACTGACAATGCTCGAGGAGTATTCCTGTCTAGAAAAAGCTTCTCAACTTCGCCGTTCGGAGTCGGCATTAAACTGTAGGTCCCTTCCAATCGTGAAAGAACAATAGCACGTACAACACGAGTGGTTGCTGAGAAGCTAGGCACAGGTTCACCTCGGACTGTCGCGCCACCCATATTATTATATTATTATGTCTCACAGAGTTGTGATCTGACCTCCGACAAGTTCAGACGACACTACACTGCCGATATTTTAAAATGAGATCTAGAGAGGATCAGTTATGACGAACACAAATCGCATGTAGGTATGTGCAGATTTAAAGGGAATGACTCCAATTTTTGGGCTGCAAACTGGCTATGCGAAATATTCTATTTCCTCTGCGCGATCAGAACACTTCGTGAGCCAAAAGTGGCCGCCTGTGGTCAGATATAAAAACTAACCATTAGTACCATCTGAGAGGAAGTAAAATGACTGCCGGAACGCTTCAAGCTTGGTTCCATAAAGGAATTTTTAGAAGCAGTGCGCTCTCCCCAAAGACGGACCGGGACTTCTGTTTCAACAAAATTTACTTGGCTAAGTTAGGCAAACATTGAGGAACATATTTTCGTCGATCCTGGCAAAAGGAAATTCAGTCCAAGATCCTCCCATTGTATCCAAACCATTGGCTTTTGAAGACGTCACGAAAAAATTCGTCGGTAATCATGAATAACCAGATGCCCAAGAAACAATTAATCGGATGCTGGATGCGTACATATCACAAACTAGGAGGCAATGTCGTTTGCAATTCGTTTCTTACACTTCATTTCAATTTTGTTTTATTGGATAACATGGGGTGATGAACACGAGAAAAGATTCCACCACGAATTTGCAAGGTATGAGAAGCGTTAAGTGGGAAAATGCGAGCCAAACATGCTTGTAGACTACTTTTGAAGCCTCCACAGGGACTGCCAGACGACTGACTGTAATAGGAAAGCAAATCGTCAAACAAAATGTAAATGCAACTTTTTTCAAATAAATTTAAATAAAGTAAATAAATGTGTTTCCCTACTAAACCTGACGCGATACAACAATTTTGTTTTAGTATTTTAAACATTTTTATGGTTTAGAGTCATAATTATATACTGTTCTATTTTGTTGTAGATTTTCAATGGGCGATCATCTCTTTAGTCCCTCACCCCGTCGTAGAAAAGGTTTCAAATTATACGAGAGTCCTTCAAGGGACTACACGCGTACACCACAAGCTTCAAGAAATCAAAAAAAAAATGACACTTTTTCTGCAACACGGTACCTTTCAAATTAATTAGCTTTCATAGCAACACTTGTTCAAACTATTTTATAAAAGATTTCAAAGAGATTCGACAATCTGATCACAAAGTCGAGAATAAATTGCGACTGCATTGAACATCATAAAAAAGAGACCAACAACCCCAAGGACAGACAACTTTTTCGCAAAAAATCACAGCAAATCCCCGCAAAAAGTCCTTCAAACCGAAAATGACGAATGAACTCAATGATTGATTAATTGTATGAAATGTGTATTTACAAAACCAAAAGCTGACGAGATGTTTGAAATCCAATCCACGCCAAGTCACACCCAGCTGAGTTTGGGCGACCTTAAGCCTCTACGCTCTACTCAAGTGTGACCACCCGACGACAGCGATTGAGAGAATCCCAATCCGAGTTCCATTGTCAAGTGTGATTTGCAAGATCTGTTGTGATTCGAAAAGAAGGCAAGATTAAGTATCACTTAAGCAGTACGGCTATCAATTCGAAACCCGCAGGCCAGGCGGGGCATCAGCTGGTCTTGCCAACAAACGCGCCCAGCCAGTCGGACAGCAACAGCAAAAGTGGAGTGGACCGCATCAGTTGATTTTTTCGATTCAGTTCGCAGTCGTATCTTGAAGTAACACACTTTTTAAGGCTCGCTCTCACTCGTCGCGAGTCGCATGGCAAACTTTTCAAATCGGGTTTTACCGCAGTGGCGATGGTTTTTTTTTTTTTTTTTTGGATCGGTTGGCGGAACCGGTTTCATTGGCGGCGTCTCTCAGAAGCTATCGGCTTGAAGACCTCGAATCTGAAGTACTGACGGTGGTGTTGCTGTCCCCTACTGATGTGGATGCTGCTGGTGGGCTGGTGGTGGTGGTGTAAAGTTTATCGCCCTCCATGTGTGTGCTGGGTGAGGCCCAACTCATCCCCTCTGGCTGGGGGGGGGGGGGGGGTATTAGTTATGGAAATGCCCAGCGCTAAACCGCAGTCATATTTATCAAATGCGATGATTCAATTGCTGTCGCCAATGTCTCACACTGGCACTGGAGCGCTGCTTGCCAGCTGATAGACGATGGCGTGACGCCAGCTGATGGAGAGTTGGGGAAGGGGTGCAACTAGAGTTACCAGTTGAGCTGGATTAGATATTTTCAATGCTAAGTGCTTGTATTAGGCGAGATTTCGAATTCAAGATGTCACTTATCGATGAATTACGGCGCCAAAAACCAAATGATTGAGTTGTTTCGACAGATCAGCGGTTAAGGGAGGGTGCATGGCTGTTAAAATATGTACTTAATGTGAGCTGGAGGGGTGATTCAAGTATTGCATCATGAGATGAACTAGGCGTCTATGGGTTCGAGCTCAAAATTGGCCAGGCGTGAGGAGCGCAGGGACATCATGGCTCCAGCCCGAAGAATCTTCGACTCTGAGACTGAGACTACAGAATAAGAGATGGTAAGCTGTAGCGAGTGATTTCTTTGACAACATCGTGGAGAAGGTTGTGCAAGACTCACACGCCAAGACTAGAGGCAAGATCGCCCAGAAGTCCGAACAATTGCTGGCATAAGCGGACGACATTGTCGTGATTGGCAGGACAGAACGAGCTGCTAATGAGCCGTTTGCTGGCATTTGCCGTACGGAATCGGCTAAAATGGGTCCTGAGATAAACGAGGGAAAAAACGAAGTATATGCTGCCCTCAAGAAAGAACATACAACATTTATGTCTTGGACAGAGCGTCACAATGGACAGCTATAACTTTCCGAAACTTCATCTTTCTCGGCTCCGCAGTACTTGGTAAGAACGACATCAGCACCGTGATAAAACGCAGAGCAACTCTTGCCAACCTCTGTTTCTACGGCCTCAAGAGGTTATTGAGTAAGAGAGCCCTCCCGCTGACCTAAGCTGAATTTAGATATAGGACCTTGATCAGCCCAGTCCTGCTGTACTGCCCGGAGGCATGGACAATCTCTAAAGCGGATGAGGAAGTCCTTGGGTTCTTCGAGAAAAATGTTCTGAGTGAGATATTTATTAATGTTTGCGTTGACGGTTTTTGGAAGAGAAGATTCAACCACGAACTGTACGGCGACAAGACTCATGTCCAGGCCTTTAAGGATCCAACGCGGAATGTGGTTAGGTCATGTAGACCGTATAGACAACTCAGCTCCGGCCCGAAGTGTCTTCAACTCCGAACCAGTGGGACAACACGATATACAACGCCCACGTAACCGTTGGCGCACCCAGGTGGACAAGGTCTTCAACCAACTTGGCGTGCGCAACTGTAGACAACTGGATGAATCCAAGTAATCGATGGCACACCCAGTTGGGCCCACTTAACCGACGGCACTCCCAGGTGGAGAAGGACCTCAACTAACTTGGCGTGCACAACTGTAGACAACTGGATGAAGATCGTGCCAGTTGGAGAGGCCTTTTAATTGAGACCCACCTCGGACTGTAACACCAAATAAAGAAGATGAAGCAGGTGGATATCCATTTGGTGAGAGAGAGTAGGTTTCCAATTTCCCAGAAAGTTCCTACGTTTGTTTGTTGATCAGCCGTGTCATCGAGAGAGTTGATCATTAAGGGATGCTTTTGAATACAATGCCATTTTCCGGGGACTTCATTGCAATATGGCTTCACTGAGAGACGCTACAAATAGTTAGGACATTGCAAGATATAGTAATGGCGAGGTCTTTGGAGTAGACACATGCACCCACTCCGTCTTGAAAAATTCGCTAGATTTCCACTCATCATCTTCTGACCCGCATGATGTCCTAAAGGGGTCCCAGGGGTAAACCACGCATGAGAGATCTCCATGCTACTCGATCCTCCGACGTCAAATTTAATTCATCAGGGGTTATGCCCAATGCGGAAAAAGAAATGGAGTAGATTTTTCTAGAAGAAATATTGGTGGTGCAGGTTATTGGTATCATTACAAAAAGTTGAATAACCGATACAGTGTTCGGTAGGCACTCGCTTCAGAGACACAAGCCCCGACTGTAGCACAGATTTATTTTGGTCTCTCCACTAATCTGAGACTTCGGACATTAGTGTCGCTCTGCCGTCGCTGATGGCGACCATGATTGAAGTTACGGTATCAATTCCGTTAGGTGTGAACGAAATGCACTTAGCTGCGGAATCAATTAATGTGACATCACCCTTAAGAGTGATGGACACTAAGTGTGAACAAAATATTGAGTTGGCTCCGATATTCAAATACAATACGTACATAAAGTAAACACATTGATTCCCATTTGCTAATGGATCTCAAGAGTATCTAACAAACACAAATTTTGTATACTTAATCTTAAGCGATCAGCATGATCAACCCTTGATTGTGTCCACTATACACTCTGTCTGAAAGAAGAACTCATAGAGAGAAGTCTCTTAATAAAGATAGTTTTGAAATCTCTTTAATAAAGATAATCTTTTTGACTCAAAAGATAATATTCACATTATTGGATATTACGTAACTTTGAACTTAAGCTCCACTGACAAACGCGTGTATTATAGCGACGCTTGAGTGTAAACCACGTGGACTCCCAGTTCTCTTCAGAAGCTTGTGGATTCCAAACCAGTTTTGCCGCTTCTCCCGACAAATATGTAAGCCTTCAGCTAAAACATTTTTTCCAACTCGCACACAGGTTCTTTTTGTACGAGCTGATCAAAAGGAAGGTAAGGTACAAGGACTGCTAGTGAGAATTCACCAACACATTGTGATACCCACAGTCAGACTACTACCATTGATTGACCACTCCAGTGATAATATATAATATGGGGGGCGCTACCGTCCGGGGCCGACCTAGACCTAGCTTCTCATCAACCACTCGTGTTGTGCGTGCTATTGTTCTTTCACTAGTGGAAGGGACCTACAGTTTAATGACGACTCCAAGCCTCAAAGTTGAGGAAGCTTTTTCTAGACAGGAATACTCTTTGAGCATTGTCACTGACTCGAAAAAGGTGGAGCCGTGAATTATCAAATGTGGTAAATTCGGGTATCGAACCTGGGACCCTCTCCGTAGGAGTCGACGCACTTATTCACTAAGCCACGGCGATCCACCCACTCCAGTGATAGTGGCGTTAATTTGATCCCAAAGACAAATGATGACTGGACCAAATGTGAAAACCAGATAAAAGCGTACTAACTTTGCTTTCACTGCAACCCGGGACTCCGACCCAACAGGCACTTAACCAACTGCACCATCCGGTCGGTACAAACCATGAAATTCCTTCCACTGAAGGTAGTTCCCGTCGAAAATCGGAAGCGTTATTTTTAGAAGCTTTGGATGTAGTTGATGCCTGTTGGGATCGGTAAATTAGCCTCCAGCCTTACTATCTTGCCAGAAGGGACTACCATCGTTCCTCCAGTTCAAAAACCTTGTCACTGGAGTAGGCTGAAGCCACTTCTTCTTCAGCCCTGATTATAGTTAGTAAGTTTCTGCCTATAGTAGGCACTCGACCGGCCATTCAGGTGACTTTACACATTTGTCAAGGGAACTGAAAGGTGCATTCTGCTGCCTTACCAAACTTTGTGCACAAATGCTAGTTTCTGACGGCTTATCAGTTGCTGCGCTCTCTAGGTCGGCTTGCAATTGAAGGGCTTATAGTCGATGTAGACACCTACCACATGTTTGTGGAAATTATTTTCGAAGTATGCACTGTCTGGCTTCCGGTAGATTTGGCGCTGTATATCGAGACTTTCAAACAGACTATATTCGAATTTCAAACATGATTTCTTCCGTCTGCTTTGTTAATCCTTTTTGAAGTTTCTGTGTAGATTGGTGATCTTCTCCGCTGCTTTAGGTTGCTCTTTGATTAGAGACTGCATGTCTTTAATCTATCACAACCGATAGGAAATCAAGATGGCTGTGGTGACAGTTACGTCCTCAGGAGCTTGATTTCCCCCTTACGGCTGGTGAGGGGAAGCAAGTTCACGTCGGGGTCGCCAAAAAAGTGAGCAAATATGTTCTAATTGTTTTAAGCACAAGACAAATGGTTCAGTGATAAGTCAATTGACAAGTGAGTTTGTTCAAAAATGTAAGCAGTTTATATAAAAACAGCAGATCAAGATGTGGGAACATGAATTGCTTATTTTCCTCGCTCAAATTCTCCGCTTTCGGCTGGAGGCGGAATGCATTCTGCCAAAAATGATGAGTACGCAAATGTGGGAAATGAACGATAAGCTCTGGAAGTGGAAATGTGTATGGACAGTTGGGATATTGGTCTCTTTCTTATCTTTCTTATTCCAAGCAGCCGTCATGAAGCAAGACCAACTCAGAAATGCCAGAAATGCCCCGAGCAGGGCAGTGAAGAAAAGACTTACAGGTTGACAATGTGAAGGTTCCACTACTGACCACGATCACCTTTCAGCCACCAGCCCTAACCTAGCCTGACAGAATCTTTTTTGGAAGCTAAGTTCCACCAGATCACTTAATTTTCTCCCCCAAACAACTTTCCTGCTTCCACACACACGCACAGACCATCGAATAAGATGACAGAAGCGAAACATCTCTCTTCACTGTGCTGGCTCAATGCTTTGTCAAATTGCAAAGCGTAATCTCATAAGAGTTTCTAATTTCCCGTGAATCTAATTCAATTTGCAGCTTAAGGCATTAGAGTTCAAAAAATCGAAGACGCTGCCTCCATCTGTGGACACTAAACAGCGTACAACACATCGATGACAACGGCAATGGCAACAGCAACGGCAACGACACAACACGACGACGTGTGGAACGAGAACCGTGCGTGAAGTGCACTCACTTTGGGTTGGACTGCGCTTTGTTTGGCTACCGCCTGCCATGCCGCCGCCACGGCTCTTGGCACGTCCTCTCCTCGGGCATGTCATCCGCGGGAACGAGTTTTTCAAATTGTATTCCTTTTGATGTATTAGGTACAACATCCTCTCTATACAAATCTGCGATGAGATTGTTTTCTTCTCCTTTCTTTTTCTCTCATTTTTTGTTTGGTTTTTGTCTTTGTCCTCCTCGTCTCGCTATGGTCGTGGCTTATTTATTTATCCTCCCTTGCCGTCCACTCTTCGAGTTTATGTATTTCTTGTCGTTTTTTTTTACTTGTTTTGACGGTTTTTTTTTTTTGTTTCATAACTGGTCCAGAGTTCTTGGAATCGTGGTCTTTTGACCGACAAACGACGATAGTCGCTGAAGTCACAGCAGCTGGAGGTGGAGATGAGCCCAGTACACCGCCGGCTGGGGAAGATGTCTTCGGAGATTGGACAAAGAGAGGCGAGTTCGGGCGACGAGTGTGGTTGGTACCTCAGGGCTATGTGACCATAGCATCTCCGATCGAAGACGTGGTAATCTTCGAACCGGCCTCGATGTTATGTGTGCTCTTCGGCTGGGAGGGAGGCGGTTTTTGTTGCCTTTTGTGAATCGATTCTGGCCGGCGGAGGTGATTAACAGAAAATTATTTAATTAAGATGCATCAAAAGTGCCAGAGACGCACCAAGAGCAGGCGGGCGACAGCGGCGCATAGCCAGTTGGATTGGTCGTAATTTAAGGCAGACATCTGCATAAATTTCCCTCAGAGTATGCACTTTTGCAAAGCTAAGGATGCACGATGCATGATTCTGTGGGAACCGAAGTGTGTAGACGGCCACGTCGCGGCGTGGTGGCGTTCTGCAAATAAAATGTCGGATCGATTGTGTGCTGAGTGAGGTTGTTTTAAGTGTCTTTTCGAAAATTCAGGACATTGGATGTCTACTTTGTAGTTTTATGGAGCTTTTTTGATGAGATGAGAGGTGAAAAGGAATAGGGCACATTTTCTGGCTTCCACAGTAAGAGCATATATGTATTTTGTAAAGACGGAAGTTCGGTGGTGGAAGCATTCAAAATGACAGTCTTAGATTTGGCTGAATTTATTAGTGATTGATGAGACAGGAGAAAAATTAAGACCTTTGACATCTCAAGCTCAAGCAAAGTTAAGATTTTTTCTTTCCAAGTGGGTTATTACCTATTACGTATTTGTATCCTATTCTAAGTGTGGGTCGCCGTGGCGTAGTGGTTAAGTGCGTCGACTCCTACGCAGTGGGTTCCAGGTTCGATACTCGAATTTACCACCTATCATAATTCACGACTCCATCTCTTTCGAGTCATTGACAATGCCCAAAGAGTATTCCTGTCTATAAAAAGCTTCTCAAATTCGCCGTTCGGAGTCGGCATTAAACTGTAGATTCCTTCCACGCGTCAAAGAACAAAAGCACGCACACCATGAGTGGTTGCTGAGAAGCGAGGCCCAGGTCCACCTCGGACTGTCGCGCCACCCACACTATTATAATTATCCTATTCTAAATTGAGCTAGTTTGAAGGCTATACTAAACCGTGGTCAGATAACAACTTACTTAGCGTCACCGCACGTTGACGCCACTGTCACCGAGTAGAACATTCTCGTAGACGGCTAATGTCGCCGAATCGGACTCTTAATTTCGTTTTGACCGCGTGTGATAGCCGGCGTGTCCGCGGATCTTCTCTTCCTACACAGCCACACACACGCCGTGTGACGCCAGGGGCAAAATCGAATTAGACTACGACTGCTGCCCCATCCACCGTACTCTTCATTGGCCCCGTGCGATTTTTTTTAATTTCCAAACTTGAAAAAGTCACTCGCCGGCCAGTAAGGCGATAAGGAGGTCTTCTTTGCAGCGTATTTTTCAGACAAGTTAAAGAAGTTGAATCAAGTGTATACATTAAGCCCCGGTTAGTTGCGTTTGCTAAAAATCATGCTTTTAGACGCATTTAACCGAGGAACGCAATTACAAGAACCCCGCTTAATTGCTTTGCAGACGCAGTAAAGGAAACCACGCTTTATTTACCAGTTAACCGCAATAAAGCCGATTTTAAAAATTCAAGAAACTGCTTTCTCCAAAACCTTGTCTGAAGAAACTTTAGCTCCAGACAACCTTATTTGGTTAAGCTGAACTGTAATAGCTCCGTCCACTTGGGGAAAAGCTTCACTCCTGAATCGGATGGTTGTCAGATTACAAGTCTTCGACTTCGAATGGTATCTTGATTCTGTATAATCCGATTCAGAGTCGACCTGCAGCATCCATATTGGGCACACAATCCACTTTTGTTGTTTTCTGTAGCTTCAGCCATTATTCGCACGTTTGCTTTAAAGAAAGTCAGGTTTTTTTGTTTGTTCATGGTTGCATGTAAAATATCGGAATGGACATCACGAAATGGATTCAAGCATAATTATTAATCTAATAAATGCAATGTATGACATATGCACATTCCTAATTATTCATCCAAACATGTTATTATTCAGGTCAATCCGCAGCAATCGCAAAACTTTTTGATTCAAATTTAACAATTGACTTAGCAACTCTTCTGGATTTTTTTAAGTCGTAACCACAAGTCAATTTGACAATTTTCTGCTTGATTTTATTTAAGCTGAAAACACAAAAAATTTATTTTTTATTGCGTGTGTTCAATTATCCAGGAGATTTTATATGCAGTTTTATGAAAAACTTAATTTTATTCAATGCAATTAACCGGGTAAAGCAGTTAAGAGTTAGTTATGTACTTCTCTTATAGAATTTTTTATTTGCTTAGTTTTTATTATTATTATTATTATAATGCCCCGCCTCTTACCCCTTCAATACCGCGCGCGGGGAGACTCATCTGCTATTTTTTTTTCGCATATCACGACTCTATTTTACTTATGAGTTTTAAATTTTAATATTATTATTAGATGTTTTTTGTTATTCGTCTTATTTTAACGCAATAGGAGTTAAAGAGTACGCGACTCTTTATTTGGAGTTAACCATTTTAAGTATTATACTTATTGTTATTAGTTATTTTATTATTAAGTTATTTTTAGATTTTAGTTACTCATTTTTAAAAATTGTATAGCTAATTTTATAGCTTTTTGACTTCTTTTATATTTGTAATTGTTTTCATATTGTTTGGTAGGCTGTTAAGAAACTTCAATCCGTTGAGCATCACGGTGTTCTGTGCGTTTGTTGAAGATTTGAATTTTATTCTGAAATCATTTCCTCGTCTAAGATTATATGGTTGACTATCTTTAAAGTAATTTAAATTGTTTGAAAGATACGATGGTAGCATTTTATTTTTTATTTTAAATACAAACATTAGAACACTTAAGTTTAGTTGTTGTCTAATATTCAACCACGAGAGTTAGATGCTAACATATTTTTTTTTTGTATATTTTCTTTTGTATATTAAGCATGAGTTTGTTCATTATTAGCCATTCATTAATTTATTCCAAATCGCTGTTAATTGCACGTAGACGTTCCTCCTTACTATCACCACTAACAAATAGAAGTGCATCATCCGCAAACATACAAAGTTTGCTATATTTCACTGCAGAATGTATATCGTTGATATACAGTAGGAATAGAAAAACACCCAACACCCTATTCTGACTTCTATGGCTTCTGATCATTTACAGATGCACGTTGAGAGCGATTTGTTAAATAAGATTTAAACCAACTTAACTCTTTGTCTCTTATACCATATTTTTCCAATTTCTTTACGAGGATGTCTCTTTATACCGTTCCAAAAGCTCTCTTTAAGTCCAGTAATGCCGCCACGGACATTTTTCGATTAGTTGAACGGGGAACGCAATTAAGCGAATAAAACAGCGATTTATTCTTTCTTCTTTTTACACTTTAACAATTTGCATTAAACTGCCTCGATCTCCACCAACTGTCCTCCTTTTATACACAAGGAGAAATGGGTCACGTGACATTACACAAATAGAACAAACAAAGGATCACGTGACATTAGACTTAGTGACGCCACGAGACAAAGTCGAGATCGGGTGGTTAGTTGGACGTGAGTGACACGTGGACGATAGGAGAGAGGATCACGTGGCATATGAAATGTAATCAAATAAGACAAACAAACATCAGGTGACTGAAGGACAGATCTACGGGTAGGGTTGCCATCATGTGGGTAACTCGAGATTTTGGAGGATTACTGTAGCTCTAAAGTGAGACTATGTTAAGGAATAAATCGCAACTTTTTCAAAAGATTCGTTCTTCTAAGGCTAACTACTTAACCGACCGGCCTATATTATATTTTGTCCGCAACTTTAAGATCCATTAGGCCCCCTTTTTATACTATAACTCTCTTACGGTAGGGTGGTAGGAGGGGGGTCAATTGTGATACCCACTGATTGACCACTACAGTTTTAGTGCATTTAATTTTATCCCAACTGCAAATGGTGACTGGATCAGGTTTGAAAACCAGATAAAAACGCTTTAAGTTTGCTTTCACTGGGATTCGAACCGGAGACTACACAAGCCAAGGGCAGGCACTTAACCAACTTCGCCATCCAGTCGTTGCGGTAACTGGGATACATCTCTTTGTGCAAGCAGGCACGTAACGATTTAATATCTGCATTGTCATTTTTTGTTCAGGTCACAGTCTATACAGTGAACACAGACTGCATTTTAAGGATGTGTCCAAGCACGCTAATGCAAATTTGGCCTTAGTTGCGATTTTGTACTCACAGGTATACCTATGATTACGATTTTCTAGTCACAGTGATTTTTGACTGTAATTTTAACTTGTGAATTCAATTTGTTTATATTTTTGTGTAACGCTCCTATATACAAAAACTCAAACCAAAAAAAAAAAGATCGCTCTCTTGATTCAATCATTCTGAATTGTACGAATATAAATAGTTATAGTGTACGGTATATGAAATCTCAATGCATCCACTACCAATCATTGTTCGTTGTTTACTGCCCTATAGCGTTCTGATTTACAGACCTACCTCAAGCCCATGTATGAAGTTCAAATTATTTTCGCATACAGAGATGACCGGGGTTGTCCCCAGAACGTTGGTAGTACAATAATATATAATATAATATGGGTGGCATGACATTCTGAGGTGGACCTGGGCCTAGCTTCTCAGCAACCACTTGAGTTGTGCGTGCTTTTGTTCTTTCACGCGTGGAAGGGACCTACAGTTTAATGCCGACTCCAAACGGCGAAGATGAGAAGCTTTTTCTAGACAGGAATACTCTTTGAGCATTGTCAGTGACTCGAAAGAGGTGGAACCGTGATTTTTCGAACCTGGCACCCTCTGCGTAGGAGACGACGCACTTACCTACTACGCCACGGCGACCCCCATAATTGGTAGTACAATATCACCTTAAAAAAATAGGCAGGGCAACCCTCGACATAGCATACGCAAGTTTTGTTCACACACTATTTGAGTCGCATCACCCTCAGTTCATGACGTTAAAACTGAAATCGTTAGTGTGAATCGAAATGCGAATGGGGTTGTGCAAAGTAGTAGCTAAGTCGTGGGTATGATTACAAATAATGATTGAGATTGTGAAAAAATATCAGTTGTGAACCTAATCACAGTTTGGAACATATCCACTTTTTGGAACGTATTTATGGCTTAAATCACTCTCAAACACAATGTGATTGCGATTTTCCAGTCACTGTGCAAATTAGTGATTTTTTGGTCAACTCTACTTTATTGTTCTCTCGAATCTTGTGTTCAAGCTAGGTAGCTAAGTAGCAGACTAATTCGATAATTAACTGACTGACTTATTATTATTATTGTTGAGTGTACATTGCCCCGCGACCTTTAAATATATTGTGCCCCCTTTTTATACCCTAAGTGCTCCCTTAGTCTGCAGTGCCCTGTTAAAAAGCCTATTATGACACGGAGGTGGGAACTTGCTCATCTTGATACATTCCTCAAACCTCTTTCGGGTATACTGAGCCAAGGTTTTATTGACCTGCTTCATGCCAAGCACATTCTTCTAAGATTGTGTCCGGTTCCTTCTTTCTAGTTCCCTGAGGACATGGTCTCCTAGAGCCATGAATGCTTCAGGGATTGTGGAGGGTTCCAACGCTCCCTTCTGATATGTATTCACACTTGCCCACCACACTGTTACTGAGAGCAGTATAAGAGAACGTAAATTAAGCTTAGCAAATAGGTTATTGTATAAGAATTAAGAAATAAAGAGTTAGTCTTAAGCCGAACAGTGAACGTGCCGTTTCTTTTCATCCTCTCGTGTGGTCACACACACATCACCTTCAAGCTTGGGAGTCGGGCATTTCCTTGCCTTCTATCCTTTTATGACCTCGTATCCAGCAGAGTTTTACTCTGTTACTCCTGCTCAATTCTTTAATCTTCCGTAGGCCTTCCCACACAAGCTAGGATTTGATTATGTAGGAGCCTAGTGCCAAGACAGCGGCGCGACTGCCCGGCATTATTGTTATGTGGCAGTTGGTTAATTGGGTCCGACAACTTGAACGCATCTGACTATGGCATAAATTTCTGCTTGAATGATGCTTGTGCGTTGTGCTACCCCAATTCCTTCATCAACGTTTGATCAGTTTGTATGCCATTTTACCTCATTGCTTCTCTATTTGTGGACGATCGATTCATTGCTCTAGTCCTTTTTGGAGCTGAGCTTAATGGTAAACTGTTTCCGGATATTGAATTTCTTAATCAGATCATACTTCAGAATGGCCAAGTGTGGCAGAGCTTCGAATTGTCTCGTTGTAATGCACTTGCCTTTTCCTATCCCTTCATTTGCCATTCTCATAATCGTTTTATTTGCACATTTTGCGACCACAAGATGAAAGGGAGTCAATTCCAAAAGCAGCAGTTGGACAAGTTCTAATGGCGCTTGTAATACAGAGGTATCGAAAGAAGCCGCCCGAACGGTCACTTAATTCCCACCGCTCACCATATGCAGGTCTATACCTAATTTGACAGCTGGAGGAAACTAAGTTCGGACTCTGCTTGGTGACGTCTATAGACTCTGTTCCAGGACTTAGCATCATTGGCAGATTATCACTAGACCACTAACGATGAGGAGGCGACAATTCCCCAATTTGTGTACGCTTTCAGTGTCCTCACGCTCAAAAGACACATTCATCAGCACCCTCCTTCTAAAATCTAACAGAGTGGATCAACATTAAGACCAATCAGATTAACCTCCTCACTGGCCTTTACAACTGGTTCAAGGCCTGAGTATACGTTATACCAGAACGTGCATTTTGCCGAGTTTTCCTTCAACAAGAGTTCACCCATGCATTGCAAGCGTTCACACCGAAAAATAAATAGCAGCCGACAACCATATTCTTATGCATCAATCAAGCTTAGGAATCATTATTCCACCCTGTGGGACTCCTTAAACTCTCTCTCGTGACACGCAAACGTAAGCCCCTAAGACGGTCTGCCATTAACCCTAATTGATAATCCTGTTTGAATTCAGTTCATTAGTTGCGTAGGCAGGAACCTTTAATAGGTTCAACTGCAGGCCCATGCCTTTGGCCAGATTTAATTACTTAAGTCTACTTTCGAAGCACGCCACCTGTGCATACTGTAAGCATGTGACCCACTTTTTCCAGTTACATTGTATCACACCCGACCCAAGTGTTGACGATAATCCAACACTTTCCTCTTCCTTCACACAATCCCAACACCCAGAGATGAGCAGTCAGAACGTTCCATTTCGGTGCAAAAGATTTACAGACAAAACAAACATCGCCTCATCCGGCAGCCCTAAGGCGAAACCTTTCATCGCTTCAATGTCAATCCTTCGGCACCTCGTGGTGCAGTTGTCGCGCGACTCACAACCTCGCCGTCAACTCATTCACATGGAAATGTTAATTCAATTTTCCACTCAGTTTTCAAACTAAACGACCAATAATGCAAACAACAAAAGCACGAAAGCCAGTAAACGAGTGCGGGAATGCAAAAAACGAAAACAAAAAACAACAATTCCCAAGCACTGCTGCCTTAAATCGGATTAGAAGGGATTATGTTTCCGCCCTCACCCGCCGCTTAAGCTCCCCCTCGTTTAGCAGAACTTCCGATACCGTGTGTCCTCCACAGTTTGTTAGTTTGCCTGTTTGTTGTATTCCGCCACTGCTTGCTATATGCGCTCAGGAATCTCAAGGGTCTCGCTGTTGGCCGCCTCCGTCGCCACTCAACGGGAAAAAATAATATGAAACTGTTTGCTTGTCTCTTTTGTGATGGGCTTAGCCGTGACAATGGCGTATCCCGGGACGGGATTGAAAACGTCGGAGTATGCGAGTATTAGCGGATTCCTTTGAATCAGCATCTTCTTAACTATGCGACTTTGGCTACAAATTAGTGGTACTCGCAGTTTTTAACAAAAGCTTCCCCAACTTGGCTTTAAGTTTTGTAATTAAATTTTAGAAGCGTTGCGTGAAGAACGACGATGAAACATGTATTGCGGTATCCCCCGGAAATACGAAACTTAGTAAGAGAGAGACGTAAAGCTCGTAAGAATGGACAGCAGACCCGTGCACTGCAGCATAAAACACGGATCAACCAACTGTCTAACATTCTGCAAGTGAAAATTTAGTCGTTTAAAAATAATAATCTAAATGCCTATTTAACAGGCTTGTCAGCGAAAAGTGATACCAACTACTCACTCTGGAAAACAACTAACGGTTACAAAAACACCAACCACATGCGGCCCCAATTCGGAAAAATTAACACGAGTGGGCCAAAGAAGATATAGAGAAAGCAGATCTCTTCGCAAAGCATTTGGAAGCAACGTTTAAATCGCGCGATGGACAAACACCTCCTGTACGCTCCTACGGTTCAGACTCAAATAATGACAATTCTTCAATAAGAAATGCTTCTTTGACGGAACTTAAGGAAGAATTGAAAAAACTCAAACCCAAGAAATCTCCTGGTTATGATTTAATCACAGGAGAAGTTCTGAAAGAATTACCTCAGAAAACGCGTCTTATGTTTTACATTATATATGTTCTACATTATTAACGCCGCCTTTATATTATAACATGTCCCTAGTCAGTGGAAAGTAGCGGAAATAATAATGGTGTCGAAACCCGGTAAGCCCCCAACAGACAAAAAGTCTTATAGACCGATTTCACTTCTTCCGCCAAAGTCTCAAGTGTTCGAACGAATATTACTTAGATGTTTAAGCCCGGTTGTAGAAGAAAGACGACTTTTTCCTAACCACCAGTTCAGTTTTAGAAGCAAGCATTCAACTATTGACCAAGTACATCGCATAACTGATGTAATTGAAAAATCGTTTGAACAAAAGCAAGTCTCCTCAGCTGTATTTCTCGACGTTTCTCAAGCCTTTGACAAGGTTTGTCACGAAGGCTTGAAACACAAGCTTCAACAATTCCTCCCGAGAAAACTTTATACAATTTTATCGAACTATCTATCGAATAGAATCTTCCGTGTGAAATATGGGAAACAATACTCCCTATTTAAATCTATACAAGCTGGAGTACCACAAGGGAGTGTTCTTGGTCCCCTCCTTTACTTATTGTATAGCAGCGATATACCGCAGGACTTAGGCACATTTGCAGACGACACCGCCATTTTGGTAACTGCCAAAACGGTCGAAGAATCAACTAGAACATTGCAATGTGCCTTAGACCGCATACACGAATGGACGAACAGTCAGCGAATTGACCTTAACGAAACTAAATCCGTCCAATTAAGATACAAAGACATGTACTGGCTTATTGCAAAAGTATTCCAAGCTAAGTACTGACAACAAATTGCTTATATACAAGAAAATGCTAAAACCCGTCTGAAAGAAAGTAATAGAAACATACTAAAAACTTTTCAAAATAAAGTTCTAAGGGCAATCGTCACCGCGCCCTGGTATATACGAAACAACGATATCCACAGAGAATTTCATCAGTCCAAGATGAAATTACGAATTATGCTCGTAAGCATAAGCACATAAACTCTGCTGTCCTTCCAATTTTCGACGAAAGAAACTCTTTTCGCCGTCTTCAAAGGATTAAACCCCTTGACCTAGCACGGTGAATTCAACCAGCGCTTAGCTGCGGTGAAAGCAAGCGCTCTCAATGGAGAATCTCTTGCCAAATGCGTCTAAACCATGAAATTAAAACTACTGGATAAGTGTAAAACTTAGTTGTAGTGGAAATATATTTTATTTGAAGGGAGGTATTTTTACTGGGTAAAAATCCCTTTCGCTATGAGGGAACGGTCCCCATAGTGTATTTTGAAGACTTTCACCTACCTTCGCAAAAAAAAAAAACACTGTTTGTAAGCAACAAGTGAACTTTTAGGCTGCCATGCTGTTGTATGTTAGTGCGTCGATGCCCATGCTGAAAATGCACGAAAATTTCTAGGGCATGAAATATCACAGCTTGAGAAATTCGCAGATCGAGGGAGGGAAGACGCGCCTCATGTTTACATCGACTTTCGAAAATGCTTAAGTTGCGATCGGGTAGGTTAAGGTGTGCAGCAAGCAGCAGTCACACGTACACACATTGAGTCTTGTTATCACGGTGATCTAGTCGACCTCTCGACAAAGCGATGAAGAGAATGGTTGAGAATGTTACTGAGTTTGCGAACTTTTTCTTCGAGAGGAGAGGGCGCTGCAGTTGCAGAAAAGTCACCCATTGGCCTCCTCATCATCTTTGCAACGTCTGCGAATGTTATCTAAGAACAGTCCCAAATTTAAAAACCCTGGATGACGCACTATGGGGTATTTGACCCCGAAACATGTCACAAACCCATTTTGTTTTTCCATCACAGGAACACTGCAGCTCTGCTTAACTCACAGTAAGCAGACTTTAAGTAAAATGTCGTCGAAAAATATCGAAAAAAGTCAATCTGTTAAACCAGTTGGCCACAGTGACATTGCAAAGTTAAATGTTTTCTGTCAGAAACTCTTGAAAAACAACAGAGAGGTGGTTTTAGTGAGTAAAAAATCACACACTTCTATGTGCGAACGTTCGTTAGAGTCATGTCGAAGATTTCTACCTATCCATGGAAAAAAAAAACATTTCTGTACCCTTTGTAGTTATTCTTAATTTTATGAATTCTGTTTTTCATAAAAAATGTACATACGCCTTACACCGACCACCCACAACTTCTCACTCTGGAACCCTTGAAATTTATTTGTAGCTGCAGGGAAACCATTTTATGAGCCATAAGCAAGTGCCCAGCTCAAACTGGATGTTTTTGTCATATTTTGCGGTCAAATACCCCACTGTGTGACGCCGGTAAGAATCCTGAGTCATTGTTCTTAAGATTGAGTATGATCCACAAATGGTTCTAGGCACCATGTTTGTTTCGTTTCAACCGACAAGAGATAATTTGTAATGGCGATAGGCAGGGACTTGTCAACTTTATGGAATTCCACAGTGTCCCGGACCCATAGAAATGAATGCTAAAATACTCCGCCATATCGTTGAGATAAGCGGCAGTTCTGGGAAGTCTTCGAGAGGAATGTGACTCGTTCCAGAGACTTGATCGGAGCCTGCCATGGTTCGGCAATCAACGATTGTAAAAATATATAGAAGGTGTCCCAAAATTGACAGATGCAGTAAATTGTTGGCAACACTGACAAAAAAAAGCCAATTTGACAGTTGGGTTGGTGGTTGGAGGTGGGTACATGCGATACAAGAAGCCGATGCAATAACAAATGGTAGCGTATTCTCTCGTTTCGGTGACCAAAATCTACCTCCAAGATAGTGTCATTTGGGGGAAAGGCCTATGTGAACAAGCCCATAACGCTGCGAGCATTACAAAGAGAAATTCATTTATACAAAGCCATGGAGACCATTTGCCCTTATCTATGCCAACCTTATCATTTGCACTTTATGATTCAGTAAAACAAACAAATAAGAATAGAAACGGTGTAGTCTATTTAATTCAGATCGTACCCTACTTTTGAGACACCCTTTACAAATGTCGGAGGTCTTTGAAACTTAGAATGTCATGGAAAGACATGACGTGTGCACACCCGAGCGATCAACAGTGTTGCCGTTGGTTTGTTCCAGTTTTGTCAGCACTCGCTGATGGGAATACTCTTGTTCTTGGTCAGTTGTACAATTTATTGACAACTCTGAAAGTCAAAGCTTCAAAAATCTTGTCTCGAGCTGCGCCACAAATTGAAGAAATGGAAAATTAGACTTCAGTTTTCAAGAACTGTCTGGACCACTCTTGAGCGCGATGTTTTTTCTACACTCGTTCTGATTGTTGGACCATGAGCTATCCGAAACGGAATCGGAAAACAACAAGACTTAGAGAAGTCAGAAATTGATGATCGGCGGCCTACATTCACCCATGTACAGGCAGCAAGTGTCTAAATTCACCCATTATATTGGCGACATTCTCAATAAGCAATGCCCAAGTGAAATGAACATTTGCATTCCTGCCCTTCTTAGTCTAAACGAATTTTACGGAAAATAATTGTTGGTCACAGTGCAATACATACTAATGTGAGTGCTTCAGTCAAGCGATTCCAGCTGTCAAACTTACCTGGAAAGAATAAAAGAAAAAAAATCGGTAAATAATGGAATAAAAATTAAAATAAATATGAATATGGGTGAGATAATGTATGTGATGTTCCCATCGAACTGAAATCGCGAGGTTTGGGTTAACGTTTACTGAAACCTCAATAGGATGTTCCCACCGGGTTTGAAGTGTTTTGAAATGTCATTAGCTTTTTGCAGTTTTGAAGTGCGCGGCAGAACAGCTGTGTATCGAGAGGACGTAATAGTGTTGAGAACACCAGAAGAAGGAGAGACACAAAAAAGAGAAAATGACAAAAATAAACTGAAGTTCAGGGTGTAGGCTTGTTCGGTTCGACAACATCTCACGGACGAACGAACTCAAGTGGTGTCAACTGTCATTCGCAAAAATGGCGAGATTTCTAAACGACGAAAATGCATGGCGAAACCTCGGAGGTTTTGAGAAATTTTATGAAACCTTGCGATTTCGTTTGGTGGGAATATAGAATAACCATCAATTCAATGAATCGAAGGCAACATTGTCTGTAATGGGCCTTTAGCTGCTATCGTGGAAAAACTGAAGGAAACTATCTAAATTTCGATCTAAATTTTACTTCTATATTTGTTACATGTATTTTAAACATCCTATTAAATACCCCTTGGGAGCGTTCAAAACAATTTATTGTTGGAATCTGAGCTTGAGAATACACGTCTGCATAAATTCGCGCAAAGTCGGGCCAAGCTCCTTCGGGAGGAATGTGAGGACAAGTAGGTATATTAGAGTCTGTCATCCAACTAGGAACGGCTCATTGTGCAGAATATAACTAAGTAATAACCTCTCTCAATTCCAACATGTCTTGAGAACATTTAATTGTACATCAGATGTGCATACGTCCTGCAAGGAAGGTTAAAATACAAGAACAATATGCCGTTTCATCACATTGACCCCGTATTAATTTCCATCCAATTTACTGAATCTGCGCTTCTCTTTGTGTGCAGTTGATTTAACCGCATTAAGCAATTCTTCATTGACCACAGCCAGTGAACTCGGAAGGAGATGGGTGTGGTTAATGGAATGGGTGGTTTAGAACTGCCAAAGATTTTTAAACAGTTTTTTTTTATGATGAAAACGCAACAAGTGTCTGGTGTTTGGAGACATATTTCGGTCGTTATCCTGCCAAGGCTCTCTGGTCGATTTTTAAGGATACAATCTGCCGTGTGTTAGACGAAATGTAAGGTGAATCCACCTGGATTCAGGGAGTCTTCAGTGAGTAATGCCTAAAAATATCCCTCTTGGAAGTTTTTTGCTTGGCCAAGAATGTAACATTTCACCACATCTGGCATGTTTTCGTAGATGGAAGATGTCGTTCGATGACTTTCAACAGCACTTCTCTTCTATTTGAAAAGTAAAATCAAGACTTTTTTCACAAATTTGCCAAGTATTGTAAGTATTGTCCCCCTTTCAGGTTATAGCCCAAATATCTTCAATAAAAAGAAGAGGTGACAAAACGCACCCGTGAGGGATTCCATGTATGTCTGATGACAGATGCATGAACTGGATACTCTTGTCCAACTTTCAGAGTTCATCTCTATTCAACCACGACCGTTTTCGCTTCATGTTGTCTTAAGTGATCCACTCTTAGTCAGCTTTCACCATCCGTTCCAAGAATTTGTTCATGTTAGCTGTGTTTTTTTGCAAGCGTATACAAGGTTAATTTATAAGAGCACAAAAAACGGTCATCGGCGCTTAATGATTCATCGTAAAATCTTGGCAGGACCGATCACATTTATGACATTTGCTAAGCAGTCAGGAGTGTAGTCGTGGAAGGAGATGGTTGATCTTTGATGGTCACAATCTTCGTTTTGGAACTGTGTAGCGTGACCATCACCTTAAAAGCAAAAACACTTAATAATTATAAAATAAAAAAATGTTCATCAAATGAAAAGAATCGTTTATGAAACCTAAACGGAATGTATAGCAGAGACACTCTGGTTATACCAAAAATTGCATACTTATGGATGCCAAAACAATTAAAAATTATCTAATACATCAACCACACCTGCAAATGTAAGTCACATACTGCAACCTAAACAATGAAGGAATAAATTCAGGAATGAACACACAGAAAATAATGATTGGAAGCATTGTTTTTATCCGCGCTTATAGATATGATGAGTAACTTAAGCGTTAGCGTGTTGTTAGCGTATTTTACAAGCAAATTGAAATTTAACGCTTACAAAAAAACACAGCTGTTGTTGCGATTCAGCAGTGGATCGATGGAAATTCAGACCATGATAATCTTTGCTGTTAACTCGTGTGGTACCCATACATGGAGTTTCATTTTTTATCCAGCCTTGTGGATATGGTTCCTTCGCGAGATTTTATTGAAATTTCCGACTACAGGCCTCGACATTACTGGAACGAAATCGACGCCACTAAAACTGCGCATGATTTACTGCTACAGTATCAGGACCATAATCATAATCATGTCACAAGCACTGCAGCTGTACTGTACCCCTCATATTTAAAAAAAATGGTCCAATATGGTCTAGTGGATTCCGTGGCGTAGAGGGTAAGTGCGTCGACTCCTAAGCAGAGGATGTCAGGTTCGATACCCGAATTTACCACCTTTCATAATTCACGACTCCACTTCTTTCGAGTCACTAACAATGCTCAAAGAGTTTTCCTGTCTAGAAGAAGCTTCTCAAATTCGCCGTTCGGAGTCGGCATTAAGCTGTAGGTCCTTTCCACTCGTGAAAAAAAAAAATAGCACGCACAACACGAGTGGTTGCTGAGAAGCTAGGCTCAGGGCCACCTCGGACTGTCGCGCCACCCATATTATTTTTATATTTTTATATGGTCTAGTGATACATCTAGCCTAAAATCCGCACCAAACGGTGACACGTTGTGGATACTAATGTGGATCAGCTACCAAAATGTTTTTTTCAGTGTTGCCAACAGTTCACTTAACAAGTGGCTGCAAAATCAAATATTGCGCTAATTTTGGGTACACCCTTTATAATGGGGATCCTAGAATTCTGGAATAAGCATCAACAGACATCTGGATTTGTGTGGAGAAAAATTATTTCGCCAGCACTGGGAGCCTAGCTAATTGAAGGAACTGCTAAAATGTTGCTTAGCCAGCGTATGTCGATTAAGTTTGCACGCTGATCGATCCTACTCTGCAATAAACTTGAGAAATCTAGGGAATTTCTTCAGCAAGCACTAATTTTCTTGAATGTCACTTTTGTTTGAATGGGCTTGGATTGGGCATCATCTATGGTGGCCGACGTGGAGCTCCTTCTCCACTTGTGTGCGTTATCGTTTTCGTGATAATCCATTGGTCCGGAGTCGAAGATTCTTAGGGTTGAAGTAGTGTTGTGCATGCACTCTGTATGTCTTAGCCATCAAGACAAACGGGGATTACTCCAAAGTCTTTTCAAGTAGAAATCTTATAGTGTTCACTTTGTCTGGAGGGTTTTTGTCCTACATCTTGTGCTAGTAGCAACACTGAAAATGAAGTCTGTCAAAAATACTCATGTCGATACACTACATAGCCAAACTTTTCACACGACTAACACGTGGACTTAAATGCCAAGCTTTAAACAGATGGGCCCACGCTTTCTTCCGATTCCATTGAAAGAGAAAACAATGGACCGGACTTTCCAAAATCATTTGATGGAATTCTCAATTACCGTTCCTGGACATAGCTAAATGCTTGATCATCGGTGTGTAATAGATTCCATCAAATTTAAATCTATGTTTTAAGACTGAGAAGAACTTCGAAACAGCCGATAAAATCTAGTTAATTGCAGAAACATCGACTTTTTATGGAGAAACAATCCAGTTTTTATGGTTCATCTTGCTTAAAAAACGAACGCGAAGAGCGTAAAACAGAAATCCAAAAAAAAAAAAATTAAGTATTTATTTAAAGACATTTCCGCGAGCCAACAATTATGGACTGTTTGATTTAAGACAAAATGCGCCAAAGACTAAACCGTGATCGAAATTTCAAATTTCCTACTTCAACGTCTCGTGCATCATTTATTCAAATTGGAGTTTATTAAGGAAAAAAACATAAACAAAATTAAAAGTCCATTTGATTTACGATCGAACGCCTGACAGATGTCAGCTGACAGCTGTGTGTAAATATTCCAAATCTAACAGTTCTCCAAGTCAAATGCGACCACGTCATTTCTAAATACATCTCAAAATAATTAATGCAAAATAAATTAATTAAATTTATAGTTTTTTTTTTTCTCTTCGTTCCCCTTGTCAAATATTTAATAAGTTCGCACGTTCAATATGCAGGACGGACTTAATTATTCAGTTACGAAAGCAGCGGCAGAGGGAGGTATGTCATGTCATGCCTGCCATGTGACAAACTTGTTTCTTAGCACGGTTTGTTTTGTTTGAAAAAAGAGTTGGAGCTGTGCAATTGAGTGTCGGGTGATTTTCTCATTTACCCAAGCCCAATAAATTCTTCGGCACGGTTGTACAGTTGCAATGCGACCGCAGGAGAATGATTTTTTTTTTTTTTGTTTTGTGCTCTTGTTGTGCGCTTTTCCTTGGCGGCTTGGCGGCAATTTATGCGTCGACGCACTTGGCGAGTGACAGGAAGCAAAGTGACAAATACCGCTGGATGCGCGGGTAATGGGAATCAACGGAATCGAACATCATTTTCCATTTGCATTCCAACTCGAAACGGACCACATCAAAATGCTGTTAAAGTTATTTACATTTTCGCCGATTGCGATCATTAACCATGATTGTCAACGAGAGCGTCGGTATTTATAGATTATCGTGAGCGGAAATAAAATACGCACGCAACTTGTTGTGTTTGGGTGTGGATTACTCAGGCGGAGTTGGAGTCGGAGCTGGCGTTTATAAAGAGCCAGACAGAGAGAGAGAGAGATTCTTGGAATTTTGTGGTTGTCACTTGAAGCGCAAACAAGGCAAGGCCAATAAACCTGAACGATGATGGCGAATGTGCAATTCTGGAAATTAAAGACTGGAAATAATCGAGTCTGAGAGTAATTGGATACAGTCGTGTGCTAGCAGCAGGTGGCGGCAGCCAGCAGTTAGATTATTAAATCAATGACAATCTACTCTGTTGGGATGGAAACGTTTGGCAAATTATTTCAAAGGAATGTTAAGTCCGGTTAACTTAAAAGTTCAGTATTCTCCGGCTCATGTCATCGTTTCTGAGCTCGAAATCTTACCCAGTTTGGAGATAAATAAATGGCAATTGGTGTGACCAAAGCAATTACTCCTCCTAATTGTATATCCGAACTGGAAAGAAAGGAAGTTGGTGTACGTAACCTTTACTTCATTTACAAATTTTAAGTTATACAGGGTGGGCCTTCTAGTGGTGTTTTTTAAATTATAGATTATTTTGACACTGACAGATGTTTCCCGCTCGATATCTTGACAGAAAGTTAGATGTTTCCTCCTCGAAATCTTGACAAAAAATTAGATGTTTCCTCCTCAAAATCTTGATAGAAAGTCAGAATCATAGACTCCGCAGACTGATGTGGAGTCCTTTAACGCTAGAACAACGTTGGGAAATATTGAAAACTTTTTTTCCCAAAGTGAGTGGTGTGTAGCCCAAGCAGTGCGTTTTTTTAAAAGAATTTTTGGCCGAAATGAAGCACTTATCACGACTGCTGTACGCAAGTTTGTGCAAAAAGTTCCTGAGACTGGTGTGCTAGTGGACAACACTCAAGTCACATATGGCGCACATATGAAAATGTGGCCGCTGTGTGTGTTTTCTTCGAAAATGAGGCTGGGAACTGAGTGTCTGTCAATGGTAGGCGTTACAGAGTCATGATAACCGACTTTTTGTTTACTGAAATTGAACACATGGATTCGGGCAACCTCTCCTTCATGCAGGGTGGCGCGCCAGCCCATGCCACGATCGATCTTGTGCTCACCAAATTCCCAAATCGTGCTATCAGTGTTGGCCGCCGCGAAGTTGCGAATCAAAAGCAATCACCACAACCTCACAGCCAACATCCCACACAATGCTAGTGGAAGGCCTCAGCGTGACGGAATACAACAAAGCCTTAGCTGCTATAAACACAGAGGAGGAGATCTCCATCAAACTGGAGGAGCAACTATTAGCTAGTTGAGCCCGGTAAGCCCAAGCGAAGGAAAAATATATCGGAAGGCCTTCGCCAAAAGCGGAAATTCCTTAAAGAGCGGCGTATATGGAATATACTCGACACAAATTAACCCTTCTCCCTTACTGAAAATGAGAGGAACTCCTTAGCATCGGCAACAGAGGTCGTAGCCAACGATGAGATACTACGATTGGATGTCGCAGTTTGTTGAGTGCCTGCTCCTGGTTCCTGCTAACCTCACTGTCCCCGGTTCGAATCCCAGTGAAAAGCAAAAATGAATACGCTTTTATGTGGCTTTCAAGTCTGGCCCAGTCACCATTTGCCGTTGGGATCAAATTAACAGCACTATCACTGGAGTAGTGAATCAGTGGTAGTAGTCTGACTATGGTTATCACAATGAACCAACATGGTCCAAGTGTGCTGGTGAATTCACTATCAGCCCATCTACCTAACCTAACCTAACGATGTGCTCATAAGCTGTTCAACACCACTGATCGGCTTAAGTCGCAGGGAAGTTCGAAGGGTAATAGGGGCCCTTGCCGGGCTCTGTGCCATAGACACTCACGCTTCGCGAGTGAATATATCACACAACGACTTCCGCAGAAGCTGCAGACAAGAGGAAGAAATAGAGTGTATCTGACAACTGCTTCGCGAATGGAAAAGTCCTAAGAAGGTGAACAGAAATAACAGAAATTTACTTCTTTGTAGAGCTGGAGGTCGTGTGTGATGTAGAACTGAAAAACTTCATGAGGTTCCTAAAGTCATCTGGAAGGTTTTGGTAACAAATGGTCTCATGTTGGTAAATACAAGACAAACTCAAAGGCACAATGGACTCGACATGTTAGTCTAAGTGAGCCGTATGGTATCCATTTTACCTACTTTATTGAAATTTCGAGCTGCATTTAAATGCATTAAGCTGCCCGTACACGGCACACTTGAGGCGGCCACAAATTGGTGTGTACATCGCTTTAGAGTTTATGGGAAGCTAAGCTCACTACGGCATGGAATGGTTGTCTTATCTGACAGCTATGTAGTAAACAAGAGTCCTGAAAGGATGTGCGAATAATTCACATTTGCTTACCCTTTACGACGATGTTATAGCAAACACTCTAGCGGGAGGAAATTGTATTGATTGAAGTCATTGAAGTCATAAGTGACAGTCACTTAGTCTTTAGCAGAAATGAAGTATTACAGAGATAGCCGACTTCACAGCTGATTGCCCCCTAGTCCATCGATTCGAGTGCCTTTTTGACGGATATTCATGTATTTTTGACGGTTGTTCACGAAATAAACTAAATGCCGTCCTCTGATTGGTCAATTGGGCTTATAAACACGTTATAAAAAACAGTTGTCAAAAAACTTAAGGGGAAAGAGAGGTAGACGTCGGGCATCTCTGTTATACTTCATTTCTGGTGTTTAGCTGAATATTAGTACATTGAATGGCTAGTGCAACCTAGGGAACCTTAAAGTTAACTCATCGAAGTGCAAAATCTATCTCTATCGTCTTGTTGTTGAACCGAAAGAACTAAAAAAGAGACCGACTTCTGGGAAGTTTCAAATGTGACTAAACTTTATTATTACATATAAGTAGTAGTACATGTAATTTCCAGTGAGAAACAGTGTTGCCAAGCTGAGTTAATCAAAGAACAATTCAATTTTTTCCAAAAGACTAATTCAATATTTCTAACACTTGCGCTAGCGTTTTGACGACAGTTTCACTTCATGTGAGCATAAAAAAACGATAGAGTCGTAGAGATATCGTTTTGCCAGCTTCGCGTAAGTTAAAAACTGTCAGTAAATATCGTCTCGACGACTGATTTTGGGCGATAGCTATTTCATTATCGTCCCCAATTAAATGAGAACACATTCTGTATACATATCTTGTTCTACACTTTTGAGATATTTTTAGAGTGATAAGTCGCATTTGTATTAGTTTTGTTCTCAGACTGAAATGAGAATGTATTAGTGAAATTTGAGAGGAAGGATGTGCTCTAAACAGATGTCATTTTTATGTGAGAGTTATTATTTCAAACTGTAACGATAGGCGAGGCGATAGTGATGGTCTTACATGAAGCAAATCATCGAAGTGAATCAAAAGGACGATAGTTGTCTGAAAAGTTACGCGATGAGAGCCAGGTCTTCTCGGAGCTTTGGAAGCTCACCTTTCCTATCGAAGTTAGCAAGGAAAATAACCACCCAGGCCTTCACATTAATGACGAATCTGTGTCTGTTCGGTCTGTGAAAGAAATTTGGAATAGTTGTAAGATAACTGATCCTTCTTAAGAGGTGAGCCTCAAGTGAGCCAATAAAAGCACGCAAAAATAAAGCTTTGCAGAATTCAGCAACGATGCAGTTAAATAAATAGAGTTGGAGTTTTTTCAAAACTTTCACCAACGCATGGAACCCATGCAGGTTAACAGAACCAGTCTCTTCGCATTTTTTAACAGTTTTGCTTATAGAACGGTGAAATGAACAATTCGCACAATCATCAGCATCTTTACTAATCTGATGCACTAAAGGTGGTTGCGCGGCAAAGCATGTCTCTCGAGGACACTCGATAATCCACCATCGACTCTAACGGATACCATGAATTTTGACCAAGCAACAACTAGTAGTGCTTTTAGGCTTGAACCAACTATCTCATTCTGAGTTGAGAGACCAGCCAGCCTACCATGATCTGGTCACCTGACCAGACCATCGAAGCATATTAAAAAGAAACGAAGCATTGAGTTCCTCGCGCACTGTCGTGTTTCTCACCTTATCATGGTCTCATAATTCTAACAACAGTACGAAGAAATCTCATCTCAAGGCCTTATATTCGCGATCTTATTCTTTGGGTATGTAGGAGGAGTTGCTTATGAAGTCACCAGCACACTTCAAGACATTCCACTACAAGTTAAGCACAACTTTGGGATTTTTCTCTTCAACTTCTGGATTTGCTTTCATAATAATATGGGTGGCGCTACAGTCCGAGGCGGACCTGGACCTAGCTTCTCAGCAACCACTCGTGTTGTGCGTGCTATTTTTCTTTCACGAGTGGAAGGGACCTACAGTTTAATGCCGACTCCGTACGGCGAAGTTTGAGAAGCTTCTTCTAGACAGGAATACTCTTGGAGCATTTTCAGTGACTCGCAAGAGGTGGAGCCGTGAATTATCGAAGGTTGATCAATTCGGGTATCGAACCTGGCACCGTCTGCATAGGAGTCGACGCATTTAACCACTAAGCCACGGCGACCCAACTCATTCAGTCAAATGGTATGGTCTCAACTTTCAATTTACAACTCATGAGTTTATCAACCCCACTTTTCTTCAACTTACGGAAATAGCTGAAGTTAAGAGATGAAATCAGGGACATTGGTCTCTCTCTCTTTTCTTCTTTCATTATTCTAGTAGCCTGCCTAGTCCCTGTTTATATTCAAGATGGGGATGACTGTGATTTATTTTATTGCTTTCGCCTCTCAAAGCACTCAAAAAACGAACTAATACAGGATTTGTTGCCGTGAAATGAGAGAAGACACTGGCCCTTTCGATTTGAATTGAATTAGTGAACTATTTGGCATTCGTTACAGACCCCATGATTAACGGACAATTAAGCATTGACCAATTGTATAACGGTATTGTGGGCTAGAAACAATTCAATGGATGCAGACTTTATTGGTGTAAGCATTACAAATGCGTATAGTCGCTTGTGCTGTTCTCGATAACATAGCCGGCAGCAACTGAAAATCAGAGAAAATAGAGGGTAGAGATATCGTAGGGCACACGAACAGCACACACTGTAAATTCAAAGTAGAAAATGACATTAGCCGTGTTTTTTTACATCGCTATCGATAGTGAAGTGAAGATTGAGAAGATTCATAAAAACCAGAAATGAAGTATCACGGTGATGCCCGACTTCTACCTCTCTTGCGCCTTAAGATTTTTGACAACTATTTTTTATAACTTTTATAAGCCCAATTGACCAATCAGAGGACGTTAATTACGTTATTTCGTGAATATTTGTCAAAAAGGCACTCAAATTCGTCGATGGACTAGGGGGCAATCAGCTGTGAAGTCAGCTATCTCTGTACTACTTTATTTCTGAGAATTCGATTCGAGTGGCTTTGACTTTTGTATCCGTCAAAATATATGAAAAATAAATTTATTTGTTAAAATGTATACCAAAATGTATGAAAAAAAAATCAAAGTCGAATATTCATCGGCAGGTTGTTGTATGTGCTTTACATGCAAAATCCTACTTCACTATTTATAGATTTTTGGAAAAAAAAACTTGTGTCAAAAATATCCGACGGGAAATTTAAAAACAGAAAGTTAGGCAACTTCTGGATTTTAATTTTCAGATTATGAGTTGAAATAGTGAACTTAACCAATTTTTAACTCGTTGGTTGAACCCCGAGTTGAATTGAAACCAACTCCGCAGTTGGTCAACTCCCAGTTTTCCGGCAAAGTTGAGCAATAGTGAACAAAACGGCCCTTAGACCATGTTGGTCCATTATGATACCCTGTCAGACTGACTGATAATAGTGCCGTTGATTTGATCCCAACGGCAAATGGTGACTGGACCAGATTTTGAAAACCAGATAAAATAGCGTAATAATTATTATTTGCTCTCACTGGGATTCGAACCGGGGACCCCACTAACCAAGGGCGGGCACTTAACCAACTGCATCATCTAGTTGAATTCGTTCGGTCATAACGCAAATTTCATGACCATAAGTGATGGTTGGATTTGACATAAAGCTCGTTCCTTCTGATTACAGATCTCCTTACAGAAAAACCCCGTATACTTCCCACTCGTAAAATGATCCCGGGATGCTTAAAGATTCAATGAGACTCAAATAAAATGTAGAATGCATTGAGCTGCAAAAAACAATAACCTTGGCTATGTCTATGTCAAACTTCAACTCAGCATCTGCACACCCGATCACAATCCTATCTAGCGCTCGTTGGAGTCCCAGTCTCAGATGACAGTTCGTTTTGATCCATGTGATTGAAACAACGACGCATTGGATTAGTCCATATACCCTCTCTCATAACTTCACGAATAAGAGCAAATCGGAGATGACATGACGTAAGCGGTGCATGAGCTGTCAAAGCTGTGAATATACTGAACGATGTTTATGTAAATAAACCAACGATAACAAAGGTTCACAAAAAGAAAGCCTTCTTATTTGGCTATAGTCCGAAATGAAATTGTCTTGCCAAGCTTTCTTCAGCAACGCACGCCAACGCGGTTGAGGGCCCACGTACACAGTTGCGTGCGCCACCTTAATAGCCCGCTGTAACACGAGCCACAACAATGAATAAGCGAAAAAGAAGGTGTGTTCGAAAAACCATATCTGTCACGTATCGGGAAGACGATTCGAAAACATTGACTCCATCCAACATCAGATGTAAACCCCTCGATTGGCTGTCAATTAAGACAAAGAAAATAATTCCACGTCTCCAAAGCTGATTAACGTCCAGCTGCAGAGAAACAGAAACAGACAAACATGTTCCATTAATCATTTCATTCTTAGTTCTTATGCAGTCGCATTTTCAAGGACACACTCAACTATTGAATGATTTATGCACTTCTGAATGTCACTCCCACTTATGTCACTGCGCGTTCGCTTGCAGAGGCTGTCACAAATCGATTGACATCAATAAGCGCGCCTTCAATCCCGCTCTCAAGAGCACAGAAAAAAAAGGGAAAAAATTAAAAACGAAACAATTCCAAATGACAAATCGACAACCATCGAGGGGTGGCATCACTTGCACATGAATGCAAGGATTTGTAACCGCAAACAAAAAAAAAGCAAAATACTCACGTCGGATCTCTGACAAACAAGCGGCTAAATTATGTCATTCCATCCGCGATAAATTATGAAGTTATTTCGATTTTTCCTTTGTCAGAGCCCGGAGACCGAAGACCGAAGACCGGAGAAGAGCCCGGCATTTGGCGCAAAGCCTTCCCAGACACAATTATTATTCAAACTCTAAGCCGACTAATTGACGACGCGGTATTTGAATTCATTGCGGCTGCCGCTGCCGCTGCCGTTGCCGTTACTGTTGTCTGTTGTCGTTGCCGCGTTGTCTTAGCCACCAACGTGTGTGGCGTGTTGTGCGAGGTGTGTCTACCTTCATGTGGTGTGTGAAACGCGACGAGGGGCTTGCTATTGAGGTTGTTAAATCTCACACCCACCGCGCAAGTCAATCCGCGCGTACGTGTGCTTGAGATGAGTCTCATCTCGAAGCTGGTCTTCTGCTTTTGGCTCTGTTCTTCTTTTTTTGATTTCGAGGAGATTTATGAGGAACCTACTGTCACAACCAGAAAAGGAGCCCCTCAAAGATCGAGGAACAAAGAGATTTCAAATCGAAGCTGGCTGCTGAGCAAAGTTATTTATGTGCCATCGGGAATGTTGAGGAAGCTATTGTTTAAATGGCATTTTGCTTCAGTCTTAATGGTTCTCTAACGATTTCGTCTGAGTGGGGGGCATTTCTCGAAAAGGTTATAGTTTGACTAAGTGGCCGCTTAACACATTCGATTGGAGGTGGAGATGGAGAATTGAGACCTCCTTGGAGGAGGGTGCGATTGTTCACACGGTGGGCTGATTCGGCGCCGAGAATGAGGTGATATATGGATTTACAAACTCAATGAGGTAGGTGACAGTTTGTAGCTTAAATCGGGTCGCTAATGGGAAGCGGCTACTCAGACGCGTTGCGGATAAGATCAGGCCACCCACAAATTTGCCGTTTTGGTCGTGCATATCTTTTGAACTTGACTTGCTTGAGGGAAGTGCCTACCTGTGTTGAGATTTATAAGCACTGAAGACTCTTGGGGACCCAGTAGAGGTGGCGAGAGGTGGCGCCGGTAATGAGCAAGTTGGTATGTCCGGAATCGAACTGTGCCCTTAAACAAGGGTAAACAAATAAGATCATCGGTCCACGGAATGGCTAAGAGTATTGTCAGATCTTTCCTTAAAAAATTACTTCTCAAGGCTGGGATGCATGATGAGTCTGAGCCTGAGCTATAGCTTCCTTTCGCGCTTTCCAAGAGACCAAAGTGTCCTGCGACTGAAATGATTTGTTTAAACTGAGGATTTCGTTCTGGATCTCCAACTACAACCACAGGGCTTGGCTTCGACTTTGAGACAGCGTAAGGTATTACTGCCGTCAAGAATTGGAAGAGCTGTAGCGTCCGCGTGGATCTATTACTTACGACTAGTCACAGTTGTATCAGGAACTGTCGTGCTTCCACGATCCCTATAGATATAGTCGTTAACGACATTAAGAGTCTGCCTTTAGCATATTTTATTCCGAAATGTTGAAGAAGGTCTAGAAGAAGAAGCTATGGATTTTACGGGGAGCACAGCATTTCCGCTTGTTTCACGGAATTTGATGCCATGCATGTTCAGTCTTATTTGGATTTGTACGTACAGTCTTATAAACTTCCCAAGAATCGAAGCCAGCTGAGCACCGAATGCTGGAACACCAGAGATGGGTGACGAATTTAATTTTCAAAACGGCGATTAGGCTTATTTTTCACTCAGTGGATAGATAACGTGCATGTAAATGTCCAAAGATCATAGCATCCTTAAGAAGCTCATAGTTTCACTAACTGACTTCTTCTTCTTCTGGTGGCGCTACAGTCCGGCTGGACATGGGCCTCAACCAGTAAGCTTCTCCAGCCAGCTGTCTCCAACTGTGCACACCACAGTTGAGGTCCTTCTCCACCTGGAGGCTCCATCGGTTCCGTGGGCGTCCTCTATTGCGTTGTCCCACTGGTTCGGAGTCGAAGACTCTTCGGGCTGGAGCAGTGTTGTCCATGCGCTAATTGACTGTAGTACTTTGAAAATGAGGAATATGAAATAGCTACCGTGACCTAATTGTCTTTGCCTTAAATCGTGGAAATTGGGACGGCATGTGGCTTCAAAACGCCCTTGAATTTCTTGCTAGAACAATTTCAATTCCATACAAGTTCTTTCTTGTATTTGACGGTGTGCATTGTCCACCAGAATCGTGTGACTTTAAGTCGTCAGACTTTAAATGAAACATTCATTGAATCGCATCCACTTATGTGAATTTTTCGCAAACATCTTGGTTTGATGGCTAAGTGTAGAGGTAGGGAAAGGGGGTTGCTAGTGCATTCACCGGCAACACTTAGACCATGTTGGTCCATTGTGATACCCCAGTCTTACTTAGGGACTAAGGGACTAAGATGTGATTTTGTATTCACAGGTATAACTGCGATTGCGATGTTCTAATCAGTGTGATTTTAAGTTGTGAATTGATTTGTTTTTATTTTGTGTCATTCTCCCTTATCCAAATTCTCACGCCAAATATCGCTCTTGTATTTCAATCACTCTGAATTGGACGAATATAGATAGTCATAGTGCATGTATAAAGTTAAATTTATTATCGTATGCAGAGGCAACCGAGGTTGCCCCTGAACGTTGGTAGAAGGTATACCTTATAATGGATAAGAGAGTGACATCATATTAGAAAATAGGAAATGCAACCCTCGACATAGAAAGTTTTTTACACACACCTAAACCATCGCATCTGCACATCCATCTCACACACTCGCATCTGCCACATTTCATGACATTAAACATGAAATCCTTTCTGTGAATAAAAATGCGAATGAGAACCGTGGTAGAGGTTGGGCAAGGTAACAGCCAAGGCATGTGTTGAGATTGTGGAAAAAAATATAAAAAAAAAATATCAATTCACTGGGTGGAACGTATTCCCTGAATGGAACATATTCACTGTTTGGAACGTATTCACAGGTTAAATCACAGTCGACCACAGAGTGGAATTGCGATTTTTCGCTGTGAAAAAGTAGAAGCTTGTGATTTTTTGCTCAACTCTAGTCAGACTATTACCACTATTCCACCACTCCCATTACTGGACCACTCCTATCACTGGAGTGGTGGATAAGTGGTAATAGTCTGACTAGAGTTGGATAAACCGTATTAACTTTGCTTTCACTAGGATTCGGAACGCGGTATGCACTTTACCATCCACTAATTTGGCGACGACTTAGGTTAGGTTAGGTAGAGGAGCTGCTAATTCTCACCAGCACACTTAGATCAGATATTGGTGCATCATACCCCTAGTCAGATTCAGTCAATTCTGTGATTGATGAGCCTTGGGCTACTCTACATTTGCTTTCGGAAATATTTGAAAAATGGGATAAAAATGTTGTCGAAGAAATGAGTATTTGTGAGCATAGTTATGAAAGACGTCACGCTTTCCAACTTTGTTCTTAAAACGATGAGGAGGCTGATAGATCTTCACCGCAGAGGAAGTATGTACTCTATTCAGATCCCTGTATCCATACCGACCGAATAGGCTACTCTGCAAAGACAACACTACACTCTCTAGTCAGAACCATTATAAAATCCCTTAACTCAAGGACTTCGCGATGGTATCTTATTTGGACATAGAGGGGGCTTAGGTTAGGCAGGGGGCTGCTAGTGCATTCACCAGCACATCACCAGCCCATTGTGATACTCATAATCAGACTTTTATCACTGATTGCTTACTCCAGTGATAGTGCCGTTAATTTGATCCCAACGGCAAATGGTGACTGAACCAGATTTGAAAACCAGATAAAAGCGTTAACACGCTTTCACTGGGATTCGAACCGGGGATCCCGCTAACCTGGGGCAGCCACTGCGCCAACTGCGCTATCCAGTCGTCTTGCGACGGCTTAGAAAGATTCAGATCGTGCGAGAAGTGGATTTAATGTTGTGCTGTCACGGGGGAGATCAAGTGTGTGCACTCATTTTTGGCATTTTGAATTCGAAAATTCGTCAATTTATGTCCCAATTATTGCCCGGTACTTAAAGAAAAGGGATCGAAAATTGTTTTGTAAGAATACATTTGAATGGTACATTTCATTCATAATACCAAGATCAACAAAATAAATTGAAATAAAAATTTGGTCGGAGTCTTAACCAGGAATTTGGAACTAGTTTTTGTAGAACTGCAATATATTGTGATCTTTAAAAAAAGGGTTCATCTTAAAATATGTCGCAACTGTCACAATGGCAAACGGTTGAAAATGTTAAGTGCGATTCATCTGTGCACACTACGAGTTATATGCATATGGAGTTTTCTCATTCGCAGAGATATAAGGGTAGAATTTGAGTAAAGTGAGACATCATCGCGAATTTTTTGGACGTGAATTTGTGGATCGCGTTTGCCTCTTTGTGTATTGCGTTCTCAACTTGACAGTTCGCCAATAAAATGATGGATTTTCGATTCTTGTCGATAAAAATATTAATAATAAGCTCGATATAATGAATATATAAAGTTTATACCGTCTATTCTATTGTTTTTGTTTTTTTTTTTTTTTTTGTTGAACCTTTCATCATGCAAAATGACCTCGAAAACGCATTACTGCTATGTAATCGGTGGTATACACAAAATCTTCCAAATTTTCAGTTTGTTCTGGTCATCGTGATATATGGTACATAGTTTGGGGCAAATTATGAGCTTCAGTTAATGCGAAATGCAACGCGAATGAATGACGGTTTTGTGAATAAGGATGAAATACCCTTAAGGATTCAACATTTGGAACGAAGATCAGCCGTCTTCAGATAGTACAGGATGACTATTTGACCTATTTTAGTACAGCTTTAGTTTTTGGGAATGTATTATTTTTGCCGAGTTTTACAGAGAGTTAGGTTAGGTTAGGTTGAAGTGGCTGAGTACCGAACATACAAGCAGCAGACATACTTAGGCTAAACATAGGACCATTGTGTTACCACGCGGATCTTAGGCTACCTATTCCGCAAACCAATTTGTGCTTTTGATAAAGCGAAGAAGAGGGCTGATTTTGATGCTGCTCAGTTCAGCCAGATTAACAAAGAAAAAGGCTCCCAGAAGTCTGAATCTGCAGCATGAGAGAGCACTGCATTTACATAGCAAGTGTTGGATGGTTTTTTCCTCATCCTCTTCCAAGCAGCTTCTACAGTAATCATTATAGGGAAGGCGTGAGTCTAGAGTAGTGAGTTCCGATGGCACAATGTCCTGTTAGAACGGCAATAAGAGACCTGATGAGTTGGTGTTGTTAAATATTCTTTTTTTTTAAAGTACTGTCCTGGTTTGAGTATTTGCCAAGAAAAACATAAACGTTTGATGGAATTAGATTCACGCTAGTTACAATGAAAAATCTCGCTCCAGTGAACAGTTCCGGTTTTTATTAGTTCCCTATATCGAGAATCTACTGTATTTGGTGGCAAATGGTTGCTTCTTAAAGATCGCGTTCGCGGTTCGTGCCTCATAAGAATGACACTTCAATACGAATCTCCCTCAGAATCCACATGCATTTTCAATGAATCAGTCCGCAGTGGACCACTTGCACAGCGGTTTCCAGTGAAATAACTTATTTAACATTCTCTTCTGTCAACTGTCCACTGTCAAGTGTGTCCCCTTCACTAAATGACATCCAATACAAAACATCCTCAAGTTTTCTCTTGTCCACATTCTAGGTTACTTTATTATACCAATTGCGAGTCTCAAGAAATTACGTATTTCCATTCATCTGTGCCCCAACTAACACACATCCGGCTCCTAGTCACTGTGCAACCTGTTAGAGAGTGGCCGTCTTGTGTTCTAAATTTCACCCATACATCCGCCTAAACTATGGAAATTAATATCGCTGGCAAAAGACAAACTTACTGACACAACAAAGAAAAATGAAGAAAAGACGAACAACTTGGCGAAAAAAAAAAACAAGAAAACGAAGGAAAATCGTTTTGCTTTTTTGTCTCGTTGGTTGTTCGTCTAAATTGCTTTTTCAGGCAACAGGAAAATGAGGAGGAAAACAGCGAACCGACTGAGCAGAATACGAGTAAAGCAGCATGTCGGAGAGGAACAAAGGTGGGAAGGAAAAACAGAAAGGAAAACAAAAAGTGAAATGCTTTCTTTCGTTTTTTTGTGAAACAATATGTGGAGATTTGTGTTGAGCTTGAGAGCTTTGCAAGTGTTTCGTCTCTGAGCAGATGACCAGGAACAGTGGATGGCGCAAGAAAGGACACGGGAGGGATTTTTTGAAGGAATTCATTAGAATTCTTCAACAATTTTGAAAAGTCAAGTCAACAAGTAGTTTTTGCAGGAATTCGATGAGATATATATTTTTGCAGGAATTCGATGAGTAAGTTAGACCGTTCCAATACATCAACAAGATGATGACAAATTCAACCGAACTTAATCAGAGTTGGTGTTGAGGAGTCGCTCAAATGATAGTGTCACATTTTATAAAGTCACATGTAAAAATATTGATTAATTTACCTATTTTTTTAAATTGAATTTGTGACGGCATCTCATTAAAGTTCTGTGCCAGCATTGCTAGTGAAATATCGTCTTCCCATTCTGAATTCTTTGCAAAAGGTTCTTGAAAAACTTTTCAGTTGACGATTTGTCAACTCTATTCCAAGCCGAAGCCAGAAAACAAATCGCATGCTTCACGTTAACAGTCATAGTTTTTCTAGCAAAATTTTCAAATTAAGGTCAGATGATAGTATGTGACACAGAAAAATTTATTTTTTTTTTTAGAAGAGTATAGTCAGTCTGATAATTTTCTGGTCCATTGGTTGGATGACTGCCGTACAATTCAGGGGAAAGCATCATCATCATATTTGAGCTCGACAATTCGCCATCTTTAGGATGACAGGGCGCATTGAAAAGGAGTGCTTCTGGTGGATAGCCTCCCATTTGAGAAACGTTGTCAAATGTACAAGCTGTTTTATTTTAAGTTTTACGCATAAACTAACCTCAGGAAGCATACCTCAAACAAAGCAAAGGTCATCCCTGCAGATTTATGGCCTTTATACACAGCTGGCTCATCCCCTAAAGGGTCCTGGATTATCCGCTTTTCCTATGACAAAAATTTGTATTTATTTAGCTGTGTGTGTTGCTTTGTACATGCAATTTTAATTTGAACATGACATAAAGATCAATCATTCCTTGCTAAACTTGGCCTCGAAAACAGACTTTTTCTTTCAATTGAACAAAAGTTTTCTCCGACATTATGTAGACCTGTGACGGTTGCAGATCCATATCTTTAATTTTTTGTTGGAACGCTTTTATAAAAGGATCGAATAACTCTACTTTGCTTGACAATTTTTCACCGCATATTCAAAAGTTTCCGAATACCGTGTTTCGAAATTTACCTATCCAGTCGACCAGACTGAGAAAGGTTTTTAATTAAGCTTTGTTCTTTCTTATTCTTATTTTAGGTTAGGTTTGGGTGATTTCCACCACTGCAGCAGTTGTGGCCCATTTAGATCCTGGTTGGATCCTTTGTGGTATCGCTAGCCGGTGCTTTCCACCGGCTCCTTTTAAAAAAGGGAATACACCAACGAACATGAAATAAACCAAGAGACTACCTAGTGGTAGTAAAATGGTATTCTAGGGCCCTACTTTGACAAGTCCACTCCTGTGCTGATTTACAGCCAATTAGTTTTCCTGATAAACTAAGCTTTGTCTTGTATCTTTAAGTGTGACATTTCCTCCAGGTTACTGGAAAAGTAGTTGCCTAGTAAATCTTTTCTAGTTTTTGCAAGAGCTGGCCAAGTGCCGAGGAGATGAACCGTATTTTCTTCCTCCTCGTCGTTTACTGCAGACTACTGCAGAGTAGTCGTTGCGGGGGCTACCATTCTTCACCGAGTCCCCTAGTCCATTGTCAAATTTGAGTGCCTTTTTAACAGATATTCATGAATTTTTGATGTTTATTCACGAAATAACGTGAATGAACCTATTGCAAAGTATTAGACAACTTAAAGAAAATAACGAATGACATCTGAAAAACCGTTATCAAGTTATGGCATAACCAAGGGAAATAGTGAACTCCAATTTTCGACGGAGATCATTTTTGGCTCAATGGGTTCGTCAATAAGGAAAATATGCGTTATTGGTCGGGTGAAAATGCACATGTACTTCATGAATCACCACCTCATCCACAAAAAATAACTGTTTGGCCCGGTTTGCATGCATATTTGTTCGTTGACGATAACGATCGTCACGTTACTGTGAATGGTCAGCGTTATCGCGCCATGATTACTTACTTACTTATCAGGCTGACGACCAATGCAGGGTCCGAGCCTAAGCGACAGCTGCTTTTCAGTCTTGACGGTCCTAGGCACGCTGCTTCCAGTCATCAAGACCAACCTGTTTTGCATCCGCGATTACTTGGTCTTTATACTGGTCTTTATATTTTTATTACTTTATACTTGGTCTTTATACTGGAGTTTATACCTCTCCTTCTCGTACTAGGAGAAGAAGACCCTCTTAGCTGGAACATTGTTGCACATGCGCTCGATGTGGCCGAACCAGTGCAGTCGGCGGATCTTGGCCTTTCGGACTACATCCACATCCTGGTACAGCCCGTAGAGTTCGCGGTTGTGTCTTCTCCTCCGTTCGCCTTCCTCGCAGACGGGACCATATATCGCCATGATTACCGATTAGCACACGTTAAAATCGATTTATTGAAGAGTAAGTACGGTGAACGTGTTATCTCAAGAGATGGGCCAGTCGATTGGCTACCTCGTTCGTGCGATTTAACGCCCCTTGACTTTTTTCCGTGGGGCTACGTTAAGTCATTGGTTCACGTCAACAAGCTGGTGACATTGGAAGAACTCATAGCCAACATTGAACGCGAAATAGCGACCGTTTCGGCCGAAATGTGTGGCCGAGTTGTTGATAAAATTGGGTCCAACGAATCGACCGCTGCAAATGTGACTGCGGTGGGCATATGAATGAAGTCGAATTATATTCATAAATGTTTTGACGGTACTTCAAGCCGATAATGAATTTTTGAAAAATCTCAAATGGTTTTTCGTTTTATTTAAAAAAAAGTTGTCAAGTCCTTGTCGGAAAACCCTTTACATGAATTTATCTGTTACATTGTTCAAATACGGATCAATCATAGCAAGAAAAAGGGACAAAGAGAGAAAAATTTAATGCGATATTGCTTTAGTTTGCCAAGGAATTTATCAATCCCTTTTCTGGCGTTACAAGATTCTAACGTAAAATTGTGTGACCGTTGCAATCAGCTATCTTATGATGAAGCAAACTTTTTGGGTCTTGCAAAGTGACAGATGACACTTTGTCTTGATTTAGAAGATTTAGAAAGTAAAGAAGGAACTCCATAAGTAGTTGCAATTATAAGAGGTTACATGGATGGAGTTCCCTCTTTACTTTCTAAACTTTCTAAATCAAGACGAAGTGTCATCTGTCACTTTGCTTCGCAAAACCAGCGTACAATTAATCTTGTAACTCCCTTTCTAGTAGTGGCTTCAACCTTTTCTGAAACAAGGACCCTTCCAATCGTACAAATCAAGTCTCACAGCAGACTAACTCAAGATTTTTCCAAAAAAGTAAAAATTCGCAAATGCCTTTGTTGAAAAGCCATCGATATTGATTTTTGAAAAAAAAAAAACAGCAAAACACAACGAGGAGAAAAACTTGCGTGAGTCCTTGGAAAAAAAAACCCACAAACGCAAAAAGTTTCCCTTTCAATTCTCAATTTTATGTGAACTCCGACGAAGAGTTCATCGATACTCAGCGAAAATAATTCAAACAGAAGCTAACTTCGGAACGAGGTAATTATGCAAATTTCACTTCGCGTAAACAAATTTTAATGACACACATAAAATGAATGTGTATTCAGACTTCAGAGTTCTCAAAGAACACTCGCCCCCTCTCCCAAAAAACCGATAAGTTTCGTCCATAAATTCCCCTTTAACAAGTTCGTTATGCAAATTTAATTATTTGCAAATATCCGAGTGCATTTGCAAAGGACTCCCCGCCAGAGTGTACGCATCTTTCGTGCCGTCAATTAAGCAATTTCGTGCATGCATGCGGCACAACTGTGCAGCAATTAATCGATAACAAGTTGCAAATACGGCAAGCCCACCCCTCCACGCCCGAGGGGTTGTTGACATTAGTGTGGTAACAAACTTTGATCTGAGGGCAACCCCACACCACCACCGCCACCACCATCATCACTCCCTAGTTCGAATGATAAAGCACAACCAAAGTGAAGCTTGTTCAATTTGCATCCCCCAGCATGAGACACAGCCAGACACACAAATGAAATTGCTACATCCATCCTCTCCCTCCCTGACCAAACTGAGGACAAATGTTTTCCTCTCGCACTGCATTCCATCATAAATTGCGAACAATGGAGTTTTCGGCTGCGACTGGGGGCAGGAGCAGGAGCCTGCGAATGACCAGAGGGGATGTGCCATTGCCTTTGGTTCACCCCTAAAGCACACATCCATGCAGGGACTTTATTCGTTTTATCTAAATGGCCTCTTAGGGTGGGGCGGGGGCTGCCTGATGATGATGATGGAGATGGCGAAACTTTTCGGTCGCCACGTGCACTTTAATCTGTCTGCCGGGGTTGGGCTTTTATTTCAGCCAGATTTTCAGACCAGACCCCACTTTTGAGGCTTTGTTTTCGCGAAGCGACGCACAGAGAGCGGAAAAAAAATAATCGTCTGTTAGTTACTCCTCAGTTTGGCGCCGAGGAGTGAAATGCGCTGCGTGCTTTACGATATTTGTGGCAGACTGCGAGGACTGCGATGTCCTGGCGGTTGTTGCAGCCACGCAGGGCGGTTTTTTATGATATCAAATTAATGTGCAAGTTGTGGTTTGATGAGCACTTACATGCCAGTCGCCGCGCTGTAAATTCTTTTCAGGAACATTATTTCCATCACTCCCCTCTGGTAACTTAATAATCTTTCAATATCTTCACGAGCAACCCCTTGGCAGAAGCCATAGCAAGCTGCACACGATTTGCATGTATTGGGGCCTTGGAATATGAAGGGGCGGACGAGGCGGAGAAGCAGTAAGAGAGTTGAACGGACAGAAAGAAGTGAATTTTGAGAGAATAAATAAAACTAGACAACAATGTCGATAAAGGGAAGTTTGTCACGGAGCAGTCCGGGAGAGGGGGCAGGCAGCGCTGGCGACAATCACACACAAACTGCACGTGGTATCGTGGCGACACAAGTCACGTTCCCCTTTAAATGAGCACATTGTTGTGAACTTTATGAGTGGCGACAAGAGCCATCAATGTGCAAAACACCAATCTTGAAATCTATGAAAACTTTATGAGGGTTGCTTATCAAAGAATTTGCACTGTTTGCTTGGATTTTTTGGACAAGCTTACACGACAAAGTGGAGTATGCTTTTTATACGAAATAAAGTCATTGTTGAGCTGTGTGCTAAAGCCGATGACATGTTGCAGATCCTTCGAAATTACCGAACAACTTGAACGATAAAAGAGTTTCCGACCTCAAATCAACGACGCTCAACTAAAGTGATCTGGACAAGAGTCACGGGGAAATTTTGTGGCTCTGGGGACAGCTTGCCACAGATTGTTTTATCTGAAGACACATCTAGGAGTAAGTCGACTTGGGAAATGACACTTTAGAAGACCTTGCCAAGTTGGATACAGGTCAGCAGTCAAGCGTCAATACAGTGCTGCCTAAGGATACAGCAAGTTGGCGTTAACTTCACAGAGGGGCTGAAGTCCAACAGTCAATCGGCACAAGGCCCCCAGAAGGCTAACTTTGTCTTATCCCTTGAGGAGTGAGAAAAATATAACAGGTGGCAAAAATAATTATCCTTTTGGAAAATGTTATAATTTTTGCAAATGGCGTCGTACGTCAATCATATTTGACATTTGTGAACTTAACACCTGCAGTATAGAAACCAGAAATGAGGTGTTACCGAGAGGTTCAAATTCTACTTACTCCCTTTATTTTTTCAAATTGACCAATCAAAGAACGGCATTTAGGTTATTTCGCGACTAACCGTCAAAAATTTATGAATAATTGTCAAAAAGGCACTCAAATTCGTCGATGGAGTAGGGGGCAATCCGCTGTGTAGTCGGCTATCTCTGTAAAACTTAATTTCTGGTCGTTCTCAATCTATGGCGTAACCAAGGAAACGGAGATTAATTTTTATATACACTGATGGCCAAAGTATTCGGCATTTTGTTGAACATAGTCGGCTTCGGATTCTGAATAGAATCCAAAATCAAAAAAGAAACTGCTGTTAACTCTCTAATACTTCATTTCTGTTTCAAACAGACGCCATAATCCACAAGGACATGGACAAATTCGCTCGGTGATAAGCCCAGCGTGAGTTTCGACGTTCATTTCCTAATCGTGTAGCGCCAACTGGGGAAATATGCCGGCGCTTAACTACTCGGTTTGAACAAGCCTTAAGGAGAATCATCGACAGGAATGCGAGCAACTACTACCGGTTAACTTGCGGGGAAGACATGGAGAATGCGATCAAACAGGCGCTAGTATGTATCAACAAAATCAAAGGTGGCAGCCACTTGACGGATATCATAGTTTCCACTTAACAGACTAAATTTTAGAGGTCCAAATAAAGACTTCCATTACTCAAAATCATTTGTTTCTTTATTTAACAAAAATTGAGCGAGTAATTTAGTACAGAGGTGGATAATAGTACAGTCCATCTTAACTATTCGATTAAAATAGCCGAAGGAAAAACGGAAAACGCTGCCACGTGAGTGACACTTCGCAAAACTTTTAGACAAAGTCGCCACTAGGTTTTCAACAACGTGCACAGTTGGGCAGATGGACCTTAAAGTTGGTATTCACAGGCGCAGTGAAATGTTTTTAACTAGAAGATTGTTAAAAAATATTTCATTAAACAAAGTTATGTACAGGGTGGACCATCTAGTGGTTTGACAACGACAGCTGTTTCCGATCGAAATCTTGACAGAAAGTCAGAATCTTATGTTGAGTCCCTTTACGCTTGTTGAGAAATATTGAAAACCTATTTCCAAAGTGAGTGTTGTGTAGCCCAAAAAATGCGCTTTTTTGAAAAGAAGTTTCGGCCTAAAGGATGAACCTATCGCGACAGCTGTACGCAAGTTTGTGCAGAAAGTGCGTGAGACTGGTATGTTAGTGGACACCACTCATGGTGCTCGTAGTCGCATAGATGAAAATGTGGGTTCTGAGCCCGAAAGCATAATTGGACCATTTTTATTCGAAATGAGGCTGGGAACAATGTTTCATTCGTGGGCGTTACATAGCCATGTCAACCGGCTTTTTCCACTCAAATCGAAGACATGGTTTGGACAACCTTTGGTAAATTTATATGATTTTTGCGCACCAAATTCCCAAATCGTCTTATCAACGGTCTTGGTGATGTTAATTGGCCCCCTTCGGAGCTTCGATGAAACCTCTTTGGAGTTTTTTTTTTTTTTTTTTTGGGGAACCGTGGAGGACCGATGTTCTGCCAACAATCCGGTAACGATTCAAGCACTCACGGCCAACATCATCCAAGAGACCCGTGAGTAGCTCAAAAACCATCAACACTGTCTTATAAAAGGCTAAGATCATCCAAAGAAAGGAGCTCCAATCCACCAACCAGGTCTTAGAAAAGGCCAGCATCATCCAAGCAATCCGTGAGTAGCTCGAAACCATCAACCAGGTCTTAGAAAATTGGGAAGCGAGAATGCGCTACTGCGAAGCCAGCCGAGGCAGCCATTTGCAGTTGTATTCCATAATTAATGGAAATGTTTGTTCTTATAAATAAAGCCATGATACATGGAAAAAATTAATTTTGTCCATTTTATTGCAATTTTAAAAGGAAACTTGTATTTGGCGCAACCGGTATTGGATAAACTTCTTTTTTGATTTTATTTGGCTTTTTTCTTATTTTGGGGTGGACCTGGGCCTCACCCAACAAGCCTCTCCAGCTAGCACGGCCTCTGGCTAGCTGTCTCCAGTGGCGCACGCCAAGTGGGTTGAGGCCCTTCTCCACCTGGGTGCGCCACCTTAAACGCGGGCGTCCTCTGTTACGTTGTCCCACGGGTTCGGAGTCGAAGACTCTTCGAGCCGAAGCTGAGTTCTCCATACGCTCTGCATGGCAGTACAGTTCTTAGGCGTTGTATCCGAAGAGGCGTGACTAGACTCATGTCGCTGTACAGTTCGTGGTTGAATCTTCTCCTCCAGAAACCGTCAACGCAAACAGGATCAAATATCGAACGCAGAGCTTTTGTCTCGAAGAGACCAAGGACTTCCTCATTTTTTGAAATTTTTCAGAGATTTTCCTCAACTCTTGCGATTGTCCAGGCCTCCGCGCCGTACAGCAGAACTGGGATGGTCAAGGTCTTGTATAAAGTCAGCTTGGTCCTTCGAGAGATGGCTCTACTACTCTACTACTGCCTCTTGAGCCCATAGAAACAGCGGTTGGCAAGAGTTACTCTACATTTGATCTCGGTACTGATGTTGTTCGTACTATTTGGATTAACTAATGCCGTACAATTTGGGGTTAGATCTTCTCATATATTCCACTTCATTCTTTTTTAAATCTATTTATAATATTCCCATCGTTTCCCCGGTGTATATTAAGATACTAATCTCTCTTATGTGTCTTTCGACTTCATATCATCTTTTAATTGACCTCGAAAAACTTTCCATCCGACGAACTAAGCATGGGACACGTAATTCTGACCATCCTACTCCTTGACTCTGATTCTCCCCGTTCGACGTGTGTACCCAAGCCTGTAAACTGCCCCCATTTGGTAACGACAATATCACCTAAACAGAATGCAAGCGAAGATAAAGCACAAAAATATCCTTTCGCACCAACTAAGGATTACCCCGTCTACAACCGGAAGTGATAGGATAAGTGGGTTCTGTGAGGTAGGACTTCGTTCTTAGATTGATCTCGTTGCTAACTTAGTTTTCCAAGTCTCGTCGGAAACAGGCAACAAGTCCTTTTAAGTAATTTTTTAAGTTTTTGACTCCCTTATCGCCAGACAGACCTTCTTGAACCTGCTAGGCATTCTTAAGTCGTTTATTCTTCAATTCTAAAAATCACCGTAAGTTATTGGCATATTGGTTCCTTTTTTTCTTGCTTTCAGGTATAATTGATATAAAAATATAGGTGGCGCTGCAACACGAGATGAGTCTTGAGTCTAGCTTATACAGCAACCACTCGTGCTGTGCGTACGATTATTATCTCAGGAGGTGGGAGGACCTACAGCTTCATGCCGACAACTAGAAATTATGTATTACAGAATAAAGAGAGTTCTAACTCTCGTGCCCCTTAAAATGTTTGACAACTACTTTTTATAACGTGATCTTAAAGCAAATTGACCAATCAGAGAACGGCATTTACATTATTTCGTGAACAACCATCAAAAATTTATGAATATCTGCCAAAAACGTACTCAAATTCGTCGATGGACTGGGGGCAATCAGCCGTTAAGTCGGCTATCTCTGTAATACTTCATTTCTGCCGACAACGAAGCTAGTGTTAGTGTCGCGAGAATTTTCTCTGAGCATAATGAGAGACTCGAGAGACCCCGGATTAATCTTAGAAACTGAACGTAAAAAAACAGCGTAGAAGTTAACGAACCTTTAAGCATTAATATTTAATTGAGAACGTAGGCCCACCATTCATCGTCACGACAAGAGCTGAAAGCGGCACTTCTGTAAATGGCCATCTGACTACAATGCCTTACAAGTCAACGAGCAACTTTTTCTTTCTTTCGCTCATCAACACCAAAAGTCAGCGCAACTTTCATTCCACGTCCGGTCATGTTCGTCTTTTGAATTATGACTTTCAGAGTTCCCAAAAATGTTGACATTCGCATATTCTGAGAGCACACTGACACAATAAATCCTATCTCTTCCCCGCCTGTTTAGCCTTAAACTCTTATCCAAGATCCCTTCCAAAGATGCGCCTCGTGATTTATTTCGACTGATGTCTGATTCATTCACTTGCTAACCCTCAGACGTAGACATGGCATAAAAGTGTCGCCACCCAGTCGCATAATGCCTTCCTGCTAAGCTTGCGATGGCAATTACGAGACAAAGGGAAATTAAAATGCACCCTCAGTGTCAAAGGCAACAGTTTCCCCAGACTTTCCCGCACCTCAAGCAGTTCCTTCCCACCATTAACACGAAGCAGCCGTGTGTTCCCGCACAGCGTTTCGACAATTTGACACGCAAAGTCCGCCGCCGCCCATTACTTTGTTGGACGAACGCCAAACAAAAGACCAAAACAAACGACGAGGATGAAAAGAAAAGTCTCCATCACACCGAGTAGGAAGCAAGAAGCCTCTCTGAAAATAATTCAAATCTATCTGATCGAAAATCGTAAATTATGAACTTTAATTGTTTCGGTATTCTGCCGGCAGCGGCGCGGCAGCCCCCGTCTGGCTTCGTCGCTCTGGGTAGGCTCTGCCACAAAATACGCATGCTAATGCCGTCGCGAGGCCCAATTCAAGATTATTTCGATATTTACCCAAGATATCTTGCGCAGATTAACGAATGGAGAAGATTCATCAGCCAGAAATGATACAGTCGCCCGATTCGTAATTTTTATGGGAGATGACTTCAGTCGCTTGCTCCCCAATGACTGCGGGTTCAGATCAATTGATGCCCATCGGGCTGACCACATTCTGCCGGGGCTGGCCGCCTCTCCTCTCTGAGTCATCTCACTCGTCTTTTCTGTTGAAGTGTAATGCATAAGTAATACGTACGTTGCGGGGGCAGGCATTCATTATTATGCCACATGTAGCCCGCCGTGTGGACGTGCGCGGTGTGCAGACGGGCAAGATGTAATCGTTTTCGTAAAGAATTATTGTAAATGCGATAATTGTGTGTAATTGGGGGGTCCCTCTGGGCCGGGGGGCATTAACTTTGAATCGACTGAAGCGCAATGGACTGAGGTGGCAATGTACACAACTTCAAGTGTCGTGTGTGTTTTGGGCGAGAATTTATTCAATTGTCTAACTTTAACGGTATTTGCTTTGCAGATAGGAATGCAGCGCTTTCATAATCCATTAACGATGTGCCTGTTGTCTGCTTCAGGGTGGTCCCCAAAGCACTGCCTTATCACATTTGTCACAGTTACATACGTGCAGCTGTCATAATTGTGTGTCATTTGTCAGTTTTGATTTATAAGAAGTTTGGGGATGTCATTCGGTCTCGCATTGGACTGTTGCCGAGACCGCACCGCATGAGGGCTCATGTTCAAGAAGGAATTCAATCAAATTTGTATTTGCGTTGACGTCAGACGTGTGATGTCATGCAATTTTGTGACAAAGACTGAATGTGCTGGTGACCGGAAAGGGTATTTGGGAAAGAAGCAAATTGTATGGGGGTACCATGAAAGCTGACTGATGGAATCGCGTTTGAAATTTGTGGGAATGTAAAAGAAAAGCGGGGACAAGCCGGTTTTTTGCACTTATTTGTTGAATAGCCGCTTATGACGCTGCTCCTGGTTAGCGGGGTCCCCGGTTCGAAACCCAGTGAAAGCAAAGTTAATACGCTTTTATCTGGTTTTCAAATCTGGTCCAGTCACCATTTGCCGTCAAATTGAAGGCACTATTACTGGAGTGGTCAATCAGTGGCAGAAGTCTGACTGTGGGTATAAGAATGGACTAACATGGTCTAAGTGCGCTGGTCCCGTCTACCTACCTACCTTAGCCGCTTATGTAGGAAGTAATTTACGAAACGTTTAAGGCGTTAAAGCTTTTCAGTTAATTCTTAAAAAAAGTGGGCACAATAAGAAGGGAGGCAGGAGACTAAAATGAGTCTGGGGGAGAATAAAGGCTCAAACCCATAGAATCCGTCGCGTGCGCTGCGTCATATCAACAAATTGACAACTCATAAGACCTTATGGGAGGGAGAGAGACAGCAAATGCAGCCCACAAGTGAAATTCACCACGACGGATGGAATTGGACAACCTAACTTTTTGTGCGTTTGGCAGATGTTTAAAATTGTTTTTGAATAATTCCTAATAATTCAGGAACATTCAAATTTTTGCAAGAAAGAATTGCACACTCAACGTACTCATTTGGTACATCTTTGCAATCCGGCAACTACAATATTTGTGGATTCTAAACGCGATGAAGTGTCTGTTACCGTCGCGTACTGCGATTCTATGGGTTTGGACATTAAGTGTAGTTATAGTCCACAGCCGTGGTTTACTATTCATATTAGCTTACTACGAATCGGGAACTGCGCAAACTCTGACACCTCATTCATATGGGGTTTTCTCATTCGCAGAGGGCAGTGGGTACAATTTGAGCAAACAGACACTTCATCGCGATTTTTTTGTCGTGACTTTGTGGTACGCGTTGCCTCTCTTGTGTATGGTGAATTCAGCTTGACAGTTCGCAAGGAGAATGACTGATTCATGGGAAAAAAAATTAAAATCGTTCATGAAACTAATTATTGTTGAGATTTTAGTCGATAAAAAAAAAACTCGATAATTCAATCCTCATCTTTTTGCGTACTAAGAAGTATTCCATTCTGTTTCAATTTACTGGAAATTTGTTGTTTCTGAAAGTTTGCATTCGCAGTTCGAAGCTCAAGTGAATGGTACTTTAGACAATCGAGGTGTGTGCATTGGGATTCTATTTCTTCTTCATCTCTACAAATTCAATATACACTGTAAGTCACTTCAAGGGGTGCCAAAACGCAATGCAATCCTGACGATCGTAGAGTGCCCTGTAAAGACTTCCACTGACATATGTACACGATTGCGCCTGGTTGCCGAAATATATTGCAATCTATCATATAGTTGCGTTGCGGTGTTCCAATGTCAGTGCAGCAGGCACATACGCCTGAAAAACCCCAAACAGTCGGTATGTAGGCCAATTTCTCTTTCAACTTCTAATCGAAAACAAAGGGCCAACGTGTAGCAGCGAAAAAACACGGATATAGTGTTGCGAAAATGATAAGGACCCACAACCAAATTGGATCGCGGCTCTTGAGCCTAGTGACAAAACGGTCCAATAGAAATGAATTCGTTCAGCACAATTTCCTGGTTTATACTTTTTTACTATTTCATACTCGTCATGAAGAAAGAGTTCATCCTCAACGATCGAGCACACGTTCACTCGCATCATTCATTTGTTCTTCCTGACTATGCTACATGCTCCGCTGTAGAATTGCCTCAAATCACAGCACAATTTCTATGTTACTCAAGTACCTAGTAAAAAGACCGAACATCTAATCTCACTCATATCGCAGCTCTATCGAAGGCCTCGAAGTCTGAAGCAACTCTGTCGGATAGCGATATACGAGACAAGAAAAACTATCACAAAATATAAATCGCCTTAACCTACCGTGGCGTAGTGGGTAAGTGCGTCGACTCCTACGCAGAGGGTGCCAGGTTCGATACCCGAATTTACCACCTTTGATAATCCACGTCCTCTTTCGAGTCACTGACAATGCTCAAAGAGTTTTCCTGTCTAGAAAGAGCTTCTCAACTTCGCCATTCGGAGTCGGTAGTATCGACTCGTTTATCACACTCAGCACTAGATTTAAGTGCGAATTGCATTCGACAAATTGTCTGCAGTCGAGTAGTGCACGCCAGTCAATCTCGCCCTCATGTTATATCCAATTGGTAACTCTGAAACACACTTACAGGGTGCCTCAGCAATCAAATCGGTAATTGATGATATTAATAGCAACAAACAAAACACACACTATTTTAAGTGATATAAATTTTGTTTTGAAAAGAAAAGAAAAAATAGTATGTGCATTTAGCTATTTGTATATACTTCCTTTAAAACCTTTAAAATAGTTTTAAATATGATCAAAGCAACACTCAGGCACACATACAAAGAAATTCCCTTTACGTCACACGTAACTAAATACTTGCTACTTATTGTTCTTTTAAATGGCCAATCATTCGTTACAGACAGATAATTTGTCAAGTGAATTTTAAGAGAAAGAGCAAAATGCGTAAAACTGTATAGTTAGTGATAACCTATCCTAGGGTTATGTTTGTTGCTCATCTTCAGTTCTGCTCAGCGCTCCAGTTACACGATTACTACTGCGTGACAGGTCTTTTGTAAATATGTATTCCTAATCCAAACACATGCATATTTACGTTTCGTTTTGATTTCGTAATATTTCTGTTTCTATCGACTTGGAAATTAAGTAGAATATGTACGCTTATTCTCTCTATTTACTTAACTCTTTTTCTACGTTTTATCAATCTTTATTCCCGAATATGCACAAGAGTAGTTTGTATCCAAGCAAAAAACACAAACAAAATAATTGTCATTATCTATGTGAAATACAGAGAATTATTGAATCCTTAAGTTGTTCGTCGTTTTATTTGTACTAAAGAGGTCGCGAGAGTTTATCAGCCACCTCGATCATCTGCCATCGACTCTAACTAATCTGGGGTTATCCAAGCGCAACCAGACGAGTTTTCAAAGATGGTTCATCTACCTCGTCCTGGGCACCGGTCGCATATCTGGTATGTCGAAGTACAATGCAATGGTTTTTCCAGCAGAAATGGAGATATGGTAAAATTCAATAAAACAACTTGTGTGTGAGATGTGGACGAATTGTTTATTTTACTTTCAAGAACTATTGATGACAGTTCAGCTTCCGACTATAGACCAAATTTTCACACTAAGGCAAATCCTGGAGAAGACCAGCGAGCTGCAAATCGACACGCACCATAACCTTATCCCTTATCACCCAATTTCCCAAGTTCAGCTCATCTTGGACGTAAGGCATATCTTAATTTAGTCGTTTGGGTTGGATTCTTACAAAACAGTAAGAGTGGCAAAGTGGCAACGGGTACTTTTACCAATCCGTGGTCATTCGAGAGGGCAAACCACTTTCGAGTTTAACGTGAAATCGAAAAAACATCGCTAGGCAATGACAGGTTGTTAGTACAACAAATGTGGCGAATGAGAGTGAATTCGCAGAACCACTTCACTTTAGGTCAGGCTCAGAACGACAGTTTGAGCTCGTCTGAGGAGCAAGTAACCATTATATATTTAGCTCGATCAAATTAGCCTTCACTTTCCTTTAAGGATGTCAATTCAGCTGGAAATTCACTCCCCGCGACATTCACAGCTGTTCTTCTAACAGTTCGATTATTTGTACATGATCTTCGATGTGTTCATGTCCTCCTGTGAAGACGTAACCTTAACCGTAAACACAAGCAAGAAAGCACGGTGATTCTTCTTGTTGGCTGCCGGCCAAGGTGTACGTTTGTCAAAATCTACACGAGCCTCCTGCCAACATTTCTGTAAAAATGTACAATTTGTTCGAATGTGAAACGCAATACACTCTCTAGAATTCGATCGTGAATCATTTCGGAAATGCATGCATACGATGCGTTTTTTTTCCCGTGATTCGGCACAAGAAGTCCACTACAACGAGATGATCAACTGTGTTAGCTGTCGCGAGAGTTTTCCAGCCCCCTCGATCATCCTCCATCGACTCTTACTGATCTGGGGTTATCCAAGCGCAACCAGACGGCATAACATACAACGCCCGCCTCGAAAGTCGGTTGAAGCTCCGATACATAACACTTCTCTCTTATCTCTTCTTATTTCTGTGGACCCACATTCTAGGGCTGACCTAGGCTTGGACAAACAGGGCTTCGTAGGCGTCTGGTATGTCGAGTAAACCCCGTAGAGTTCGAAGTTGAATATAATGCCCTCAATGCAAACAAGACTAAAAGTGTAGAGACACCATTTCCATTTTATGAAATTAAAAATGCATGAACTGCTTTTACATTGCACTTAAACTCCTCGAACCGAAGTGCACGAAAATCTGCGGTAACCCTTCTCGATAGATGAAGGTTTAGAGAAGACCACGTCCTCTTCCGTGTTGGAATTATCCGGTGAGTCATGTTACTATTCCTAAAGGAGATTCTTCCAGAACTTCTTTTTCTTGGATTGGATGCGAAAATCGAGCAGTGTTAGAAATTCACTATTGCTACTGTTATTAGTTGTGAGCGTGTAGCCTCATATAGTAAATTCGAGAAAATGAAACACAAGTGATTAAAGATTGTAGCCCATCCACATTATTCAGCCGCGAGCAGCTTGTGTCGGACATTTCAACCCATTTCTCTCGGGTTTCTCTGTTTGAAAACCAAAAACAGCGAACTCCCTCTTAATGGACACCTTTTTAAGTGGGCGATTCCTTTAAGCTGACAAGATGTACTGTAATGTTTGGCTGGTAGATATGATTTTGGTTGTGTTTTCTTCCTCTTAAGCGGACGCTATCTTATGTGGAGAAATAAAATCCGGTCCCGTGGCTGTCCACTTAAGAGAGAGTTTACTGTACATATAGCCCACGGTGCAGATAATACACATATACATGGCAGTGCATGATCCTTTGCAAAATAATTGCTGTCTCTTCCGCAAACATGCGATGCAATGGGTTTCAAAAAACGAACTGTCATACGTAATCGCCTCGACCACTTCTTCAACTCCTCCTTTGAAGCACACTATGGGATCTCTTTACCCGAATTTCTTTCATTTTATACTTGTGATCATCATTTATTTAGAATCCAAGACATCCGAATTACGACGGTATTCATTTATCTTTTCCTAGAAGATGTTTACTTCAAATGAATGTCATACAAAACCTGCGACAATAGCCACACAAAAAGAAACCCCGACGGAAACCACCAGCCAGGCACCACACCATCCAAAGATGGGATTCAAAGACGTTTCCTTCGTCAATTAACCAAAATCAGAAGCCATTCAATTAGCGTGACGTTTGCATTGACATTGTAACATTCCATAAATTTCCCCGAATCCATGCACATCAGCAATTAATCCAAATCTCCGCCAAACCGGTTTGGCTTCCTACGAACAGCCAATTCCGCTGAGTCATGGTGGCTCATTTAGCATCAAGGAAAAGCAATATCTGCCTACGCCCCCTGAGTCCGTACTCAGGCCAGTCATATATTAATCAGCCATAATTTATGAAATGCAATAAAATAAATGAAATTCAGAATCATGTACGACGAGTTGGCTACTTTGTACGGGGGTGCTGTGCAGTCCATAGCCGATGACACTTTATTGCCGTCTTCCCCCTTTTTGTGCTCGAAATTAGAGCACGCTCTGCGTTTAGTATTCCTTCGACAAGACGCGGCTGTTTTATTTTCAAAATTTATTCACTTTGCGCGACGCCGGAGGGAGGGCGAGCTTGTTTGATTTCAAATTCCAAATGCACTAGAACGAAATTCGCAAAGTTAATTGAATGTTTCGTTTTTATTTGGTTTCTGTCGGAGGCATTTCCATTTGGCGCCACTGCCTTTCATCGGAATCATATTGTATTTTCTTGGACTCCAAGAGGCGCCTACTCTGTGCTTACAGGCGCGGACTCAATTTCAATTGTTGTATGCGCATTCTGTGCGTGTCTTGTCGAAGTGAAGCATGTGCGTTTGGATTGACTGGGCTGACTGCTACTCGCAATGGTTTTTCCAACAGGAATGGAGAGATCTTAAAATTGAATAAAACAACTTGTGGGTGAGATGTGGGCGAATTGTTTGTTTTATTTCCAAGAAATATTGATGACAGTGTGGCTTCCAGCCCGCAAATCGACCATATCTCAACCAAATCTTCACACTAAGGCAAGTCCTGGAGAAGACCAGCGAGTTGTAAATCGACACGTAATCGTTTGTTCTCGTATACGACAGCCTTCATCTCAAGGAGTTGTTCAATGCGATGGCCAAATTCGGGATCCCGGGAAAATTGATCCGGTTGTGGTGCACCACGCTATCACACATACGCGATAAACCGGTCAGTTCGGCTCGAGGGTTTCCGAGGCGTTTGAAACCTACACAGGATTTCGGCAAGGAGGTGCGCTGACGATTTCTTCAATCTGGTACTGGAGAAGATAGAGCGGCGGGCTGCTGTTAAAATTAAAGGCACTATTTCCTAGAAGCCAGTCCAACTATTGGAGTATGAAGATGACATGGACATTGTCATGCGTTCCCAACGTGGCGTAGTGGAAGGTTTCACGGCGATTGAAGAACAGGCGAAAGGAGCTGGTTTTACTGTCAATGGGGATAAGCCGACATAAAGGGTGTTCCATACAGGACTTGATAACTTTTTTTTTTTAAATAAAACGCAAACCATTTCAGATATTTTAAAAACCCTGTTATCGGCTTCAATGTACAATCAAAGACTTAATGAATGGGATTTGACTTCGTTCACATGACCACCGCGGGCACATTTGCAGTCGTCGATTCGTTGGAACCAATTTTCAACGACTCGACCACACATTTCGACCGAAACGGTCATTATTTTGCGTTCAATGTTGGCTCTGAGTCCTTCCAACGTCGTCGGCTTGTTGACATAAACTAATGACTTAACGTAGCTCCACAGAAAATAGTCAAGCGGCGTTTAATCGCACGAAAGGGGCGGACAATCGACTGGCCCATTTCTTGATAAAACACGCTACTTACTCTTCAATAAATCGATTGTAGCGTGTGCTGTGTGTAGCTGGTGGGACCCATCCTGTTGAAACCACATATCGTCCATATCTTCCAATTCGGGCCAAAAATAATCGCGCGATAACGCTGACCATTCACAGTAACGTGACGATCGTTATCGTCGACGAAAAAATACGGCCCATAAAGGCCACCGGCGTGTAAACCGCACCAGTCAGTTATATTTTGTGGATGAAGTGGTGATTCATGAAGCACATGTGGATTGTCGCCCGACCAATTATGCATACTTAGATTACTGACGAACCCATTGAGCCAAAAATGAGCTTCGTCGAAAATTTTAGTCGCACGATCTTATGCCTGAAACACAATAGTGCGTTGCGCCAGCCGACTTTACGTTACGAAAGGAGTGCGATGACGTACTGCCTTGAAATGATTTGTCAATTTATCAGCTGTTCTCTCTCTCATCTAGTAGATGAAAAATATTGCCGCCTTTCTGCATACACTCATTTGAAATGACTTTTGGCGTTAAATTATTTGTAATCAGCTGTTTTCATTTCTCAAATGACAGTTGACACAAAATACTCTCAATTTGGGAAAACTCTCTCACAGCGCATCCCTCTGTCAAAAAATATTCAATATATTCAATAATGACGTGCGATGGACTTACGTTTTACGTTTTATTACGATCCTCTCATCTCTCTCATTTTTCACTAACGCAGGTTGACGCTGTATTTTGTGCATGGCCATTGAATTGTTGAAAGACAATGCCAGCGCAAACGCACTATTGTGTTTCAGGCATTAAAGTTGCGGTCACCGACTCCGAGTTTCCGTGGACATTTTTTATAATTTGCAGACGTTGCTCGTTCGTGTACCGCCGCCGTTGAGTTTGCCGAATAAATTGACAATGACAGTTCGATGATTAGTGAAAGAGTGCAAATTAAATTCAAAGTTGTAAAATTCCTATTGGAAAACTCTTTATATGTTCGACTGCTTTCACACTCGCTAAGATTCGTCGGCGATTCTTTCAAATTCCCTTTTGTTATCTCAAGCCACATTCACAAATCTTTCAGTCTCTGCAATTGATATCTCATGCTTCCAATATATTAACACAGCATTTTTCTGTGTGAAAGCGGCCCTATCGAGCAAGAAACGACCCACCGAACACCATCTAGGGCAATCACAGTCGACAGCTACAATTTCAAGATAGTAAAAGAGTTTGTGGGTTAGTACGTCGACTCCTACGCAGAGGGTACCAGGTTCGAATCCCCATTTTATCAACGTTCATTATTCACAGCTCCACCTCATTCGAGTCATTGACAATGCCCAAAGAGTATTCCTGACTGGAAAAAAAGCGACTCAGCAACGCCGTTGGAAGTCGGCATAGAACTGTAGAAACGAAAGAACAATGGCACGCACAACACGAGTGATTATTGAGAAGCTTAGGTCCAGGTCCACCTCGGACTGTCGCACCATCCATATTATTATGAAGGAGTTTGTCTCGGGGGCAAACGTGAACTCCACTCCATGTGCAGCAAAGTGGTGAAGGATAGCACTTTTAAAATTGTACGGTTTTGAAATTGATGTTATGTGGGATGACAAAGAATTCCCCAGTCTAACAGTGTGAATGAAAAATAAGCGCGAGGAGCATAAATGATTGCTACGAAAAGGAATAATGTAAGTGGATCTAAGAGACCGAGTGAAATTAAGTCTATTATATAAATACAGCGGACTACGATTATTAATTATTTGCAAATCACGAGAGTACACAGGAATATGCTCGAATCGAGAAATACCATAGACATAACGCACAGCATCTTTAGCACTTACGTTGAGATAGTCAAGAATAATAACCAAGAATGATATCTTAGTGGAGATCCGACACAGAATCGCCTTTGGCAATCGGTATTACCTCGGTTTGTGGGTAACCAAACCCCTGACTCGAAGTACTAAGGTCATGTTCTACAAAACCCTTATTTTGCTAGTCCAGCTATATGGAGCCGAAAGCTGAATGATAAGTATAACTGCGGAGCTGACTCTGGATGGCTTCGAAACACAAAATCTTCGTCGAATATATGCTCTGGCTGGGAGGAAGGTGAATGGAGGAGAAGACACAACCGCGATCTCTACGAACTGTACCAGGATGCGGATGTAGTCCGGAAGGCAAGAATCCGTCGACTGCACTGACTCGGCCACATCGAGCGCAAGGATAGCGATGCTCCTGGTAATAGGGTCTTCGAATCCGAGCCTCCTGATTCGAGACTTATACTGAATCTCAGAAGACAGCTGTCCGAGTGCCTGCCCCTGGTTAGCGGGGTACCCGGTTCGAATTCCAGTAAAAGCAAAGTTAATACGCTTTTATCTGGTTTTCAAATGGTTTCAAATGTGGTCCAGTCACCATTTGCCGTTGGGATCAAACTAATGGCACTATTATTGTAGTCGTCCATCAGTGGTAGCAGTCTGACTAGGGGTATCAAATTGGACCAATATCGTCTAGGTGTGCTGGTGAATGCACTAGCAGCCCCCCCACCTAACCTTACCTATACCGAATATCCGGTATATAGACCAAGTAATCGCGGATGCAGGACAACTTGATCTTGATGACTGGAAGCATCGTGTCCAGGACCGTCAGTGTTGGAAAGCAACTATTGCTCAGGCTCTGACAATCCATGTGTCGCCAGCCTGATAAGTAACCACTGTTAATTCATCAAAACAGGTGTATAGTAGGTTAATGCTTAGGGAGAGTAGTATCAAATTCAAATTTTCTTTACAGGACTTCTCAAAATCAAAACGAATTGCAGTGGCACCCAATGGAGAACAAAAAAAAGTGGGGTCCAATTCTTTACGGATGTCAAACGTTGTATCATGCTATCAGAGGGATGGGCGTAAACTTTTAGTAACCTTGAAAAGATTAACCCTTATCACTTCCAAGGAACTTCTTGGGGTGTCTTGAACTTTATCATCTTGGACTTTAGGCATCTCTTAACTTAGTCAGTTGGGCTGGATTCTCACGAAAAAGTCATTTAAAAGTGACAAGGCGTACTTTCCCTGGTCGTTCGAGAGGGAAAATCACTTTCGAGTTCAACGTGAAATCCGAAAACATCGCGAGGCAATGACAGGATTTTGGTACAACAAATGTGGCGAATGAGAGTCAATTCGCAGAACCCCTTCACTTTAGGTCAGGCTCAGAACGACAGTTTGAGCTCGTCTCAGGAACAAGTAACCATTATATATTTAGCTTGATCAAATTAGCCTTCACTTTCCTTTAAGGATGTCACTTCAGCTGGAAATTCACTCCCCGCGACATTCACAGCTGTTCTTCAAACAGTTCGATTATTTGTACATGATCTTCGTCGAAGACGTAACCTTAACCTTAAAAAACAGCAAGAAAGCACGGTGATTCTTCTCGTTGGCTGCCGGCCAAGGTGTACGTTCGTCAAAATCTACACGAGTCTCCTGCGTACATTTCTGTAAAAATGTAAAATTTGTTCGAATGTGAAACGCAATACACTCTCTAGCATTTGATCGTGAATCATTTCGGAAATGCATGCATACGATGCGTTTTTTTTTCCCGTGACTTGACACACAGAAGTCGAATACAATGAGATGCTCAACAACCAAACATTGTGTCCAGCTGTCAAACGAAAAATTTGACAGTTAAAGACGAATCTTCTATGAAGCTACGCATATTGAATCATTTTTATGCGCACTTCATGAAAATGGTATTTGTTATTGAAAATGTCATACAATAACGGTGTCAAAAAATGTCAAATGACAAGACAAGGATGAGCCGGATTCCGAAAAAAATACTTTTCATTTAACAACAATCCAACAGAGTGACAATTCACAGAAAACTATGGGAATTCTCTCTCAAAACTCACAAGCGAACAGTCCTTCTTGAAGAGATGTCAATTTCAAAGGGTGCCTCAAAAGTGGAATGCTTCTAAGTACAACCGCACTGCCGTTACATCTTTTAAGAGTCCCTCTGTCCGCCTCTTTTCCGCAACCAATAACTTAAACTTCCACTAAAAGCAACTTCAAATAAATTCCAATGTTTCTCACACCCGTCGAGAGCCATTCTGGCAGAACAAAGTATGTACTCTGCATCGGCATTTCAATTCGAGGGAACCCCCTTGAAATAAGGGTAATTACCCTTCCAAAAAAGAGACATCTTCAAAGGGTTCCACACTCAATGACCATCATCAATGGCATGCTCGACTCCAAGTGACCCATTGAAGCGATTCCCATAAACTCAAGTGGGAAACACAAACAATCTCGCCCCGAAAAGCTCATCAGGAAAGTGTAAAAACTATTCACCCCAAGTATCTAGCCACACAAAGTGGAAATCCATTAAAATGCTGAAAGATGCATATTCAACCCATTCTGGCGTGATCCAGAGAACAGCATTTTATGGTGCATCTTATAAATTTTTATTTGTTGCACACAGGGAAGATAGCTCGAGTGACCTACTCTCAACTCAAGCGTATTACTTTCAAGAATTCCTCGCCTCTTTTTTCGTCCCCACTCTGCCGATAGAAAATAAAGCAAATGCGGAAAACCGAGGGAAATCATCATCAAGATGTGTATTCGGGCGTGTTTGTGTGCGACTCGGTTCTGGGCAAGTGTACAAAAATATTTCATGACATAATTTCAATTTCAGGACGTTCCTTTGAGGAACATCAACAGATGTCGGCCAGGCACTGGCACAGCAAGTGACTGCCGTGACAACCAAAGCGCGCGGTAGTTTCGTGTAAATATTTTGAATACCGAGACACGCTTGCAAAATTAGCATGCTGACGTGGACAGCGACAGAGGGCAGAAAAAGGAGCAAAAATATGACAGAACATACAGTGTGGGCAGAAAGTAATCGGATTATGTTTTTTGTGGCAAGAAGAGCTTGGGTGATAAATGAACCGTTAATGTGACAACCGCAATGTTGCTTCGGTCGATGGAATAGGGATTACACGAACTGAGTCAGAGGTTAGAGGGTAATGACTGAGGAAGGGTGCGCATTGCTGGAAGATTTCCAAAGAAGAGACCAGACGTGGTAAAGTTACGAATTTGGTGGAGAAGACCACTTAAATTGCATTGGGGTTGTTGTGGAATGGTTGATAGTTATATAGACGATGTACGTAATTACTCTTTATTTCAGCTTAGAACTGTCAGTTTAACTAAAACAGATTTTCGATTGCCTCGAATCTGCAAGAAATAGAACAATGAAGCTTTCAAGTGACACCAAGCGAAGCAACACACCACAAGGGTTCTTATGTCACCATCGGAGGTAGAAGTTCGATTGGCTATGGTCATCCCGACAATTATGACCGATAACATCCCCATCTGTGGACAGTTGTCTTGGCGGCCATTTAAAAAAGGAGAGCTAATGACATTTGAAATTGCTTCAACTCGGTGAGGTTTCAGTAAGAATACATTCATATTCAACATCCCCATAATGAAAGCTGAAGGCTCCAAGAAGAAACAACAGACGAACGGAGAGTAATCAGTCAACACGTTGATACCCACTAGAACACAAATCAAACTTCAACCGAAATTTGACAATTCTTCCACACACAACATTTGACATTTTATGGGTGCCTTCTTTACCATTTGCATTGGTCCTTACCAGAAATGGCAGAAATGTCACTTTTTTGGAATAACTGCATTTCTTACGTCTGCTACTCATTGTGGTAGTTAATGTAGTACACGTAAGAAAATGTTGTAGACATAGAAACAATGTCAAAATGTAGTTGAGATGACGTAATAAATGAAGATTGTGAATGAAACAATCAGGCGTGTAGTTTATTCGAATAGCTACGCGTAATTAATCGAGTAGATTACCTTATGAACCCTACTCTGCAAGGCACAAGGCCTTCATTTCTTTATGACTTCATTCACCATTCTCGTTCTTAAAGTGCATCTACGGTCCCGGTTGGCCCTTAGCCAATTATCTTCACTCTACACGTCGTGGAGTCCGTTAACAGCCCCGCTGTCCGCCTCGACATGGTAGTGTGCGACTCTGAGCAGCAAGTCGTTTTGGATTGGCTTCGCACTTTGCCGAGTGGGAGATATTGTTCAATAATTCCTGAACTGAATTGGTAACTGAAGTAGAACTCAAGGCATTGGCCATCTCTGGTTCTCATGAGTAAGTAGGTTGTGGTATAAGCCTTAGCTTGGGCCTACCGAAGCCCATTGTCTTCTTCCGATCGTGTCAACGTCCTCCACATATGGCGGGTTTTATTGAGAATCTATACTCACTTTTCATTCACGCTCTCTACTCACTTTGTATTCACTTTACTTTTTTGTGTCAAAAGTTGGTTCGTGACATTACTTTCATTGTACTATACTTCAAAATTGAAATAGTTTTGGCAGTTGGTTGCCATTGTTTGTACAAATCTGGTTTTATTCACTAGAAGAGTTTATATATTAAACAAAGGATGGATTACAAATTTAGATACGTTATCCTATGTATGTCGAGATTTAAAACACCAATGCTGATAGTTCTGCTGTGTCTTCAAGAATTTTTGTTAGCGGCATCTATGATTTGATGGTGGTAGCTGAGGCGCCACCTATGATTTCGATTCTCCAGTAATGAGTACTGAGTAAATTTTACCCAGTAATAGCACAGTATTGCGTTGATATTGCTTCGCATGTAAAAATATTATTAAGCTGAGGAAAGAATCTCAATAAAACACGCCTATTACCGTTTGTGTCACTTTTAGCCTTAAAATGACACTTTTTGATGGCAGTGGTGGCACTTTGAAAAATATTTTTCCAGCAACGTTTTCCACTGTTTATTGTCAAGGCAAATGGGGTCAATGATTAGACACACTTTCAACTAAGCGCTTTTCTCTTTGCACATGTTCCTTGCACATGGCCATGGATTATTAACAAATTCAAGTCAAAGTAAAATTCAACAAGTCATTTACACGGCTCTGACTTAGGACCGTTTCCTGACTTAGCAACTTAGCAATTAAATTTCACTTAACAAGTTAAGATGGACTTATAGGTTTGCTCGAATCGAAAATAGATCCTAAAGCCGGCTTAGTATAACTTAAGCTAAGTCAAACAAATAGTGGATCATAAGACTTTTGCTTGCACTTTAATGCTGACAGAGTCATGAAATCGTGGAGAAATTTGTGAATAAAAAAGGAATACTGAGTTTGTAAATTATAGTATGGGGAAGGTTCAAATTATTTGAAGATAATGTGTAAGAGATGGATTTTTACAAATTGATTATTTGTATGTTTTTGAGGAACTTTCGTTTTACAAATTGATTATTTGTATGTTTTTAAGGAACTTTCGTTTTACAAATTGAATATTTGTATGTTTTTAAGGAACTTTCGTTTTACAAATGTTCTCAGCTGGCCAAAGTTTTTATAACATCAGATTTTAAAATTTAGAAGTTCCTTTCAACATGTACTGTATTCATTTCCTGAAAATTTTTAATTAAAATTTTGAGGAAATTATTCGATTGTACCCATCAATCAACTATTGTCACATTGAGTTTTTATGTGATAAGAACTTATTTACAACGGATTCCATTTCGGAGGAATACACGTTTCGAGTCAATCCAGGATCGTTTTGATAGAAATATACAAAATGACCGAAGACAGCTATGGCAAATGCCAAGAAATATTTCTTTCAAATAGTCCTGTTTCCATTAACGCCATCTATGAGACCCACAATGAAATTATTTTTAAACACTCATATATTTACAAAAATAATAAATTTGACATTTAAAATCGAAGTGAAGTTGGTTACATTTAAAGGAAACCGTATCTTAGCTAAGCCCTAGTTTAAGCCCGGCCGGGTTTAAGTGTGACTTGGCCTTGAAGTAGATTTAAGTGTAGACGGCCCTTAACTAATTCCTTAATCATTGTTCAATCAGATATATGTATGTACAAAATTAGCACGAACCCAAATTCATCAGTCAAACGAGAAAATAGTTGAAACTTGACCAACATTATCTGTCGCGATGCATTCCACTTGTGGACCACATTTGAAGTCCTCCTAATAATGCGAGGTTATGAGCTGTCATCATTTTAACAGCACGCAACGGATTCTTTGAACTAGACTTTAATTTTTCTCAAAATTCAGGGCAAATGATCCGCGTCAGTTCTCTACACAGGTAACTACATAATTTGTATGGATTCATGCGCTGAATTCCCATGTCATCATCGCTGCCCGGTGATTTTTCGACGCCACTGCTTGTCACTGACCATGCTCATCGCATCGCATCTAATGGCAGATAAACTAGAGAAAAGATGAGACTTAAAAATAAATTTCATTTGTTTACAAAAAACAATCTCGTGGCATCATTTCCACTACGCCTCTCACACAGGCCCACACACGCACTCACGTCTGCCGCAGAATGCCAAAGTCAAAGAGGAAAACTCCAATCGTTCGCTTGAAGATTTTCCATTCCCGATGAACTCATATTCGCACCATTCCTCGCGAGCCATTTAAAAGTGATACAGTGACGACAAACGCATCAGCAGCGGTTTCCTTGCGTATTTTCCCCCACAAATCTTTCTTTTGTTGTTGTTTCACAAAAATAAACACGTCCCGCCCGCTCTGGGTCCGCGCTCAACTGGTACCGGATCCGAGTGAGTTTTGTAAACTGCGCGGAAATTGTTTTGAGAAAATCTCGAGCTATTTCGCCGCCCTCTTCGTCGGCTGTGAGGAATTCGAGTGCCTCAACCCCCAGTCACTGTGGGCCATCTTTACACATCTGGGAGTATTGACAGACGTTTATTTGTTAATTCCCTTAATTGATGGTGTTCGTCCGGTCGGAGCGGCCAGCACAGGGGCAAAGAAGGTGGGACGTCGATGGGTCTTGGCCGGTCGTTTTCGTGATAAATTACCTCTGTTGGTATTTATTGAATATTTGTGTGATGTTTTAATGGATTTTTTTTGTTGGTTGATTTCTGCCGAAAAATTGGACAGAGCAAACCTACCCGCTCCGACATGTGTACGCGCGGTGTAGTGTGGATTTCTGTTTGTATTTACCTTGCAACCTGTTTTCTTGTTGACTTCCTTCTTCGCCGCTCGCTGTGTGACACAGTGTTCGGGAGAGTGGCAATGGAAGTGGAAATGTCGTCAGTGTCCTTTTATCGGATGGCATGGTAATTTATTTTTGGACACAAGGACTGGCGTTAAGTGATGTCGTGATGCTTGAGATTAAATGCTTTGTCGAACATGGTATTTATGGCTCGCACTTTTGATGCGATGGGCGGGCGCCTGGTGTGGACCGTGAAGACATTGGGAAATCGGTGAGCGGTTTGATGGAGGTGTTAGGTTGTTATACATTCGTTTTTAGAGCATCCAGTTTGCCTTTGAGTGAAGAGGTGGGATGTTCATCAAAATTCGTCGCGGCAATAAAACTCAGGCGAATTCTTCATGGTGCCTTGTCTGCTAAGGCTAAAGGTGATCAAATGATTTGAGAATGCGTGAAGTAGAACGGTCAGTAACCTATGAGACTGCTCACTGTGATAAGGTTGACAGCAATTTTGTCGCAATTGAAACACACACCATGCACGCATGGGCACATGAGCACGGATTAAATGTCAAGCAACAAGGCAATGAACAGCCAATTAAGAAGCAGACTTTGATTCATTGAGAATGTGTGACATTTAAGACACACTGTGATATTTACGAGTATGGAATGAGACATTACTCGACCGAGGAGACACGGCAAGACTCAGTAATTCCTTTAAGACCTTTGACAGATATTCAACGTTGAAGACGCTTGTGATGACATTCTTCATCGGGTCTTTGTCATGCCTGTGTGACAGTGTCGATTTCATGTGGCTTGAATTTATGTAATATGTCGCGTGGAGTAAATAAATTGAATGGTTTTTGTTATTTTATTCGCACTTTAGCTGCGTAGGATTCTTCTAATGAGCTTCAAGAGATCACCTACAGGGCGACATACGACGTTAACATTTGCAGACCGAGTTCATACATAAATGGACAGACAAAGAATACTCACTGACAAGTGCGAACATCAGTTGTGTTCTTCTAATAAGTCAGTGCGGAATTGTGGATTTTCTACCAAGAAGGTACTTCAGGAAGACTGAGCCAAAATTGAGCCCTCAGTTACCAAAAAATTGGTTGAATCAATGCAGGAAAGGATGATGCCATTAGTATCATCAAACGGAAATTAATAACTCTAAGTGTACGAAGACTTTTAGACGTTTTACTTACACTTACAGCACAAATACGTTCTACGTTTCTTAATTGGTCACTTCCAAGATTTGATTGATTGAAACACACAATTGAAAGAACAATAGCACGCACAACATGAGTGGTTGCTAAGAAGCTAGGCCCAGGTCCGCCTCGGACTGTCGCGCCACCCATATTGTTATTATTAAGCAGTAAGCAATCTGTTTTTTTTGTTTTGTGTTTATTATTCGTTTGTTCACAACTGAGTGCAGATTTTTTCTGTGTGACAAGTGGTCGTGGAAGTATAAATTTTAAGTTGAATTAGAAAATGAGTCAGAAACGAAAAAAATCTTTACGATTCCATAGAAATTAGGAATCATTTTTGATCAAATGCTGGACAGAAAAATATAGACCTTGCAGAAGAGTAGATATACGTTTCTTAATTTTAAAGGATAAGAACCCGATTCAGTGATGTCGGTTATAACTACCAAATTCCCCAATCCCTTGAAGGTCATTATAACCGATTTTGACTGTACATACATATAATCGTTGAGAGTATACAGAATTCACCTCCGCTGAAATATCAGTACCAATGTAAGGCAAGATCCATTTGAATTACACTCACTTGAGTAAGAAAAAACTGAACGAACTTAACGAAAGTGGGCAAAGCAGACCTTATAACAACTCAATATCATTTCTATGTATTCTCTCGATTGCTTCAGTTGTGGCAGAACTTTCAAGAATGTTTTGTTGAAGAAGAAATTTATATTTTCCCGAGATTTCAGCATTACCCGGAAAAGGTAACCTTACAACGAACTGACAGCACTGATCTCAGCACTTATTGGGCGGTGTGAATAAAAACTGAGAAAACACTCCGAGTAAGAACACATGGGGCGAGTATGTTCGTTTAAGGAAATACTCAATTTGGTGTGAATAATAAATAGGTACCCTCTCTTCAGTTGACGTTTGAAAAACTAGAGTTCTTGACGTTTAAGGGTGAGTGCAAAGACGGATAAAGGTGGGTGCAAAATATATGCAATAACGTAAGAAACGCGAAAAACAAAGGAGTATAACTCATGTCCTCTCGGGGACACAGGGGATAATTTCAAGAACGTGTATTGATTCGAGTTTGATAACATGGAATGGTTAAGTACTCATTTCCTTTCCGATATTCCTGACCCTTGGTGCTGCCATGCCTTTGATTGTTTTTTGTTTTTTTTTTTTAATGTAATGGGAAGATTGCCCGGCGTCGCCTTTTGATTTGACGCGGACTTTCGTGTTATCAATTTGTTAAGATGTTCAATTTTTTGTTTCTTCCATAGCTTTCAACTCAGATTACTTTTTACTTTTCACGTCTGGCGTTTGGCTTTTTTCCAGCAAGCACGGATAAAATTGCAAACACTTGATGAAATCGCCATAGTCCATTCCAGATTTCCTTTTATTTTTGAGGATTAAGATTTAATCCGTCAAAGTTTTCCTCTTCCAACGCAGTATTTTCCATTGTTTTTAAATTGTTTTCACTTTTTTCTCTCTTCAAGTCACCTCCTATGCACACTCAACTTCCACCAGTGAGCTCTCCATTCATTCCATCTTTATTCACACCAAAACGGAGGAAAGACAGCTGTCAAAATATCTGAGCGTTAAACTTAACGAAATAAATTTTTATTCATACCAGATGGAGCATTTACTCCAAGATGTTGAGGGAATGCTCACACTCAGTTTTTATTCACACATTAGGTGTGAATCACAATGAAATTCCGCAAATCGAAAATCCACGGAGTAAACTTTTACTTATGACAGCAGCAACAAAGCCAGATATGTCAGGAAATGTAGAGTGTGGGTAAAATGTTCAAGTCGAAGTACAAACAAATGGTGCTAAATTCGTTTTCGGGAACCTATTCGTTTCGTTTGTGTCTCGTATTTTCTACGAGTCTATCTACGGATGTACGGCCAAATTGTTAGACTTAAACAAAAGCACAATACAGCACCGGACCGAAATCGATCTGGACTCCGATCATGGCAGAATCGGGCGATTGCTTTTTATTTGCAAACGTTAACATTGCTGATCTCCAAGTGTACCCTCGTGGGAAAACTGGCATTTTTTAGGATATTCACCGTGTTATCATGTCCAGAGATTCTTGCGCTCAAGATAGAGTATACTCACGGTGTGTGTGTATGCCGGTGTCATATAGAGAAGGACTCGCTATTATGTAAATTAAAATTAACATACAGTCAATCGAATTCATATTCGTACATTAGGTTCGAAATAATAGAATAGAGACGGAAATGCCAACTTTGCAAGGGAGAATCACTTCAATTTTTACAGATGAATCAAAATTGAATATCTCTGGGTCGGATGGACAGCGAAAGGTATGGGGCAAACAAAATACGGAGCTTCTTCCTGAACATAAGGTCGCAACTGCAACTACATGGTCGCGGATTGGTGATGGTTTGAGATTGTTTTTCGGTAGCTGGGTTAGAAAAGCTTCATATAACTGAATGGACAATGAACCATAAGAAATAAGTCAACATTTTGAAGCAAAATTCGGATTAAGGTTTACAAAAAATGAGGGTTGACAGCCAATTCATTTTTTACCTGTACAATGACTCAAAGTATAAAGCTTATAATACTCGACTGTTACCCCTTTATAATTGGCCTATAGTGATGGAAACTCCACCCCAGTCACCGGTTATTATGGCAGTGATCATCGAAAATGTATGGTTCCATTCAGACCATCAGCTAAGAATGATTGCAATTAGAAATGCAACAGATACGAAAGAATGGACAATATTTCGGCTGAAACTACAATGAAACCTGTCCAAGTTATGGCAAATAGGTTTAAGCATGCGATTAAAAAGGGATATGCCTCAAAATATTACAATTTGTAAATTTATTGTCTATTAGTAAAAATTGGTATTTTTTGGTTTTTGTTTTTGGTAAAGAATGGCTTTTTTGTGTTTAACAATATATCTTTACCTGATCATTGATATTGCAACCAAGTAACATTCAAAGTTTGTGTGGTTCTTGCATAAATCGAAAAAGATTTATTTTTTATCTGCTGTACGAATATGAGTTTGAGTGACTGTATTTTATAATAATAATATAATATGGGTGGCTCCTACAGTCCGAGGCGGACCTGGGCCTAGCTTCTCAGCAACCACTTGTGCGATTGTTCTATGACGAGTGGAAGGGACCTAGAGTTTAATGCCGACTCCGAACGGCGAATTTGAGAAGCTATTTCTAGACAGGAATACTCTTTGAGCATTGTCAGTGACTCGAAAGGGGTGGAGCCGTGAATTATGAAAGGTGGTAAATTCGGGTATCGAACGCGACACCCTCTGCGTAGGAGTCGAAGCACTTACCCACTACGCCACGGCGACCATTTTTGTCATCAGTGCTATTTGATCCGATCGATGGCAGGTGGCACGCAGACCGTGGGAAAGGCGCTCTATCAGCAATATGACTGCGGCGCGTGTTGGACTGTCTGCGCGTGTTACCTGAGTGGAGTGATATTGTATTGCGTCAGCAACTGAACAAAATTCACCAAATTTAGGAGTGATCCCTGGTCGGGCGCCAATTAAAATTTCACTTCCGTTGAGGTAACTGCACTGAACTGTTCGATTTAAGATCAATTTTCTGCATCTAAACTAATCTTGTTTTAAACTTCAGTTCACTAAATAGCGTCTAGATTAAATTCTTGTTCGTGTTGCTTTACAGTTCGGGACGGAACCAACAGCAGTATCTGCCTTCAAATCGAATCGAATCCTCGAATTTTCATTTGTTTTATTCGACTATTAATTTCTGTGCACAAGAGAGACTACTCGATCCTCCGCCATAAACTCCGCCTTTACGAGTTATGTTATGAGCTTAATAACCAAGCGAGTTTTAAGACTCGATCCAACCATCTCGTCCTTGGACTGCCAAGCGGTCTCGCCTACCTGACGGAATAACATTCAATCACACGCCTAGATAGTCACAATGCTGGGGACATTCGTGCCACGTGACCCATCGAAGCATAGCCCCTTCGGTTCGAAGAACAGTGGCTCAACATTGGGTTTCTCGCACAATGCTCTCTTTCTCACCTTATCACTGCGAGTAACTCCTACAATAATATCCTCATCTCGGCAGTTTGTATCAGTGAGCTTATTCTTTCGGTCGTTACCCAAATTCCATGACAATAGATGGGAGTTGGAATAAATACTGTAATGAAACCCGCTAACTTGGCTGTGACACCAAGCTCGGCCTTCCTGTCTACGAACTTACAAGCTGTTTCACAATTTATGCAGCAGGACCAGTCCTACAGAAAAGTTCAGCATTACTCCTCCCATCACTTGTACAAAAGTCGCACAAAATTGTTTTGAGAGGTGATAGCGTAACAGGCTAAAGTTTACCCAACAAAACCCATTCAGATACAAAATTGGAACGTTCTGTGTGGGAGTCAACGAACTCTGCTAGCTGAGTCACGGCAGCGTTAGTGGAAATAAAGAAGAAAACAAGATAAACTAATCAAGCCGCTGTACGCGTAGCATTTAAGCCCATTTCCCACCAATTCAACGGAGACCCCAAATTTCAATTCCCACCCGCGTTATCCATAATATCTATCTTATCCAACAAAGTAGTCCTCCGTCAATTTCAAATAAAACGAAACTGTTGCAGTGTCGCAGTAAAAAAACAAAACTATTCATAGTTCAGGCGCCCGATGAGTAATCAGTTACAAAATCGGAAGGTGTGTGGAGCATGCATAAAAAAAAAAAAAAAAAGAAACACCCCATCAATCTTCATGGATTTCACTGTCGCCTCGTCGATGGCCTTCCCGATACGCGTATCCGATCCCGAGCTTCTTATCAGCGCCGCCTTGGTATTTCCGCTGCCAAACAAACAACCGGCCGCGAGTACATTTATAGACCAACTCTCAATTGGGTGAAAATTGAAGCGAAGGCGCTCGACAGTCGACACTCATCAGCTTCGAGACTACTTGACGCGGATCGGAGTGCTCGTTGAATGGTTGTATAAATACGAAATGTGTTTGTTTAGAAATCGAAAACCTACACAATATCTTATTTTCAAAACACAACCCGCTCACTCATATGCAGTCCTCGTCGTCGGCACGTCATGTCAGCACATATTTCCAGGGCAGAGCACCCGCCATGTGGACAATTAGATATTTAACTGGATTTCTAAAAATACCGCCTGGCGTTGGAGCAATCGGGATTTACCCAACAGCGATTTGCTTTTTCTCTCTCCCCCCAAAAAAAACCTCCGCCGAGTATCAGATGTGGTAAACAAATTCCGGGGAGAAACAGAAAAACAACATGTATTGTAAATATTTTGATAACCACGACAACAGGCGGTACACTGTGGCTCACAATTCGTATACCCTTGCTACGCAATTGGTCTTGGGGTGAATTTATCTCGAGATTCGCGGCGTTTATAGTTCTCAAACTGGGTGAAGGCACAGTACGGAGCTTGTGTCTACATCTAATCGTGTTTCTTTTTAGTCCAAGCGCCACGAAAATAGAGAGCCGCATTGTCTAAGTTATTCGCGCATTTGGTTTATTTATAGGTTCCCTCAAGCTCTTCGATACTTTAAATAGTCGGTTTGTGGTGTATTTTAAAATTCGTTCAAACAAATGGTGAGGAGCACAATACTACAGACTGTGCTAGGCACAGATCGACTTACATGATTTAGACGTGCTGCAATTTTCGAGTGCTCCTCTTGATAGGATTTGCGTGCCTTACGCTTGTCCTGTGAGAGATGAGCGATTTTTTCGCATACGACTTCCAGTAGTTCGGCGTTGGTGCGAAATTGTTTTGCTTGTTGATCCAGTTCGTCCATGTATGAACGCCAGGATTTTGTAATGAGGCTGCCTGAAATTGGAAAGAGAAAGAGAATGAGTCAGTGAGGGTTTGAAAAATTGTCGTAGAGCTAAAAGAAGTATAACTGATTGCAAGATGATAGACTTTACTTAAAAATTATCATGTATTTCGGTTGTATTCACATACAATACTGGTGGCCTAATGAGATCATCGTCTTCTTGTGCCGCCACGCAATAACTCAAAAAGTCACTGCTGGGACATCGGACATTATCAAAGTAGTTTTCCTAGGGATGTTCCTTAATATAATAATAATATGGGTGGAGCGATAGCCCGAGGCCAGGGCCTTGCTTCTCAGCAACCACTAGTGTTGTGCTTGCTATTGTTCTTTCACGAGTGGGAGGAACCTACAGTTTAATGACGACTCCGAACGGCGAATTTGGGAAGTTTTTTTCTAGACAGGTATTTTATTGTGCCATGAATTTTACAATTAATTATTTACAAGATTTAATTACAGAGATTTGAATTTTTGTTTAATCTTACAATTTGTCAATCAATATACAAATCTTATAGTTTTTATGATGATATGAAGGAAAAGCCACTAAAAACCTTTATTAAACAAAAAATAGATAAAATAATATAAAATACGGTAGAAATAGTCCAAAATATATAGTTCGTCGGGGGAAGAGAGAAGTGTTGACATGAATTCATTTCCAAGTTCGTAATGAGTGCGTTCAAGAGAAGCATAATAAATAACAAGAAACAAGCAATTTAATAAATAGTTGATAAATAACGGAACAAATGGACAAAGTTAATAAATAGAAAAAATAGATTAGTAAGTACGTGAATAAATACATAAATAAATAAGTGAATAAATAAATAAATAAATATAAGAATAAGAAATAAGTAAATAAATAAATATAAAAATAAAAAATAAGTAAATAAATGTATAAATTAATAAATAAATAAGTAAATAAATAAATATATTAATAACTGAATACAAGTATGAACATTCAAATTGAAGACTTTGTCAAAGGTATATAATGAATAAATGAACACACTCCTTATGACGCTACGTTTGAAATCAATTCATTGTCCGGTGATAAGCAAGAATTCATACAACGTTGGTAAAGTCGTTCATTTCTTGTTGCAATCATTTCTATATTGGCCATTCTATGAAGTTCCTTTGTGGAGAGAAACCAAGGCAGATTTAGGATCATTTTAAGTAATTTGTTTTGAGCAGTTTGTAGTTTGCATAGATGGCAGTTCGCGCACTTGCTCCAGACTAGTGATCCATAAAATATTATGGATTGAAAAATTGATTTAAGAATCAAGAGTTTATTCTCGTCGCTTAGTTTTGAGTTCCTACATATGAATGGGTACAGGACTCTAATAGTGGTATTAACTTTTTTTATAATTTCCTGGACTAGAAAATTGAATGTTTATTTTTCATCTAAGTATATACTAAGACATTTTGAGTTTGATTTCCATTCAACTAGAGAACCGTTAAGAGAAAGGTTGTTGCTTGGAAGTAAGCAAGCTTTTCTTTTACGAATAAAAAAGATAGCTTGAGTCTTTGAAGCATTAATATTCATTTTCCAATTACCACAATACACTAATAGGTAATTTAATCCCTCTTCGCCTTTATCGAACTCCAGAGTCCCAGTACATAAAATTCTATTCCAATGAGGTCTTATACAACAGGGCAAACCTGATAAGAGTGGACAATTTCCTGTTGAAGTTGATTCGAGCGATGAACTCGTCCAATAACTTGATCTCAGGGGCTTACTACCCCGATCCAGAATACCACGAAAAGGTACACCACAGTGGATTCGTTCCCCCAGAAGCTTTTCTCCATTTAGATAAGCACGGCCTGTTACAAGATATGAATGCGGTACCGCTCATTTTTCACATAGCCAAATCAATTGTGGATGGGCGACTCAACCACGACCGTTCCGTCGCACAACGAGCTGAGGAGGGTCTCCTCCGGTTCAGTACGGCGGTATCCAGCCGAGACATTCGGGATGTTGCTAGGCAGCACCAAAATTTCTGGTGGCTGGGGAGCGAGGGAACTCCAGCGTCGAACCCTTTAGACCCGGGGTAGAGAGGGTAGAGCGTTCCCCCTTATGGGGCGCAGTCGGTCTCTGTCTTGCAGCGGATTAGATGGAAATCTACCAGCCGCAACCTATGACCGACTTATATATCTTAGGGTAGTTTTAAGGTAGTTTTTTAAGTTGCATATATGTGAATAAAAAACAAAAAAAAAAGGAGCAAGAATGTATATGTGTATACATGACGATACATGTATACATTATGTATATTAAGGATATATGCGTATACACATGTGTATAGACATATATGCATATATACGTAGGTTAGCTTAAGTTAGTTTGTAAGTTTTATTTTAAGGTAGATTGTAAGTTAGGTTGTAAGTTTTAATATAAACCGTTCAGTCATTAAGTTTTAAAACTTTTTCTTAATAGTAAGTTGTCCTTTTTAAATTCTCATTTATATTTTACTCCGTAAGATTATATTTTACTCCGTAGATAAGGTTAAGTTTAGCCTAGAGTGCCCGCCTAGGGCCAGTAAGTTAGAAGTAGTAACAATGTACGTACAACTAGTTTTAAGCATTTTTGTCTAGTATATGAATTCCACAATAAGAATGAATTAAAATGAAAATGGTAATTTAATCCCAATTGAAGATTAGTTTCAATATTGAAACCAATTGATCTGAGAATCTGAGGAATAAATGCATGTATCATCAGCACATAGGGCAGTATTACAATTTCTCAAGTTGGGGAAATCAGGGTTACATATATTTAATGGGACTGGAGCAATAACGGATCCTTGAGGAACTCCAGCTTTGATCTGTTGGCTGTTAGAGAAGCTTTGATTAATAGATACCTTTAAAGCTTCTCGATCGTCGGTTTGTTGTTTCGGTATTGTGACTGTCAATTGCGATTTATATTTGTCGATTTTCCTTTCTAATCACAGAACATCGACAGAAAATCATAAAATAAACATTGTTTTCATCATCCATATTTAAATTGAATTTAATTGTGTCTTTATAATAATAATAATATGGGTGGCGCGACAGTCCGAGGCGGACGTGGGCCTAGCTTCTCGACAACCACTCGTGTTGTGCGTGCGATTGTTCTTTCACGAGTGGAAGGGACCTACAGTTTAATTCCGACTCCGAACGGCGAAGTTGAGAAGCTTTTTCTAGACAGGAATACTCTTTGAGCATTGTCAGTGACTCGAATGTGTCTTTAATACATATTTATTCTAATTTCAAAGTCGAACAGAGATATTTTCAAATAATAAAAAAAAACTACTGGTGTAAATAAAAAACTGAGAAAACACTGAGAGTAAGAACACATGAGTCGAGTATGTTCGTTTAAGGAAATACTCAATTTGGTGTGAATAATAAATAGGTACCCTCTCTTCAGTTGACGTTTGAAAACTAGAGTTCTTGCCGTTTAAGGGTGAGTGCAAAGTCGGGTAAAGGTGGGTGCAAAATATATGCAATAACGTAACAAACGCGAAAAACAAAGGAGTATAACTCATGTCCTCTCGGGGACACAGGGGATAATTTCAAGAACGTGTATTGATTCGAGTTTGGTAACATGGAATGCTTAAGTAAGCATGTCCCTTCCGATATTCCTGAAGAAACCCGTGGGTGTCATGCCTTTGATTGTTTTTGTTTTTTTTTTTTTTAATGTAATGGGAAGATTCCCCGTCTTTTTCTTATCACCTTTTGATTTGACCCGGGCCTTCATGTTATCAATTTTTTTCTCCTTTTGGAAGTTGTTCAAATTAGACTCATTTTTTTTTATTTCAATGCAGATTGCTTTTTTTCACGTCTGGAGTTTGGCTTTTTCCAGCAAGCACGGGTAAAATTGCAAACACTTGATGAAATCGTCATCATTTTCATTCATTTCATTCCTTTATTTTTAAGGATTAAGGTTTATCCGTCAAAGTATTCCTCTCCCAACGCAGTATTTTCTATTATTTGAAATTGTTTTCACATTTTTTCTCTCCTGACCTCCCATGCACACTCAACTTCTACAAGCGATATCTGAGCATATTCCATCTTTATTCACACCAAAACGGAGGAAAGACTCAGCTGTCAAAATATCTGAGCGGAGAGGATTCGTTAAACTTAACGAAATACATTTTTATTCACACCAGATGTAGCATTTATTCCAAAATACTGAGGGAATGCTCACACTCAGTTTTTATTCACCCCACCCAATATGTCCAGAAATGTATTAATGACATAATGATCTGTTTCGATACAAGTTATAGTTTCCTTCGCGCTGAAGTCGAAAAAAAACCTTAAGTTTTTCTTTAATGACAGTTAATTGTTTTTTTTTTTTTAATTCATTTTTATTTTTCATGTCATAATAAACTTACATACTAGACAAAAATGTTTAAAACTAATTAGACGAACAATGTTTTTATTTCTAACTTACTGGCCCTAGGCGGACACTCTAAGCTAAACTTAATCTTAATCTATGCCTTTCGACATAACCTAACGAATAAAATATAAATGGAAATTTAAAAGGAACACATTACTGTTAAGAAAAAATTGGAAAACTTAACTACTGGACGTGACTACTGGTGAAGGATAGGACAGTTACTGTCCGCTTTATTGTGCTCAATCGAACTGAACTTAAGATCTAACTTACAGGTATTTATATTTAAGTCTACTATCGATGTGACGATGCATGGATCAGCATTTATGTTCTCAAAATAATGATGTTGCAATATTGCTGATCGACCTTCTCGAAATTAGCTGGAGTGCCTGGAGCGTATGACACTTTGGGTGCACAGGTACATCGGACTTTGGCTAACTTTAATTCTTGTGCTTGGAGTGTGAGCGTTATAAGTCAAGTGAGAGTTATGCACCCGGCTGGTGGAATGCGACTTGTAACTTTGTGGTGTTAACTTACACACACAATTGCTTGATCGCATTTTACCGGCAAGGGCAACACATCTCCCTTTAACTTATGGAACCCCTCACTCTCTATCTAATATTAATGTAAGTCTCTCGTCTCTGAAAGCACGAATTAATAAATTTGACATCATCCACTGTCAGATGTCAAATTTGTCACATGCTCGTTTTTAATTCACAGTAATACAGTTCTCTGTCGATTGAAATAGATTTCAATCGTTAGATTTGTCGACCATCGATTCAACGATTCGGCCTGAGTCGGAATTTTTGTCAGTTTTTCTACTGGATTAAATCATTTATTTATTTATGTATTTATTGCTGTCATTAAACAAAATTAATAAATACTTAAAGTAATCAAAAGGTTGAGGAAAAACACAATTACTCAGACTCTATTACAATTGTTGCTGCTACACTTGTTACAATTGTCCCATTGCATTAAAAGGGCATATACCTATTATCATATCACTCCTCGTCAGTTAATATTAAGTTATAATACTGAGAAGACAGTCCGTAATATATTATCGTAAATTACTCTTTGATAAATATTAAATCAAACAAATTCTGGGTCGCCGTGGCATAGTGGGTAAGTGCGTCGACTCCTACGCAAAGGGTGCCAGGTTCGATACCCGAATTTTTACCACCTTCCATAATTCACGGCTTCACCTCTTTCGAGTCACTGACAATGCTCAAAGAATATTCCTGTCTTAAAAAAGCTTCTCAAGTTCGCCGTTCGGAGTCGGCATTAAACTGTAGGTCCCTTCCACGCGTGAAAGAACAAAAGCACGCACAACACAAGTGATTGCTGAGAAGCTAGGCCCAGGTCCGCCTCGGACTGTCGCCCCACCCATATTATTATACTAAATTCTATAAGAGCTGAGCAAAAGTTTTACTATTGTACCCTATTCTCACGTCCGACCAGTTCGAAAAACCGACACCGTTTTGCGAAACTTTTGTCGGATTAAATCGGATTCACTTAAGTTGCTTCATCTTGTCATTACTATCATCTCTCTCTCTCTACGTCATGTCATGATTTATCTTCAATCAATGTACGAGATGCACACTTGTTCCTCCTCGTCAGTTGAAATGCCTCTACCTGCTTGCAGTCGCCATCAAATTTAAGACGGTAAGGTGTCAACGTTCCAGTCTCCTAAGTAAGCTCAATTTATTAACTCACGTCGATCTTACGAATAAACAAAATGACTTTAGAGGTGCATCGTTCCTAAATTTCTATTATTAGCCTGTAATTAAACCTGTTTTAAGTCCCCAATTGTTATAGCTAGAATGCCACAAGCAGTAAGTGTTCATCTCATCAGCCAAGTGAATCATCTCCCGACAATTGGCCGAGCGTAAATCGCGGCGCCTTTATTAAATTCAATTCGAGTTAAGTGTAATCGATTGCCTTAAATGTACTATCACCACTTACGACTGGTTTGACGACCACGACGACGACGGAAAGTTAAACCGACTCTGACGACATCGCACTTATCAGCAGGTTCGAATATCGTTCGGGGAAAATCCCCCGCAAGTTGCATAAGACTGTCATCGGAGTCGATGTGCTTACTTTGCAGTAAGCCATTAACTTTCGTAAACCGAAAGCAGTCAAACTTAACCTTAAGCAAAAGCCCCCAACAACACCTGTTTTCTTTGAAATTAGATAAGATGCGCATATAAGGTTGGTGCATTAGCAGACTGTTTCTAGTATTCTACCGTGTTTTCTTGACATTTCGTGGGACGCTGCTGCTGCAACCTTGTTGGGGTGGAAAAAACAAATCAAGTTTGTGACATTTGAGCGCAGCGGGCAGGGGCGAGTAAATTGCTTTGTTGAAGCTGGAATATGCTCTTTGTTTTGATAGAAGAATAATTGCACTTGAGGAATGTACATAAGTTTGTAATTGGAGGGTGATTTGTCACTGCGGCAATTAATACTAGACATTTTGATTTGGGATTACGGCGCAAATGTTGCCTGGAAACCTTTAAATTCTTTTGTTCTGCGTCTGGCAACATGACCACAAGTGGATGACTTTAGGAACCGAGGCTTGGATTATTTTAAACAGAGGAAGGTGGGAATAATTGTACATGCATAATATACAGTGGATTCCAATTTATTGGGACACCACTCAATGAGGACAGGGACAAATGAAAAATAATGGAAATTTACTTCGCCATTCTCTTCGTTCTGTCACAAAATAGACACAAAATCTAGCACGAATTGTAATCCACTGTAATTAATTACCGTATCTTCTCGTGTACCAAATCATCACTCTTACTTGTAGTTCTAGGGAAACGAGATACGTGATGCTGATCATACACAGACCAGTTATTAACCACAGTAAATAAGTAACAGTTTATCTTCGGGTTGTGATGTGTATGTAGACTTAATGATCGTACATTTTAGAGAAAATATCACAAGACTTTAATCTGTGACAAGTAGTAGTATAACCTTGCATCCTTTCATGGAATGGATCGCCGATCGCCGTGCCGTAGTGGGTAGGTGCGTCGAGACCCACGCAGAGTGCCCCCTCTACCCGAATTTTACCACCTTTCCCCTCTTTCGAGTCACTGACAATGTTCAAAGAGTATTCTTGTCTAGAAAATGCTTTTCAACTTCGCCGTTCGGAGACGGCACTAAATTTCATCTTTGTCTGGTAATCCCTCTTATTATCTTAGACGAAGTGACATGTTGTATCCTCAGATTATTCAGTCACCTCACATCAAAATCTTTAGTCTTGAATTCAAGCGAGGTGACAAAAAACCAATCAAATTCTCACCCCACAAAAATTGGCAATTAGTTGACAACACATGCTGCAGATTGTGTCTTCAACAAATAACAATTTCCATTCAGTAGTTGTATTTACTAATTTTTGTAACTTGTGGCAGAGCTTGGCAATAAAGAAGGGCATTCAATGTGTTTTTATGCGTTTTTTTTTTAGCTTCAACCAAATTGTTGTAAATGCTGGAAACAAAATTTTGTCTCAGATGAAGTAAGTTTCAGTGACAGTTAAAGCCAATGCAAACGTTTCATGTTCTTAAAAACAAAGGATTTCTTGTTGTGATTGGATGTCTAGATGAAATTGCTAAATTATCCTCCTTTAAATAGACCAGGTGCTCAAATGTTTGATTCGGAACCGGAACAAGTTTAAACGGGCCAAAAATGACCTGAAACTTTTGGTCATTTGTCATTTCAATTCCAGCTGTCAGCTCCTTAGACAAAGCTAATCTGCTTGCGGCTCATTTTGCAGCCAGCTCAACACTGCCAGATTCCAATTTGTCTCCACCTGTACTTGAGTGCGTTGATTTCACCATGGGACAAGTCCACTTCCGCACTCGTACAGTTGCAAGAGTACTGAAAGATCTCGACGTGCACAGATCCGCTGGCCCGGATGGTATTCCCCCTATACTTCTGAAGAGGTGTTCTTCTGTGCTGACAAAGCTTTTTCATCTATCCTACTCTTTAGGTCTCTTTCCGAGCAGATGTAAAACAGCATTTGTCCAGCCCGTCCCTAAAAAGGGCGAATCTTCATCACCCACCTCGTACCGACCCATAGCACGTACGTTCCTTCTATCTAAGGTCATGGAAACGCTGATAAATCGTCAGCTTATGAAATATCTCGAATCGCGACAGGTCCACTGGTGGGCAGCGACAGGTCCACTGGTGGGCTGATAGCTTATCTCACCGAAAAGTGGAACCAGTCTTTGCACAATGCAGGCGAAAGCAATATCTTTGCACTTGATATTTCTAAAGTATTTGACAGAGTTTGGCACCAAGCTCTCTTGTCGAAAATGCGTGCCTATAGTTAGTATCGACGAATCTCTTCTTCTATGTATTAGAAATTACCTTTCGAACCGTTCAATTCAAGTTGTGTTGGATGGGTTCAAGTCTGATATCCACCAAATAAATGCTGGTGTTCACCAAGGCTCAGTTCTGTCTCCGACACCCTTTCTCATTTTTATAAATGATCTCTTGTCTGCTACTTCTAATCCAATCCAATCCTTCGCTGATGACAGCACCATTAGCTTTTCATATTCGTTCCAAGACTCACGACACGTGCTTCGACCACGAAGCACGTTGAATTCCGATCTTGACAGCATAATTAACTGGGGAAAAAACCATAGAGTGCAATCCAATGCTTCAAAAACTCAATGCTGTCTGCTGTCACTCAAGTGATAATCTTGATAATCAGCCATTATCCATGAATGGCGCTTTTGTCGATGAAACCGGAAAACTTTCCATCCTTGGTATGTGTATCAACACAACACTTAGTTGGAACGATCACATATTTTAGGTCGCCAAAAATGCTGCAAAATGTTTAGGTTTCCTTAATCGATGCAAGAAATATTTCACTCCTTCTGATTTGGCTTTAATTTATAAGGCGTACATCCGCCCCAAGCTTCACTATAACGCTCATATCTGGTCTGGTGCCCCCAATACCACACTGCACCTACTTGATAGAATCCAAGAAAACAGAGCGAGAGATAAAACTTATAGGAGACAAAAATATCGCAGATTCATTCGACTCACTAGAACATCGACGTACCGTCTCTTCTTTGTCCGTGTTTTATCGTTATTTCAACAAACGGTGCTCAAGTAAGCTAGCCAACTGCATTCCTCCTCTTCATGAATTCACCCGCCATACTCGTCTCGCCAGGAATGCCCATCAGTATACCCTTAAGCCTACTTTCGGACGCACAGTAAATTTCAGAGACTCATTCTTGCTGTGTCTTGACCCCGGACTCATAAGGCTATTAGCAATCCCTTGAGCACGCGCAGATTATAAAGAAATTCGTTGTAATTTTAACACTTACCGTGAACACACACAAATTTTGACAAAATATCTCCCATTTTATGTAACTTTTCTGAAATGTGACTAACGGAATGCACACAATGAATTCGTGTGACTTTTTGACAGATATTCATGAATCTTGGACGGTTATTCACAAAATAATGGGAATGTCATTTTTTGCTTGGTAAATTTTTTTATAAGAAAATCATATAAAAAATCGGTAATCAATAATTTTAAGGGGCAAGAGAGGTAGAAGTTAGTTGACCGTCTCTATTATATTTCATTTCTGCACAAGATCGTCTTACGGGGGATAAATGTGACATAAAGTGACTAAGTGGATACAAATTTGTCACAGTGGGTGACCCGACTACGAGAATCAATGGGAATACCTTCCGACCGAACCTAGGCCTGAACTCACAATCACTCCAATCCAAAGCATGTACCCAAACCTGCTTCCAGTTGCACACCCCAAGTTGGTTGAGGTCATTAATCCCTTGCGTACGCCAAATCTGACACTGTGTGTTGACCCAGTTAGTAGAGCCGTGTTACCTATGCGGGCTACAAGGTCCAGTCAACTTAGGCGGTGGATACGTACATGGTAACGTAAACAACCATGGCACCATAAATCCCGTAAAGTTTTGGAGTTGAGCCTTCTCCTCAAGCTGTCCATAATGCCAACAGGTACAAAGCTCGAACGAAAACATTTTTTGTCGAATATGCCAAGGAATTTGTCATTGAACCTGTGTGTTCAGTGTTTTATATAAATTAAGTCATCGAGAGCCTAATAGAGGTAACAACGGAGCAGAAGTCCATGAAGCCCTTGACTTCATTGGTCTTCGTTGCTGTTCATTGTGACATCATATATGTACTTCCTAGCAATCCTAGGAAACGCCTCGTCGATGGCTTGCCAAAAGCACCTGCTTTCTTGTGGATCAGGTGGATTCCACTCGTCGGACATGTTTTGCCTGCTGGTGCAGGCGATCTAACAGATCATTCACAGCTGCTTTAAAGTCTTGAGCATACCCATAACTTACAACGAACAGGGTGGACCATCTCGTGTTGTTTTTTTGAAATCATAGGTTATTTTGACACTGACAGCTGTTTCCCGCTCTAAATCTTGACAGAAGGTCAGTATCATACCCCCGCGGAACAACGTTGAGAAATATAGAAAACTTATTTCCAAAGTGAGTGCGGAGTCGCAAACCGTGCGTTTTTTTAAAAGAAGTTTTGGCGGAGATGAAGCACCCATTGCGATTGCTGCACGCAAGATTATGGAAAAAGTTCGTGAGACTGGTACGCTAGAGGGCAACACTCAACACATCCCGCCGTCGTAAAGTGCACACAGATGAGAAGGTGGCGGCTATGGTTGAGAGCATCATTGGACCATTTTTTCTTCGAAAATGAGGTTGTGAGCACCGTTTCGATCAATTGTGGGCGTCACAGATCCGTGTCAATCAACTTTTCATTTACTGAAATTGAAGACAGGGTGTCGCAGCACGCTAAGCGGGTAGCTTCAGTATGGAAGAAGAGGACGGCGGCATGCTTGTGGTTGCACGGCTAAGACCGTCGGACGGGCTGGTTCCTGTCCCCTCTCTCGTACACCTCCGAATTGCAAACAAAAAATATCGTGCCTGTAGCTAGCTAGAAAGCTCGGATAAGCTCGTCGCACGGGGTGGTTCCTGTCCCCTCTCTCGTACACCTCCGAATTGCAAACAAAAAATCTCGTGCCTGTGCCAGAAGAAAAGATAGAAAGAGCCTATTACCCATAGCCTATTACCCTATATCAGACCACTGACGGACAACCGAAAATAGGAAAGAGAAGAGGCAGGTAAGACACACATTCCTGTGTCCAAAGCCTATGCCTCTCGCACCAAAAGAGGCCGGACGAGGGCTCGCGGAGCTAAGCTAACTAACATAAACAACTATTTGGACGACCTCTGGTTCAGACAGGATGGCACACCGCAGCCCATGCCACAAATTCTCATTTTTTGTTCATTTTATTGCATTTTAGAAAAAAAAACTTGTTTTTAGCCCACCCTGTATTACATTTCAGTCTCAATGTTGCTATTTTACACCGTCTAGGCAGGAGGCTTTTGTCCCGTGTGAGCCCTGATTTTGTCCGGTAGTGTATTCGACTGCAGTTCACACGGCCCTCATTGCAACAAATTTATCTTGCAGCGGGTACGTTTCCTTCCTCTCTTCGCGGTCATCGGAGCAATGATTTTACGGAAAGGAAACTGAAACTGAAGTAAAGGAAACTGAAGTTAATTTCTCCAAGCGCATTGCTATCTTTATGGGAAAAAACCTTCAGACGCCAGTTCTTTGAAAAACAAAACATCATTCAGCAATGTGCTCATATTCAACAAGACAAACCTCCTCATCAGTCACGATCAAGGTCACAACTTGCAGCAACAACAATCAGAGACGCCGCAGAGTAAACAAAGTCGTTTGCTAAAAAGTACAAGTAATTACTGTCATTACTCTCACTTCGCCAACTCATCCGGCCAGTCAAACGCAAGCGGCTTGGCAGCCACTCGGCGTGTAATTGTTTCATAAACGAATTTAAGTAGTGTTACATCAATTATTCCTGAGCACATAAAAATTCCTTTGTCTTGGCACAAGCTTATCTACCATTTGTCGGTTTTCCGCACTGTCTGCTTGGTCTACTGCACAAGCATCCGTGGCATGAGAGAAAATTCTCCACAGGTTCACGCTCATTTTTCAGAGGCATTTTGATTGAGGTGCCAGCCGCAGCCGCTGCACCAACCACCACACGCCCTGGGTGTGAATAAATTGAATTAATTGTAGTGTGAAGAAGATGATGGCTGTGAAATTGACGTATAATGTCAGACAGAATGTCAGTGTCAAATAAATGCCACAGAGTGGCACTTGTCATTTGACATGCTTTCGCGAAAGCTGACAAGAGGAAACCAAAGACACTGACTATTCTGACAGACTTATACAATGGTTGTCAGAATGACTGTCAAGAACAGACAAGAAAGAATCTCTTTGACAGACGGTGTTAATGTGTGCAAATTGATTTCGCAAATGTGAACACTATTAACTTTGCTTCCTCTCTCTATCCTGTTCGCAGAAATGTCAGTTAGTTGGAAATACCGTTGTAATTAGCGTCCCAAAGCATGTTTGGAAAACGAAACGCGGAATTACACAAACGTTGTTTACCTCACCCTGTATCTGCTATTGGTGCTAAATTAAACGGAACTAGGAACAGAGATTGTAAACATAATCAACAGACATTTCTGATTGACGTAGCAAGCACAAATAAATGAATCACGTCACTTGAACAAAACTTTCACCCTCGGCCCGACATGCATAGCCTACATGAATCTTTTGTCTCATTTCCAGGGCTTGGGATCGTTGCAGTAATGTCTTAATCGAATTAGTGACATATGTCAACTCCAACAACAATTTATGAATTTATGCTCGTCAATAAAAGTTTGGTATCAATTATCTCCTCGATAATCTGTCACCTTTTTGTGGCAACAAACAAGTGACATTTGCATTAGCACGTTGCTGTTGTCGCGATGAATTTTTGAAATCAACGAAACTGGGCCCCCGTCTGTCAGATGGAGTTTCACAAATTTCAACACGAACAGTCCCTTATTAGTCATGGTGTGATGCAAAGCGCAGGAACGTGCCGCCACTGTTTTAAATTTGTATTCCAAATTGTGCAGAGGCTGATGGAATTCTTTTTCGGCTTAAAATGGTGTCATCGTGTAGATCAGGGACACTACGACAACAACTGGCGGTCCCATGGTGAATCATGAATGATGAAGTCACATTATTAAATAAATTGGCGGTTATTGAAAATTGTATGGGCTCGCAGTAAACACTCAGTTTTTCCAAGAATTCAGCCCGAGGCTGCTGAGAACAGCGTGCGGCCGTATCTATCGCGGTGAACAAATATTTGCAAAAATCCGTTGTTATCGCCTGATAATTAACACATACTGAGCGAAATAAACAAATAATAATGTAAACTTTGAATCTATTCGCAACGAATGAATGGAAGAAGAAATGAGGGCTTTGGAAGATTTTGAACGTCTGAAGTTTTCTTAAGTTTGGGACAAATGTACCTGGAAAGAGTTACAAAGCAACTCCTTTCGCGTAGCCAGTCTAAGGGCACTCCAAGGTAGGGTTCACAAAAGCGGGTTGGAACCTTTCACACCTGTCAAAGGGACGACAAAGAATAAATACGATCCTTTAAAAAAAAAAAAGTCTGGCCACAGGCTTTAAGTAACGGGTAGCAAATATTTAAGCAATTTCAATTTCCAGGAGAGAGCGATAGGACACGAACTGGTAGCAGCAGAAGGATAAATGTCACAGCACGCTGTGGGCTCAATAACCAGTGCGCGTATGGGCGGAGTAATTGTGGCCTATTCGGAAGTTACTGGCATTAAGAGACGACTGTTTTTCAAGTTGAAGTGGCTGCGAAACACGAGGCAGCACATTCGCTGGGAGAATTCAACATAACCAACAATTCTCCAATTTTTCGGATAACCAATCGGCTTTAAAAGCCATAGCATCGACCATAGGTTAGGTTGAAGTGGCTGACTGCAAGAAGACAGTCACACTTAGGCCAGAGATAGAGATAATAGAGATAATAGAGATATCCAACTTATACCTCCCTTGCCTCTTGATTTCATCTGACAGAGTTTTTTTTATACGCTTTTTGTCCCGTGTCTGTGAATAAGGGTGAGCTCTTGACAACAGCTTGCCACCTTAGTAATGGGGTGAATCAGAGTTCTTATTTGGAAATTCGGTCGTTATATTTTTTTTTTAAATTTCGGTGTTATATTTTCATCACAGTATGGAGGGGTAATCGAACGAACATAGCTTATGTCCATGAAGTCGATTCATTCAAAACTTTGGGGAAGCTACAATCTGAGATACTAGGACATAATTACTGAACGTACAACGTACGTACAATTCATGAACGTACAACATAGTGTGAATTTTTGCATATGAATAAAAATGAATAATGCATTTAGATGTTCATTTAACCAATTTTTATTTTATTATTAATATTTTTGCCAATCATCGACCATCGTCAAAATATTTCGGGTTTCCAAAACGGACTTGAGAACTTCGTCTTTTCTAAAAATAAAATGCAAAGTTTCATGTGTCCCCTCGGGTGCGTTTACATCGGTCGATTCGTTGCACCCAATTTCCGATGTCTCGACCACAATACTTGAGAACACCGTGGAATTGACTATTTTGGTTCATTTGCACTTAAACTCGTTGTCTTACTGGCACTGGAACATCCAGCAGGTCACAAGTTGTTCGAATTGAAGAAGATCGCTGTGGGAGCTCCGCAAGGAAATGTGCTTGGGCCTATAGTCTTTCTTTTTGCTCTCCGGGTCATGCTGGAATACATTAATTGGTTGTACATTACCATAAATTATTTCTTTTGTACACCCGGATGCCAATGGAGGCTCTCAAGGAAGTGAACTTGGTCCTACACCGTTTCTTTTGTTTCCTGGTTGCTGGAGAACCTCAAGAGAATCTTCCTTGCCCTTCATTTTTTTAATTATTAAGGCGTGAATCACAAATAAGACGTTTTGACAACCATTTTTATGCGTTAGTAATAGTTGCAAATATCTTGCGATTGTTCTTATCAAATTGTTTAAATTGAGGTTATGAGTTTTTCAGAATTCATGAATTAAGCCTATAAAGCGGACTTCATTTTTTGAGTTAATTTGTAAGGTATGGTTTGTGTATATGCTGTATATATACTTAAGAATTAATTTTATGTCAGATAGTTCCAGTTAAATGGACATTGCAATACATTTTTATTCACGAAAGTCCATATAACAATGTAAGAAAATTCTCTTTAAAATACGAGTTAACATTTGAACACCCTCCGAACCTACCAATGTACGTTACATGGATTGTGGGCAAAATTCTTGAATCAGCTGCCATTTTCCCACTAAATTCATGAATCTGAAGCTATTTCCCACAAAATTTACGAATCGGACACCACATTGTGGTGAATTGACGAGCGTTGTAAAAGTATAGGTGAAATACAAGGGATTACCACTACATCTTCTTTGTGGACTGGGGGTAAAAATGGCCGAAGTTGGATATCTCTATCATCCATTATCTCTTCTGTGATACCACGCGAATTAATTCCCTTTACATTTAAAAACAGTTGGCTCTTGCGACGAGGCGGTTTAGCTGGCTAAGCTGATGCTATATAGCTCATTTAGGTTATTAAAGTAGTAGGCCCCTAGGTGCAGGTACCTACGATTTGCCAGAGCGCTTCACAAGCATAGTAGTAGGTGATCTGTAGTTTCCACCTCCTCATCATGCAAGCAGCTTCTGCAAAAAATCGTCAAGCGGGCATGAATGTCAATTGCGCAGTGTCCGGTTATAACTCCGATGAGCGTCTTCAGTAAAGATCTGCTAAGTCTTAACAGATTGAGCGATCGTTTGAGATTCAATTATGGACATATTTCTTTGTTTAAAGGCATGTGGTGCCCACTAGGCCATCTTGACGCTGAAACTGGTCAGTTTATGCAGAAAAAACATCAGTTGGCAAAAAAAGAGACCTTAGGCTATGCTGGGTAACAGGGCACACCAGGCATCCAAGGAAAGGAGAAGAAAATTATAACCTTGCGAAAAAAATTTAAGCTGGGCGAATCTTTGCCTATCTGGAACTGGACGAACTGGAAGACGTTGCCCTAGATAGAGTCTGGAATTTGGAACAATAGCAGTGCTCTATGTTCGACGCTGTGAAGAGGACAGCATGCACGTTATTTCGTAAATAACCGTCAAAAATTCATGAATATCCGTCAACCACTCAAATTCGTCGATGGACTAGGAGGCAATCAGCTGTGAAGTTGGCTATATATTTCATTTTTGCTTCCTTGTAAGAAATCAAATATAGCAACAAAGCAGACTTCAGTGCTGATTGTCACCTCGACCATCAACGACTTAGAAAGTATATTTGACAGCTATTTATGGATTTTTGATGTTATTCACGAATTTTTTTACAGCTATTGACGAAATAATGTAAATGGCATTCTCTGATTGGTCAGTTTGCTTTGAGAAAACGATATAAAAACGCTGTCAAACAGTTTTAACAGGCAAGATAATTAGAAGTCGGGTATCTACTTTATTTCTGCTAGAAATACCACTGCCACCATACAGCGGCTGCAATCGCGTTCAATGACACACATCAATGACTGAGTTCCTCTCCATCTCTCTCTCTTTTCTTTGAGTCTTAAAAATATAATACTATCCACTGTCCACTGTTAATTCCACTAATAATAGACAAGTGACAAATGCAAGTAAAACAACGGAAACCAAATGTGCAATCTGTGTAAAACCTAGACTGACTGGGTATTTTTCTGACAACAGTCACTTATCGCAAAACGGAAACTGTCACGTCAGAACGTTGCGACAGAGCTTGTCGCTGACGTTGACTTCTGAGACCTTTGAACACTTCAACGTCTGAACGCACAGTCGTGACGCAATAAAAGATTCAAATTTAAAATTCTAATATGAAAACCGGCTTCAGACTTATGGGCGTACATATACAGTTATTGATTTTCCTGTAAGACCGGCTTCGATCGACTTAACTCTCGCATGAGATAAGTATTAAATGGATTAGCCCTAGTTACTGGGCCGCACTGGCGAATATAACTCGTGTAACGTAATTGCTTTCGTTTTCTTGCCCGGTGACAGGTGTAATGACACACAAAGAGTTTATCAAAGCGATTGGAAATGGTGAATTACAGAGTCGATTGCCTTGGATTGAATTCCAACGGTGGAATGTGAGAAGAAGGTGCAACTTGTGTGTCAAAAGATTAACTGCCAACAGCTGGAGGGCGATATTAAATGAAATATTTATTGGTCTTATTGAATGATGATAAAGACGTGTTGTACCAAAACTGGTTGTGTTCAGTTTGTGGTTAAATGTGGGCATGCCCTTTGCGAATTTCAATTTGAGGGTAAAGTTGGGAAGATAGATTCAGTTTTTTTTTTGGAAACTCGAGGTCATTAGGTCTGGATTAAGGGATGTTTTACACGAATTTAATTTACAGTAGACTCCCCCTGAGTCGAATTGTCACGGGATACCGTAATTTGTTCGAGTTAGAGAGAGATTGACTTAGAGAGAGATTTTTGTACGGAAAATTGAGGGAAATGTTTGAAAAATATGGCGAAAAAGTTAGAGTTTGAGAGACTTTCGACCAGAAATGAAGTATTACAGAGATGGCCGACTTCACAGCTGATTGCTCAACGAATTTGAGTGCCTTTTTGACAGATATTCATGAATTTTTGACGGTTATTCACGAAATAACGTAAATGCCGTCCTCTGATTGGTCAATTTGGTTTATGAACACGTTATAAAAAACAGTTTTCAAAAATCTTAAGGAGAAAGAGAGGTAGTAGTCGGGCATATCTGTAATACTTCCTTTCTGCTTTCGACTTAGGAAGAGTTCGACTAAGGGAGAGTCCACTGTATATGAGCAGTACAGCCCTCCGTATGGTGTATGGTGCGGATTTGATGGACTGCGCTAAATAAAGGCTCCGGCACATAGAATACTTTACTTGCGTAGCGTCAGAGCATACGTACACTCTGAAGTATCTGACGCAAGAGGATGACACAATGAATACTTCAACGCACAGCTGATTTCATTTGACAGTTTCAAGTTTGAATTGAAAATTCAAGTTGCTTTGCTCATTTATGCACAAATAAAATATGTATTTTAAAATAAAAAATTAACTATAAACATTCATTTATATTTTTATCTGTTTTAAACGTTGCTTCAACGAGAACCAACTCCCAAACTTTAACATAAAATTCGAATTCTCTTGAAACGTCGCAATGTGAGGATTGGACGACGCTGAAGGAGAGAGAAAAGTTAAACGTTAAGTAACTATATCCGTCGCGTGAGCGTCAGCGTTGGTCTATGTGTCACCTCCCATAAGAACACATGTATTTTATGTATCTGTCAAAGTGTGTCATGTAAATTATTCTATGTGCCGGAGCTTTAAGAACCTCAACCTCAAACCGCTCGACAGAGTGCCGAAGATGGCATGCGTGTGTATCAGGACACCTCCTTCCGCAGCTCTGAACATACTCCTCAACGTACCACCGATTGACCGAGTCTGTAGACAGACAGCAGCTAATACAGCGATTAGCCTGAAATCGGTGCATATGCGGAAAGAAGTCTGGTCTGGACAATAGGCAATCCTCAGTAGGTACTTTTATATCCATAGACACTATGCTCAGAATACCTCTTCGAGAAGAACTTCTCAACGAACAATCCCCGCCCCAAGCCCTACTGGGAGTTTGAACACCAGACGTCGCTGTATGTTACACTGCGAATCTTCACAGATAGATGCTGGTCTTAACATCCAGCTATCTTTGCGATAACCAAACCACCGCAGAGTCTTTAAGGCAGAATCTATAGCGATTAAAGGAGCTCTCTCCTGGCTAAACAAAAATGTAATATCAAGCACAGATATTGTCTTCTGTTCTGACCGGACGGTCGCAATCAAATCTCTGAACTAAGTCACTTTTAACTCCAAGACTTCCCTTAATTTCTACTTAATTTTTTTCTACTAATTTCCCTCTTAACGAGATGAGCAAGTTTTTTAAAATGCAACTTATGTGGGTGCCAGGACACTGTGATATTCTATTCTCTTTATAGCGGCCGAAATCGCTACAAAGGGTCCAAGCTCTGTACCCCCTACTTTCCTTGCCTGTTACTACTTGCCCCACATCTACTTAACGTAGAAACACGTGCTCAAATAAATTGTAGATGGTCAACTGGCACAGGATGTCGCATTACCAAAGTACTCTGGCCTACGCTCGACTCTAAGCGATCTTTTACCCTGATCAGAGTGAGCAGGCCCAATCTAAGACCTCTCATTGGGGTTATTACACCAATGACTGGAACTCACGCCTCTGGACTAGGCAATCCCTGCAACGACTTCTGCAGAAGCTGCATAGACGAGAAAGGGGAAGAACTCATTGTACGCTTGCTATTCAGCGGCAATGCTCTCTTATACAGCAGGTTTAGACTTCTGGAAGCCTATTACGTTGATAGCCCGGGCTCTAATCGCGTAAGGCGACAATCGTCTCGCGTCAGCCTTTCGACGATAGTTTCGCTATGTAAGCATAAAAAAACGATAGCATCTGAGAGATATCGTTTTGCCTGTTTCGCGTAGACTGAAAACTGTCATTACCTATCGTCTTGGCGACTGATAATTGGCGATACCTATTTCAGTATCGTTTCCTATTAAATGAGAACAAATTGTATATACATATGTTGTTCTACACTTTTTTGACATTTTTAGAGTGATATGTCGCATTTGTATTAGTTTTGTTCGCAGACTGAAATGAGAAGGTATTAGTGAAATTAGAGACGAATTAGAGCACAGATGTCACTCTTACGTGAGAGTTATTATTTTCAGAGTACTCAAACTGTAACGATAGGCGAGATATTGATGGTTTTACATGAAGCAAATCATCGACGATATGACCGAAGTGAATCAAAAGGACGAGTCGGCGATCTTTTTCGCTTAACTGGTTCGCAAAATAAGTGTTGTGGCGGCACTATGGGCCTATGCTGGAGGTAAGTGTGGTCGCTGTCTCCCCGTACAGCAGTCAGGCTCTTCAACCTAACCTAATGGTCGTCGGGGCATAGTGAGTTGGTGCATCGACTACCACACTAGAGGTGCCAGGTTCAATAGCCGAATTTACAAACTTTCAGAATTCACGGCACCACCTCTTTCCAATCACTTGCAAAAGCTCAAAAAGTAATTCTATCTAGAAGATGCCGACTCCGAATGGCGAAGTTTGAGAAGCTTTCTACGCAGGTACACTCACTAGGTGAAGTTGTCTTCGCACCTAACTTGGACAAGTTGTAAAAAAAAGCCACAGGCTCATCTGAGGATCGGAGCTGGACCGAGGCGATGTTTTTCGTAGAGAGCATGCAATAGATGGTCTGCAGCATTTGTGAAGACGAACCCACATCTCGATTATTAAAATCATTCGAATGACTTCTAACTACTAACTAAGTGAACTCGTCAAATGTCTCTCATCAAAATCATCAATATTTATTTACTAATGACCCGAGAGTTATTTTTCTTCGTGCTTTTCATTCATTCTAGTTATGAGCCTTATTTGTATTTCCCGACAAGAACTATACTTGTTCTCACGCTATTAATCCCCCCTACAGTGCTTATTTTCCATCGAGACAAGGCCAGATTTGCTTGGAGTTTTAGCATGCCTTCCCCAAGACACTGACGTTTTTGTTTACTTAGAATGCGAACATAAAGGTGGGTAAGGGAGTAACTGTCACAAGAGGTTCCATCATCTGGCAGTATACTGGCGATTTTTGCGAGAGTGTCAACTTCACAGTTTCCCATTATGTCTCTATGGCCTGGTGGCCAACACAGGGCTGTTCGGATATCTCATCAAGATATGGGTGACAGTCTATGACTACTTTAGAGATTATGCAGATATCGCGGGTGGATATCACGTTCTACCTCAACCAGCACAGGGCTTCGCTAATCGCCATTATTGCCGCTTGGAAGACACTGCAGTGATTATTTGAACGAGGTGTTTTATTTAAAGATGTTCATAGAATATGTTCATCCAAAACGGAAAATGGAGTAGAAAGTGGTGTTCTACTCCATTTTCCGTTTTGGATCCGAAGATGTTTATGGCGTTTCCAAGGGGTTATTGCTGCCAAACCACAGGTTTTGAAGTTTGTCTCTGGAAAGGATCTAGGTGAAGTGTAGTAAAATTTAGAGGAGGTAAGATGTTGTTCTTTCAGCGCCTAAGGGCGATGTAGAGCGCATGGACAACACTGCTCCAGCCTGAAGAGTCTTCGACTCCGCCAGAACCGATGGCGCACCCAGGTGGAGAAGGACCTCAATCAACTTGGTGTGCGCAGTTGGAGACAGCTGGCTAAAGATTGTTCCGGTTGGAGAGGCTTGTTGGTTGAGGCCCATATCCATCCCGGACTGTAGCCCCACCAGAAGAAGAAGAAGATGCTGCTCTTTGACGATTGTAGCATGTCCAAAAGTGTAATCGAACCATTGAGAACACGCCATTATTCTAATTGCACAGTTAGTTGATATTTGCCTAACAACTGTATCTAAGGGAGTAAGGTTCAATAGGGTCTCGAGTGCATGAGAAGGTGTAGTTCTCAAGGCTCCACTTATACGGATGCTGGCTTGCCTTTTGTACCTTCTTTAAGTGGTTGCGATGTGTGCTGACGTTGAGTATGGTCTGTTCATAGCTGTGAGTCAAGCCAATGTGTCACGTAAGGCTGAAGACGCTATTTTCTTGCTCTTTCTGTTGTAATGAGCTTCTGTCTTGTGTTAGGACTAGGCATGTCACCTGATTTGAGAATTGTAGACTGGTGCCATTTAGGGTCAATGTGAGGCATTTTGTATTTTCTAGTAAAGAGGACGATTCTGGTCTTTGTGTGCATTTATGCTCAAACCATTTTCAGTCGCTCGGCTGTTAAGTAGAGTGAGACCATGTTGCATCTGTCAATACTTGGGGATTTTCTCCCGAGAAGGCAATGGCAACATCATATGCAAAGGCAGTCGTTTTGATTTGTTGTTGTTTGAAGTTGTTAAAAAATCAACCTTTGTTTCAAAATACGTATCAGTTTGGGCGAATCAAAAAATGGCGCCCGCTGATGGACACCATTCATATAAATTTGAATCAATTATTTGGGTTGATACTTTCTGACAGCAAAAGCTTCATTCATTGACCTCTCTGACACAGGCTCTTCTGGATTCAAATTTTAACGCAATTGACACACATGCCGAGACGTATTTGATGCGTATTCTGCTCGTTGAAGCACTTTTTTTTATGATCGTCCGGAGATAGGAAAACACACATTTCTATATTTCTACTTTCTAAATTTTATTTACACAAGATTTATCAAACTTTTTAGCATCACTGTATGTATTCCTCAAAAAGAAAATCATCACTTCACAGCCACAAAGCACTTCCTCACTTTCAATTGAACAGATTATTCACCTGAGACAAGTCTTAAATCAACACCGAAAGAGAAAACCTCTAAACAAACACATCTATCGAACTCACCTTGCATGTCATCAGCACGATCAATTTTTAATCCCTGTTGAGCGACTGCGGCCAAACTAATAGCATACTCCCGATCACATTTGGCTTTCGTTTGAAAGCATCGTTTCATTGTTTCCATCAGACGCAGCTCGGCATCTTGACGCAGTATCAGCGCCTCATGAGCCGCACGGCCCTGCAGGGCCGACGAGAATCCCATTGCCAATTGATAGAACTGAGTTTCTCTAAGATGTCCAAACGAACTGATTATCCTATTGAAATCCAGTGAATTAACAAAATATGATTCCGTTTCTCAAAAGTATTCTCGTTGGCACACGGAGACAAGATTCACCACATATCCTCAGCTGAAGAACGGCCACTACACCGTTGTTGTGTACAGGAAGACGACAACCGCGCCGCGAAGAAACGATGCTATTGTATGCGATATAATTATGCGCTGTGATATCATTCACATTGTATTTGTTGATATTTGTTGGCTATTTATGCAGAATGGGGGCTATTCCTTTGATTATCCGGTTAATGACTCGCGCCTCGCGGGCAAGGTTCGCGCGTTTGTGTAAAATTTAAATTTTTGTCACATTCACTTTTGCTGGCTGTGGCCAGGCATTTGCTGCAGAAACTACACGAAACTTTCACAAGCGAATTTTTGCTTCTTCTCTTCTTTTTTTTTCTCCTCTTTCCGCCCTTTTTTTGAAAACTTTTTCTTCACTCCTCGGCGAGAATCTGATTTTATGAATAATTCTTTTTGAATTTATTGTTAATGCACACCCGTCCGATACTTAGGAGGTAGCTACAAAATGGGAACAACCGCAGCGAAGACAAATGAAGGAAGAAAAAAATATCTGCTGACTGATGCAGACGACGACGACGACAACAACGATGACAACGACAGCGGCGACGAGAACGACGACGACGACGACGACCCCAACAGAATGTAAAATTAGCAAAAATTTTGTAATAATTCGATTTACAAAATATACACAAAAATGCAGAGCTGACAGACTTTTTACACGATTTTATCTTCTTTTTTTTTTTTCGACGCGATATGAATTTTTTTTCAAACCACGACGACACTATAAACCGCACAAGACAACACAGCAACAAAACCACCGATAACTGTGTTACACACCTTGCGGCAGTACAAGAACCGGATTACACAGTCTGTGACACGAACGATTTAAGAGGCAAATCTCTGTGAAGCACACACGCAATATAGAGAACTACACAGTATCCGTCAGATGCAACAAAAATATCATCCGCTTCGCCAAACGTTTGGAGAGAGAGCTACGAGCCGAATGAGTGGTGGTGCGGTTTGTTCGTTTCATTCTACTCGATTCCACTCAATCGAGAGTGAGTTTTTTTTGTGTCGTGTCGAATCGAATGGGTGGCCGTGGTGTGAGTGTTCATGTATTGGTGGGCTGATTTTGACGTTTCTTTCTTTATTTATTTTGTTCTTTCTTTTTGTGTTTTGTTTTGTTTGTTGTACTAGCTGGTGGAGGCTGTTTGGTTGTTGCGAGTGGAGCAACTTTATCAGAGGGAGGTGGTTCGCTGTTGGAAAATAATCTAATTATGGTGTAATATTGAGTCAACCTTAAAAGGAATATGTACCTACATATATGGTATCGATAGAGTGGACACTTGCGATAAGCGTTCAGCCAGACGGAAAGGCGCTGCAGCCGATAGCATAAATATTGTCACTTAACCTGTGGAGTGAAGACTTCCGCGATATCGATAGGGTTGACAAAATCTACTGATAAAGCCCGTATGACATTAACTCTTTTCCGCATTTTTCTTGAACTGAATATGAAATTTGAGCAGAGCGAACAATGCGCTATTAAAATTGTCATTAAGTCTGCTCTAGTCTCATAAACAGAAATGAAGTATTACAGAGATGCCCGGCTCTACCTCTCTTTCCCCTTAAGATTTTTGACAACTGTTTTTTATAACGCGTTCATAAACCAAATTGACCAATTAGAGGACGGCATTTACATTTATTTCGTGAATAACCGTCAAAAATTCATGAATATCTGTCAAAAAGGTACTCAAATTCGTCGATGGACTAGGGGGCAATGAGCTGTGAAGTCGGCTACCTCTGTAATACCTCATTTCTGCTCATAAATGTGGAAATGTCAAAAACAATACACTGAAAATGTAACCCATCTACATTTTCCAGCTTGTTTTTTGACAGTTCTGCATTTTCCTGTTTCAAAACCAAATACATTCAGTCCTAGCATGCAGACAGTGTACGATCCTTTGCTGTATCTTTAGAGAAAAAAAAATAACTGTCACTTTTCTGTCAAGCTGCATTAAAAATTCGGAAAAACTGTAGTGTTATTTGGACTTACGAGATGTTATTGGCAGAAATGAAGTATTGCAGATATAGCCGTCTTCACAGCTGATTGCATAGTCCATCAACGAATTTGAATGGTTTTTTGGCATATTGACGGTTATTCACGAATTAACGTTAATGCCGTGCTCTGATTGGTGCTTGATCTGTCAATTTGATTTGTGAAAACGATATAAAAAACAGTTGTCAAACATTTTAAGGAGCAAGAGAGGTAGAAGTCGGGCATCTCTATAATACTTCATTTCTGGTACTGTTGATCTGTACGAGGGCGGTCTGATAAGTACTTTTCTTCACCGCCCAGTGGCGCCACTATCGCTAGTACATTTTCGTAAACTCTCGTAACGGCTTCAGTCAATCAACCGCATCGGACTCGTAGTTTTGTTTTCAACGGCGCTTGTCAAAAATTGTTTTAACGAGTTTCACGAAAACGGCTACCGCGGAGGATAACGTCACAAAAATCCACGATCTCGTATTTGCAGAGTTAGCTGAGACAGTAGGCATCTCAAAAGACCACATGGGTCATATCTTGCAAGAAATATTGGCCATGAAACAGCTGTCTGCGCAATGATTGCCGCGTTTAAGCATTCCGGACAACTCACACCTCCGTCATTGCCACGGCCAAATTGGCTACGAACTGCTGCCCCATCCAGATTTGGCCCCGTATGACTTCTTTTTGTATCCAAACTTGAAAAAGTCAATCTTCGCGCAGAAATTTGAGTCGAATGAGGGGGTTATGGCCGCTATGGATGCCTAAATTGCAGACAACAAACGACTTGGTGTCTGAGGTATAACTGATCAGATTTGTTTTTGCATTATTTCAATTAGACTTCAATGAGTACACACAATGAATTCACTATTCAGCTTTTTGCCATCATGGATGCCTTGTCGTCTCTCGAGAAAAAGAAATATTGAAACCAATTGTTGATGCCATCACTTGATGTGAACCGTATTCTTGAAAGAGCCTTCTGCATCGACCGAAACAATTGACTATCAAGGGGAGACGGATCCACACTTTTGTAAAGAGATTTTAGCCGGTGTACCAACATGCGACATGACTGGTGAAGATGGCAGAGATTTTAGCCGCTCTAGGAACATGAGGATGGGTCTTGAAGATCCATATTCTGGCACCCGACACCCTTACTTTTGTATGAATCCCATTTCTTTCAGATACTTGGAAGTTCATGTTTGTCCCACTCCTGCTTGCGCTGCGTTTGGTATGAGTTTTCAGTGAGTAATGCTTTCGAATTGTCGTATCCGAATTTTTTCGGGTTGTTCCTTGTCTTCTGTGCGGAAACTAGAAGTCACATATTATCAACGATGAAATGAATTTCCTTAAAGTTTTTTTTTCAGCTACTGTTTTTTTTCGTACATATGTTGACTAAATTGTAAAATTTTAATGTGCCAGTGCCTTGAAAACGTTTACATTGTGATTCTAATCTGTGTTAATCAACTTACGGAAGTCCCTCATTTTTAATTTTGATATCCAACATGTCCAAGCCATGTCCCAACCATCTGCAGTAGAAGATATTTCAAATTGTATCGAATACATATCCACAGCTCTCAATACTCATGTCACTATCCACTATTCCACAGATTTGATCAAACTACTCTGCGTCAACCTGTCACGTCAGATCACGACTTGATTGAGGACCTCCACAAGAAATGCAGAATCGACGAGAAGGAGAAGACCACTCAGAATTCCTTGGCCCCTTGTCAGAAGTCGTCAGTTTAAGCGAGGTGCAAGTCAAGGAACTTTTCCTTACGTATTCATGATTTAAATTATTCTTACTTAAGGTACACAATGAAGTTTTCCTTGTATTTTTACGTATTTTCTAATCCAGCACCAAGCGTAAGCACTTATTACTTACCCCTCGAGTTTAAGAAATACTAGGAATTCTCTAAGGCATCTCTGTGTAGTGCTTTGTGAACTGGGATAATCAATGTCGAATATTATTGCTTAAGAGTTATTCTGCGTTTGATTTGGATAATGATGTTGTTTTCACTGTTCACCACGAAGCCGATGTAGATGAATTATAGCTACCCATTGTGAAACCTTGACCAAGACATCGTCATTTTCATTTTAATTCATTTTTATTATTTACTTCATGACAACTATATACTAGACAAAAATGCTTAAAACTAGTTGGTCGAACAGTGTTAGTTACTTATTCTAACTTACTGACCCTAAGCGGGTACTCTAAGCTAAACTTAAACTTATTCTATGTCTTTCGACTTAATCTAAAACCAAGACATCGTTGTTGACGGAATATGCAACTTTATTTTGCCCACTTTCACCACAGAGTCCACTTGCAACAACAGTTCGCTTCATTTGGCCAAACACCTTCTGGAGTGTCCTGACTCTAGTGTTGGTCTATAAGTCTTTCACGATCCTTTCAAGCACGATCTTGAAGAACCCGTAAGACAACACTTCGCCTTGGTTTAATCCTTTTCTGCACCGTCATTGATGGAGAATCCAGATCTCTTCATCATCATCCTGCTCAATCTTCTCAATTTAGCATAGACTACCAGGTCAAGTTGAAATTCCATTTAACAAGTCAAGTGGATATAAGAGAGCAAAAATCATTTTTCGTAAAGCCCGATGATATCCAGATAGCAAGGTAAGACTTGGAGAATGAGTATGGTCACTAAACCATCGATTTCGACGGTAAAATATGCATCCCTGTCCCATGATAAGAGAGCAGTCACAACGAAGGGGAAGAAGCAATGATATGCCGGGCGAACGCCAGCTTTTGATTATGGCGTACCTCAAGGATTGGTCCTTGGTCCCTTATTATTCAACTTTATGTCTCCTATTTACCATGCCTTGGGGAAAATATTCGAATACCCGCCTTGCCTTTGGCACGGCAATTTCTTCTTTCGGATCCTTCTTTACTGAAGTATACAACCACGCCCGGCAAGTTGCTCTTAAGGTTTAGATAGATAGATAGATATGTCTTTATTTCGTATTAAAAATACAATGTGGTTGTCACACAATTTACATACAGAGATTCGATATTTAAATTTTATATCTTTCAACTGAATTCTCTTAAGGTTTATTAGTTTATTTCATTTCAAAAGCAAATAAAAGTAAATCGCACCAAACGCAATCGTCTAAAACCCTTTTCCAAGCTATTCTCCTACAAAACTACAAAATTGTCAAAACAAAATTTTGGAAGACGATACTAAATCTCTTCTTCTTATCAGGCCACCGAACCTTGGAAGGTCAGAGCCTGAGATAAAGCTGCCTTCCATCGTTAACGGTCCTGGGCACTTTGCTTCCAGTCATCAAGACCAAGCTGCCTTGCATCCACGATGACTTGGTCCTTATACCGGAGGTTCGGTCTTCCTCTCCTTCTCGAACCAGGAGGCTCAGATTCGAAGACACTCTTAGCTGGAGCGTTGGTCTACATGCGCCCGACGTGGCCGAGCCAGTGCAGATGAGTGATATACAGTCGGACTTCTCTATAAAGTAGTTACTGGGGACCGCCGATTTCTACGTTATAGAGAAACCATTTTTTTTTGTACATGTTAATGTAAACATTAACCTTTTATTCCATTTAGATGGTACATATTTTGACACATTTTTTACACTTATTTAATACGAAAGAACGCCGTTATTTTCGTTTGCCTTAAACTTTTAAATTTCCCTTCATCGACAAAATCTTCACATCGGTTGAGGAAGGAAAAAATTTCATCCGGGACATTACTTCTTGATTCCATAAATGTTCTTATTTAGTGGAAGTATGTGTTTAGTTGAGAAAATGTTGGTAACTCAACCTAATTAAAAAAAAAAAAAAGATATTAGTGGGTTTTCTTCATGATTCTTAAGTGCATATGTTACGTACTATTAACCCTATACTGTTTTGATAGAATGCTTTGCAGAATATCTTCATCGGAAGGGCACTCCATAGTAAATGTATCGTTGCCGACATTAATGTAATCTTCGACATTCACATCCTCAACGTTGTTCTCTTCTATGTACATGGACCATAACTCTGCCCAAGGAATGTTTTCGTCTTCAATATCCGCTGTTGGTTCAATGCCTTTATCGAATCCAGCTCTTTTAAAACAGTTTGAAATTGTTTCCTTTTTGACATCGCAGCTCCAGGCTTTACTTAATTCTCTGATGCCATGTAGTAAGTTTATTGACATCGGAGTTTCTTTCTCTGTGAGTCTCTCTCTCTATAATTGTGTTTGGGATTCTGTATTATTCCCTGATCCATTGCGTGTAGTAACGATGTCATATTGGGTGGAAAATGTACAATATTAATATTTGTGAGCTTTGACTGAGCTGATTTTGGATGCGCTTGACAGTTGTCAATAAATTATAAAATCTTCCTTTTTTGAGCCGCAAATGTTTTGTCTAATTTCGGAAACCATTTCTCATATAATTCACTCGTCATCCAAGATTTTGCGGTACTCTTGTAATCCACTTCTAAATATTGTAATCCTTTAAAACAACGAGGATTTTTTGATTTTCCTATGACAAGCAGTTTAAGCTTTTCTGTTCCAGTCCAGTTTGAACCTATCATGACCGTTATCCTTTTCTTATTTTACGACACATTTTTCATTTCGGAAAGCAAGTGTTCTGGATGACAAACATTTAAAAAACAATCATATTTCGTCAGCGTTGAATATGTCATTTTTGTCAAATTCTTCAATAAGGGAAGGTAATATATTTTGTATCCAATCATCTCGGGTTAGGATATCAATGGATCCGCTTTCTCCATTTATCAAGCCAACCAGCGCTAGCAACAAAATCGGAATGTCCCAATGCCTCCGCAAACTCCACAGCTTTTTCTCTAATTAAAGGTCCGGAAAGTGGAATGTTCTTAAGCCTTGAAACGGTGATCCACTTAATCATAGCTTCATCAATAACAGGATACTCACAGGATCTAGCTTTCTTAAATTTCTTATGTACACCAGAAGAACTAGATTCTTGAATCTTATCTTTATTCTTCAAAATTGTTGACAAAGTAGGAAATTCCAAACTCTTCAGCAATATCCTTTTTTTTCTATTTCCGTGTCTGAAAGTGGGTTATTGGTAAAATATTGCCTCAAAAAGAGCGCGGTACCTTCTTGCTCTCGAATTTTGTTAATGTTGGCTCAAAAGTCGTAAAGCTGTTTGTCGCAGTAACCCTCCGCAACAAGAGATCTAAATTGCCAAACATAACCTTAAACCCGGAATTAAAAAATTAGTACCAATACCTAAGCAATTACACACTTGCCACTCTCACCTACAACAAATACCCAAAATATCCGTCATTCAAAAATAAAATTTACAACCTCGCGTCCAGCGAAATCCAGCCACACTTTCATCAATCCCTCAACAAGCCGCCGAAAGAGCAACAACTAATCCTTGTGAAACTCACAACACCCTTCGAAATCCCGCCGTCAAATTAAATGTGATTGCGCGAACCCATTCTCAAGACTCTCCTCGCAAATGGGTCTAGTCGCGCTGTCGACGTCGACGGAAAAACAATAAAATAAAGCTAGACCGTCTGAGTGGCTGTGTTTGCACATTTACCTTCGATCCTACAGGTAAAATCAGTGCCATCGGTGCCATGCCACTCTGCGATTACCTGTTCTCTCGCACCGCGTATGTGTGTGTCATATAAATCAACCAGTTCCAATTCCGTACAGCAGAGCAAAAGGAGAATACAGAAACGAGAAGAACACCACCACCGCCGACACTACCACGCGCGCAGAGCAGAAACCAGTCTCCCCCGTTGGCAGGGTATTGTGAGTGCGAGTGGCTTTCGAAAACCACTCAAAGCACAGCCGCATTGAAGTGTGCACGGCTAGACGGCGAGTGTGTATCTTTGTGTGTTTTCAAGATGTATCTGAATCGAATTTGGATGGTGTTGCTATGTTTTCGTTTCTGACCGTGTTAACCTCCCACCCGTCGGAGTCGGGTGGCCGAGCCGTGAGGAATTAGATGGAAGTGTGTAATGTTTTTGGAACAACGCCGAAGCCGGTGATCCGGTGATGCTGCCGACAGCGGCGATGGTGGCGATGATTTTGGTTACTTTGCAGCTCGGTGCAACTGCAGATTGTGCATGAAGTTTCATACAGAATTTAGTATTTGTGGCTGCTTTGTTTTGTTTAATTTTTTTACAATCGGTTGAGGAATTTAAGGAGAGAGAAAAAGAGAATTTTTGGAATCCTATTCTTCTTTCTTTATTTGGCACTACAGTCCGGGGTGAACCTGGACCTCAACCAACACGGGATCCTACATGTTTAATACATAAAATCCACTAAAGACTCTATCGAAATTCACGCAAGTTTTAAGATAAGGTAGAGGATTGCCAACCGAAGTTTGTTTCTTCCTGACAACGTCCATCATCTCAGGCGGTTTCTTTGTTAAGAAATAATGTGTACTTTTTTTCCGCATGTCTTGGAGTGAAACAATGATGAGTGGGCAAAAAGTGATAAAGAAAAGGCGGATCTATTTGCCCAACACTTGGAGGAAACATTTCATCCTGTTGAAGAACAAATGTTGGAAGATGATCCAAGTATAACTACTATATCTGAAAGCTCTAGAATAGAAATAATATCGGTTTAACGAACTCTGCCAAGCAATCAAAATTGTAAAAAACAACAAGGCTCCTGGCTGTGATCTAATAATCGGACAAAACCTGAAGAACTTGCCGAAAAAGACGCTAATTAAACTCCTCTACTTAATTAACGCTTCCTTTAGGCTATTATATGTTCCAGACTCATGGTTCCAGACAGTTGCAGAAGTGATTATGGTTCCAAAAGCGGGCAAACCGTTGAATAACAAAACTCGTACAGACCCATATCGCTTTTACCAATAATATCCTAAATTTTTGAAAAACTTTTATCAGTGATGTGTTTTAAGTCACAACTACCTCACAAGAGCATGGAGAGTCACACATTGTGAGGTTTTCGTATTCTGAGCAAAACCTCACAGCTTGTGAGCATCACAAGAACCGTCAAAATTGTGATGTTCTCATGAGCACATCAAAATAGCAACAAAAGAACTTTCACACACAAGGAAAAATAAACAGTTGTTGATTTTTTTTTGCCGCTTAGCTCATCTGCTAATGCGGCCCAACAATTCTGCATCGTATTCGGGTCAGTTGGATCATTTTTGCCCAGAAGAAAATCGGGATTCATTTGCAAGAAATTCGTATAATGGTCTTACTACTCCTGGGATGTACGCTGATATTTTCTTGTTCCTGCAAAATATTCATTATTAATAAATACTTATACATATTTCATTAATATACACAATATTACCTTGTTCGCTACGTTCTGCCATTATTTTGTAGATATTACTTTTCCAAAATCAAGTATTAGTAGACCGCTCAGTAAGAAAAAAAAGCGCGAATATAATAATTGTCAAAAAAAAAAAACAATTTTTGACATGGCAACGAATTCGACTCACCATGGTGACTATTCTTGTGTGTTTTCTTGTGAGGTTTTCGCCAGAATACCAAATAGCTGAAACCTCACAAGGTAGGCATCATAATTTTCGCCTCACTGACATTCGTGCGTTGTGACCACATCATAACCAGAATAGGGGTGTAAAACGCATTCAAAAATTTATCGATGAGAAGCAACTAATACCTGATCATCAGCTCGGGTTTCGAGCGAAACACTCGACAATTGACGAGGTATACAGAATAACGAATGAAATTGAAGGAGTATTAGAGGAGAAAAAGATCTGCTCCACCGCCCTTCTTGACGTTTCAAAGGCCTTCGCCAAAGTCTGGCATGAAGGCCTAAAATACAAACTAAGCAGTCTTCTACCGACAAGCTAGTATAAGATACTAGAATCTTATCTCGATAACAGGATATTTAGAGTTTAACACGAACCTGAATATTCCGATTTTAAAGAGATCCGAGCAGGAGTCCCTCAAAGGAGTGTACTTGGCCCTACATTATACCCTGTTGTACACTAGAAACATACCTAAAACTGAGGGGACACTTGTGGCTACATTTGCGGATGACACAGCGATCCTAGCAACGGGAAGTTCAGTTGAGTCCTCAACTGGAAAACTGCAACGAGCTCTAGACAAAATAAACGAATGGTCAAAACGCTGTCGCATTGCTCCCAATGAGACCAAATCAACGCATATAAATTGTACCTACAGAAATAATGAAAATCTACCAGTTTTCATGAATTCTGTACAAATACCGTACGCTAATGAAAGAAAATATTTTGGTATGACGCTCCATACGATCGCATCTCTGGCAAGTTGCTTGTCAAGCACGGAACGCAACGCAGAGCGACGCTGAAAGAAATATATATAATAAAACAAATTTAATACATTAATAGGAAATAATAATAATAATAATATGGGTGGCGCTACAGCCCGTAGAGGGCTAGGGCCTAGCTTCTCAGCAACCACTCGTGCTGTGTGTGTTATTGTTCTCTCACGCGTGGAAGGGACCTACAATTTAATGCCGACTCCGAACGGCGTAGTTGAGAAGAGGTGGAGCCGTGAAAATATGAAAGGTGGAAAATTCGGGTATCGAACCTGGCACCCTCTCCGTAGGCGTCGACGCACTAACTTTTTTTTAACATTCTTTAAAATTCATTTTTATTTTTTAAATTCATGATTCATGAAAACTAGACAAAAATGATTAAATCTATCTTAATATCTAAACAATTCATGTTCTTAAAATGTATCTTACTGACTCTTCGCAGGTGACTTAAAATAACCTAAACTTACTTATCTATTTGCCTTTCGGCGTCTACTACTAATATTGTTTTTTTGCAGTCCATATGGACAATCCTTATTGTTTTTGCTTACTGGGCAAGAAAACTTAGGAAAAACTTGGCGCTCTGAACATTTTTTTTTAATTTTCTTAAAACTAACTAACCCTAACTCTAATTAACTTAAACTATGTCCGTGACATTGCGGACGTGTGTACAAGGGCGTGTACGTTTTTTATATGCTGGACACATATAATCTACACGCCTTTGTACACATTTTTTTGTTTTTTGTTGTTTTATTTTTTTTTTGTTTTTTGTTGTGTTTTTTTTTCTTAGTCTAACTTAACCTAACTTAAATCTATGTAAGTGGGCTGTTGTCCAACAGACCGACTATCCGATCGGGCGTTGGCGATGCCGGAGACTGGTTCTGGTGTAACCACCAAAAGAAGTGCCGCTCCTTTGCACTCTCTCTCCTATCTCGAGCGGGGATCGCTCTACTGAACCGGAGTTGTTCCTCGTGTTCCCGAGCGATATCCGATTCATAGTGGAGTCGCCTGTCAACTGTTCGGCGTACAGCGTGGAAGATTATAGGACATCCACTCATGTCCTGAATCAGATTTAACGAATCTAAATAGAGGAAAGCCTCAGGTGGAATAAGGCCGGTGTAGCGCGCCCTCCTATGATACATAAAGTTCGGGTAATAAGCCCCGAAGATCAGACTGTTGGTAGACATCATACTCCTTGCAATGTGTCGTCGCTTTAGTGAAATTATAAAATTGTCTACTCTTTTCACGTTAGCCCTGTTGTACAAGACCTCGTTGCGATAGTACTTCTTGTACTCGGATGCAGGTGTCCGATACAAGCGGAGACAGGTCCTTAGACACCGTCTCTCGAACACCCTCATCTTTTCCATCTTTTAAGGGCTCATGTTGAACCAAAGGGGACAACCATATACCATGACTGGGCCATGTATGCAGATTACCTTCACCCTGGTATCAAGTTGGCTACTGTAAAACAGCTTTCTTGCCACTGCAAAGGCTTTTCTAGCATTGGTCAAAGCCTTCAGAAAATGATCCAACCAAATGCCGAGATATCTGACTACACTTTTCACGATTAGCGGCTGGGCCTGAGGGTCAATAATGCAGAACTCTTTCCAGTTCGTACGCGTATCATTTGATGCCCTGTGCAACGGGGCACGGAAAAGAAGAGTTTCACATTTTAGGAAGTTGATAAGCAACTTCCAGTCATTACAAGATCCAGTTATTTTATTTGCATCCCGTTGCAACAGGGTGTTTATGACTACTACCTTCGGTGCTGATCTGTAAGCCACTAGGTCATCGGCATACGCGATAAGGTATCCATAGATCTGCAGTAAATATAGAAAACAATAATGGGGATCCTACAGCCGCCTGTTTTAGACCGTTTTCTATACTAAATATTCTACTTGACGTTACGCCGCCGGCGTCGACGCACTAACCCACTACGCCAAGGCGACCCACCTTAATAGGAAAAGTTAAGGGAAAAAACACTACAATCAAAAACTCCTATTATGACTCATATAACTAATGACTCTTATAGCTAAATTGCACCTGACCCAACTATGCAACATGCAAGAAAGATATAACTATGTATTATAGCTTTAAGATATGATTGATTTTTCCTTAATTTAAGATGGTTCGATTAACACTCTCCCTCCCAAAGTGAGCATTTGTTAAAAAATTATGGTGTAATTTATCAATGAGATGTGGCATGGTATTTACATTTACTTTTTCATTGAGCCTCATAGTAGAGAAATGCCAGGGCAGATTTAACATTAGCTTTAGCAGATTGTTTTGACATATTTGTGGTTTTTAATGTGAAATTTGGCACAATCGGCCCACACAGGTGCACCGTACGTTAAGACTGGTTGAAAGATCGTTTTGAAAATTAGTAGTTTGTTTCAATACTAAGTTTTGCTTTACGATTGATAAGGGGTTATAGGATTTTAATGATTAGGTTTGCTTTCAGAACCGTACTCGATACAAGTTTTGCAAATGTGAGTTTTTTTTCGAAAGTAACACCTAAATACTTACAGCCTTCAGACCACTCTATGCTGGTAGAGTTCAATTGTAGGTTTGTTTGAGGTTGGAATTTCTGTTTTCTGCGTCGAGTAAACCAAATAGCCTGAGATTTATAATTTTAGTACCCACTAAACTATTGTCGCGTCGGCAGGCAAACCGCCTCATCACTCATCACTTCATATAAACCTATTTTGGCGTCGACTGTTTTCCGACTGCGTCAATCATCGTCGTACCATGTTTCGAAACGTCTCCAATTTCGAAACTCACTTGTTGGATCATTAATTAATGAGCGCCAGTTCCAATGTGAAGAACTTAAATATCAGCAACTGCACTCGAACCCGAATGTAGATCGTAGATATTGCCAGTCAGCATGATGCAATACGGAAGCATGGAAATGCATGTGCATGTTTGGTGTGGGCAAAATGAAGTGTAGAATTTAGTCTTAAGATAGATTCAATAAAAGAATAACCGAGAAAGATTCCGTAATTATATTATTTCTTTTTTATTATCAAAATAATTTTTATTGAAACCATTTATCTGCATTCGGTTTGATTTTCCATCTGAAGCAGAAAAACTGAAACGCATCAAGTGCATTTTGAAGAGACATTAGCGTGTACGGTGCTAAGATATTGGATGGGAACAGGGCTGTGTCATCAGTGTTACCATTAGGTCGGACATGAAAAAAATAAATAAAATGGGAGCCAATACCGAACCTTGAGGTACGCCAGAGGGAGTGGTATAAAATGATGAATATAATATTTATGGGTCGCCGTGGCGTAGTGGGTTTGTGCGTCGCCTCCTACGCAGAGGGTGCAGAGGTTCGATACCCGAATTTACCACCTTTCATATTTCACGGCTCCACCTCTTTCGAGTCACTGAGTCACGTATTTCCTGTCTAGAAAAAGCTTCTCGACTTCGCCCTTCGGAGTCGGCATCAAATTGTAGGTCCCTTCCACGCGTGAGAGAACAATAGCACGCACAACACGAGTGGTTGCTGAGAAGCTAGGCCCTGGCCCTCTACGGGCTGTAGCGCCACCCATATTATTATTATTATAATATTTATCTATGATATATTCTCGTACCGTATAAACTGTCCTGATATACTTCAATCTGTTAAACTGTATGCCCCAGAGAGAAATCTTCGATCAAGAAACCTCTTATACCAACCAAGAGACTTAAATAATGACACAAAATGCATTCTAAACTTTAATTCTGCCTGTATTGAAACAGATCTATGCGATGATTGATTTAAATTTAAAAAATCAATTTCAAATCTCTGATTAAAATTCATTTCGTGCCTTAGTGTCATATGTTTAAGTCACACTGTTGTTTATTTAACCAAATGGTTGGGTGTTCAACTCAATTTATTTCGATAGACTGTTAAACGGCGAGGAAGACTCCAATACCGTTGTCAGGCATAATGTTCCACTCAACGCAATTGACGATGATCGGCGAGAATTCCGTTCCCCCGACCTAGACGAAGTCAAGATTGCGATATCGAGACTAAGGTCAAAGAAAGCTGCTGGTGCAGACTGTCTGCGGAACTGTTTAAGGCAGCTGGAGAGGAGCTGGTAATTACATGCACCAACTCATCTGTGAGATATGGTCGGACGACGAGATGAATCTCAGTATCGTTTGCCAGATCCACAAGAAAGGAGACCCCTTCAACTGCGCCAACTACCGAGGGATAAGTCTCCTCAACATCGCCTATAAGATCTTCTCTACCGTTTCGTGTACTCGCCTGAAGCCGTTTATAAATAAACTGATAGGTCCATATCAGTGTGGCTTCAGGCCAGGGAAGTCCACCACCGACCAAATCTTCACATTACGGTAGATCCTGGAAAAGACCCAAGAAATGCAGATCGACACCCACCCCCTTTTTGTCGATTTCAAGGCCGCATATGACAGCGTGCATAGGGACGAGCTATACAACGCCATGCCAAGTTTTGACATTCCTGCCAAACTCGTCAGGTTGTGCAGGATGACGATGGAGAACTCTCGCTGCTCCATCAAGGTCGGTACCGAACTCACCGAGACCTTGAATGTCAAAAAAGGTTTTAGACAAGTCGACGCGCTGTCATGTGATTTCTTTAACATCATTCTGAAAAAGACGAAAACACTAGAGGCACGATCTTCCAGAAGTCCGTACAACTGTAATTGGCAGAACACAGCCAGCCGTCAATGAGGCGTTTGCTGGCATTGAAGCGGAAGCGGCTAAAATGGGAACGAGGGTAAAATGAAGAATATGCTGTCATCGAGAAAGGACGCACAACATCGACGACTTGGCCAAAACGTCACCATAGCCAGCTATAACTTCGAGGTAGTGAAGGACTTCGTCTACCTCGGCTCGCAAGTGAACAGTACGAACAACACCAGTACCGAGATTAAACGCAGAATTAGTCTTGCCAATCGCTGTTTCTTTGGGCTCAAGAGGCAATTGAGTAGTAGAGTCATCTCTCGAAGGACCAAGCTGACCTTATACAACACCTTGATCATCCCTGTCCTGTTCTATGGTGTGGAGGCATGAGACGAGAGAAAAGTTCTGCGTTCAATCTTTGGTCGCGTTTGCATTGATGGTCATTGGAGAATAAGATTCAACCACGAACTGTACGGGCTGTACAGCGGCATGAGCCTAGTCAGGCGTCTACGGATTCAACGTCTAAGATGGCGGGTATATTTACATTGGCTATGTATTAATGAGCGCCAGTTCGAATGTGCAGAACTGAAAGATCAGCAACTGCACTCGAACCCGAATGTAGATCGTAGATATTGCCAGTCAGCATGGACAACACTGCTAAAGCCCGAAGAGTCTTCGACTTCGAACCAGTGGGACAACGCAATAGAGGACGCCCACGAAACCGATGGCGCACCCAGGTGGAGAAGGACCTCAATCGACTTGGTGTTCACAGTTGGAGACAGCTAGCTAAAGATCGTGCCGGCTGGAGAGGCTTACTGGTTGAGGCCCAGGTCCACCCCGGACTGTAGCGCCACCAGAAGAAGAAGAAGTTCGATTCATACGTTTATTTATTATTACTTATTATTGTGAATTGTATTTATTATAACTTATAATATAAGAAATGTTCCCTTACTTTGTTTAAAAAATGTACTTATTATAATTTAACCGATAGAAGTAGCAATAATAAAACACTTGAATATATTTCTTCTGATCAACTTTATTGAAGGTACGTCCATATCGCTCCGCAAACTTCACAAGAGCGATATTTATTCCTGTTCACTGCTCTCACACTGGTAGTCCTTTTTACATGTTTATCTCTTTTTCTTAGAAGAGTGCCTGAATTCGTTAAGGGCTGCTACAATACTTATATCTGCAATCTGTTAGATTCAAACTCGTAAGATGAAATAAAGATCCATACTACTCCATGGAATTTCGCACAAGGTGGTCACTAACTGTAACGACCTCAAAGATATGGTTAGAAAGTTAGCCTACGCTGGCCTAAGTGTGGCTGCTGCGTGTGTCAGTCATCTTAACCGCACCTAACATCCAATTTCATCCAATTAATCGCTAATCACCCCACCCTTCAAATAGCCAGAACAGAAAGAGAAAAATATACACGCAGTCCCACAAGTGTCACAAATTAGACCCAATACGCATTTGTGATCTCAATCAACCCCCACCGAATGACTACAACATTTCGCACATCACATCAATAAAAGCGCAATAAATCCAAGACGAATCGCTGTCGGGACCTTCATCTGGTGTCTCTGCCTATTACCATCTGTCATCAGCATCACCGCGACTGAATCATTCGGCCAAGAGGCCGAAGTCTGTCCTATAAATAACCTCATCTGGCCACTGATAAAGTCGAAGCCAACGCAAACAAAATTTTGATTTCCAAAAATCCCCCCCTGATTTACTGCTCAATAAAAGTGTTTCTGCTCTCCATCTCGCTTTTCAAAAAACAAAACAAATCCACACAAAATTTGAAAATGTCATGAAAAACTGCTTAGGGAAGACGCGAGTTGCACTAAAAATAGACGCTTTCGAAATGATCGCACTAATCGTCTTGAGATGAATTCGAAAGGAAAATCTGAAATCTTTCATAAGCATAAAACAGCCTACGTTTCCATCCGGCCTTTAGGCTGGAAGAGGGTCCCCTCTTGAGACGTATCCGCGTCACTTCGTCGTTCCTTTGTAGTATACAGCCGACAAATTCGCGCAATTAACGCACCAATTAGAGAGTCATTTGGTCGTAGATAACGAACTCCTCTTATGAGCATCGGCTCTCTCGAATCGTGATTCAGTGATGATTCTTGGAATGAAATAAATACGCACGCCTCGAAAGGTGAAAGTATCGAGAGTGGTTTTTGGTTGTTCTCGTCGAACCCGGTGGCGACCCACTTGTAAGCTGTGCCTTTTCATCTTTGTCTGTTTTGCTGGTGCTGTTGTTGTCGTTTCGTTGTCGTGTTGTTTCTTTTCACATGTGTGTCACCTAAATTTTGCAACAGATACTCGTACGAGACGTTGTCTTGAGAACTACCGTGCCGATCCTTCAGCCAGTGTATGGTAATTTCAGTGACAATCAGAATTTTTGTATTCAAATTGACCGAGCACGGAATGACAGAATGGCAGAATGGCGGCGGCGGCGGTTGACGACGACCGCAGTCTGGTTTATGATGCGCACATGTTTGCCTCTCAAATATTGGCTAATGCCTTACTTAACACACGAGGTTTGGTTATTTGGTGTTGGCACAGGTAGGTGTTAGCCAAAGAGGTAAACAAATGAAGAATTCGTTGTTGTCTTTTGTTTTCGGAGCCATCATCTGTATTTATAACATGTGTACGTTTGTGGAATTGTAATTGACTGCTGTTTTTAGCTATTTTTTTTTTGTTGGCTCTTGGCTTGGGACACACGGCTCATTTAAGTTGAGCTGAGAAAGTGGGAGAGTTGGGGTCGTTGAACTTCGCCAAACTATCATCTAATCGACTGGTGTGCTCCGCTTTGTTTCTTGGAAGTGGGTGATTCTGAGCTGCGGATTGTTGCGTGTTTTTGTCGATTGAATTTGATAAGAAACCGCAGTTGGAAAACCCCACGCTCTAGCTGAATCTTCCGAGCGGGAGTGTCATGTCGATGATGGCAGAAAATCTCAAGAAGAGGGCAGTGATCTATTGTGAATGTGATACATCAGTAGTTGACGAATCATTGCGGTCCACGTTTGCTTTCACAAAACTCTCCGCCATCAAATCTCAATCCCGGGTCTCCTGTTGCCTTGCCGCCGCTTTGCATAACCTTTTCTAAATGCCACTCCTTGAATAGTTTAACCATGCTTGGTCTTCTTACTTCATAACACATTTGAATAGAATTTAGGTTATCCGGCGTGGTCACCTTTGTTCAGTCTCTGGCAGAACGACACACTTAATCTTTCGAGGTTTCTGAGACGAAATAAAATTATTCAACATTTAAGCTTCATTCAAATGCCGTTCCAGGTGCCGATAGAAACGTCAGTACATACCTAGAGTTAGGATTTCAATAAGTCCGTTCCATGAAAGAACCTTCATTGTTTCTTCCCAGATCTAGAGTACCAGTTCCACTAACGACACACTTTTCCTAATGCCTCGAGTCGGAATATCCATATACTACAATTTTAAGTCAATCGAAATATCATTAATTTGAATTAAACATGATTAATGACAACGCCACCCTAATAATCCCTATTTGCTTGTGATCACTTTTGGTACAGTGAGTAAAGTTAGTAAAGTGGCGGAGCTGATCCCGATCTCCACAGTAACTTCGAACAAAACCCCGAGAGTATAACCGACGTCCTTCGTGAACTTACCCGTTCTTTTGTTTGTTTTTAATTCATTTTTTTGCTCAAATCTTATATCTAACTTAATCCTATACAAAATGTTTAATTCTAGCTTAACTCTAACAATTCATTTGAACTTATAACTAACTTCCTGACCCTATGCGGATATTTTAAGCTAATCTAGTCTACAACTCTAATTGCCTTTCGGGCTATACTATCGTACTTTTTTTTGTTCCGTCCGAGACGCATTAAATTATTTATTTTTGCCAAGAAAGCTTGAAAACTTGGCTCTTCTAAGACTATTTATAATACTTAAATTACCTAACCTACCCTAAACCTTTCTAAACCCCTTATAAAAATTAAGCTATCTTAACTATGTCCGCAACTTACGAACGCGCGTAACTTACCTATATGTTGGCAACCCTACCCGTAGATCTGTCCTCCAGTCACCTGATGTTTGTTTGTCTTATTTGTTTACATTTCATGTGCCACGTGGTCCCGTCTCCTATCGTCCACCTGTCACCTGATTATGTCTCCGCTTACTAATCACCCGATCTCTCCTTTGTCTCGTGACGTCACTAACCCATCGCCTGATATTTTGTTTGTCTTACATGTTTAATGTCACCTGTTCATTTCTTTGTTCTATTTATGTAATGTCACGTGACCTATTTCTCCTTGTGTATAAAAGGAGGACAGTTGGTGGAGAGCGAGACAGTTTAGTATCTCTATTTTAACAAACATGTAGATGCTGATCTGGCCAAGGCCCGAGGAGCTTTTGCCCTTACAAAGAGACTGTTTTACAACAGCCAACTCGATGCGAGGGTGAAGGTTATCTGCTACATGGCCCTCATGCGGCCAATGCTCACCTATGGCTGTCCCGTGTGGTTCAACGTGAGTGCAAGCTTGATGGAAAAGATTCGGTTGTTTGAGAGGGCTTGTCTTAGGGCTTGCCTTCGCCTTTATCGAACTCCAGAGTCCCAGTACATAAAATTCTATTCCAATGAGGTCTTATACAACAGGGCAAACCTGATAAGAGTGGACAATTTCCTGTTGAAGTTGATTCGAGGTCATACTGCTAGAGCGATGAACTCGTCCAATAACTTGATCTCAGGGGCTTACTACCCCGATCCAGAATACCACGAAAGGGTACGCCACAGTGGCTTCGTCCCCCAGAAGCTTTTCTCCATTTAGATAAGTACGGCCTATTACAAGATATGAATGCGGTACCGCTCATTTTTCACATAGTCAGATCAATTGTGGATGGGCGACTCAACCACGACCGTTCTGTCGCACAACGAGCTGAGGAGGGTCTCCTCCGGTTCAGTACGGCGGTATCCAGCCGAGACATTCGGGATGTTGCTAGGCAGCACCAAAATTTCTGGAGGCTGAGGAGCGAGGGAACTCCAGCGTCGAACCCTTTACACCCGGGGTAGAAAGGGTAGAGCGTTCCCCCTTATGGGGCGCAGTCGGTCTCTGTCTTGCAGCGGATTAGATGGAAATCTATCAGCCGCAACCTATGGCCGACTTATATATCTTAGGGTAGTTTTAAGGTAGTTTTTTAAGTTGTATATATGTGAATAAAAAAAAAAAAAAAAGAAGCAAGAATGTATATGTGTATACATGACGATACATGTATACATTGTGTATATTAAGGATATATGCGTTTACACATGTGTATAGACATATATGCATATATACGTAGGTTAGCTTAAGTTAGATTGTAAGTTTTATTTTAAGGTAGATTGTAAGTTAGCTTGTAAGTTTTAATATAAACCGTTCAGTCATTAAGTTTTAAAACTTTTTCTTAATAGTAAGTTGTCCTTTTTAAATTCTCATTTATATTTTACTCCGTAAGATTATATTTTACTCCGTAGATAAGGTTAAGTTTAGCCTAGAGTGCCCGCCTAGGGCCAGTAAGTTAGAAGTAGTAACAATGTACGTACAACTAGTTTTAAGCATTTTTGTCTAGTATATAAGTTGTTATGAATTTCACAATAAAAATGAATTAAAATGAAAATGAATGCAAGACAGTTTAGTGAAAACTGTTAGAGTGTACAAAATAAAACCTAATTAAGAACAAAATCGCTGTTTTATTGAGTCTATAACTCGTGCTTTTTTCATTTTTTTTTTTGTGTGTATACATACTTTTTATTTTTTGTACATTTTTCTGCTGAACCTACCTTAAACCTATGTAAATACGCTGTTAGTTCACAACACGGAAGGCATTAAACAAAGAAAAAACAGCTACACTAACCTTTGGAAGACTATTGCAGAGCTGACGGCGTCGCACAGTGGTCCCGTTGTATGGAAGAGTTGGAAATAAATCTGTAACTTTTGAACCTGTGAACCGATCTTAATGAAATTTGAGTGCCAGTACTATGAGATCTTATTATGTTTCAAAAATGGTTGATGTATCTCATAAGCTAACGGAGTAATATTAAGTTAAAAAAAATAAATGATAGGCTTAAATAATAATAATAAATTTTTTTGTTTAAATGCATAAAATAATAGCTTCTGTCTATGACTCGAAATTGGGACTTAAAGCAAATTTGTAATCACTTTTTATAAATCTAAATTCAATTTTACAAGTTTTGGTAACGTACACTTTATTTGGAATTAAAGAAACTAAGCAATTCATTATAATAAGGCTTGCGCTTCAGTACTAAGTGGCAGCGAATCTTTTGTTTTTGGTTCAGGTCTTAAATACGCAATCCAGGGATCAGATGATACCAACATTTGATGAATAACATCTTCATTTGTTGCCGAACGAGAACATTTTCTACTATTTTTAATGCGATAGTACTTATAGCCTTTATTCTGACTTTCCTGCGCCTCTTCTCACAATGATCCGAAGGGCAAGGCTGCTGATGATATTATTTCTGCTCCGTGGAACAGAATTTTATGCACTGTTCCTGGCATATAATACCAGGGATATAAATTTGTAGCCATTGTAGCGGTTTCCTGGGCATAAGCTCCAAACTTGTCGGGATCAATCCAAAAATTGCTGCATATTGTCTCCAGGATAACACTGAATCTTTTTACGAGTTGCACATCTATTTCCGTTATTTCTGCCGTTGATAATGGGTCTTCAAAAAAATCTTCTAGAAGTGTTCCCATCGTTCGTTGTGCTAATTAATAGGCTACATGTAGCAAGTATTCCATAAAACGGATGCGAGCGTGCAAGGGTGAAATTCCTAATCTTAGAGCTTCCTGATTTCTTGGTTTTGGCCTCAAAGTCAGAAATAGATATTCGCCAATAACGCTCTAATTACCCCCCTTTTTTGCCCCATTGCAACATGCATTTATGACACCGCAAACAAAGCAAGATAAAAGCAAATAGTTTCATGATTATAACAATTTTATGACCCAAAGAATTCTAATTCACAATAATAAAAACATCCTCGGCCATCGCATGCATTGCAAGGGAAATCGTTTGAAAATGCCGAAAAATGCACGACATTGCTCCACTTAAATGCCCCAAAGTGGTCGAAAGTGGTCTCTAGTTTTTTCGGCATCGATAGACAATACTTTTAGCTTCCCGTTGGAGCCTCTTGGAGCATTTTTGTTTTAGTCCATTAATCATTGAAATGCCCCTCTCAAAATGTGCCTTTACTTAAAAAAAAACTTGATAAGCAATATGAAAAAACTAAAAGCGCAGTTTGAAAGCAAGATATATGACCTTTTAAAAAAAATTTACTTTAGAAGTACATAATTTTAGGAAATATGGCACATCAAATTTGCTTAAAAAATACGTCAATTTTTGTAATTTTCAAAGTCCCAACTTTGAGCTAACGGTACAGCCAAGCGGATGATCCAAAGTCATCAAAATGTTGGCTTTCTAGGTTCTCATATTTGTAGAATCGAAAAACATAAACCATTTGGCCGGGTAAAATATGTCACTTCGGGTATTTATTTCCACTGCGGGACCACTGTGCGGCATAGCCAATGCTTCTGAATTCAAATTAAAATGTATCTAATGTAAAACGAGAATTGTAAATAAATGAATTACTAATTTAACTTAACTTACTGCTTAAGTGGTTCATTTAATTACAGTCATAATTAATTCAGAGAGGTAGTTTTAGTCACTAAAAATCTCACACTTCTATGTGCTAACGTTCGCCATAGTGTCTTGTCGAAGATTCCCACCTACCCTCGGGAAAAAAAATCCTTCGAAATGGCCAAGAGTGGTACCTTTTTGACTAGTGCATCGAATCGTCTCGATTAATTTCGCCACTCCCAGGATTGTTTTGTTTGAACATTCTGCATCCACCAGATGCAATGAAGTCAGCTCCAATGGCACCTCCTAGGATACAGCTGGGCAGGTTGTCATGGCTCCCGTAATATAGAGTGTTATGCGATATAATTTTAATGAATTATTTTTATTAATTTGTTGCCTGTACTATGGACTGTATTTCTAAATAAAAAACCCTTCAATCAAACTTAACTCCTTTTTTTATTTGGACTTGTATTCACGAGAGAAAAAACAATATGGAGGCTACAAAGCGGATGTGAGAAGTACAATCAGAAAGAGAATAGTTGTAGTAAAATTAACGAAGCAAACATTCGTTAAATTATTGAGTGCTGCCAAATAGGTGATCATACATAGAGGCATGTCAACCTGGCTAAGATGGTACCGACAGTACTTCATAGTTCAAGCCCCAAAGTCATCGAACAAAATTAGTAGGTATAGCAAATGTCTACGTCCAAGAGAACCGTATCTCCATCCCTGTTGAGCGAAGAAACTTTCCAGACCATAAGGCCATGAACCCAGTATCATTTGCGGAATTCAGCTGTGCCTCTGACACAACTGGTTTGCCAGCTGAAAGTGTGCGCAGAGTGAACCCGCTTCAAGCAAGGCAAAGATCAAGGCAAAGATTTGCACACTTTACCTTTGCGAATTTCAATAGTTTGCCGCTGTTACACCAGATCTCAACTATCAGCAGCAATCAGCAACGAAAACGAAAACAATTTCAAAAACTGGTATCCAGACGATGACGCAAGTCCTTAATCCGTCTTCAGATTAGATTCGATGTGCTGAAGCCGAACTTAATAATTCGATTGTGTGGAGTCTTTAAGGCGAATTTGTATTTACGTTCACTTGCGTAATGTCTAAGGCCACTTGAATACGTTAAAACCAAATCGCCGACACATGCGTTCGCTTATTTAGCAATTCAATAAGTCGACATAATGCACAATCGACTTCAATAGAGCTCCATCAGCACCATCAACGACAATTTCAACGCATTCAAACGGTTTGAATGCAAAAATGCGGATACGATTAATCCGCATTGTTTGTCGTCTTCCTCGCTCACACTCTCTCAGTCGTTCTTCATGCCGAAGGAATCTGCATAAACATGGTTCATTGAGCTTCCCCGTCACTTTGGCTCCAATCTTTTCTAATTTACACACAGTCCCACTGCCCCACCACCCAAGGCCTCACTCCATTCAATACTGTATTATTGCGACACCATTCTTCTCGTTGTCATCTGCGCTATGTGTATCTGTGACTGAAGCAGACAAAAATTCACGAACGACAGCCAAGAGCCAAGAGCCAAGATGCCATTTTATTTGAATTCGTTGAAATGAAATAAAGAATGTGAACAAAAGTCGGTAGTCATCGGCGTCTTGTCTCACCAGGCAGCGAGACCGAGAAGAAGGACAACGAGATGCGACCATGTTGTCGTCGTCGTCGTCGTCGTCACCGCCGCCGCCGAGCTGCTGAGATAAAACTCAATTAAACTTAATTGATGATAATTGACTGATATGCACGCATGAATGGTCAACCGAATCAATATCAACAACGTCTCCATTGGAGCAGTCCCATTCCGATACTTTGGTGCGACCAAGCATCCACTCGTCTTCGTTCGCAGCAAACCACCGCGCTGCTGCCAACACCAGCAAGCACCAGCGCGGGCCGCAGTACATGCTACTTCACTGATTTCATCGTGTTCCCATCCGATATGCTAATGCTCCGTCGGTACTCATTACACTCATCCAGAGCAGAGTATTTTCTTTTGGTGTCTGGAGCGACGTAAGGAGGTGGAGAATACCCCTTGAAACCAGTTCGGACGGGTGGATAATTAATAAATAGCCGAGTTGTCACTAGGTCTAGGTTCAAGGTGAAACAAACGAGTTCCTTAGCCTGGCGGAGATAAATCGTTCGATTTCGCAAAACAGAAACACGCCCGGCGTGAAACCCGGAGAGTCAAAGATCGCTTTATGCTCGCAGATTTAATTTAATTGATATTGATGGTCTATCACTGTTTCTCTGATGGATCTAGTTTGGGTCAAGAAATGCTAATTTTCTACTTCGCCTCTTTGTGATTGACAAACGCACAAGTCTCAAATGAACTGCGCTTCGTGACATGAAAGCGTACATCTTAGGAAATTGTAAACATTAGCAAGGATAATAAAGATTTTTTTTCCGAAGACAAACAATGATCATCATGTTCTGAAAAGTGCAATCCGGCGTGGATTAAGCCGATGGCCTAAGTCAAAGAAATCATTCAGACAGCATAAAGATGTTGTAATGGCTGGCGGCGGGTTGATCGCCCCAAGGATAGAAGGCCGGCAGAAGTAATAAAGTTCCTTCCAGTTCCAGTTCAAGCCTCCAGTTTCTTAATAGGTGAATCAAACGAGAATGTTCTTGTGTGACTTTCTTGAGAAGGATCCAAATCGCGGCTTCACCCTGCATTCGATCAAGTCCTGCATTAGACTGGACTTTAACTGGACAGAACTTAATTACTTCTCAGACGTAGACTCTCTATGACTTGTCGGCCTTCTATCCTTGGGGCAACTTACCCGCTGCCCGTCATTAAGACCAGGTTGTCACCAGACATGCTTCCTTAGCTACATAGCACCAAATTGGTTGAGATTTCCGACTGACTGTACTTTCGTCACCTCCTTGCTCCTGTACTCCTCCTTTCGCAATCCTACTTCTATTTTATAAAGACTCACTCCACATTCCAAATTTTGTTCCATGACCTTATGTACTTTTAAAACTCAGCGGTTGAATTTGACACCATTAGTAACTAAGTTATATGAACAGTATTTTGGCTTGGCGAAGGACCAAGCTGACTTTAACAAGACCTTGATCATGGATGGTGGCATGGACAATCTCAAGAGCGGATGAAACATACAAGCTAAGCTGGCTTCTACTGACATCCTAGAATCCTATCTCGATAATAGGATATTTATAGTTAAACACGGAACTGACTACTCCGATTTTAAAGTGATCCGAGCAGGAGTCCCTCAAGGGAGTGTATTTGGCCCTAGATTATACCCTGTTGTACACTAGAAACATACCTAAAACTGAGGGGACACTTGTGGCTACATTTGCGGATGACACAGCGATCCTAGCAACGGGAAGTTCAGTTGAGTCCTCAACTGGAAAACTGCAACGAGCTCTAGACAAAATAAACGAATGGTCAAAACGCTGTCGCATTGCTCCCAATGAGACCAAATCAACGCATATAAACTGTACCTACAGAAATATTGAAATTCTACCAGTTTTCATGAATTCTGTACAAATACCGTACGCTAATGAAGGAAAATATTTTGGTATGACTCTCGATGCGATCGCATCTCTGGCAAGTTGCTTGTCAAGCACGGAACGCAACGCACAGCGACGCTGAAAGACATTGCTCTGCTGCTCGAGCATCGAGCAGTGCTATCTCCAGTCGGAGACTCTTTTCGTCCGTCGGTCTTCAGTCTTCAGTCTCCAGAGTTGAATTCATTAACAAAAGGATGCGTATCTGTGGGATGGCTTTTTGATTTAATTAATTGATTTCAAAGAGGTTCATCAGTACATGTTGATAGGTGGCGACAGGTGGGGTTGGCTGGTGGCTGATTCGATGCGAAACTCAAGTGGAAGGCCCACATGAAAAAGAAACGGGATGAGCTCGTACACCGGTATAGAGAAACGCACCGGTTACTTGGAAGACGCTCCAAGTTAAGCATGTACAACAAACTGCTAGTATTGCGAGTACTGAAGCGTTTATGGACTTACGGATACAATTATGGGGTTGAACCAAAGCAAGTAACAGAGGATTTATTCAGTCCTTTCAAAATATAATTTAACGGGCTATTGTGAAAGCTCCCTCAGGAATTGTGACATACAAAGGGACCTAGGGATAACAACCGTCGACAAAGAAATAACAAACTCGGCTCGAAAGCTAAGAATCAGACTTCATGGTCATTGTAACACTGCCATCCTCCAAACGTTGGATATGAGACGTTTAGCAGGCCGACTCTAACGTCTTGTACGCGTCTTGTACGCTCGATTTGGCGCAATAGTAATAAACCATCCAGATCTCCCTGCAACACGCGAAAACATCTTTAAAAGTAAACTACTAGATAAGGAAACTTAGTTGTAGTACAGAAAAACCATAAGGGAAGGGTGTTTTTAGTCACTAAAAATCGGGTCACATAGTGTCTTGTTGAAGATCTTCACCAACCCCAGGAAAAAAAAAGGCGGATGAGGAATTCCTTGGTCTGTTTGAGAGAAAAGTTATGTGTGCGATCTTTGGTCCTGTTTGCGTTGACGGTTTCTGGAGGAGAAGATTCAACCACGAACTGTAAGGGCTGTACAGCGGTATGAGTCTAGTCAGGCGTCTTCGGATCTCGCCTAAGATGCCTAGGCCATGTAGATAGTATAGACAACTCAATTCCGGCTCGATGAGTCTTCGAATCCGAGCCCGTGGGATAACGTTACAGAGGAATCCCGCGTTTAAGGTGGCGCACACAGGTGGAGAAGGAAATCAACCAACTTACCGTGCGACACTGGAGGCAGCTAGCCAGGTCCACCCCCGGACTGTTGCGCCAAGTTAAGAAGAAGATTTTGGATTGCTATCCGACAAAAAGAGAAACCGTGGGCTCCACATATGGGTACATACGGGGTAAATACCCCGAGAGGGTCTCTATACCGGGTGAATGTCCGTCACTAAACATGGTCGTGTAGTTGGCGAAAGTCACAGGATCGCATGTTTTGTATAGCCGTCGAAGATGTTATCGTCCAAGAAATGCTAATTTTCTTCTCCATTTTGTGATTTACAAACGTACAAGTCTGAAATGAACTGAAAGCGTACATATTAGGAAATTGTAAACATTAGCAAGGATAATAAGGACTTTTTTCCGAAGACAAACAATGATCATCATGTTCTGAAAAGTGCAATCCGGCGTGGATTAAGCAGATGGCCTAAGTCAAAGAAATCAATCAGATATCACAAACATGTTATAATGACTGGAGGTGGGTTAATCGCCCCAAGGATAGCTCTGAATCAGCGTTCATCGTTCCAGAACCGTTCTGCAGTATCAATTGGACAGCAGCTACAGCGTTGATTAACGAATGGGAAAACAAACTTCGCCTAGACCAGTGGACAATGTGGTCATGACCATGTGGTTGTGATCTTAGGCATTCCAAGAAATTAATCATCCATCTTAATAAGGATAGCTTAAGATTGCTAATAAACTTTCTTACCGGCCACTGCGGCCTGAAGTATATATAACCTTAACAAAATAAACCTTGTCAAGAGACGTTTGTTGGCTTTGCCTCGAAGGAGAAGCAACTTCTGAGCACATCTTGTCTGCCTGTCCGGAAATAATCTGGTTAAAGAAACGTATCTTCCATAGGGAGATACACACTTCAGTGGAATTAAAAGATTCCACTACAAAAGATTTCCCATCTTTCATGAGGGAAGTGGTTTGTCTTTTATCTTAACTCTAACCCTCCCATACAACAGATCTGGCCTGGTAGCGGTGTCGTTGCCTACACGGCATGGGTCGTATAAGAGGACAAAAACTCTATGGGGAATGTATTTTGCCTGATAAAGCCTTTGTAGCAATGATGTAAATCTACAAGCATTGGCAGTCTTCACTCTCCGGAGAACTTAAAAATGATTTTCTGAATGAAGATTGTTTTTGGAGTGAAATTTAAATAAATTTAAGAATTTATTGATCGAATTTATTAAGCCAATATTACTCGGATCACGAAGTTTGAAGCCGATAACCGACTCAATGCACCAGGTCAACAAAATTCTCAAAGAACTGCAAAAATTCCATGGCAAATTTACTGGAAACTGAAGGGGTAAGGATATGTAGAAAAAAGCAACTTTCAGAAAAGCTCCACGAGAGAATGCGTTTCGCGGAATCACCAATTTACACTGTGCCTTTTCTTCTTGACGTGGGTCGCCGTGGCGTAGTGGGTAAGTGCGTCGACTCCTACGCAGAGGGTCCCAGGTTCGATACCCGAATTTACCACCTCTGATAATTCACGGCTCCACCTCTTTCGAGTCACTGGCAATGCTCAAAGAGTATTCCTTCTCAGCTTCGCCGTTCAGAGTCGGCTTTAAACTGTAGGTCCCTTCCAGGCGTGAGAGAACAATAGCACGCGCAACACGTAGTGGTTGCTGAGAAGCTAGGCCCAGGTCCGCCTCGGACTGTCGCGCCTCCCATATTATATTATTATTATTACTATTATTATTTCTTGACCCATCTGGATGATACGGAGCAGGTTAGGGCAATGCATTCGTATACGAAGTTTCAAAAAATATTGGTGCAGATATCATGTCAGATTTGGCTCTATATGGATCAAAAGAAGGTCTGTGGAGATAGGAATTTGTCTGGGCAATTAATTCTTCAATCGAACCATTGGTGGAAAAGTATTTGTACAAACCAAAAATGTAAGCAAAGCCGCGGCACGTATTTTGTCAGCAACTGTAACTTCAGCAGCCACAGGAAGGTCATTCAAAACTTTTAGTTGGACATAACAAACACAGAAACCGACTTACAATTTCCAGAGCCGGAAAATTAACAAGAATATCACAGAAGGTCCATCGAACTGAATGCGAAAAAAACAGAGACAGCAAACAAAGATGATATAAATAGCTGCAGTAACAACTTCAGGACAACACAATATTCGAAATCAGTAGATCCCACTGCAGGTAGTCTTAATGAAATTCAGAGTACAGCAACTCAGATTAATTTGTATCGACAATTTTGTTTCCGAAAATGTAGTGTTTTTTTATGAAAATAAGTACTCGATTTACGCAACCCTCGATTCACGCAATTCCTCGATTTTCGCAACACAAAAATATTCAATTTCTTTAAAAAAAAAAAGGCTTGCTTTTGTATGTAAGTTAAAAGAGTTTCGTTTGCTTTAATATAAAAATTATTTTTTTATGTCGAGGTGCAGCCTCTTCCTTTATTCAACATCAACTTAAAACTAAACTTAACACAAATCGTCAGAACCTTTTTATACCCACATGCGTTCCACTCAGTTGAAGATGATCCCCTTGGTTCGCTGCCGCTTCTGTTATGATTTACTAATTGCCATCCTTAACATCCGGCTGCTAAATCTATATACGATGCTGCCGAAAATCAATAACCGATGCTTAGGTTAGATCCACTTGTTATTGTTATTAGCGCTCCAAAATCAATAGTGGATGTGCTGATGCTCTTGGTCATTATTCCATTTCTTTGTAGTCGATTGACCTTGTTTAGTCTATCGCCTTCTTGGGAGATGATCCGCCGACAATACAGATGAGCATTTAATGTGGATGTTGTGTTAACTTGTATCCATTCTAAATTTTGGTTCTCTGATTTTGTAAGAACTGTGCTCAACAATAATGATTTGCTTTCGTTTCAAAAGTTTGATTTTTTTATAATATTGCCATTTTATCTATACGAACATAGCACTTTTGACTATTATCTCTTATTGGAAACATGTGACCTAGTCTGTGCAACAACCTCGGTTAGTGCAACTGCCTTACTGTCGAGGTGAACCCACTTCCTTTATTCAATATCAACTTTCTATTGGTTGCGTAGATCGAGTTTGTACTGTAAATACCCACATAAATACCCATTTTGCTAAGTACCTTGGGTATATACCGGGTAAATACCCTGAGAGGGTATATACCGGATGAATGCGCATCACTAAACATGTCCGTGTAGTTGGCGAAAGTCACAGGATCGCATTTTTTGTACATGCGTCGAAGATTTTAATATATATATATATATATATATAATATTAGTGGCGCAACAGTCTGAAGCGGACCTGGGCCTAGCTTCTCAGCAACCACTCGAGTTGCACGTGCTACTGTTCTTTCACGAGTGGAAGATGTTACCGTCCGTCTATCACTGGAACATATATAACTCCCATACACAACTCCCCCGCGAATTGTTGACAAAAAGAAAGCAAGTAAACTGCAAACTAAATTGGTCTACTGTGGGAAACAAATAATCGTGGTCCACATCGTCCACTTTGCTACCCTCATCGCAACCGCTTAAATAATATGCTCCACTGTCATAATTGCGTAAGAATAACCTTTTAAAATCCGCTTACTATCCATTTGCCCGGTCTCCACGCTACGCGAACAATTTATCATAAGTTCACATAAACTGCAACCGAGTCTGCAATTTCCCCAATTTGCTTGCGCAAGAAGCCTGACATCACAACCGACGCTTGTGGCTCGCGCGGTTTGCTAAGGCCGCAGAAATTAACTCTTTGCCTGATAATTGCGCACTCATTCACCTGATTCCAAGAAATGCCGCGATTCGCTTCAGCTTTGGGTAAGCCTATTGTAGCAGGCTGAAAGATTTTCCATTAGGATCCTATCCGCCGATCGTGGTGATTCAGTTAAAGAGATTTGGAAAGTATCACATCGAGGAAGAACTGAAATAATCGACTTTTATTATTTCCTTTTCCGGATGATTGAGCCCAATAGCTGCAGACGACACACAATTGCTTGTGCCGGCTTCAAAAATTGTTTTGTCTGCGATTTTGTTGTCACCCAAGCCGGAGCGGCTTAGTTGTATTGTAAACAGCCGACGATTGGTCTGCGTGATGGGATCGGAGTTATTATGGCGTGAGCAGTTGAGGAAGTAGCTGCGGCGATTATTGGGTAGCTAACGTAACCGAATGGAAGCATTAACGTTGAAGTATGTTGTGTTCATTTTGAGAGACTTTTGGTATGCAGTCAATTTTTCAGTGATCAGTTTATGCGATTCGGGAGTCATTAGACAGATTACCTCTTATAGTGATAAGCACGATAGGTTTTAATTGTATTTCCTAAGCTTGGTCTATCCGCATACTAAAGGGTTCTCCTAACAACTATCCCAACTATACGACTGTATAGCGCAGGTAGTTAGCGGGTTCCCCGGTTCAAGTCCCAGTGAAATCAAAGTTAATACGTTTTTATCTGGTTTTCAAATCTGGTCCAGTCACCAGATGCCGTTGGGATCAAATTACCGGCACTGTTACTGCAGTAGTCAATCAATAGTAGTAGTCTGATTATGGGTATCACAATGGACCAATATGGTCTATGGTCTAAGGGTGTTGGTGATTGCACTAGCAGCCCGCAGCTGGACGCAACCACATCTCGCTGGCGTTGGTGTTTGACGTAGGATTACCGGAGAGTCTCTCACTTAGTTGCTCTTCGTAGGCGCTCTATATTTTAGTAAACTATTCAAGGTGCAGCCGGTAATTTGGTATGAGAAAACCGACACAAGTTCTCTCTTCCTGAGATTGAAGATTCTACCTAGCAATACCGTTATACATAACATATAATATAATAATATGGGTGGCGCTACAGTCCGAGGCGGACCTGGACCTAGCTTCTCAGCAACCACTGTGTTGTGCGTGCTATTGTTCTCGCACGCGTGGAAGGGACCTACAGCTTAATGCCGACTCCGAACGGCCAAGTTTGAGAAGCTTTTTTCTAGACAGGAAATACTATTTGAGCATTGTCAGTGCCTCGAAAGATGTGGAGCAGTGAAATATGAAAGGTGGTAAATTCGGGTATCGAACGTGTGCACCCTCTGCGTAGGAGGCGACTCACTAACCCACTACGCCACGGCGACCCGCAATACCATTATAAGCCACCAGAAATGAAGTATTACAGAGATAGCCGACTTCACAGCTGATTGCCCCTTAGTCCATCGACGAATTTGAGGGCTTTGTTGACAGGCATTCATGAATTTTTAACGGTTATACACGAAATAATATAAATGCCGTTCTCTGATTGATCAATTTGGTTAAAGAACACGTTATAAAAAACAGTTATCAAAAATGTTGAGACAATAGAGATAGAAGTCACGCGTCTCTGTAATACTTCATTTATGATAACCCACATTGAGTTTCTTTATACTTTTTATAATCTTTATTTATAAAAAAATAAAGACCTTCTTCTCCTGGTGGCGCAACAGTCCGGGGCGGACCTGGGCCTCCACCAGTAAGCCTCTCCAGCCAGCACGATGTTTAGCCAGCTGTCTCCAACTGCGCACAACAAGTCGATTGAGGTCCTTCTCCACCTGGGTGCGCCATCGGTTCCATGGGCGTCCTCTATTGCGTTGTCCTACTGGTTCGGAGTCGAAGACTCTTCGGGCTGGAGCAGTGTTGTCCATGCACTCTACATGGCACAGCCATCTTAGGCGTTGAATCCGAAGACGCCTGACTAGACTCATGTCGCTGTACAGCCCGTACAGTTCGTGGTTGAATCTTCTCCTCCAGAAACCGTCAACGCGTATGCTAGCAGTTGTATGGACTTCTGGAAGATCGTACCTCTAGTGTTGGCGTGTGAGTCTTGCACGATCTTCTTCAGAATGATGTTAAAGAAATCACATGACAGCGCGTCGCCATGTCTAAAACCTTTTTTGACATTGAAGGTCTCGGTGATTTGGTTACCGATCTTGATGTAGCAGCGAGAGTTCTCCATCGTCATCCTGCACCACGTGACGAGTTTGGCAGGTATGTCAAAACTAGACATGGCGTTGTATAGCTCGTCCACATGCACGCTGTCATATGCGTCATCGTAACATAATGTCCGCTGGCGCAGGCATAAAGTTTGTTCAACGATAAGTAGCGTAACGGATACAATTATTGAATTTGCGTGTTCTTGCTAAGGACCATAAATTTGGTAAGCCTTTTTTAGTTCTTCTTCTTTATTTGGCGCTACAGTCCGAGGTGGACCTGGGCCTCAACCAACAAGCCTCTCCAACTAGCACGGCCTCTGGCTAGCTGTCTCCAGTGTCGCACGCCAAGTTGGTTGAGGTCCATCTCCACCTGGGTGCGCCACCTTAAACGCGGGCGTCCTCTGTTGCGTTGTCCCACGGGTTCGGAGTCGAAGACTCTCCGGGCCGGAGCTGAATTGTCCATACGCTCTACATGGCCTAGCCATCTTAGGCGTTGGATCCGAAGACACCTGACTAGGCTCATGCCGCTGTACAGCCCGTACAGTTCGTGGTTGAATCTTCTTCTCCAATAACCATCAACGCAGACAGGACCAAAGATTGAACGCGGAACTTTTCTCTCGAAAAGACCAAGTGCTTCTTCATCCGCTTTTGAGATTGTCCATGCCAGGGATGATCAAGGTGTTATATAATGTTAGCTTGCTCCTTCGAGAGAGGACTCTACTACTCAATTGCCTCTTGAGTCCAAAGAAAAGCGATTGGCAAGAGTAATTCTGCGTTTAATCTCGGGACTGGTGTTGTTCGTAATGTTTACTTGCTCGCAAATAAAGAACTTAGTCCACTGTTAACCTCGGCCAGCCTTGCAGAAGGAGTGTGGTTAAATATCACGCCAAGATTCTAAGCAGAATCAACCCATTCTACAGGCTGTTGACTTAGGAGAACAGACCGGAGACCTGTGAGGTCGTAAGATCTACATTATATAACAAGCTGACTTATTGGGATTTAATCGCAGATCATGAATGACCAAATACACACCCTGGAAAGATCTTAATTTAAGAAGTTTATCGCATTATTTATCTGACTCAGTAGAGAGATTAGGGAAAGTTGGACATCGTCAGCATACATGTGGATTTTGCTGTGTTGAATAACGCTACGTAAGTCATTGACACACATGGACAACAATTTAGGACCAAGAATGCTTCCTTGCGGTACCCCACTTTGTACGCTTAGGAAGCCTGACGATCTTTCACAAGCAGTCACACACTGTTGCCTAACATTGAGGTACGATAACATGAATTTTGTCGATGGAGATGAAAACATGAAGCCACTTCGAAGTTTGTTGCGCAAAATTGAATGATTAACTGTGTCAAACGCTTTTGAGAAGATAGCCTCGGATGAATAGGTACTCTGTCTGCAACTCAGCATGGTCCATACTATCAACGAAAAAACTGCCATTGCTTATTGTGCTAAGCCAGTTCGTACCCAGCCCTCGATATCATAAATGATAACAAAATATTTCCCAAAAGAAAACAAGGACGGACTCCAGACATATGTATATCGAAAAATATGAAATAGGCTGTTTAATTTGTTCAATTCTTTCGTCTAGCTTTATTCCTTTTTATGGTTTTAAACGAAATCCATCTGTCAAATCGTCACAAGCCCAAATTGTCACAAAATCCAAAATCTACAATAATATGAAAAAAATACAACAATGTCCAAAAAATGACAGCTCCAATAACTTAACTTAAAGTGATTGTGCGTACACCTTTAAGCAGCCGTATTTTCGATGCACAAATCGAACGCACCTCTTTATCAGCAACAAAAGTTTCTGTACATCGTCGAGGCAACACTTGTCCAATTGTCATTTGTCACCCGCAGTGCCCTTAGCCAAAGTTACCAAAAAGAGAATAGGGGAGAAAAAAGAAAACACAATAAACTTCCATTTTCTTGTTCAATGTTAATAAACAAATATTCGCATTGTACAAAACTAATCACTTACATTTACATGATTGTGCTTCAGTAACTCAAATCGATACAAAATGAGTGCCAACAATTTTGCCAGAAATGATTTTTGTAAACCATTGACTATTGAGGAGCTGCTTGGGCTCAATTTCACAGAGCTTCCGCTTTCCGAAAAAATAAGAATACGCGATTTCGGTCAGCCAAGACCCAATTTCGTTGTCAGAGCAGATGCAGCATCAAAGAAAAGAGATCTCAATCCAGTTCTGCAAGCAGCAAAAATCTACAGAGAACACCATTGGCTGTGTGGTGACGATCGGAAGAAGGCGTTTTATTGTTTCCCCTGTTTACTCTTCAACCGTGAAGTTTTTCGAACATCTAAGAATCCAGCGACGAGCTTTGTGCGGCATCATACGAAAAATGAAACGCACGTAAAAAATGCATATAACTTGGCGATGCTGGGAAAAGTATGTAAATCCTTCAATAAATTCTCCTCCGTATGTGGTGTGTATGGTAGATAGCCGACGATGAAATCATCCGTCTGATTTCGTCGTTCTTAAGAATCGAGAAGGGAATAACTTGATAAGATTGAGATGAGCTTATCGCCCATCGTAAGCTACTGAACCCAATGTTGTCTGATGCTTTGTGCATTGAAAAAACTGATATGACTGCTCAGTTGAATGAAATGAATGACTGAAGTTTTCCTTGTTGGTTTCTCTTTCTAAACAACTCCCTGTTTCGTTTCAGAATTCAATCCTGACGAGCCAATTGACAGAGAATGGAGTATACAAAACGCACAACGAATCCGTCAAGAAAAACCGTCAATTGTTGATGAAGATCATCAAGGGATTCATCGAACATGCAGATCTCTACCAATACGTGCTGAATGGTGAGAATAGCATTTATACAAAACTCGAATCGATGACGTTCATGGACCTCCTCTACAAGGTTGACAGTTCACTGAAAGAATGTTACGAATACTCACCGCTGTTTAGCAAAATCAAGCCCAGTGATCTCGAAGTGCAATTGCTCACAGCAACATTTCATTTATACCAAAAGTTTGTGTTGGGAGAGGTCCGTGCGGCAAAATACATCGCACTGATTACCGAAGAAACTACCGACGTCGCACACAGAGACCAGGTGATGATCGTTCTGCGGTATCTACTGGACAGTAAAGTGGTGGAACGGTTCTGGACCTTCGTATCGCCTGCGGAGAGAGATGCAAAGTCATATGCCAAGTGCATTTTGGATGAACTGGATACTGTCCTTCCCACGCATAAGAATAAACTGATCTCGCAGAGTCACATAGGCGGTGTGGTATTTAGTCCGCTGATATCGGACGTGCACAGACTGATAGCCGATGTTTACAAGAATGCTATTTATGTTCACTACCATGCGTACAAACTGACGCTCGTCATGGAGCGAGCGGTGTGCCAGAACAGTCGCGTTAGGGACTTCTTTGCCAACCTCTACGGGATATATAGATTCTTCGAGAGACAACCAAAAATCCTGCAAGCATTCTTCGACGCAACACCGCTCTATTCGGAAGGCAGTTTCGAGAAGGGAGCGCTGGTGTTTATCTACGAGAACAAGGACGAAATCTTGAATTTCATGATCATGATCCACACGGATTTGGATTCGTCTCCGAGTTTCATTCACGAAGCTGATGTCTGCGAGAAGCTTCTGGTTGATGATGGATTCATGTACTTCCTGTCATTCTTCTACTTCCTCATGGCTGATGTTAATGTTTTTTACGAGAGCCTACAGAATTCATATGTGGACTCGATGAAGATAGCCGTAGCCATCAATGAGTTCCTAGACGAGATTCGAAAGACCAAGGATGCCATAGCCGTGGAGAACAGTGATAACGAGGACAAGAGCAGTGAAGCATTCCTGCGAGCGTTCGCCAAGATCGAGGTATGCAATGTCATACTGAAGGAGATCAAGGAGCGATTTAATTTCACCCAGCACTGGGAAGCACACATCCTATTCAAGTCGGAACAGTACTATAAGTTCCACGGGAACTTCCCTGAATACATCATGCACAATGTCACCGAATACTTTAAGTTCAACTGCCCGGATAGGCTGCGCCGCGAGCTACAAACTCTCTACACACGAACTGAACTGATGGTTTGCCGGAATGCACACGACCTGCTGTGGGTGTTCCATCACTACAATCTAAAGAGTGTTTTCGAGAAGATTACTGCGTTAATGCACGTCGTCCTAACCATACCCACAATGTTGACCGAACCCGAGAGTAAGATATCAGCCGTGAAAAGAGTTCGTCGCGTTGCGGCTGTAGTACAAAACGAAAAATCTGAAACCGGCCTCACGGTGCTCTTGTCCGAGGGACAAACCCTGAAATCATTTCGATGTTTCGCCGAGCGACTCGTTGAGGTGTACATTCAACAGGAGCACCGGGAGAAGGATTTCGTCTATTGCTAAGTCAATTCTATTTATAAGCCAAGTCAATTTTCATGAGATGTAATTGTGTGTAAGTATCGTGATTTAAATTTAGTGAAACGATATAATTAAAACAATTTTCCATGTGTTAGCTATATAGCGTTTGCTTTATTTCGGGTCTGTGGGCAATTTGAATCCAACCATGTCCGCGGTTTCCCTAACTGATCGCTCACCCCTGCCGTGATACTCTTTGTGCAGCTCGTGGTGTTTTCTCAAACTGCTCAAGTACGTTAGATAAGTCTGCCCAAGGAAGTGCACTTCATCGCGGGCCTTGCACAATTGTTGGTCGGTTGTTTGAAACTTCTTAAACTGGGCCAGGATGTATCGTGCGGCGAGGTTGTCCTTGATGTTACACTGCGGTGACGCTTGACGTAGTTCGCTAAGCAATGAACGGAGTGTTTTCGTTGCCATATTGTATCTGCGTTTGAATGGAGTTCTTTATTTCTGAGGGAAGTATTGTTAAATAACTTACCGATTTCGTGAACACAGCTGTCAGAATAGTTCGATTATTTGACAATCAGCTGACTGTTGGATAACCGAAATGACATGTGCCGTTCTCGGATAACTCAAAGAAATTCTGTTCACTTTTTTACAAGAACAAATACTGTAAATGTGAATGAAGTGAATTTTTACCGAATGGGTTTTTCAACAATTTTGGGATAAAGTGGACTTTGTTTTAGTCTAGTTGACGTCTGTTGGGTTGAATTCCGAATTGAACATTGAAAATTGAATTCAACCACCATCACCTCAGACCTCATCGCTCAGATTTTCCCATTATAATTCAAGTGTCTTGGTATGCTTCATTAAACCCTGTTTATGGACATGAACAATTTGTACAAGCCGACATACCTATACGTTTTGGAAATAAGCGGTGTAGCAATAAATACAAGCAGTTGTCATTGTGAAAAACGAAACTGCAAGAATTTGTTTTCCAAAGATATTCGTCAATAAAAAAAAATGTCAAATCGAACACTGCTTGCAAAGTGACAACTGTCAAATAGACGACATTTGTCTGGCGTTTGTTATCGTTTTGTTATAAATTAATTAAAATAAGATTCTTTTCCATAAACACATATATTTATGTATAAAATGACCGATGGTACGTAATCCCATAATCTTCTCAATAGTCTCTAATTTGTTCTCCCACATTTCACAGACGATGTTATAAAGCGACGATTACTAATCGATGGCGATGGTACCGGCGACGACAGAAGGCTGAACATTCTTTTGAAAACATTTATCAAGTGGTGTTCCACAAAAAATGATACTCCCGAGAATAAGTGAGTGAATAAACACCCGCAATAAACATCAGTTAACCATTCCCTTATTTGCAGTCAAATCATTTATGATCGTCTCTTAGCTCAATTGGCTCAGTGCACTTTTGCTGCAACCAAGGCGCAAAATATTGAAGAAATGATTCAGCAAGAACTCAAAAACTACGAATCCCTATCGAAGAGCATTGAAGCCAGCATAGAGTTGGCCAACAAAGAAATCGAAACCAGCAAAGCTGAACTGGTGTTAGCGAAGAAAATCCGAAAGAATCGCATGGAATACGATGTCCTGGCAAAAGTAATTCAAACACAACCCGACAGAGAGGAGACAACGAAGAAACTCGAAAGTCTCAAAACTGAATTGAAGAATTTGGAAGAAGAAGAGATCCGTTTAAATCGAAAATTGGACTACAGAAAGAAAAATTTCTACCTCCTCATGCATTCGATAAGGGAGCTTCAATCGAAATTGGATGACAGCTCGAGTGAGGACGATCAGTACGATGATGAAAGTATTGACAGAATGTCCGATGATGAGGACAATTTTTGGGATGAGATCAAGAGCAATGGAATGGAGAGTGTTGCAGCTAGTGCTAATGGGGCGTCCAATGGAACTGATATGCCGGCTACTTTAAGTGCGAAGACTACATAAGTATTCGACTAGTTGTACAGTTATGTGGGATATTCTTGTTTGTTCATTATGTTCCAATTGTTTCGAAGAAGGCATTTTTTACAAAATCTGACGAGAAAATTTAATGGATTCGAAGAGTTGTGGTGGAAATAATGAGTTGTCGATAAAAATAAAGAAATAAGCCGAAAATATGAACTGACGTATTATTGTCCACGGTTGAAAATGAAGAACTTGTTTTTTTTTCATTTTCTCAAAAAATGTAGAGTATTTTGTGAGGGAACCTTTGTGATGAATGAACGCTTTTGTTTTCATCAGCGCTTGCGTATTACAATGGTAATTTAGTTTTGCCGGCTATTGCCTCTGACTAGTTGCTTCACAAAAGGGACTGGGGGGAGCTTGAAATTTATGATGACCCCGAGAGGCCGAAAGGAATATTCCTTGAGCATTGTCAGTGCCTCCAGAGAGTTGAAGGGGATAATATTGACTGCCTTTCGCATCGGGAATTGAAATTAGACACCCGGTGCAGGATTCCAAACTCGCAATGCCATCTCAGCCAAGGTATACACGAACGATTTTTCCAAATTCTAGAACAGACGATTTGCAAACAAAGAACAAAACAATACCTTGGGCATATGGTCATTGCTTTGACTATAAAATAATTTGGGTACCCCTAGAACCGCTAAGAGGACCTATTTACTTTTATTACGACAGCCCGATGGGTTGTGTGGGCAACTGTCTATCTAAACACGAAGGACAGTACCACAGGATAATGAAGAGACAAGTTGCCTTCCACCCAGATGACTAGATGGTGCAGTTCCTGGTTAGCGGGGTCCCCGGTTCGAAACCAGGTGAAAGCAACGTTAATACGCTTTTATCTGGTTTTCAAATCTGGTACAGCCATTTGCCGTCAAATTGACGGCACTGGAGTAGTCAACCAGTGGTAGAAGTCTGACTAGGGGTATCACAACGGACTAACCTAACCAACCACACGCACTGGTTCCGGAATCTGTATACAATCCTTGGACGGATGGTAGAAGTCATCTACATACACTGACGGCTCAAAATCGAGTGCACCTACAGCACCCATATAAACCGTCGCTCGTTTTCGAGCCTTCTGTTCTTTAGACTTTTAATGACTTCTCTTTGAATGGTCACTGGCACTGGCAAGAGAGATGCAACATTTCTCAGGCTGAGATGGCTACAATAATTAGCACAAGTAGCGTTGTAAAGTTCAAATTAGTCCACCAGTCAATTGCCATATGTTTAGACATTCAGGAGATAACCAGAGCCGTGGCTTCGGATGCCCACACATGGAAACTTGTGATTCAGATGGATCGACCCTATAGTGGTTATCGTCATGTACTTGTTTCTTAGGAAATTGAAAAGTCGACTTGCGACAGTGGGCTGTGGACAAGGGGAATCTCTAGTAATCTTTTGGGCACAAACATGCCAGTTTTATAAGAAAGAAACTTGGGGACAAAGCTTGTACTTCAAGGGCTCAATAGACGATGTTGAAGAAGAAGTGTTCATCATCATTGTAGTTTCAAGGATGTGTGGATGCTAGCGTGAGTGCTTACCAAGTAATATGCCATTCGCACTCAGGGTTATAAGTTGGTTGAAGTTGCAGAGAAGACATATAATCTGATTTGACATCATCTCTGCGAGTGCTCAACCCTACCAAGTAAGAGCATGTAGTTCCTGGGAAAATACTTCTTTCTTTATCCTTCTGTCCAAACCAGGACACTCAAACTTCTTCTTAAGGTATCCTCGTTTGGGGACGGTGGGCGTGCACAAATTGCTAAGATCGAACAGAAAACCCTTCCGGGAATCAACTATGGATCTGGCTGATTTTAGACAAGGAAAGATTCAGTTGATACATGTCACACGTCAAGGGCAATTGACACTGCTAGTTAGTCTAAGAACTTATTGATCAGGCCACAAGGGCTAACTGATCATCCCTACACGTTTATGCACGAAAATCCAGTGAATTCCTAGATGTTTACTGCCATAATGGATACCTTAAGTTTTTTTTTTTTTAATTCATTTTTATTTCTCATTTCATTACGTATATACTTAAATACTAGACAAAAATGCTCAAACTAGTTGGACGAACAAATATTCTATTTTAAGTTACTGCCCCTCGGCGGCCTCTCTAAGCTAAACTTAATATTAAAATATGTCTTTCGACTTAACCTACAGTGGGTGTCATTAATATTCGGTTTTTTACTCGAATGTGAAAAATTGCAGTTACAGGTTGAAACCAAATGGTTTTAACCCAATCTTTTCCTTCTCGGTAAGTTCCTTAATTTTCTTCGAGATTGGCAATTTTTTGAGTAAAAAACTCTTATCATTACCACAAGATATTGAATTTTCACGAAAAACTATGAAAATAATCCCTTCATTAATGTTCGGTTTTTAACTATTTAATTTAATTTATATAATCAAAATTAAAATAATCACAAAATAAGAGAAAATTATTAATATTTTGTAGTTCAAAACATTTGATAATCGCTTTGGCATGTTTGCTATAATTTTTTTTTCATATATTCCGGACTTATTAAGGTTAGGTTGCAGGAGAATGGACTAAATTCTTCCTGCAACCTAACTCTCAGAGCGAAACAGAATTCTCCCGCACTCGCCGATCCAATTCGGCCCACAAAATTTCGATGGGGTTGAGGTCAGGTGATTGAGCAGGTGTTGCTATAACTTTTCGAAAGTTGTATAGCAGCCATTCTTGGACGGACAATGTGGGCTTTATGTTTAGGATCAATATCCTGATAATATTTGAAAGACCTGAAATTTCTCATTTTTTCAGCGCATTCATTCAAATTTTCTAGCAGAATCCTCAAATAATGCTCCTTATTCATGATCTCATCTATAAAGACCAAATTGCCCAGGCCTTTAGCCGATATGCACCCTCACACCATAACATGACCTCCAACATGCTTCACCGTTGCCTTCAAATTATTGCTTTTTAGCTCTTCATTCTTCTTGCGACACACCTTTAATCAGACCCGAAAAGGTTGAACTTCCTCTCATCTGCATCTTCCCACCAAACTGGATCTTTTTCTTTGTAATCTTTAGCACATTTTTGGCGAATATTACGGTTGCGCAAGTTGATAAAGGGCTTTTTCCTAGTAACTCGGCCGTTGAACCCTTCTGATCTGATAGTTCTGCGTAGACTCAGAAACACGCTTTCCGCATTCAACCAACAGCTGACTTACGCACTAAGACGGCTGTTATCTTTAACTTTTCTTGGGCTGCCATTTTTGCTTCTTGAATTCGATACGGCCTTCGTTTCTGAAGCGTCTCATGGTGTCACCGACTGTATTACGCTTCATTTTTAAATTGTCCGCAATTTCATTGTAAGTTTCACCTTTTAAATGGTGGCATAACACCAACTCGCGTTGATCGTTCCTTTGCGGCTCATCTTATTTTTTTTTTGAACTTGTGGACGATTTTAAACAGGCTATTACGAAATAATGTTGTAGGAATGATAATTTCAAAGAGACATACAAATCTGAGCATAAGCTTCTTAGATTGAAACCATTGAGAGAAATGCAATTTAAAAAACCGAATATTAATGAAGGGATTATTTTCATAGTTTTTCGTGAAAATTCAATATCTTGTTTTAATGGACTCTCTCCATTAACATTTTTACTCAAAAAATTGCTAATCTCGAAGAAAATGAATTTCCTCCTTACCGAGGAGGAAAAGATTGGGTTAAAAACCATTTGGTTTCAACCTGTAACTGCAATTTTTCACACATTCGAGTAAAGGACCGAATATTAATGACACCCACTGTAACTGCCTACAAAATGGAAATCAATTTGAATGTTCAACTTTATATTAAGAAAAAATGGCAAAAAAAAATTAATAAATGAACTGTTTTATTAAAAAATGTATATACACCTAAGTCTGTTTTTACACGGTCTTTTTTTACACGGTTTTGATATAACACGGTTTGAAAATTGAATATTTTTAATTTTTTTACACGATTTTATTCCATTTAGCACGATTTGAAATTTTATGTACTTAAATTTTTTTTGTCAAATTTAATTTTTGCGAAGTATGTTCATATCACAAAAAAGTATTTATGAAAGAAAAAAGTCTGAAACCATCGATAGTATCGATAGTGCTATCGATAGTTTGCGAACACTAGCTTAAAGATTTAAGTGAATTCCCTTTTAGCGCGTACAAGCAATTTTTACTGGTCAAAGCAAATGTGAATAGCACTAATTTAGTGCATACAATAAAATTTACTGGTCAGAGCAATTGAAACGTGTTAATATTTTGTGAACTGTCAATGCAATAAGACGTGTTTTGTTAAGAAATTTTTTGCAGGCAAATTTGATTTTCCATTAAATTTAATTTTAACGCATTAAGATAAAAGGTAAGCCAAAAAATATTTTGTATTTATTCAGTTATTTATGTTTTTTTAATTTTGTAAAATATTTTATGTATCCCTAAAAGGAAATGTCAGATATAAAACTAAAACGGAAGGCAATTTCTTTGGAAACCAAGATTGAAATTTTAGATCGCCTTCGAAATGGAGAAGGCTCAACTGCTCTTGGTAAAACGTTCGGTTTAAATGAAGCCACAATAAGAACTATAAAGAAAAATGAAATTGCTATTAGGCAATCGGTGATTTCTGGAACGAACCTATCTGTTAAGTCTTCATCATACACTAGAGATGCTGTTAAAGAAAAAATGGAAAAAGCACTCATAATATGGCTGGAGGAAAATGCCCAAAAAAGAATTCCCGTAGACGGAAACAATATCAAACAGCAAGCATTAAGGTTCTATAAAATGATAAAAGACGAACAACCGTCTACATCCACACAAACAACTGCTGAGAAGAGCTACGTATTTTCTGCAAGCACAGCTTGGATGAGGGGATTTCTCCATAGGCATGCGCTTCATAACATAAAAATCAAGGGCGAGATTGCTTCTGGGGATCAGAAAGCCGCTGAAGAATACCAACTAAAACTTAAAAAAATAATAGCGGATGGTGGATACAGTCCAGATCAGGTTTTTAACGCTGACGAAACCGGTCTTTTTTGGAAAAAAAATGCCGAGAAGAACATATGTGGCCAAATCGCAAAAAAGTGCTGGGGGTTTTAAAGTTGAAAAAGATCGAGTCACATTTTTATTGTGCAGTAACGCTTCTGGAGATCGGATGTTAAAGCCCCTGCTTATCAATCGTGCATTAAAGCCTCGAGCAATGAAAGGTGTCGATTTTGATACATTGCCGGTTAATTGGATGGCCAATAAAAAAGCATGGGTGACGACTACAGTTTTCACAGAATGGTTCATTAAATATTTTGTGCCAGAAACTAGAAAATATTTGAATGAAAAGGGCTTAGAATTTAAAGTTCTTCTGTTGGTAGACAATGCACCCAGGCATCCTCAGTTGGAACACCAAAATGTACAAGTTTTGTTCCTGCCACCAAATACCACATCCCTAATCCAACCACTGGACCAAGGAATTATCGCAACATTCAAAACTTATTATATCAAACGAACATTCCAGTACATTTTGGACACTTTGGATAGGGATAAAACTCTAACAGTAATTGATGCCTGGAAAGAGTTTTCTATTAAAGATTGCGTTACACATGCTGCTTTAGCATTGTCAGATTTACGACCATCAACCTTAAACGGATGTTGGAGAGCAATTTGGCCAGAATGTGTAAAAAGTAAAAATCCTGTGGAGAAAAATACAAACGAATATCCCAATATAATTGCTTTAGCACACGCAGTTGGTGGGGAGGGTTTTGATGACTTGTTATCTGATGACATTGATGAACTGATGATTGATAAAGTTCTTAGCGAAGACGAAATATTACATTTTGCCTCACAGAATGCTGATGTTATAGAAAGCAGTGATAGTGAAGAACCTGTAAAATTAACTGAAAATTTAATTCAAGAAGGGCTTCAACTTGCAAATAAATTAGGACACCATTTCGTCAAAAATGATCCCAATGTCGAAAGAGCTGCACAATTCCAACGTGAGCTGAATTCTTGTATGGCTCGTTACAAGGAATTATACAAAGAGGTAGCAAGAATTGGCGAACAACGGCTCATAACAGAGTTCATTTTTCAAAATGTAGATGCCGAACGAGCAAGAGAAAGTCCAGTTCAAAATTATTCCAGCGATGATAGTGAATGTACATATACGCGTTCAAAGCAAGCGAATGCGAATAACTGATTACGACAGCAATTAAATTTATGTTGCTGTATTTATGATTATCACTTATTTTATTTTATTTTTTACCTTAAAAATTGAATAACCTATTCTTTTCGTTCACAACATAGTTGTTTAGTTCCTGAACTTGCCATACATTTAATTTATATTATGTACTTTTAAGATTAGAGTGCATATCTTTTTTATCATTAATTACTATGCTTGTGAAAATAAGCATTATATATTTGATTTAATAAAATAAACATGAATTCTTGTTCTTAAAAATTCTTGTTTTTCACTAATTTTAATAGGTTTTAGAGATTAGGAACAAATCACCCATTTTTGTATACGATCAATGTCTTTTTTTACACGGTTTTTTTTACACGGCTTCTTCTGGAACCAATCTACCGTGTAAAAACAGACTTAGGTGTACTAACTTACATACTACCTTAAAAATAACTTAAACTAACTTAAGCTAAACTACATACATATGCATATATATATAAGAAGATATACAGTACCTTACAAAATTTAGCATACACTCACAGCTTAGACATATTTTTATTTTTTTCGCCTTACAAAAAGTAGTTAATTAATAAAACTTAAATGCAGTTCGAATTGACATATTTCAATTGCTAAAAACCATAAACAAAAATATGAAAATTAAAAAAAAACTTGCTATTTCTAAGCAAAATAAAAAAGGCACTTCATTTTAACACACAAAATTGGGCATACACTTAAAGTAAAATCGAGTTACGACTAAAACACAAAACAAAAACAGTTACAAATAAAATTTCAGTAACGCGTGGCACCTGCTTCATTATCTATGACAGCTTGTAACCGCCGTGGCATGGATATTACCAGTTTTTCAGTAAAAGATGGCTGAATCGCTTCCCAAGCTGCCTGAATTTTAGCTTTTAGCTCCTGCTTATTGGAGCAGGTACTTTATTTAACCGGCACTTTTATTTCGTGCCATAGATGTTCAATAGGGTTAAGATCCCGCGATTGTGTGGGTGTTTTTAGCTGCTTTGGAGCGTTATAAAGCAACAATCCGCGTACTAAATAGGAGGTGTTCTTCGGATCATTATCTTGTTGGAAGTAGAAAACCGAAGGTAGACTTAATTTCACTGCGAAACTTCGTAAATTTCGTTTTAAAATATTCAAATACTCAATTTTGTCCATAGTATTTTCTATAAATTCGAACTTTCCACAGCCATTTGAAGCCATACAACCCCACAACAGCACAGAGCCTCCCCCGTGTTTTATGGTTGACTTTATATTTTTAGCTTTGAGAGCTGTATTTGGTTCCCTCCAAACAATTTGTTTGCCATCAGACCCAAATAAATTTATTTTTGTTTCATCTGAAAACAAAACACCTTCCCAAAAGCTTTCCTGGTGGTTTACATATTGTGTAGCAAACTCCAATCTTTTCTTCTTATTAACTAGGGAAATGTACGGCTTTTACGTACTAAATAGGAGGTGTTCTTCGGATCATTATCTTGTTGGAAGTAGAAAACCGAAGGTAGACTTAATTTCACTGCGAAACTTCGTAAATTTCGTTTTAAAATATTCAAATACTCAATTTTGTCCATAGTATTTTCTATAAATTCGAACTTTCCACAGCCATTTGAAGCCATACAACCCCACAACAGCACAGAGCCTCCCCCGTGTTTTATGGTTGACTTTATATTTTTAGCTTTGAGAGCTGTATTTGGTTCCCTCCAAACAATTTGTTTGCCATCAGACCCAAATAAATTTATTTTTGTTTCATCTGAAAACAAAACACCTTCCCAAAAGCTTTCCTGGTGGTTTACATATTGTGTAGCAAACTCCAATCTTTTCTTCTTATTAACTAGGGAAATGTACGGCTTTCTTCGGGCGATCCTACCATTTAAATTATTCCTTCTCAAGACTGCGAACGGTTTCCACTGAAAGAGGCTTATTAATTACGAATGACACCTCAGCCGTCAACTTTGGCACGGTAGATTTTGGATTGGACTTGATTGTCCGAACAATATACCGCTGTTTTGTTCTGAAAGCATTTTTTTTCTTCCCCTTCCAGATCTGTTTTTTAGTGTCCCTTCATATCTATAATTGTTTATTATTTTTTGTACCGTTGCATGCGATCGCCCTACAGTTTCTCCTATTTTTCGCATCGACTTCCCCTCGCAAAATAGCTTAATTATGAGCATTCTCGTTGACAAAGTAGTCTGTTTTCGCAAAGAAGAGCATATCGGTCTTTTCAGTTCAAAAGCGTGTGCAGAAATGATCATCAGGGACATTTGTTGCTTCATTCCTGAAAAAAAATGCATGTATCGATTCTGCGAAGCTTGTGTATAACGCACACATGACATCTGTATGCTCAATTTTGTGTGTTGATTTCATTGGTTGTTTCCTTTTTCATGCGAAAAGTACCGGTAGGAAGTCGCCTGTCTGTGAATTTGGCATATACTCTTGTTTAAGATATGTATTCAGTTATGATTGTATACCAAAAAAATAAAACAAAAAAGTGGTCGGCCTTAAAACAGCACGAATATGAAATAATGATAGGTGTATGCTCAATTTTGTGAGGTACTGTATACAAGTTGTCCTCCACCAGTTATTCTGCCATCCTCACTTTAAAATTTAAAAAATGAAAGGGCATTCATCTAAAATCTAAACCGTTCAATGTATTTCATACAGACATTTCTTTTGACGACAATCATGAATCATGAAAACAAAACGGATGGAATTTCAAAACTGCAGCTCTTCTTTTCCACATGGTCCTACAGTCTAGGTTAGATCTAAGTCAACTAAGCGCAGTCAAATCGAACGGTGACCAAGCGCTTTCAGTTGCACACATCAAATCGGATCCCCTTTATTACAAGTAAAGAAGAAACCAAATTTCAAATAAAAACTATACATGTATTAAAATTAAATTATCAACAATTTGTACAGTTCGGTTTTTTGGAAAATGATGACCCCTGCACTCTACCATTCGTTGGCCACCTTCATTCCGGAGACGGAGCATTGTAACCATATAATATCCTGTCGCGATGTATATCATCGCATAGTTCTTGTTCATCGGCATTTTCTTGTTTCTTCAGTTTCGTCTTTTCCTTCAGTTTGAGTTGCCTCTTGATGCGTTTCACTTTCTTTCGTTTGACAGCTGATATTTTCTTCTTGTCTTCGACAGCCTTTGCTCGCTCTTGAACCTTTTTTATGATAAAGGGACGGTCGTCTATGATCTTTTGCCTGTGAGCAGGTTGTTCATAGGAAAATGCACACGGCAAGATCTTGTAGAACAAGTGGGCGGGAGTACAGAGTGAATCATCGATGGGAACTAGTTGCCGCATCCTCATGAAGGCCATGTCACTTACTGGTTCCTGAAGGAGTCCGTGCAGACTTACACATGTTTTACTTGTAACTTCGCTGGCTTCATTGTAGAGCATCAGCTTGTCGGGAAATCGTTGATTGCAGCGAAGGATATATCGGCCGGGTGGAACTTTCTGAAGAAGTTTGAGGAAATCACCAAGGGAGCCCAAAAGGCGAGGGATCTTGATGTGATAATGCATTTCTAGCTGCTGTTCGATGTCTGCGAGGCACAGCTCTTCTTGGATCATTGTTGCAAACGTCCGTGCATCGATGTGGCATCGTTTTGTGCACGCGGCCGAATCATTGGATAGGCGTTGCTCGAACCATTCGCGAAGCAAACGCATTTTGCTCGGGACTTCGTAACCGAATTGTGGCTTGAATTCGAGTTTAGGTGAGAAAAACGCACGCTTGTTTTGATCAAAGTAGGCCGCCTTTGTTTGTGTGAGAATAGTTAACACTCTATCCTCTTCCTCCAGGCACAGATTCCACTTGACATAGTTGGTTCTCGAAGATTGCTCGTGAGTCATCAACGTGAGCGCGCCGGTTTGTGCGTATTCTTCGTGGGTTCTCAACACATATGAGCCTTTGAATCCAGTCCCTTTGATTTCTTCGGTTACTGTGTCCTGCTTCTTCTCTAAGAAAATGTTCAGACATTTGGTGACCACAAATTCGCAGGTGTGTATCCCAGTATTCCGTGACGGCAATGGATCATCTATACGAACTGAACACTCTCCATCGGGTCCTAAACTGCTCGTAAGGACTACCTCGGTCGGCGAATCGATGTACTCCCCAGCCGAGAGGAGGAACACCAAAGCCTCTGTTGAAATTTCAAACTGAACATTTCCACACTTTAACCGATTTGCGCTTTCAGGCGTGCCGCTTATGATGACGTCTAAGTAATTTTCAAATCTAGGCTTTATCGCTGTAAAGTCGATATTCTTATCAATGCACCGGGGAATGGACGCTTTTTCCGACATCACTTCAGTCTCTGTGATCTTCCCCGTCATATCCGCACTCCCACATAATCGGGGGATAGGAAATCCTGCGAAAATTTGAAAAATTCCATCAGCATATCGATTGAGCAACCACTGAACTTGCCATTTGCAATATTTCTGATACAGGTCCACGTAAGTTAGCTTCGGATCGTAGATTTTTTCAAAGTTCGTATTGTTGTAGCTCAACAGGAACTGTTGAAATGCGTTCTTTTCATTTTGTCTCTTTGATTTAGTTCGTTCAAAGCAAGCCCGATCCTCAGGACTAACTTCCTCTTTCATTTGTATGGACTTCAGATAGTTTACGCACAATGCATGTTCTTTCTTCGTTAATAAGGAACGATTGGTGGACTTGAATTTGTCGGGTTTGAGATTTATCGTGTGGTTGTATATGGACTGTTTTACGGGTAATTTTGTACGAGGATCTGTGGTGACCTGTATGCTGAATTCATCCTCGAAATTTGCGTTTTCCTGAAATACACCCTCGATTTCGTTCAAAGAACAGTAGAGGGCATCCCACGGACCGTCATTAAATGATTTATCAAAGTATGATAGAGGCGGTTGGTTTTGCATTAATTTACGATTATTCATGTTTTGTAAACTAAATCTAATTTTAAAAATTACCAAGAACAACACTAATATTTGTTGATTTCTGCAAACGATTCTATGACAGCAGCTGTTTGTTGTTTGACATTAGTGCATGTAGCCGGTTCGACTTTCGAGTATCGAATAACGAGAACTGTTTGTGTGCTCGAAAAAACATGAGGAATGGATTGTGTGATTTGTGCACATAAATTCCCTCTGATCTCTGTTACGTAGGATCAATGCAAATTAACCAAATTCATAACTAGGAAATAATGAGATGTCCAATTTATTAACTATGCATGCTACATTATGTTATCTACTCCAAATTGCATTTATTTAAACAGGTTCCGCTGCACAATAGAATATCGTTTTAGAATAATATAAGTTGGCCATGGATTCGCTCCCAGTGTTTTAAATACACATTCGAAGTGTGCATTGAAATTGAAACAACTTCAACAACTAGCAACATCGTTTCTAGGTGATAAACTCAATAATCCAAAGCGAACAAAACCATTAGAATAATAAAAATAAACCGTTGTCCAAATCACTTCAAAAATCATCAAAACAACATTTTTAACGGGACTGCGAGGAAAGCATTTCATTCTAATTAGTTTTATTAACATCTCTTGCTAGCGATGGGAAGAATCTGGTCAGATGAGAACGTTCAACTCCTTATAAGAACAATAAGAGGCTACGAACACATTTGGAATACAAAGCATCCACGCTATACGTTGAATAAGCGTACTCGTCATGATTCTTGGAAAGAAATCACCGATTTGTTTAACCAATCATCCACGGAATTCGAATTCAAACCAGTGGAAATTTGCAGTAAGTGGAACAATCTGCGGGTATGTTTTCAAAAGGAATCGCAGAAAGTCCTCAAATTAGGATTGAAGTCTAGTCGTTGGAAGTACTATGATCCGCTGATGTTTTTGATGGATCATCCCATGAAGAAACATGACAACGTCCTGCCGGCATCCAAGCAGTATTCCTTGAGGGTGAGTACCGTGCCCTTTAAATGTTTTAAACTAACTTGACTCTTATCTATCACAGCGTACGCGCCGCCCTAAGCGAGAAACAGTTGATGAAACTGAATTGGTATCAGTTGGCTCTGTATCACCGGTCAAATTTCTGCCAAAATCTGATCAGAAAAGTGTCGAAATCTGTTCCGCTGGCGTGAACACAATTATTCCGGCAAATTTGCATGGTCGACCGGGATTGGAAAGTACTTTTGGAGACTACGTTGCTGCCGAGATGAGACGTCTTGAACTTGACCTGCAAATGAGGGCGAAAAAGGTCATCTTTGACGTCCTCATAGAACTACAGTACGAACAGGAGAGTCGAAGCACATGCGCTCAAGTGTAAAAACGAAAATAAACCTTTGAATTTGACAACAACACATTTTCATTAGACCTTAAATTTATTCAACCGAGTTCTCAGCTAGCGATAGCCCCCTAAGTCCGTTTGCCACAACCATTTCGCTGTCTTCATATTTGGGTGCCTCCTTTGACGTCCACAAATTCTCTTGCTTCTCCGGCAATTTGCTTTCTGGGAATATGTGGACTGATAGATCGTTAAAAACGTTGTGCGTCTCATAGCAGTCATCCAGCGGGAATTCGTCGGTGTATGGAAGCACATCAAGTATGTACCCGGAATCCAAACGAAGTAATCTGTCTGGTTTGCTTGTGGAGAGACTTTTAAAGCTGTTATTTATCAAAACAACTCTACTGAGCATCTCTGGATTCCAATTTTTCCAAAGCAAATTATTCGTGAGCGAATTTGGACAGTGCGGCAGATAATACAATGTCAATTTTTCTGTGGGATACTTTGCTTCGCAGTTCTCCTTCATAACGCTGCATTGCAACGTTTGGAGCACTTCTTTCTCTGCGTTTCGAAACACTGGATCGTAGAAGATAGCATTTGTGATTTCCAGGTGCTTCTGAAGCTCTAGGATAAAGCCAAATTGATGAAATGCTTGTATGCTCCTTGTGAACGGTCCAATACCAAAGCAAACCATCTGGGAGAATTCTTCATTTCCAAGCTTCTCTAAGCATTCCTTGAGAAGGCTCAGCGATTGCTGGAAGTAGTCACTCGACTCCATCTGATCACGGACGTTTTGTAATCGCCTAGATGCAATGGGGGAAATCTTGATGAAATTGAGTTATATTTTCTGTGATTTGACATACCGCAGAAACTTTGGAATATCGACTTCTGGAAGGACATTCTCTGCTTTGTTTTTGTACTGTGGGTGTCGTTTATTTAAGCTTTTTCTTGCCAACCATTTCTTGCGAGTAACAACACAAAATTCTTGTTCTGTCATTTTAGTTGACTTTGTTTTTATATTTCATTTCATTTGAGTGAGTTTTTTTGACAGTTCATGTAAAATGGTTCTCTTATACTCTTACATTGTGAGTTGTTAGGAATGTGTAGTTAGATTAAACAGGCATCTGATGAGCGGAGTTTTCGAAGGAGGTTTTGCAATAAAAACATAAAATTTCAATTGTTAATATAAGTGTAAATATTATTCATAAAGGCACATAAGGAAATAATTCCACAAAATAACATATCATATTCAAAAGCCGTTTGTCATTTCCATGATTCCACGAGGTGATTGCTCAAATTAAGGTCAGCAAAATAATGAGTACGGTGGTTGTTTGCTCCTCAACAATGTGCTCTTCGATAATGTAGTCGTCGTCATCTGAATAAAATTCACTATCGTTGGCTTCGTATTCATCGTCTGCACAGGTGGCTTCATCATCATCCGAAATTTCACTTTGAGAGAGGGTGTCTACGTCACTATCTGACCAGTATCCATCACGGTGTCTAAATCAAACATATTTTAAAGACAATGTTCAAAATGTGGGTAGTCACAAATTATTCTTACCGATTTTGTGACACAGCGGTGGTAGCGTTGTTTAATTCTTCAAGAAGTCTAGGCATAGTTGATTTTTATTTAACCGAAGTGTGGATGAGTGATCTTTCTACTGCGGAGTTCAGAGCTGTTATGAAGGATGCGTTGTGTTGATGCTGATATTTGAATAAAGATTACGCACTCTTATATATCCGTCACTAATTGCTAAAAACGGTTGCTACCTGTTAAAAGAGGCGTATTCTTGGGTGTTAAAGGGATGAATGCAGGCAGGTAGAAAAGTTGACACATTTGAAAATTTTCCCGGTAAAATACGTGATTTTCCAAAGCCGATATATTTTGTAATTAAACGAAGGTTTCAGTGGTAATTAATAATTTAGTCATTCTTAGGAGTTACAGAGTTGCGATTTAAGCTACCTAAATTCCGAGTTAAATAAATTTAGGCAAAGGGAAGTGACGGATATGATTGACACGTGCATGGTTAATTTAAAATAATGATATCCTTATTTTTAGTATTCGAGTTGTTTATTTAAATCGATCATGTTGGACATTTGGCAATGGGAGCTATTTGTCTTCGAGGGTTTGTATTCGCAGTTTAATATGCAAGTCATGGCTCAGATGTTTGATTAGTTCGCCGTCTGTTCTTAAACGGAAATCTTTGATTCAGCTTAGCAAAACGACTTGCAGGGCCTTGCGAAACTTTGTACATAAATTGTGTGACCTTCAAATAAATTTCTCTGTGCTTATATCCCACAGTCTCACACTAACTGTTCGATATCGTTTGTGTTTTCTTAAGCTTGGGCAGGTTTGGGAGGAGTTTTCGTAAATTCTAGGTAATTCCGATAAAATTATTTCCCTTAAAAACGATGTGTTTTCCTAGAAAAATGGAGAACAAGATTCAACGTATAAACATATCGATTTGACTTGGACCAGGCGGATGATATAACTATGTGATTAGACCGAATTAACATTGTTTCTGCCTCAGAAAGTCTCTCGATCCAACTTTGATGAAACAAAGCAGCAGGGCAGTAAGAGAACGTATTACATTTTGTGTACCCCCACCAAACGAAGGACGCCTTTTTCACCACTGTAATGAACAAGTTAAAGGAACAAATGACAAATTGAACAGACCCAAAATTGGAGATGATTCTAAATCTTGAAAATAATCAACAGTCAATTTGTTCTCGGTCGTGTATCTGAATTTGTGATTAGAAATCTGTGGAAACGTAAAAGATCTGTGGAAATGCCAAAAGTTCGTATCCAATCTAGAATATTGAGTCTGTTTAATAATGTACGAGTATATAAAAAGTATTTATTAGCCGTGTTTTTTTTCAGAAATCTATAAATAGTGAAGTAGGCTTTTGCACGTAAAGCACATACAGCAACCTACTGTTTTAACTGCCTATAATATCGGCAGTGAAAAGTGGATGCCGATAAAAATTCGAGTTCGAATTTTGTTCATATATTTTGACAGCGATTCGAACATATAAATTGTTTTCTCCATATATTTTGACAGATAAAAATAAAAGCCACTGCGAATGGTTTTTTACGCATCTTACTTCCCTTCACTATCGATAGCGATGAAAAAAACACGGCTATTATTAATGAAGAAATCTTAAGGATTGTAAATACCAATATTTATTATCCATTGGGTTAGATCATATAAAAAATGTACGGCTTGTTAAACAAATGTGTAAAAGGGAGGCATTTACTACTAAAAAATCGTATTTTTGGTTGATTGAGCAGTTTTCGTTATACTATTTGATGGGTTCCGCATTTTTTTAATGCTCCTTTTATACGAAAAGTAAACAAAAATGTGTCATCCTGAAATATATTAATTTTCTTTTAAAAAGAAAAAGATTTATTTGCTAGTCTTCCAGATTTAAGTTAAAATGTCCCTGAAATGTCAATTGAAAAACGTTCAGCTACAGTTCTCCCTCGAATATATATATATTTTGGCGCTACAGTCCGGGGTGGACCTGGGACTCAACCAACAAGCCTCTCCAGATAGCACGGTCTCTGGCTAGCTGTCTCCAGAGTCGCACTCCAAGTTGGTTGAGGTCCTTCTCCACCTGGGTGCGTTACCTTAAACGCGGCGTCCTCTGTTGCGTTGTCCCACTGGTTCGGAGTCGAAGACTCTCCGGGCCGGAGCTGAGTACATGGCCTAGCCATGTGACTCATGTCGCTGTACAGCCCGTACAGTTCGTGGTTGAATCTTCTCCTCCAGAAACCGTCAACGCAAACAGGACCAAAGTCGCATGCAGAGCTTTTCTCTCGAAGATACCAAAGACTTCCTCATCCGCTTTTGAGATTGTCCATTCCTCCGCGCCGTACAGCAGGATTGGGATGATCAAGGTGTTGCATAAAGTCAGCTTGGTCCTTCGAGAGATGCCTCTATTAATCAGTTACCTCTTGAGCCAATAGAAACAGCGATTGGCGAGAGTTACTCTGCGTTTGATCTCGGTACTGATATTGTTTGTACTATTTACTACAGAGCCGAGGTAGACGAAGTTCTTGACTACCTTGAAGTTATTGCTGCCCATTGTTACGCTATGTCCAAGGCGTCGATGTTGTGTGTCCTTTCTCGATGCCAGAGGATCGAATGATAGTACTGTGAAAACTTCCATAGGCGGACAGCGACTTTCGTAGCCAATTTTGTCCGGCTAAATAAGTTTCTATCTATGGGAATGTATGGAACTTCAGTTCAAGATCTTCGGTCGTGAGAAATTGCCCGCGTAAGACAGTGCCCATAATAGGAGCTTTCAGTGTAACTACAAATTAACGAAATAGTCCAAAACAGCACCAAAAATACGCGACGAAATAATTAAATAGGGGACGAAATCGCTATCCTTGTACGGTACAAGAACGATCAATGTCTAACGGAGTTTCTGCCCCAAACCGCATTGATGACATCAAAATAAGCCGATTTATATTGTCTTTTGTCCATATCAAACATTTGGCCTGCAGTCTAGATATTTGGACAGGCACCTAATTTTGTCGATTTTTTTTTATCTGCGTTTTTTTTTTAACTATTCAGACGATTCATCTCGTAATGCGATGAATTCACATTCACATTTCTGCTGTTTCAGTCAGCTTTTCTCGTCTAACTGCCAGCTTAAACTTTTCAACTTTAAAGTAATAATAATAATAATAATAATATGGGTGGCGCTACAGTCCGAGGCGGACCTGGCATAGCTTCTCAGCAACCACTCGTTTTGTGCGTGCTATTGTTCTTTCACGAGTGGAAAGGACCTACAGTTTAGTGCCGACTCCGAACAGCGAAGTTGAGAAGCCTTTTCTAGACAGGAATACTCTTGAGCATTGTCAGTGACTCGAAAGAGGTGGAGCCGTGAATTAACAAAGGTGCTAAATTCGGGTATCGAACCTGGCACCCTCTGCGTGCCACGGCGACCCACCAACTTTAAAGTACATATTATTCAAATCGTTAAACCCAGAAACTGATGAAGCTTTTGTAATCCTGTTGGATTACAAAAGGTGACTGCCTAATGTTATGGATATGCCAAATTTTTATTGAGTATTAAGTTTAAATTAAATAAAACTATTCACAACTATAATTTCAAGCGAAGACTTTGGGAGGGTGTATATAATATGGCTTTCATCTTACATTAAAACAAATCCCATAATTTTGGGAGTGTCGACAGATTGTTTAAGTTTTGTAATTAATTCTCGTCAAAGAGTAGTGTCAAAAGACTGATGTTACAGTACAAAGTCTGAATAGAAAGGTTCCTTGGCATAGGTGTCGGAAGATATAAGTGTCTAGGCAAACAAGTTAAATAATCTCATAGGAGCACGTGAGCATGCTCTGAAATAAGCTGCCTGATTATCCAAAAGTAAAGTTTGCTTATTCCAAAGATGAATGAAAGTGATTGGTAACGTAACATTTGATAGGTGTGTTCTCCTAGTTCCTCTGTGCTTCCCAATTGAGTGATTAAGAGGAACAATGTAGACTTTGTATAGCGTAGAGAGATCAATAACTTTAGAAGCAGATGAAGAGGTCCTGTGGACACAAGAGGAGAAGGACCTCAACCCACTTGGTGTGTTGAACTAAAGGCAGAGGTCCTGGAGGCACAAGAGGAGAAGGACCTCAACCCACTTGGTGTGTTAAACTAAAGTCTAAAGGCAGCTAATTAGATCCCGCGATATTTGGAGATGCTTGTTGCCTGAGGCACTGGTCCACGCCGGCCTGCAGTGCTAAACAAATTCAGAAAAAGATGGACTGACCTACAAAGCCGAGCTATGAGGCACATATTGATTAGCTCTTTAATGAGTCAAATTGAAGATGTTATCTAGTACTTCGAGCCGGACACCGTCAAGATGGTGAACACAAGAAGCGCAAGAGATTAGCTTTTTGAGTGTTGAAAGCAGAATAACAGAGATTTCCAATTTTAAATATTCTTGAGATATCGTTAAGCTGAGCACAATGCAAAAACTTCTCGAAGACTTAAGCACTGTGAAAGTATAGAGAAACAAAATGTTCATGGGAGAGCCCAGTATACGCTTCATTTTTGGGATAGGAAAATGAGTCCACTGGTGATAATAATCACCCCAACATCTTAACAGTTCGTGTTAAAGGAAGAGTAGATGCATGACACAATCAACTTTGAAGAAGGTAATGTTTTTTTTTTTTTCATTTTCGCACGGATGATCTGATATCGATGTGTCTCTACTCTAGGTGTTTCAAGAGGCTTAGCAGATACAAGACTCAAGTAAAATGTTGTCACAAGCTAAGAAGACACTCTTCAATCTTAAATTCTTAAAAGGATTGGCCTAGGTCTGAAGCATTCATCATTCAAAACTTCGCACTCTAATGTTTAAACAAAACAAACCTTCAGATCAGTTCAGTTCATGATAAATGTTTCTGCATCCTTCAACCCCTACGCTAGTTGCATAATAAGATGTCCAATGAGTGAATAGACCACCCTTAAATGGTAATTCTACTCCTCATCGCCTGATAAGCATTCCATGGATGTCCAAAGAAATATATACAATCAGTTCCACAGAAGAACCTATCATGTACCCATTCCAAAGGAAACGATAAAATCTTGAGGATCTCTTGAGAAATCCATTCGCAGCACAGACTGCGTTTATCGTAAACACTCCTCGATCCAAACAAAAATATGTTCAAACACCCAGTGAACGAAAAGAATCAAAACATACAGATAATATTTTTCCAAACGCCGCGCATCGCTTAGATCCAGAAGATCATCAAATTTTAAACTCACTCATTTCCTGACTCGAGTGCAGCGCACAACACTCCACTCATCGCGATCGGTTTTGAGTTCAACTCCGACTAGACGAGAAACACCTTGTAATCGCCGAGCGCCACAGGCCACAGTACTTTTTGAGGCTTTGCTGTGTGAGTACGTAACGGGAGCTCGTATCATTTCATTTCGATCTTGTACCTCGTCCAGCAATCGATCATCGGGACAAATAACAAAAATCAACGCGAATATAAAATTCAAACCACAAAATAACAACAAAAACGAAGAAACAGTTCGTTTTGCTTTCTTCTTCGTCTTCCCCTCTTCACCCACTCGTGGATATTTCTCTCTTTCTCCGGTGCGACTGTGTGCGTCTTGGACAGACTTCAAAGTTGTTTATCTTGTCTGGTCTTGTCTTGTGCGATGGAGCAGCTTGAAGGGGCACTCTTCTTGTAGTCGTTCCTCTCTCTCTCTTAACAGTCTACACTCCAACCTGAACAGAGGAAAATATTTCCCAATCACTCAGTTACGATCGACAAGCGAACGCCTTCTGTTGTTGGCTCGAATTTTAAAGGGGAACACTACTAACTAGTCGGACTCGGACAGTGGACTCTCGTGATTGTTTAATTTGTATTTTTGAATTTTGAAAGTCGATCAGTCGGCATTGATCCTCGAAAAATTGTGTTTTCGTCGCCAAACCACCGATTTTGTGCGTGAATTTCGAGAATTTGATTCTTGTTTCCACTGTTTGTGTGAACAGATATATAAAATTTCAAAACATTTTTGAAAGCATATAAATACGTCGGTCTCCTAACACGCGATACACGACAATCGAAAAACAAGAAGTCCACGTAAATAAACTTTCCAATTAGTAAGTGACTGTCTTGAATGAGGTGTCACCGCGGTTTTTGGTGAAAATCTGTTTCGGGTGATCGTCTGTTTTGTTTTGTTGTCTTCGAAAGATTTTGCACAAAAAAAAATTTAAGAGATCAAGCGAAAATTGCAAAAGAAAAAAAAAAGAAGTTCAGTTCTGTGTTAAGCTTAATTTGTAACCCACTTTCTACTCGGGCATACCAAGAATATATAACCGTGCGCCGCCGTGTGAGCTGTGTATCTCATTCATATATCTTGATCATTTTTGTTTGCAAAAACGTGCAGAAAAAGTGCAGTGCGCTCCATACTCAGACGAATCGAGTATATCATTTGGATACCTTACCTAAGTGCACAGATAAATAGAATCAAAAAAAAAAACACACTCTTTCACAAATAAAATAACTTGGATTATTCAGAGTCAGAGAGACCGTATATCTTGTGGATACATTTGCATATACTATAGACAGAGTTCGTATGCAGGAGAAGAAATTCGAATAGAGAGAAGAAAGAAGAAGATATCGTTTTGTACCTGTCAGAGTGTGTGCCTTGCGACGTTTTACACTCTTTTTCTCATCGCCACTTAAGGTAAGGTAACACTTTGTTTTTGCTGTTATTTTGCAGATGGTACAGGTTTTCCCCTTGGTCCCGTAATGTGTGTTTACTCGGATGACGGTTTATTACTTTTTATTGTATAGCTAGAGTTTATTGTTCATTGTCTTGTCGCGTCCTCTTCATTGCAATCGCTTACATATATTCGTCAGTTCATGTCACAGATTATGTCACCAGAAGGGGAACTGTCAAATGCAGGGAAATTTGCCTTGCCTAAATATGTATGCTAATTGTATACTTTTATTGCGATCTTGATTCGATCTAAGTTTCGCGTGAAGGTCGGGATTTTGTGTGTTTTATTTGAAAAGCATGCTGAAAATGTGTGGATTACTCACTAATTGGAGCTTTATGACAGCTCGGAGCGTTTCCGTCTTTCACAAGAACCGGCTTGGACTCGATTTAAATTTTGTTTAGTCTCCGGTTAGAATGTTTATTTATGGCAGCAATTGCAGGTGAATTAAGTTTTATTAAAGACTTTCAAGTTCAACATTAGTGGGTTGGATTTATTTACGATCCATTGGCTGACAAGGTCTTTGGCAACCGTCCAGATATTGTTTGGGTTTCAATCTCTGGTGGAGTTGAATTGTTTTAGTTCCTGAATTGTAGGTAGTCGTTAATCTGCTACTGACGTCTATATGGACTTAAAAATGGATCAAGCATAATAAGTCAACTTCAGCTTATCAGCTTGGAACGGAAAATAGCCAGTGTTCTTAAGCATTATTTTCACTTTCACTTTAATAAGCAAAATTTAACGAAACTAAACGAAGGGGCTATTATGCTCCCACGATATAAATTCTCTCTTAAATCTTGAACACCAAAAATAAATGTCAGTCTTCAAGTTCAGATGACATCCATCCTACCTTCGAAGATCTAACTAATAACGTCATAAGCTGATTTTTTGTGTTTTTTTTTTAAAGAATGTAGGTCTTAATGGCAATCTGATACAAGCTTGTACCAGATGCTAAATTCAGATTAGCAAAGAGCAAGGCCTTGTGCGTCTGGATTATTTTTATTACTGCTCTTTGAAATTCGGAAGCTTAGCAAACCTTGACATATGCGATTTTATGACATTAGTTTCTTCTTCTTGACACCCGTTCAACCGATCGGCCGTTATCTTGATTGCTTTCTTAAATATCCATTGGGATGTTGTCTACATGTCAAGCTATAAGCCTAGTCATCGTCGGCGTGTACTCAAGTTTTCGGAATACGTAAATGCGGATGTTTTGTACGTTGGTGACTCATTAAGGTCGTCACTGTAGCATGTTTTTCGGTTTAATTGATCTATTTTTAAATACATATGTGATTTATCGGAATTCGCGGGAAATGATGAGATGATATGCAGGCAAATGACGAAATCAAATAATCATCATCAATATCTATGGTCTTTTACCATTTATCGAGGGGATGATGAATGCTTTTGCAAAATACTTATCGAGCCATCGGACGTATTCAAATGTCAAGAGGTGCTGTGTTTTTAAATATGACGAAATCGACCCGAAGCAAAGACTGAAGAATACCCTGAATGCGGCAGAAATTCCCTTGGTGTGCATTAGCATTATAATGCAGCGTTCTTTGGTTCTTTCTTGAACAATGATCTGATAAGAATTTTGTAATCCTGATAATTTTGATCCTGATAAGAATTTAATTTTATGTATCAACAGGAGCTCAGACATTGGCTGAATATTTTTCATTAAATCTTACTTTCAGCTGATCTTCAAAACAATCCAACCGCTCTTCATGTTATTCTCGTAACATCGAGTTCACAAGACGGTAAGAAAGAATTTATTGGAAAGGAAATTAGTTCAGTTTCATGGACTTGCTGAATTCTTTTAAGAAGATTGTACAAAGGTTGCAAGGTTCGATTTTAAAGACTTGTTAATCAAATAATGGTGCATGAACATTTCACGAAACGAAATGCGAGGGTTTGGACACGGGAATTCTAGTACTATGTTTCCACGAACATAAGCGAGAGATTTCATCAAATTTCTCCAAATCTTATAGGTCTTGCCATATGTTTTCAGGGATTCGAAACTTTGCGCTTTCATTGAAATCTAGTTGAAACCCTCTCGCGTTCATCATTCCGTGGGAGGTTGTCAAACCGAACAAGCCTACAGCAAGAACTTCAGTTTAGTATCTCCATTTTGGTGTTAATTTTCTCGTTTTATCTCTGTCTTATCTGATGTTCTTCTATCAGCAGACAGCTGTGTTCCCTGTCACTTCAAAATTGAGAGGTAATGACATTTGGTTTGGCGGCCACTTGTATTGAGAGCTAATATAGGCAGTAAAAACACACAATGCGATAACTTCTCTTAAACTATAGTTTATTCAATACCATTAATTTGTACACCTTTGCTCATTCACTCCATATGATTGACTGCCCGCGATACTTTCCGCGTATCACTAATTCTCTCCACATTGGTATAATTGAGGAGTACTGCTACTCTAATGACATTTGAAATCTCTTCATATAGGTGGGAAAGGCCTACTGAGGTTTCAGTGAGGAATCACCCAAATCACGCGATTTCGGTTCGGTGGGAACATCAAATTATACAACGTTCTAGATATCCTTTTGTTTGCGACAAATTCGAATAAACTGAAGACAACTGTCAATGAACGCTTTCCCTCTACCATTTCTCTTCTGTGACCTTGTACCCAAATGAATGTAACTCTGTGTGAATATGCAGGTGTTAGTTGTTACTGAAGATAACCCCATACTGGTACGCATTCAATTTCACTTTGGCATAACGACAACAAGCACTATTTCATCGACTTGTTTGCAAAGTAGCATGACCGTAAGTGCTCGGATTGAGCTAGATCTTATAAGCTTTGCATGAGCAATACAAGTTATTCAAATATGGAATCTGGAGTCGACACTGGCATCTTTGACGACAATTTCGTTGGCTTGTACTATGTATGACATTAGTTTCTTTTTCTGACACTCGCTCGACCAAAAGTTTTTCTTTCAACAATTTCGATAAGCTGCCTTACTTTGAATGGGGGATTAAGAGGAGACTGTAAACTTGTAAGCACAATAATTGCAGTTAATTGCTCTGAAGCAAAAAGCCACATATAAACAGAAATCTACGAATAAGATTATTGACTCAACTCAGTCGACAGATAAATCCTCAGAAATCCAGCTCTGCGGCATCTGTCTTATAACAGTACAACCTCGGCAATTCGAACTAATAGAAACCTACCTTAATTTGAACCATGGATGCTTTCGTATTATTAGGTACCCTTTAAAATGGAATCTGCTTAGCAAAACACAAAATAAAGTTACAGTCGCGTAAACAATATTTTTGTTGTATTTTCTTTTTCAACCCAAATTTGGTGTTCGAATTAGTGCAGCGATTAATTTATCGAGTGTTCGAATGGCCAAGGTTGTACTATGGTTTGCACGCATTTGACAGCTGATTGTCATCTTTTCCATCAACGAGGTTGACATCCACAGAGTCTTGTAAGCACCCACAATTCGATAAATCCTCTGCACTTCGTAGCACATCCACTCGAAATTATTCTCCCCACAGAAATATCTGCATTCCCAGAATGACAAATCACTTAATGACATCATCTGACATTTATGTGTCATGGAGAAAATCTCACAAATAATTACCAGCCTTTAAACAATGTGAAACCGTGAAGATTGCTTTTCTTGCCCACTACTGTCTCTTGGGAAAGCTGATTCTTTTCGCTTGATGCACGAGATCTTCCCTCGCTCGTCGAATCAATGTTCGTCAATAAAGCGTCTCTTCTTCGTTTGTGTGTAATGTAAGATGACATCTAACATCGATTTGCATAACAACACACAGCCCTACAAGCACTGACACTTACCGCAACGATCGTTTCTATTTGTACTGGCCTCCAGCGTGCAGCATCACGTTTCAGCTATCGTCGAAGTTGTTTTCTTTTTGTGTTTAGTTTTCTGGTAAACGCTTTATATTCACCTCCGGATGCACGGATGCACGAATGCTGCAACCTGCGCCAACGTCATCATGCAGCCATCTCTCTATATGTGCACGCTGCGACTGGCGATAATTGCGTCTATTGTTACATCGCCGAGGCAATGGGCAAAAATTCACCTTTTGCCAGTAAGAGTAAGTGCGGCGGCGTGCTCAACGGACTCCTCTCGACAGCCTCATCCATCGGGGGCCAACAACAAGTACAGTGGAGTACTAATGCAATGAACTTTTGAAATAACTGAATGCGAAAGAAACAGATGGATGAAATGAGGAAAAACAGAAGAAGAAGGAAACAAAAAACAACAACGGCGCGGCGCCGTGTACGTTGGAATTTGCAGCGTGCAGAGCGTTGTTAATAACAATACCCGCGAGTGGGGTCTTGACTTAATTTGTTTATGGGTTGCGATCGTACTCCTGCTGAAACCGAAGCCCGGGAAGGTACTCGGAAAGGGTGAAGTGGTGGAGGCAGATAATGTTTTTCTTTTTTTTTTGAATAACAGAAATATCGAAATAATTCACAATGGAAATGTACATGTCGTTTGTTTATTGTTTTCTTGGATGATTACTTTCTCTTGATAAGCTATGGAATTGGATGCGATTCACGTTGAGGAGGGTTGGTTGATAAAGATGGGCGTGTGGGATATGTCGTTGTATTTTAACCGACAGAAATCTACACAGAAAGTGCACAAGAATGCGTTCGGCATTCTTCTAGCGTCCAAAGGAACTATCACACACCCTCCTAATAAACTTGTGCGCCGGTCTATTTTAAGCAGTCATAACGTTAATTGCTGCTTAGTGTAGGTCTGAGGGGCCATAGATTCAGCAGGCTAATAATAAGCCTCGAACATAAATCAATTCAAATGGAAAACGAAAAGGGGCGAAACTGAATGCACTTTAAATAATATTTAGCCGGAAGGTAGTTTTAAGGTACAGCATAAAAGTCAGCCTTCTCGCAAGGTTATAATGGATGACATTGATGCTCTATTCAATAAATAAAACAAAGTTTAAAACACGCACATGAACTTCCTCACATTTTCAATCACGTGAGGGAAATCCCTCCGACTTCTTGAGTGCATTTCGTCAGAATTCATCGACAATTCCTTCACCATTCGCGCATGAAAGTACAGTTCGGTGTCGATAATGGGAACTAATTAAAACATGGCCAGTTCACATTTTTGAGAGATTCACATTATCGAATAGAAGACACATACTTTCTGGCATTTGGAGACATTAAACCAAATGCAAACACATGATTCTTAGGTGAGCATAAAGGAATTCTTCATTTCTTCTTAGTGCAATTGCCTCTTTGGACTTTACGAGAGTTTTTCGGAACAAGTTTCCAATATTGAGGAGTCTTATCGCCATTATAAATTTATTGTGGTCCCAGAAAGAGTTTTTATGGGTTCATGGAGTGCATACACTTTTTCCCCGCATATTTTTAATATTCGCACGTTCTCAAAACCCTGAAGACATTCGTCTCTAGCATTACGACGAGGAGATTACTTGAAATTACTGTTTGATTTCTGAGTGAGTTAGCCGAAAGTGGCAAATTATTTTCCGGCTGTTTCTTAAGCCATTCAAAGAGGGCAGTTTGCATTTGAGGCAGAACGTTGCCGATGTGACACGATCGTGCACGTTTTCATAGAAATGGCACTGTGGCACTTTAAGATTGAATTTGACACTCTGCTGAACATTTATAAAACGAACATATTTAAATCAAAGCTTATTAAACAACCGTTGCATCGTTTTAATGGATATTTGTTCTTCCATTAACTGCCTTTAACTCCCTCGCAACCAAGAAATTTGCTTTTGTACAGTAGTGTTCCCTCCCTACTCAACGGCTTAATTTTAAATTACAAAAATCAGGTAAAAGGAAGTATGTTCATTGAGTAAAGCCCAGTCTTCTAATAGATTACAGCTCATTGAGTGGAAATTGCATTTTTGCTTAAGAAAGGTATACCACTCGAGTGGTGCCAAGTTTCGTCAGATGCTGTATTCTAGCACCACGGAAGGTCATAAACCACAGAGACTAACAGCTGGTTTCACCCTGACAAAGCAGTGTCCACCTTTTGGGAGCGTCGTTGAAATTGTGCATTACACCTGTTCCCCAACTATTGCATAATTTACATACCTGTGTACTCATTGATATTGGCACCACTGGCGAAGTGCGAAAGAGATACTTATATGTACAATTTTTACGATCACATCCTTTTCTGTACCATTTTGAAATTCATTGTAAAAACACAGTTAAAAAATACACGCCTAGTAAGAATACAATTTTTTGTATCGCTTTTCGCTTTAATACATTTTTAATGCTAAAAAATTATAAACAGTGTCTTTTTTCATAAAGCATTTAACAACGCCCAAATCAAGGGGATTTTTCGAGATAAATGCTAATGTGTCGTCTAGTTTGATACGACTACACTGTCATTGCCGTGTGCTACTCTTAGCGACATCTAGAGCTGCAAGACGTTTTAGATCGGCTTCGCTCTTTACAGGGTGAGAGGAATATGTAATTCACGAACTTAATATTGGTATCTGAAGTAAAATTCATGGCGTTGATTCGCCGTCTCTGGTCATGATGGTCTCATGATTAATTGGATGTAAGCCTTAGCTTCATCCTTTCGAAGCCATTTGTCTTCTTCCGATGATGTCAACGTCCTTGACATATGCGAGGTGGTGTTGACATCTGAGTTACGCACAAACTAATGATGCTAAAAGGTCGTGCGTAGCCAAAAAACAATTTTTCTTGTATATTTCTTGTATATTTTGTGGCACACTGGGACTTGAAATGACACTTTTAGCAGTGGTTACCCTTTGAAAAAAAAAATGTTCGGCAACGCTGTGGGACTTCTCGGATGTTGATTAAGTTATCCTTTTTCCGATTCTAGACTCCATTTTTCGATAAACTCAAATATAATATTTTTTATGGCGGTTATTGTGGATTTTGTTGAACCTCATACTTCTGCGATAGACATAATTCTGAGTAGCCAGTTTCGAATTTTCTCAAAATCTCAGCTTTTTCCTTTACTGTAAGGAATCTACGTTGCATATGTTTAGAAGGAGTCATGGGTTGATAATTTTATGGAAGCGGTACACGAACTATAAACAGCACAAGGCACATATAAAGCAACAAGGCACAACATGAAGAGCACACCAAGCCGGCTCAGGCCCCACTCAACTTGTGTGTACCACCTCGTGCGTAGACGTCCTCTTGTGCGTTGTCCCATAGGCTCAGTGTCGAAGATTCTTTTGGCTGGAGCTAAGTTTTCCTTACTCTCTACATGGGCTAACTATCTTAGGCGTTCGATCCATAGATGCCTGGCTAAACTCATGTCGCTGTACAGCGCGCATAGTTCGAGGTAGAACCTGGTTCTCCAAATTCCATCATTGCAAACAGGACCAATAATTGCGCCCAGAATTTGTCTTTTGAAAAGAGCAAGAGCTGGATATAGTTCATTCCACTGCGTCCTAGAGCAGGACGGGGATGATCAAAGTCTTATACAGAGTCAACTTGTTCTTCCGAGAGAGGACTCTGTTACTCAATTGCCTTTTGTACTCAAAAAAGCAGAGCGTTTGGCAAGAGTCATTCTTCGTTTGATTTCGGTACTGATATTGCTTGCACTGTTTACCGCGGCGGACGAAGTCCTTTACTAACTTCAAGCTATAGCTGTCTACAGTGACGTTCTGGCCGACGTTCTGGCCGTGCGATGTTTAGAGTAGTAAGTGCATCACCGCTTCACATTATTGAATAATTCACATTATCGGGTTCACATTATCGATAATCGTTTAAGAAAGTAACCAAAATTTGCCAAAGACTACGAACTTCTTAAATGTGTGCAAACATTGGCATGGGTGTGGATTAGCGGGTGTGGATTAGCGGAAGAAGACAGATGCTCTGCAAGCTAACAGGACAGATGGGACACTGACCTTCTACTACCTCAATTGTCTTCCAGAAAAACTTCTCAAAGTGATCATCAGAGCCTACATAGTAGATAGTCCTCTGACCATTTTGAGGATGTGATAATGTACTTCAAAAATCTACACATAACAAGCGAATATTTAAAAGGCATATAATCATTTGTTCAGGTTGCGATAAGGTCCTGGGATACAGTCGCTGCCGCATCGCCATCGCACTTGATCGGATGGTTATGTACCTAAGCATCCCTCTAAAGTGGTTGCCAGAAAAAATTGTAGGAAATGTTAAAGACGATGAACTCACTAGTCTTGTTACCGGCTCATTACTTCATTCAAGTTGAGATCTGCCACGCACGTCTCTCGCTACAGCAAAACATAATTGCTGCTTGACATGATTAATTCAATTAAGTGTAGAGCCGTAGCCCAGTACTTACTGGCGTTAAAACGAGATACTATGCCATCGACATATGCGCCTTGAGGAGGGATTTCCTTTTCTTATTAGTTCCAGAGAATTTGCGGAAATGAGGAGGACATCAATACACACCTCTGTTTGGTAGCGTCAACTTCACTCGAGGGAAAAGTCACTTAGGAGCCTACTCCTTGGACAGAGGAGCTGAACCTCGCTGCAAATACTCTTGTTGTGCTCTTGTTCCTTCAAGTGTTTGAGTTTGTTAAACAATGATAGCAAGGCCATACAACATAAGTAACCCCTCAAGCTCTGTATGTCAAGTCAACTTACATTCATACATCTGTGAAACAATACATAAATGTGAAGCTTTGATAAATTTGGATTGTCGTCTCAAATTACGTCTTGACGGATTACCTGCGTAAGGTTACAACGATAGTACCAACGCTATATTGACATAACCTAGTGCGAAACAATTTTGCCATTCAACTTGGCAGCACTGTTCCTTGTGACAGTCTATTTGACAAGTGGTAGCTTTATAGCAGAAATGAAGTATAACAGAGTAGTTGATCAAATTCTGGACTATGCCCCCTAGTCCATCGACGAATTTGAGTGCTTTTCTGACAGATATTCATGAATTTTTGACGGTTATTCACGAAATGCCGTTCCCTGATTGGTTTAAGAACATGTTATAAAAAACAGTTGTCAGAAATGTAAAGTGGCAAGAGAAGTAGAAGTCGGCCATCTCTGTAATACTTCATTTCTGCTTTATAGTTAGACGAATTGCTCTACTCCAGCGCTTCAAATGAAAAATTGTGCGAATGCCCTTCGCATGTCATAGTTCCAATTCGCAAAACTTCACAACAAAATCCTGTTCAGCGAGTGAACTTTCGGTCATGCTGTCTATGAAGTTTCTTATATCGCCCACCCCCACAAACAAGATAATCAAAAAACCGATTCAAACCTTCAGTCAAGTCAAAAATCATTCCGAATTAACAGTATATTAAACAAAGCTGTAATAATCAGCATCTGACCTACATACGGAGCGTACCCGCATCGGCGGGCCCTTCAAAACAATGCCCACGGCTTAAGAACTTAAGCTGTCAAAGTCAAAATTTATTTCTGATCATGAATCATTACTTATTAGCTCCCCTTTTTCGTTTGACCTCCATCCTCTCTGGCACGCACAAAGGTCTCCGGCTTTCCGACACGTCCATTGCTGGCAGGTTACCCAAGCACCTGTCCATAAGCTAAACTTTAACATTCTTTTTTGTAATCATTACAATTTAATTGCCAAATCATCAATTACTCGTTTAATTACCACTGAAATGCGCCTCTTTTTTTTGGTTTCCTGTGAACTACTTGTTTGACTAACAACTATTGCAGTTTTAAAACAATTAAAACGTAACCGTTAGTCGAAACGAATTGCTCCCATTTGTTAATTGCTTAACCGTCTATCGACAACGAAAACAAAAAAATCTCCAAACGCTTGAACAAAAAATACTGAAAATACAAAAAAAGACACAAATCAAAGCCAATGTCTAACTGTGATGGATCAAAAGCTAAGTGAACATTCTTGGCGTACACTTGATCGGTGAAAGTTAACTGAGTCAAGAAACAAATGCCTCTGCCTACCTGTCTGCCAGTATGGACTTTATTGTACTCCAGTCCGTTGGACTCTTGTCAATTTGTCTGTTTTTTGTTTCTCTTATACATTTCGCATGTTTGTTAGCTGTCAAACTGACAATTACTCCCATTCTGTTTTCTTCGAAGAAACGGAACTTAAATCGTCGATAATCTTTGTTTCGTGAATTCTTCGTTATCAGCGTTCGTTCTCTGTTCGGTTAGGTTTTCTCGCGCGACGACAGTTACCAGCTGTCAATACTAATTAAGTAAGATGGAGCGATGAAAAATGCTGTGTTTTATGTAATTTAATGGTTGGCTTGGTTCGACGAGGCTGGCGAAGTTGGAATTAGGTAGTTTGGTGAACAAATTTCTCCCGTGGCATTCGATCTGCCGGGGTTCGGCTGTGTTACATGACTTTTTCTCTCCAGTGTGGTAGGAGAGATGTAGCGTGTGCCTATTATGACATGCGCTATCTACTTCGAGAACTAGCTGATTTATGTAATAATGCGATGATCTTACGTTGTCAGTGGACATTTGCGGCGAAGATTGGTCTGATTGATGGTATGAAACCGTTGCATTCGAGGAGAAAGGCATTTGTTGAATCGCTATAAATTTGTATCAATCTTCATTCAGCTTCTGATGCGAGTGTAGAGGGAAAAGTCGCAGTATTACAACACGATCATGACTTTGTCTTGAACCTACGATCGTTATTAAATCACATTTGTTTATGGATACCTTCTTAAGTAACTGTTAGGTGACTGCTAAGGGCAATGCATGTTTCCTTATGGGGTTTAAGTACGTAACTTAATTTCGTACAGTGGTTGAACACAATAGTCTGCGATATATCGTAACTCATGGTTGTTGATTGCTGATTGCTCTTACTTTCAATTATTTCGCAAAGGCTAAACTGATTATTTTGGGTATTACTTAAATTTGTGATCTTGTTGGAGATTAGTAATTTGTTTCTTTGTGATTATTTTTGATATTTTACATTTCATGGTACGCTGCCAGTGTAATTTTGTACTTAGAGAAGCTCTGTTAATTGATAGTAGTTTGCAACTAGGTTAGAGTTGGCAGAGGGATAAATCACAAAAATGTGGGAAAAAATACCAGGATTTTAAATTTTTACCCGGGACAAAAAAAAAAGCTTTATGCTTAAAGATAAATAAATTCTTTTATTAACAGCAGTATCAATGACGTCGAGCGAAATAACGTTTGTTCAACTAAATTTTAAAGAAAATTCGTCAAAGTTAGAAGGGAAAAGTTATTATTCAAATATTAAGGAGGTGCTTACACTGAGTTTAACCGGGAATCACGGTTGAATTTATGTCTAAAAACCGGGATGTCCCGGGAAACGGGAAGGTTTAGAAACGCTAAAACAGACTGAAACTGACCTTCTGTGGGTGACGTTACAGTCCGGCAAGCGCCAAGAAATGTACCAAAATATTTAAGCTAAAAATACTTTACCCAAATCGCACAAAATGCCTTTGGTTATTTATTCTTAGGCTTGGGGGATGTAACATGCATATTCTGATGCCATATTCCAGAAGTAAGAGGAAATTGGGTGCTCTTCGTCGATTCAATGTAAGCCAGCACTTGTCAAAAAATTATGTATCATAACTCCGGAGAAAACAAACAATATGTGCAAATTACATGCTGGCTTTTTTGTGACTATCTTCCCCTCTACTTTAATATTACAATATAATTGTATTACAGATTCACAAAAGAGAAACCTTTGAGTCAAACTGACAGTTGACATATCGATCCACACTTGGGGCCTTACGGCAATTGCTTTGCAAAGTGTTGAGATATGGGGTGTCTTCGTAAACGCAGTCATCTGCGTCTGTTCATTTGCCTGCGTTTTGTTAGCAAATCAAAAAAAAAACTTTACTCCGCGCGCAGCCGATAGGGACTTTTTGTTCATAATCGTCATTTCAGTGAAAAGAATTTTTTTGAGTTTTCTTGTGAAGGAAATATTGAGAAAAGAAGAACAAAAAAAGTTTGATAATTGATGGACTCAAAGAAAAGAAAAAAAGCTATTTGTGGAAATGTGTAAGTTTAATATGTGTCTATAACCGTTTTGTGCGGAAAATTGTAAACAAAGCTGTTTCAAAGCCTTCAAAATAGCAAAAGCCCCGATTGCCATTTTTTCCTGTTTTCAAATTCAGCAGCTTCTTGTGGTGCTTTTCGTCTTTCTTCGCCTCTTATAAAAACTCTACAAGGGTTTAATTTAATTTTTTTCCTCTATATAGTCTCACAGGATTCTTCCTCAGGTTAGTGCAGCTCTACACCATTATTCGTCTACCTAGAAGCCTCGACAAATTCACCTGGCGGCGGTATATTGTGTCTTTCGCCATATACTGTATTGATCATTTCGAAAAATTCCCAGATTATTGATTGCGTTTCTTTATCCGTCTGAAAGTGGTCGCAATATTCTCAAAGTTTTTTTTTATTTCTTACCTTTCAAGAAGGTAAGGTAGTTTGCATTTCGTGATCCACAAAACTATTTTTTTCTTCTTCCCTGCATCAAATTCGAGCTCCATTGCCATTTGGGTCTCAAGAAACAAATTCACATCCTTGTGGCTCCTGATTTGCTCTTCCCTACAATGAATATACAGTAGGAAAAATTCCCAGATTGTTGATTGCGTTTCTTTATCCGTCTGAAAGTGGTCGCAATATTCTCAAAGTTTTTTTTTATTTCTTACCTTTCAAGAAGGTAAGGTAGTTTGCATTTCGTGATCCACAAAACTATTTTTTTCTTCTTCCCTGCATCAAATTCGAGCTCCATTGCCATTTGGGTCTCAAGAAACAAATTCACATCCTTGTGGCTCCTGATTTGCTCTTCCCTACAATGAATATACAGTGGGCTCTCCCCAAGTGAAACTCTCTCTAACTCGAACAATTTTGTTATCCGGTGACATTTCGACTTAGGCGGAGTACACTGTATTAACATCAAGTTGCTTACTATCCAAATTACCACCATTCAGTTCCGCAAATTAAATCTGCCTGCATTCCTGCAGCTATTTTATTTTCGCTGCACAATCTGCCCGACAGCTACTTTTTTACTGCGCATTGTTGACGTTAACGAACAGAATAAATGACGACCGGCGTACGACTGCTTTAGAACGATTTGATTTTGAGTTTACGAACACAGCTACCGCAGATCTTTGTTAGTCTGACGTTTACGAAGACATCCATGCTGTCATACCCATATGTCAGAATGTCGGTGTTCATAATCGAGCAAGGTATGCCGATGACATGAAATAACAAAGAAAAAGTAACAGTATGTTTTTCCTTTATTTGTCGTTCAATGAATCAAAATCTAATTTATTGCATCTAAATAAACTAAGAAATATGAGTATTAAATTATTAATAAACAATACAATATTTTCGTGATTTATGTGCATATTATACACTTTTCAATAAATTACCATTTGAAATGACTCTCAAGATGTCTTCGCGGATAATAAATTTTCCTCGTCGAACACTGCACAAACGTCACAAATGTTGAAGTATTGTGAATGAACGTGGAAACAAATCAATATTCACTTTAAGTTTAATTTTCAATGTGTTACTTGATGTGAATATTAAAGAGCTCACAACGGACAGATTTTTCTTGAGTTATGAATCATTCAGGTGACGTTGTACAGTAATATTTAGGCGTATGTTAGGCGAAATTCAATTTGAGGATCATTTTTCTGGCAAATACTGTGTATCATTGAGAGTGTAATAAATTACATGTAGCGAAAATTTAACAGTCGCTCCTTACTTAAGGATCTAACCTTAAGCATTCGGCTTGCTTTTGTTATTTGTTAGAGTTGTTTTGGCAAACATGATACCGAGCACCGATAAATAATTGCTCTTGGCAAACATTGTTACTTCATTCATTAATCAACTAAAAACACGCTATAATTCCCTACATGTTTCCCCTATGCTCTCAATTTTGTTGTATGTGGTCCAAATTTGGACGTTGGCGTTGATTCTCGGTGCTTAATACCATGTTCACATCGATCCGAAATCGAGTGATTTGATGATGAATTTCATACTGAAACCTGAATAGGCCGTTGCCACCTAGTTGAAGTGATTTCAAATGTCATTAGCTCTCAAATCTTAAACGACTGACTAAACAACTCTGTTGACAGGAAATAATATTGTGATAACACCAGAAAATAGAGAGAGATATGTACGTTGAGAAAATTAACACCGAAATAAACTGAAGTTCACGTCGTAGGATTGTTCGGTTTGACAACCTCTCACGGACAGAAGAACTGCAGGTGGTTTCAACTTGAAATCGCGAGGTAATCGAAGCAAGCACCGATAATGTATGGCGAAACTTAGGAGATTTGGAGAAATTTAATGATATCTCTCGTCATCTCGCGAATAAAGAGGACAAATCAAAATGAAAATGGCCAAATGGGAGAAAGAAGTTTACCTACAATGAACTCATTGAATTCTGATCCTCTTTGTATTGAAGATTCATCAAGTAGTCAAGATCCATCATCGCATGAACACAAATGCACCCATTAAGCATCATCATTCAATGTGATGCATAAGATCCGTTCTCAAAAAAGTTAAAATATTTATTCAGCTGCAAACATTTGTATGTATTTAGTGCAAAAATAATGTTGCCTTGATCTCAAATTTTGGAATAAATCACGACAAGGAATTCATAGACAAGGTCTTCTCCCATTCAAAAGTAACCAAACTACATTCATAAACCCCACGAAATGCTGTTCTCCAAGGAAGCAATTGTAAACTTGTTTTTCCAAATGTCTGCATAAGTTCACTTCGTTCATGAAGATTGACATTCGAAAATATACTTTTAATTACCCGGACACGAGTAAAAATAACTGCACGATAGGCAGCGGGCAATTATGAAAGAAGAAATGCCAATTTTCTGGTACCCTGAAGAAGAAGAAGAAGCCATTGCTTTCGATAATTTAGCATGTGAGTTCCGCATTTTAAGCATTCTACCGACCAGACCACAGCCCATAACTCGCTTCAGCAGACTGATTCACTTACACTGGATTTATGGCGAAAATAAAAACAGAAAATAGAAGACAAACTTTTCCCTCTATCGTGTGGCAAATTCATTCATTCATTCTGCAATCACAAAACGAACAGTCCCTTCACATGGCTCAGCAAACGTGTTGACAATTCAAACTATCTTGAAACTTGTCAAACTGCGATTTGATGGAACTCCTCTCAAACATTTTTCGAATATTAATCAGCAGTCGAGGGTTTGGTTATTGATTTAAAGCATTTCACACACTCACGCCAGTTAAAATATGAAAACAATCAAAGGTTTGCACACTGGTCCCTCATTATGCATGCGATGCGTTGGCGACTGAGGTAATGACGTTTGGGCCTTAAGCGAACGCATTCTGTCACATATTGAGGTTTTTTTTTTTTCTTTCTTTGGAAATATACTCCGCTCGGCTAATAGGGGAAAATAATTGAGAAAGAAAAGCGTGGAGAAGGAAAATAAATTGCCACAGGGAAAACAGAAATCGAGAAAGTGTGATGCGAGGCAGAATGACTTCAACCTGTCAGTTGTTTGACAAGTAATCAATTCCGTATGTGGTGGTTGTTGGCGTGTGTGACAGATGAGTTGTCAAGAAATTTCGCTCTGCTTTCGGCTGTCAAGATAATAAAGACTAATATGTGTGCTATTTGTTGTTGCATCCTGAAGGGTCGTTATAGATGGAGCTGCTAATGCTGATCATCAATCGCTTTCAATTTTTTGGATGGAAACGCGCTTTCTATTCCGTTTTGAATAGAAGTGATCCAATTCAAAATAGGATGGATTGAGTAGAGGTATCAGTTGAAGTATATGGACTGACTTGGGTGACAATTGACATTGGATTACTTCAGTGGTTCCGTGCTGATCTGCACAAGCGAGATTTGGATCTTCGGAATCACGAAATATTTTAGGGACTTAACTCCACTTTTAGCCAGCAAACAAAAGAGAGCCTCGGCATCGATGGGTAATGATTTTCAAAGTATTCTGGAGTGGGGGTCAAAGCCTCATAAACGGATGTGTACAGAGCTACTTGGAAACTCTCTGAAAATAAAAAATAACCAACTAGTGATGATTAGTTTGCTTAGCGAGTGCAAAACCGACTGAAAACTTTCAAAGTAAATTTCCTGAATTTGCTATCGTTGGTCTCAGTCTTAAGTCCTTAGGTAAACGACTCATTCGCTGACTTATGATAGTTAGAAACTGCAGACAAATTGGAGGACTGAACGAACAGTTCTGTACTACTCTTTATCAGGAGACACATTCCAGAGTTCGGTTCACAAATTTACATGAATTTTTAGTCACTCTATCTAAGACTTCAAAAGACGCACTTGGCTCCAAGTTTAGATGGAACAAAAACATAGATGACCACGTAAAAAAAGGATTGTGAAGTTTTGTAGACTCGCAAGCGCACTTTTGGCAGAACGTGGGCCAACAATTTCGAGTGGGGTGTACATAGGGGTAGGAAGATTCTTCCTAGCATGGTAAGCACAATGATCTAAAGTTCGGTTTGCCTGATAGTTCATTCGACACCAATAACAGGGTCGAGCCTATTTTACTCCTCGTGCCCCTCGACGTTTTCTGAACAAACAGGGCGGCCCTATCGTTTCATTGATGTCATCGGTTCATAGACGTTGGGCATTAGTATGACAAGTCTTACGGGCGACCGTTTATTCGATTACGATGGTCAGCATTACAAATCAGTGATCCAACAGACAGCCTTACAGCCCTGGCTTCAGAAAGGGCTTTCTCTGTTCGCTTCCGGGATTATTTTTGTATGAGGTATCAAAGGGCAGAAGGTATCAAAGGAGTGTGTATTTGGCTTATATACCGAGGACGCCAAAACGTGTGCAGGTTCGCTACGAACTCTCAAATTTACTGTACGGTAAGCTACAGTGCTTCAAGAATATCCACTGCTGTTTTGGGCGTGTTATTCTTCCTTCACGTGTGGCAGGGATCTACAGTTTTATGCCGACTTCAAATGGCGATATTTGTGAAGCTTTTTCTAGACAGACTATTGTCAGTTGCTCGAATGTGGTGGAGCACTAACTAATGAAAGTTTCCTGTATTGGGTACACAGAACCCTCAGCGAGGAGTCGACTCACTAAGGCACAGTTTCATGGCGCCTAAAAGACGACAACATAACCGAATAACCGATAACTTACTATAAATGCCGATTAACTCAACCCTGTAACCGGGCGATAATTTTTCGACGTAAAAATTCTAACTGACTAATCTGTAATTTGTTTGCAAAATTTGGATGTATGCGCAGTAGTTTTTACCGCAACCCCGTCTAAAGTCGCTATTGCCGGTTAGAGGGATAATAAAAGACGTATCGTCAGTAATTCTGGAGCCTTACTAACGTCAGCAGACGACTGGATGGCACAGCTGGTAGAGTGTCTGCCCCTGTTGAGCGGGGTCCCCGGTTCGAATCGCAGTGAAAGCAAAGTTAATACGCTTTTATCTGGTTTTCAAATCTGGTCCAGTCACCATTTGCCGTTGGAATCGAATTAACGGCACTATCACACCTAACCTAACCTAACCTACTAACGTCAGCAGTCAAATACAGCACTAGGCAGCAAAGGAGTACATGGATGAAAGGGTGTGCTTTGGTATTGGAATACAATTCCTGTGCTGTTTCTATGCTTCTTACGGAAGAGACTAGAAGTAGAAGCCGCAGAAAAAAACAAACATTCTGTGGCTGAATCTAGAAATTGACACAACAGCAAGAGCTCTACATCCAGCAACGGGTGCGAAAGCTAAGTTTCTGTCGGAAGGTTGTCAATGGTAGTTAATGGGAGACCTTCCCTCTCTCTCTGTGTCATTTGCATTCACGGCGAACGCCTTGGCATCCCTAGCAGAGACTTCCGTTCGGGATCTTCTCTCCGAATTTCAAGCGAAACCCCGAAGAGATCGCCTTGCGGACATCTTTGATGAGCTGGCGGACTTGTATAATGTTAATTTGTGCCAACCTAATAAAGGCTCGATGAACTGCACTCGTTGGTCTAAATGAGCCGTTGATCATACCTCAAGTGCACTCGTGGACTTACCTCCTTTCCTAAGTCTATTCGTAGTGAAACGGCAAGCATTGCCAAATGTGTCCTCACAGTTTTGCCAGACTAAAAAAAAACACACTCCATACATATGCATGCACCCCAAATTTATACCGAGAATAGATTAACTCCCAAGCCCACTGATGTCATACACGCCGATACAATATGAGATCACCAATAAAAATCAACTCATCACTGAAATGAATAATTTACAAAACAAAACCAGTGAATTTCACACGCAAATCTCTTCTCACATCCGGCAATATTTTCTATTACACCGCACACAATTGCCACGCCATGTGACCGCGCCGAGCACAAGCAGCAACAGTCGCCTGGCAGAAGCAATGACCGCCTCGATGGCCAGCCAATAGATTCAAATTCGAATTACAATCGATTCCATCAATTTCCATAGATCGCGCGATCTAGATCAATTGGATGTGATCTCTCCCCCAAAGTCAGGAAATTCCATGTCTTCGCCCAGATTTCTTTATTAGCACTAGCCCAGCGGGCTAGGGGGCGGGGAGATCTGTGAGTGTCACTGACACACATAACGCACAGTTCGGGTGATAATTGAATTATTACCCGGCCGCGTCAGAGAATTCACCGCCACTCAGTTGCCCAACTAATTAGCGAGAAAGCAATGTCTGAGCGATGGCGGTGGTGCTCACCGAATCGCATCACAGATGCATCTCAGTGCTCGCATCTGACTGCAGTTGCTGGCAACTTAACACGATTAACCCATTAAAATGGTCTTGTTACAGTTGTTGCGCCTAACGATCTATTGAACGACGCGGATTGTCGTGTTCCAGAGAATGGAACGGAGTGACTGTGTCCCCCTCTGAATGTAAGTCACTTTCGATTATTGTTGCCTTACACTCGCTGCCTTCGGTTATATGACAGTCCCGTCGAAATTGCTCGAATCTGTCATTAAGTCGTGCCACAGACGGTCGCCGCTGACAATAGAAAGGCATAACAATAAGCTTTTTCTCAAAAAAAAAACAAAAAAAAAGGGAAAAAAAGAACAATTTTGCGACGCTTATTAAACAGACACAAATGCCCCATCACTGTATTGACAGAGAATCAGCGATGGCATTTGTCTGCAGCCGCCTTGTCAGGGCTTTGGTAATTGGTTCGAGTTGTGCGTGTACGCTTTGTGAAGAGCCTAAGAAGCCAATAATGATGTCTGATTTGAAGCGGAGCTTTGGTGTGATGTAATTCGTCGTTGACAATGCCCGATGCTTTGTGCCGGAACTAACGTTGCTAATGCTCGGTCTTTGCAGCTATTCACAGTGAAATACGTATTGACCTGATTTGCGTGAAAGAGCGAAAGACACACGACTGACTCATGGATTGGATTGTGAATGATTACAATCCAAGTTGCCAAGGTGGCACTTAACTTCAGCTCGGTGTGTATGCATTTTGACAGCGAAACTTGGCTGTCATTTAGGAGATGTTTATGTAAATGTGGCTTGTTTCGAGATTGCGGAGATTTGTGTGATTAAATAATTGGAGATATATGCCCATTTAGGCGATCAGCGTTTAACGTTTAAGGTAGTTGGCAATGAACCGTCTGATTTATGGTATTAGATCTGACAAACCCAGCCCAAGAGTCCTAATTGATCGGCCCACATGTGAATAAATTTGTCGTCCGAAGGTTGAGACAATTAAAATTAACGATGTATTAACTCATCGTCTTGCCGAATTGGCCGGTGGATAAGGCTCGGAGATCAGAGATATCACGTCTTACACAATTTTCTGTGGAGGTGTAGTTGGACACAGCTAGCTTGAGGCATATGGAATTTTATGGGAACGTTGTGTTGACTTTCATTCAGACTGACTGGGTTCTAGAATATTTTCGAAATGCTTCCCAATTTGTACGTACTTATCACCGCAGCACAATTGGAGACCGTTGTGATCACAGTTCAAAGCCTTCTTCTAGTTTTAAGTAATCGGTGACTCCTGACCAGATATTTAACCTCTCTTGTCTCTTGAGACTGTTTGACATCGCTTTTTTAAATATAATAGTTTTCTGGGACCAGACGGATCAAGCAGAGAATGACATTACAATAATTTTCAGTTCAACTGTCAAAAATGAATGTTTAAATGTCAAAAAAGCACTTCAAATTCGTTGGTGGTCCTGATCCGGCGGACGTGTTTTCTGTCTATTGAAAATCACAATCAAATTCCTAGTGAGATCTGAACAGAAGTTCTGCACTCTTGAAAGATGGGTCTTGTTCCATAAAAGATGTGTTTCACTCTGAAGTCGCATCCGATTATACTATTTTAGCCGATAGAGTGAATTATATTTCAATTTATTTATTAAGCTCGTTTGCACGACGTGGTGAGCAGTAAATAATGCGAAACGTTCGATTTATGTTTATTTCTCCATCGAACCTACCTTTATTGTAATGCTTAGGATCCCATATTTATTCCTACCAAGTGCTCCATATTGTCTCGAAAACTTTCCAGTTTATAATGGCCCTCGTCCACCGACAGATTTCCATTGACAGCACTTGACCAAGATTTTGACAGTTGATGATTTACCTCTCCTGCCCCTTAAAAAGTTTGACAACCGTTTTTTTTATCGTTTTCTCAAAAAAATTTATCAATCAGAGAACGGCATTCACGTTATCTAGTGAATAACTGTCAAAAATACACTCAAATTCGTAGATGGGCAAGGGGATTATCAGCTGTGAAGTTAGCCATCTCTATAGTACCTTTTCTTTGTCTTCTGGTGGCGCTGCCCACCAGTCCGAGGTGGACCTGGGACTCAGCCAACAAGCATCTCCAATTACGCACGCCTAGTTGTTTGAGGTCAATAGTACTTCATTTCTGTTTAACACCCGCTCACGAACTAATGTTATGGGCATGTCTCCAGAAAATCCCTCCAACAAACGAAATTGGATTGTGATATAATGAGAAATAAATTTGTCCTGTGTCAAAAACGGACTCCGAACTGAGGTCACGAAATAAAAAGATGGCGGTCTTGACAAGCTGTCCATTTCACCTTACACCGTGTTCGCAACAATGTTTGCAAGTATTTACGCAAGAGAAAAGTAAACTAGTCTCATTAATTTGATTTCTATCCGTCGTAATACCCGTATCCGTATTTTTTTTGTTAAAGCTTGAGAGTTTTTGACAGATTAGAAAATTGCTCACCAGTTTGTCAGCTCGTGTGCTGGCACTGACAAGGTTTGTTCGATTTGTTCTGTATGACTTGCGATATTTGATTTTGATGGAACTCTTAGACGTCAAATCACATGGTGTAACCTTGGAATTATACATAGAATACAGTTATGATATAGGAAGATTTAGCTTAATTCCAGTGACTAGAAACAGAAAATTCTCGGATGGGTTTTTGTTTAAGTGTTGCCATTTTCAAGTATGAATGTTTAATAATCTCTGAATATGTCGCTAGTGATAAAACACTCAAACGTAGTGACTCTGTAGCAGGTATGTTACAAGCTGTTGATCGTACTGAATGCAAGAATAGTAAAATCGAACAGGTTTTCTGTGTTAAATTTGTCTTAAACCCTACAAGTTCTACAGAAAATATGATGACACCATTAATGCCTGAAACACAATAGTGCGCTGCGCCAGCCGACTTCAAGTTACGATGATGCACTGCGTTGAAATAAATACTCAATTTTGTTTTCGTTTCTTAAATGACAGTTAATACAAAATCCTCTCAATTTGGAAGAAAACTCTCAATCTGGGAGAAAATCTCTCTCACAGCGCACCCCTCTGTCAAAAAATATTCAACATGTTGAATAATGACATGCGATGGACTTACGTTTTACGTTTTATTACAATCCTCTCAATCTCTCTCATTATTCACTGACGCAGGTCGACGCTGTATTTTGTGCTTGGCCATTGAATTGTGTGTGTTGAAAGCCAACGCCAGCGCAAATGCACTATTGTGTTTCAGCCATAAGGAATGCCCGTGAACTTGCATCTACACTATTATTCATTAATTTTAAAATCACTCAAGAGTTCAAGCCAGCCGTTCACGGATTGCGTAGAAAGTACATACGTCGAACATCAATATTCGTTGAATAAAATTTCACACATATCACCTTTTTCTTCATCAATTAGGATTATTTTTCACTCGTTGAATACAACCAAATCTGTCCACAAGTACCTGCCGAAAGACCGTTGCATCCTCAAAATGTCACTGGCTGACTTGTAATTTAGTCTTGTGGGCCTGGTCAGTCCATACTTTTTCATAATTGATGAAAGAATAACTGTCACTGCAAATTCCCATCGCTTGAGGCAAATGATAACCAAGTTTTGTTGGCCTCCAATTGAAGATATGAATGTGGAAGACATGTGCGTCCAACTAGAGGGTACCACATCTCACACAAGCCGACCCGTTTTAACTTTATTTACAAGAAAATCGCTGAAGTGAGCTAGACGTCAAGATTGTGTCATTTCATTCTGCTGAATACAAGCAATATTCTTATACAAACATGATTTATTAATTTAAACAAATAGCTATTAGCAGAAATGAAGTATTACAGAGATAGCCGACTCACAGCTGACTCACTGCCCCCTAGTCCATCGACGAATTTGAGTGCCATTTGACAGATATTCATGCATTTTTGACGGTTATTCACGAAATAACGCAATTGCCGTCCTCTGATTTGTCTATTTGGTTTAAAATACGTTATAAAAAACAGTTGTCAAAAATCTTATGCTACGGAGCTGACGGAGTTGACAGCTGTCCCAATGACGTGCGTTCGGCCGCGAATGGAAGGCAGGCTATTGTATCGCTTAATTTTGCCACTCCGCTCTAATGTTTTGAAAACGAATATTCATCATGACTGACGCAACCACAAAATGGACAACCTTTTTATCAAATCGATAAAATTCGACTCCAACTCATTGCAAAATATCATATTTACATAGACTGGCAGCACTGAAATATGAAAATGAAACACATCAAACAATTTAACACTTTTTGTTGGCAGACATTTTGTGTCACTCTGTTTTAGACCTGTTCCCACTGAACCGAAATCGCTAGGTTTGGATTTACTTTTACTGAAACCTCCACGGGGTTGAAGTGCTTTCAAATGTCATTAGCTGTCAATTTTCAAGTGGCGATCAAAGTAGCTGTTTGTTGAGAGGAAATTATATTGCAGAAATAAGAGAGAAGGAAAATGAGAAAATGAACACCAAAATGACATAAAATTAACTGAAATTCCGGCTGCAGGGCTGTTTGGTTTGACAAGCTCTGAAGGAGGGATGAACACAAGGGGATTTGATTGAAATTTTCGCTGCAGGGCTGTTCGGTTTGACAAGCTCTAAAGGAGGGATGAACACAATGGGATTTGACTGAAATTCCCTCTGCAGGGCTGTTCGGTTTGACAAGCTCTCAAGGAGGGATGAACACAAGGGGATTTAAATAGGTTTCACCGAAAGTGCAAGTGGTGCCGAAACCCCAAAATTGTATGGCGAAACCTCGGAAACATGAACAAAGTTTATGAAACCACGCGATTTAATTTGGTGCGATCATAGCATTAGACTGATTTAGACCAAAAATCACAGATTGTCCCCTTGTCCATGCAGATTGTCGCCATGTCCATGACAGCATTTGACCGGTAACCACAAACTGTTTGACAGTTAATCAACCTCTGAACCTCTGAAGAAGATTGCATTCACTCTTGCGCACCATTGCACCATGTCAATGCTATTTTCTAACCGATTCGTGAAAAGGTAAAAAAAACACCACCAAAAAGTTTCAAGGGTCAAGAGAAGTAGATGCCGGTATAGTACTAGATTTCCAATTTAGAAACAGTATTTATGTCACAAAGTGTGTGGCTATCTCTAGGACTGTTTCTCCCATCATTTGCCGAACCAAACGTTAAGAGAATGTTTATTTTTGTTTCATCAGCAAGCAGGAACTGTCTGAAAATCGCTTATATAAACTATCTTCAAAAATAATTCATCTTGTTGCCGCATAAGAGTTTCCTTGTTCTCCTAAGTATATAGTTGCACTGTCGCGCTCTCTCCCAAGCCTGCAAGGATTTCCAACGAAATCCGCTTGAAGCGAAACTCAAAGCCACCGCGGGTGAGCAATAAAAACACGCAACAACTATGTACACGACTGTGCATTGAATAATTAATGAACTGGTGGGTGGTCTTCCTAGACAGCACTTGAGGGTTTTAAAATTTGCTTGTCACCCTCCTCAGCATTCGTTGGCGTTGACACGTCCCACCACTCTCGCTTGGGTCTCCATGGACATCCCCTAATGAGGTTATTTCTATTCCAGAGAAAAGAAGAAAAAAATCAAGAAGCAAATTCGAAAATGCCAACTTCCGACAGCTAGAAGCCGGCGTATCACAGGAATCCCACCGCCTCACCCACCGCAGAAAGATGCAGACCCAGAAATAGACTCGGTCGTCCTCTGGTTTCCATCCAGGAAGTAAACGGTGCCACTCGCGGGAAGGTTAAGTCGTGTTTCACCTTTTCGGAGATTTACAACCGTCCCCTGCTCTGGCAGATATACATTTCACCTTCAGCGTCAGCCGCGTGCACAGATTTGAACTCCTCTAATGGAGTAGACCCGCTCGCACACCCACAGAGCAGTGTCTAATTTTAGTACGTTCCCCACGAAGGAGGAAATCTCTCATCGTCCCATTCGTGATGTGTGATAGAAACGAAGACACTACCCAGATGAAGACGTGCTAAGGCGGGCGAAAACTCGATGCCGCGCCGCAATCGTCTGCTCGTCGGCTCGTCGAAGTAAGCGAGTCAATTCCGATCACTGGCCATCTGTGTATGCTGCGATCGTTCGCAGTACTTGAGCGCGTTGAAAAAGATTTCTTTCCAATCGAAACTTTCTTTCAACTTTCGCTGGGCGCGCGTTGATTGCCAGCGCGCCACCAACGTCACGCCGCCGCCTGACCAAGCGACAACTGACGAGTCCGACGGAACCGAGTACTTTTACTTTCATTCACAGAGCTTTTCGGATGCTCTTCGCCTTTGTATTGCTGCCTCCAACGGTGCGCTGAGGTAATAGGTTTGACTGGAATCCGGAATAACAAGAGGGGGCGAAGAAAATTTCGGAAGCCGACGCAACCGCGAGATCAGTCAGCGTCTCCCACGGATTGTGTGTGTTTGCGCATTGAGCAGTGTTTTCCCGAGACGAGAGCCTCGCAACAAAAGAGATCTAACAACTTTCCGCTGCGAACTGATGTCATCCGGATACGGGTTCAATCCGATTAGTACTTGAGTTTGACAGCCACCCGTCGTCGTGCGCCCTGGCTTTGCATTTGTGTCGATTGAGTAACCGGTCTGCGAACCAATTTGCCGCCGATTCAACAAAGTATCTTTTGAATGCGGAATTGTGTGTGCTGTGCTGCAGTGTGGTGTGACATAAACAGTTCGGGCACATAAAGCGGACGTGTTTTCTTTTTTGCTCATTTCATTTTTTTGCAGCTCGCTCGAGGGGAACCAAGGTTTTTTTTTGTTCTCTTGACGTTTGGATGTTGGCGGTTTGATAACAACACAAAAAACTTTTTGTGTTATGAACTGAAGCTGGTGATCTTTGACGAGTTGACTGTTGCGGGTCACTTCAATTTCTGGACTCATTAGGATTCCATTCATAATTGCTGTGATTGTGTGTGGCTCAGTCTTTGGGGAGCTTAATTGTGGAACACACGAGGGGCGCTCTGTGGGATGTAACGAACTCGTTCGTTAGGCATCGGCCACTGTGCGTTGACCTTGGCTAATTTGTGGCACGATTATCTTTGACAAATTGACGATTGAATTCCGATCAAGGGAAATGGTCGATTATTTCAGAGAAAGAATGTGGTTTTTAAGAGCTTTGTTGTTGACATGTGTCTGCGTGTCCGAAAGAATGGAATGTTGTTGTTGATTTTGCGTGTACTTTCTTTTATTATAAATTACTCACGTATGGCATGTGGTTACTTAACAATATATTTTTTCTTTTGTTTTCTTTCAGGTAAGACACTTTACATGTGCCATGAACTGGGGGTAAATTGGGAAGCAGGTCTGGTTTGTGAACACAGCCGGCGAGAGTGAGTTGAAATGTGGATGACACTTGAGCGAGTTGGCTGAATGTTTTGACGTTTAATCGACGGTGGAGACTTTCAAGCTAATTTAGAATGTTATGTCATAAATGAATCGAAACCGATCGATATTGACGATCTACACAAAAGTTTATAACAATCAACTGGTTTCTAGGGTTTTATTAAGTCGAATGGCGTTCTGTGACAGTGATTAATTTGACAAAAATTCGTCTCATTATTGACTGAATGTTTGGCGTCTGTGACATCGTCTTTCCACACAAAGTCTCTTGATTTATTCGACTACCTCAAGTGATGAAGGCCTGGGTATTGTAGGGAAAACTATAAAATGTGACCTGTTCAGACTGAGTTCCCGTTTACAGCGATACTTGTTTGTTTTGATGACAGTAGGATTTGCAGTCTACAAATTGAAAGACGTCTCATGCAGAGAGTTCGAATGGGTTTGAGAGTGTGGGTAAGGAAAATAAGATGAGTTGGACAGCTTGTCAAAACCGCCATCTTTTTGTTTGGTGACATTCCTAAGGATCTGTTTTTGACATTTCACAGACGTGTTTCTTAAGCTTACATCACAATTTTATTTCGTATACAAAATATACAAATATAAAATATAACAAAGAATTGGTTATAATGGGCTGTGAATTGTTGCAGGAGCTATACTGAGAAAGAAAATGTTGATTTTAAGTATGCGAAAAATGTTTATTTGTTTCCGCCTCAACAGAACTGTGCAGCACACCCTATATTCCTGACACCACATTTAGACTTTTTAGACTCGTCACCCGATTAGCACTGAGTTCAATTGACATAATTTTGCAGTAAGATGGCTGTGAATGCAAAAGAATCTTTGCCGATTTATTTGCAATATTCCCTCTATAATAGAGTGCGATTAATGAATGCACTCCTTTAAAGACTGTGCGAAACTGTGAGAAGAAACGTCACAATAACATTTGATTGTAGACTTAAAGAAAACAGTTTTCGGAGATTTTGAAAATTAAGTTTCGCCACTGACAAAAATTCATCTGAAATATCTTGGATTAGGTTAATGCCTGAAACACAATAGTGCGTTTGCGCTGGCGTTGGCTTTCTACGCATACAATTCAATGGCCATGCACAAAATACAGCACAAATACGGCCTGCGTTAGTGAAAAATGAGAGGGATGAGAACATCGTAATAAAACGTAAAACGTCCATCGTATGTCATTATTCAACATGTTAGATATTTTTTGACAGGGGGTGCGCTGTGAGAGAGATTTGTGTCAACTGTCATTTGACAGATGAAACAGCTGATTAAAAATAATTTAACGACAAAAGTCATTTCAAATGAGTGTATGCGTGAATGAAAGGCGGCAATATTTTTTATTTGGTAGATGAGAGAGAGAACGGCTGATAAATTGAGTATTTATTTCAACGCAATGCGTCATCTATTGTGTTCCAGGCATAAGTTGCACCGTAAATTGTTCCTTTTTGCAAAGCAATACTGGCTGAAACACAACAGTGCGATGCTACGGTCGACGTTATGTTACGAAGGGAGTGCGATGACGCGCAGCATTGAAATAAATACTCAATTTATCAGCTAAACGCTCTCTCATCTCAAGATGAAGAAGAACACATGAGTCGAGTATTTTCGTTAAAGGAAATACTCAATTTGGTGTGAATAAAAAATTACCTCAAAGTAGTTAGCCTCCCTTCAGTTGACGTTTGAAAACTAGAGTTCTTGGCGCTTAAGGGTGAGTGCAAAGTTGGGTAAAGTTAGGTGCAAAGAAACGCGAAAAACAAAGGATTATAACTCATATCCTGGAGGATGTCATGGAGATAGGGGATAATTTCAAGAACTTGCATAGATTCGAGTTTGATTACATAGAATGTTCAAGTACTCATTTCCTTTCCGGTATTCCTGAAGAAACCGGCGGTGGTGCCATACCTTTGATTGTTTTTGGTATTTTAATGTAATCGGAAAATTTCCTGTCTTTTTCTTATCGCCTTTCGATTTGACGGAGGCCTTCATGTTCTCAATTGTTTTCTTTATTTGCGAGATGTTAAAATTAAGCCGACGGATTTTTTTATTTCTTCCTCCACAGTTTCAAGTTTTTTTCCGACAAGCAGGGATAAAATTGCAAACACTTGATGAAGTCGTCATCGTCAAATCCAGATTTCTTTTTTTTTTGAGGCTTAATCCATCAATCCTTAATCCTCTTCCGATGCAGTTTTTTCCATTATTTTAAATTGTTTTCACTCAACTTCTACAACCAATATTCCATTCCATCTCATTCCATCTTTATTTACAGCAAAACGGAGGTAGGACTCAGCTGTCAAAATATGTGAGCGGAGAGGATTCTTTAAACTTAACGAAATAAATTTGTATTCACACCAGATGGAACATTTCCTCAAAAGTTTTAAGGAAATGCTCACACTCAGTTTTTATTCACACCACCCATTTGCCACATTTCTACACGCACTCATTCGAAATGACTTCGTCGTTAAATGTATAAGACAAATTGAGTGTTATCTGTTAATGAATTCTCTATTGATCTAAAAAGGCTTAAGGTTCAATTATAATAGCCATGAGCGTACATGAGCTGAAACCTTTCAAACTTTCACCTCACGGAGACATAGTACATATATTGGAGTCCACCAACGATTGGGAAAATTTCGTTAAGCATATGCGAATTTGACAGATTTGACACACAAATGTTTCGTTAAATATGAGCAAGTGCGATTTGAACCGCACCCGAATTTGACAGATGAAAAATTGTCAAATCGGTGATATTGAATTAGAATTCGTAAATATAATCGAACTGAATATATGAATTCTTTCTATTATAATAAAATCAAAAAATAAAGCAAACACGGGACGAAATTCTGACAGTTGGCTATGCGCACAGAAGTTCACTGTGGCTGTTCATTTGTTTTTGATAAACATGACGGAACATTTTTGTTCGTATTTGACAGTAGATCATGTCATGCCTATTATAGATGACCTGTTATATGAATCAAAAATGAACGAAACTTAACGAAACTGAGCGAAATGGTGATTAGGTTTGGTTAACTGAGGTCTCACAACGTCCATTATGGTTTTATATTTGCTGTTCGCATTAAACTGTAGATCCCCTCCGCTCGTGAAGGTGGCTTAGCATGCACGTCATGTTTCATAAGTCACTAGACCACCCCTCATAGTGCCACCAGGAGAACCACTGCAACAAGCGTCAGTTTTGCTTATTCAAGAGCAAAGAAAATAATCATCAATGTTGAAAAAAGATGGTTGTATAACCGTTTTATGGTTCAATGTTGAGGAAACATCTGTTGGAGATAAAAAAAAACTAACATCCAACATCTTGAGTATTTTACTGATTTGTAAAACGACTTCTGAAAAGAAAATCGCAATTTTAACTAAAAACGATGTTTTGCTTATTTTTTTGATAAGAATGAAAATGATTCAATGAAAGAAAAACAACTTCTGAAGGTCTGAATGAGCCTTGAATTATTTCAAAAGCTGCACATCATTCCCAACTACTGTAGTGTCATTCAAGCGGATGTGAGTCTTAAAGAAGACCTGTCGTGACTTGTGGAGTAGTCAAAAAAACAGAGAAAGGAAGCTTTTGAAGATTTAAACTCAAGCAGTAGTCTTCGAATATGCATATTTTAACACCTCATCATCTGTTCAATGACTGCAGAGTCTGCGCAGCCGGCTGAGTTTTTAAAAGTGTTCATTGGGTCACCCAGTGGCATAGTAGCTTAAACTCAACGTTTTTGTGGAATATGCAACAGATTCTGTGAATCAAAATTTTTTATGCTTGCATTATTTCGCATTGTATACAAGACACCACTATCTCGCGTCACTGGATTGTTGGGCCATTGTTACATTTCAGACAGTTGGGATCACGACGAATTCCCAAAACATAGTAGAGTCGTTACATTCCTTCCTATCAGGGACATGCTGTGCTTGCACCTAACAACAACACAAGATTTCAAAAGCTGTGACGTTACACGTACCCGAACAAAATGCCTATCACCAGACAAAACCCTGTCTGAACTTAGTCTCAATGATTCATAGTGGGATCAGGTGCAAAATCACATCTATTTGGTCCTCAGCTCACTTATACCGAGGTAAATCTGAGTTTTGGCCAAATTTTCTTCCATTCGAACAACAAAGTTGCTTCAAAACTAATCGAGCTTGTCCAATCTTAGAATAAAATAAATCAACCGTGTTCCTCTCACCTAAAATATATTTCTATTCTCACCAGACCTGCCTACCTCCTCGTAGTTTTTCTGAAGCTTGACTGATTTGAAGGTCAGCACATCACTGCTGTCTTACTTAATCAAACATTTCCTTAATTTTTTCCAATCTCCAGTGCTTCCCACGTGTTCCCAGTCGAGAATAAGCCGACGACGTGCTGAATGATGCACGTACACAGGTCGAGTTGACAGCGCTCTAGCTATTCACCACTGATTCACCGTGATAGTGTCATCACCGACGTTTACAGAAACGTGTGCTGCAGTCAAGTTCAGGTTCATCGGTTGTCGAGCGCGATGATGGAAGTCATTTGTCTGCGGGCGACAGCTCAAAGCCCATAGTTTATGGCGCCGAACCTAGAATGGAAACGTTCCCGCCGGAGTAATGGACTTCTGTCGCCCCTTATAAAGCATCCCTCGACCAAAGTAGGTGGACCAAAATGTCATGAGCCAAGCGAATTCCAAGAAAACAGTCGCGTAACAAGCGGCGACACTGTCGTGAATAAATACGCTTCTGATTTGCATATTTTACTCACTCGTTGCTTGTGTTGTGTTGTCAGCACAGACTTGGCTCTGAACAGTTTACTTTTACTTTTTAATCAATTCCCCCGTTGCGACCATATCCACTCCACAGTCGCTGTCGGAAATCAACAGGAGAACCACTGCACGTACTCGCCGAAGTATCGCGTCTGGAATCGTTTTCTCGAATAACTGCAACGCACTGAAGCCGAACATTAAAATTGTCTTCGACATCGAATTAAATTAGAGATTCGTCATGAATACACCCGTGCTCAGTGTGGTTGAAAGAGGCAACAGCCATGTCCAGGAACTCATTCAGCCATAGCCCATGACGGAGGAGAACTTATTCGACATTTCTGTGTCTCTCCCACTTGGCCGTTGGTAGTTTACGAATCCGGGCACGTGGGGTGTCTCCGATGCGAACGATTGAATCTGAAGTCAACTGGAATGAAGAAAACGTCCACTTACCGTCCAGTCGGGGCGGGCAGGTCAACCTTAAGCCCAAAGTTGTTATTATCTAATTAGCTTACAAAGCACCCTCGTTTTGAAAATAAAGAAAGAAAATGTTCGCAAATGAGGAAGAGGAGGAGCAGGAGGCAAATCGAAACGCTCGGCACACTTGACTGGGATTAGGATTTAAATGAGTGCTTGTTAAAAGCAAGCTCGCTCGTCCATCAGGCGGCCAACTGATTAGACCATCAATGTGTTAACGAACATAATTGCAAACTTTCTTTCGTGATTGAGCAACGCGGATGATTTTGGTAATTGAGATCATAATCACGTCTAATAATTGGTGGATGTGCAACGTGCAAATTTTACCGCCTTTGGTGTGCTTTGAGCTTGTTGGCTACGCAGTGACTGCGGGAATTAAAAAAAAAGAGCATTCAAATTGGTCTTGTGCGGGGATATGAATAAGAAATGTCAGTGGACACTTGAAGGGGTTATATTTTGACGGATCACCTTTGTAGATCATGGAAGGTTGAGATCTAACACCGTACATAATGTACCGCATTATGTACATTATGAGTGAATTGAAATATTAGTCTGAGAACATCGAACGTGGTTCCAAACTGACAGTATGTCACGTATAACCAGAAATGAAATATTGCAGAGATAGCCGACTTCACAGCTAATTGCCCCCTAGTCCATTGACGAATTTGAGTGCTTTTTTGACAGATATTCATGAATTTTTGACTGTTATTCACGAAATAACGTAAATGTCGTCCTCTGATTGGTTAATTTGGCTTAAGAACACGTTATAGAAAACAGTTGTCAAAAATGTTAAGTGGCAGGAGAGCTAGAAGTCGGCCATCTCTGTAATACTTCATGTCTGCGTAGAACGCTCGCAAATAAAACTTTGTGAAGCTTGGCATAATGCGTGTGAATTTGAAGCAAGACGATAGGCTAAAAGATATTCAGAAACTGATTATCTAACACAGTCTAAATCCCGCTTTTTCATTCGCCTTACGTATACCGTAAGCCTGTTGTAGTGTCGTCTCATCAGCACGCTCACAACAAAAAGATAAGCGGTAAGATGCATATCATGAGTAGTTTTTTGTTTTTCTGCGAATTTAGGTGAAAATCTTCAAAAGACACTATGGGGACCGTTCCCACATAGCGAAATCGATTTTGACTCTTTACGTAATTTTTTTGTGTTTTTATTACGTAAAAACACCTCCCTGCAAATAAAATATGTTTCCACTGCAAATAAGTTTTAGACATATCCAGCAGTCTTACTTTCTTGGTTTAGACTCATTTGGAAAGATATTCTGTATTGAAAGTTCTTGCTAACACCGCAGCTAAGCTCGGGTTGAATTCACTGCGCTAGGTCAAGGGGTTTAGTCTTTTGAAGACGGCGAAAAGAGTCTTTCATCGAGAATTTGAAGGACAGCTGAGTTTATGTGCTCCTCCAGGCGACGCTTATGCTTACGACCAAAATTCGTAACTTCATCTTGGACTGATGAAATTCCAAGATCTCTGTGGATATCGTTGTTTCGTATATAGCAGGGTGCATTGTATATAAGCAATTTGTTGTCAGTATTTAGCTTGGAATTTTTTTTCCCAATAAGCCAGTACAATAAGTAATATAATATTGGTGGCACGACAGTCCGAGGCGGACCTGGGCCTAGCTTGTCAGCAACCACTCATGTTGTGCGTGCTTTGGTCTTTCACGACTTGAAGGGACCTACAGTTTTATGCCGACTCCCAACGGCAAATTTGAGAAGCTTTTTCTAGACAGGAATACTCTTTGAGCATTTGCCGTGAATTATGAAAGTTGGTAGATTGGGGATTCGAACCTGGCACCTTCTGCGTACGAGTCGACGCTCTAACCCACTACGCCACGGCGACTCACATAATAAGCCAGTACATGTCTTTGTAAACGACTGGATGGCGCAGTTGGTAGAGTGCCTGCCCCTAGTCAGCGTGGTCCCCGGTTCGAATCCCAGTGAAAGCAAAGTTAATACGCTTTTATCTGGTTTCCAAACCTGGGCCATTTGCCGTTGGGATCAAAATAAGGCACTATCAGTGGTAGTAGTCTGACTATGCATGGGTATCACAATATGGTCTAAGTGTGCTGGTGAATTCACAGTAGCCCCACAACCTTACCTAATCTAACATGCCTTTGTATCTTAATTAGAGCTTCTTAAATTTCTTTTTGACGTGCTTCTTCCATTTAAGATTTACATCGAGAGTCATTCCGAGGTATTTCGTTTCATTGTCGAAGGGTATTTGAACATTATTTATAAGAAGGGGCAAGTTACTCACGTTGTTACACGTAAAATTTATAGGAACGGATTTAGCTTCGTTAAGCTCAATTCGCTGAATGTTCGTCCATTCGTGTGTCCGGCACATTGTCATTTTCAAGTTGATTCTTCGATCGTTTTAGATTTTGGCAGTTACCAAAATGGCGGTGGCGTCAGAAAATGTACCTAAGTCCTGCGGTATGTCGCTGCTATACAATAAGTAAAGGAGGGGACCAAGAACACTTCCTTGCGGTACTCCAGCTTGTATATATTGAAATAGGGAGTATTCTTTCCCATATTTCACTCGGAAGATTCTACCGATAGATAGTTCGATAAAATTGTGCAAAGTTTTGTCGGGAGGAATTGTTAAGCTTGTGTTTCAAGCCTTCCTACCAAACCTTGTCAAAGGCTTGAGAAACATCGAGAAATACAGCTGAACAGACTTGCTTTTGTTCAAACGATACTGGTCAATAGTTGAATGCTTGCTTCTAAAACCGAACTGGTGGTTAGGAATAAATCGTCTTTCTTCTACAACCGGGCTTAAGCGTATATTCGTAATATTCGTTCGAACAGTGTAGACATTGTCGGAAGAAGTGAAATCGGTCTATAAGACTTTTTGTCTGTTGGGGAGTCATGACAACAGCACCTCCCACGCTCTCACGCTCTACCGTATTGTTGCTAATACACTACACCCGAAATGTGGTTTCACGCTCACATTTTCCAAATCAACCTTCTCCAACACTTTCATTTCCAGCGCCTCCATCTTAACTTATGTTTGACTTGTCCGTCCACATTCTTGCTCAGTTATACATATTTCCGATTCTACATATTTAGTTTGCCAACAAAACCTCAAATTCTCTACCGTCACCATCCCTGTGAAACACACTCTCATCGCATGATCAGCATGAGTCAAGAGTATCATCTTCTCCGTCCGATGTTTACCCCAGGAAGTGCATCCAATTTTCAATCATAGACTCCGGTTTCTCCTACTCTCTTGCTCCGAATGATGCCAGGCCCCAGTTGCAGTAGCAGCACCCATTATCCCATTACGCACAGTAAGTGTGTTGCGGCAACGCATCGTTTTCCTCCTCCCAGTTGATTGATTTAGATACGAGCAACAAAAAAAAAAGCATAAATTGAATTTCCTACACGGCTACAATTGATGCAGTGATGCTGCTGCTGCTGCTACGGCTGCGGCTGCCACTGCTGAGCTCCGCCATCAGAATTAGACACATTAAATGAGCTGTCTGTTGCAAGGCAGGAAGGGGGGGGGCTCAAATTCGTAGTCTCTGAGTCGACTGGCTGTTCTGAAAATTAAGGTACATTTAGCCCTTATTTTATGAAGTGATGAACGCTGGGCGTGTTCCATTCAAATAATGAAACGGTAAAGTGCCACAGAAAGGGTGAAAGCACTCACGCTGCTTCGTAATGAAACCCATTATGAGTGACGGCCTGTTCTCGGGAAACAATCACCAGTTATTGGATTGAAATTTTCAGTTTTTATGGAAACAAATCACGTAAGGCGATTCTCTGGTAGCAGCGGGATATAATTAGAATTATTTTGTAACGATCCATCAATAGACACTCATTAGTGTGGCCGCGGTTAATGATCTTCAGCCGAGTCATTTCTTTCGCCCAGGAATGCGGGAAAAAAACGAGTAAAAGTGTATCGTGTCCGTGGCGCCTTTTGCCGAGACAACGGCAAGAGCTGCAGAGCCGCGCAACGATAGACGGGCATTAGTATGTGTCAACTTGTTCCGCCCAATGTGCGGCCTGAGTCAGCACTGAGAATTGTGTGCAAAAGTGTGTGTACACAGTCTTCATGTGCAATTTTTTAGCAAACTGACGTGTAAATGCCGCGGAAATGGTTAAGGGTGCCATGACATCATCGAGTGGAAATAATGAGACCTGTTGTTCTGTGTCTGCGGGTATTATTGAAATCGATAAATTTGCTCACGTCAGGGTCTTATAATAGCAACTGGTTGTGAAAGGGAGCCAAGTGTGGGTATGGCAACTGGATTAAGAGGCTATCAGCCAGTCAACTGAACAGACCTTTAGTGGAGTAGGATATCGTGAAACTATTGCGGTTGGGAAACAACTGAAAACAGTTTTTTGAAACTACAACAGCTGGAAGGGCCACAACAAATATTTTATGTGAGGCAAATAGTCTAAGACAAGTTGTATTCTACTACAATTGTTATATGCTAGAAGCTCACTGCTCACTTACGGTACAACTGATGATGATGCTCTGATCAAAGCGCAATGCTAAGGGCGCCAAGCTCTTAGGGGCGCATTCTGCAGCCTACCTCAAAAACTAAAACTCATCGATATACTCCCATTTCTCAAATTTTAGTTCGTCCAATCAGCTAGCTATGTATTTCTAAACGCTGTCTGAACGTAATTATTCATGTGTGCAGACAAAAAAACCATTCACACATATAAATCTATTTTGAAAAAAGCCAACATAAATGCATTTTTGCTTTTCATCTCAAAAATCGACTGCATGCATTGCATGTTTGCCTTCAATGTTCCAAAAATTGTCTTTTCTTGAGGAATCTACAAGATCTTTTTCACAATGTAGTTCTCGAAATCTTAAACACAATAACAGAAAAAGTAGCTTCAAGTAGAACGTAGTTTTTCTAACCTCAAGATAATTAAAATGACCTTAGGACAACCAAGACTCAAGAGAGAAACCCTATAAATGTTTGTCGATATGAAAGGAGTTACATATTAAAGTCTTTAGATTCTGATGAACGTTTAAGAGAATTTGCTAAATCTAAGCCCGGAAAAAACCTTAATTACATTTTTCCCATTTGCACATGACTTCTTATTTCAATAAATCTTATTTAATACTTGCTCGGTTTGACAACCTCTCATGAATGCGATGAATTCAACGGGGCTGCAAAGAGTTTTATCAGAAATCGCGAGGTTTGCAGACCTTGAATATGTATGGCGGAACCTGGTAGGTTCGGAGTAAATTGATAAAACCTTGCGGTTTCGTTCGGTAGAAACGTGGTATAATACTCAATAAAACAAACGCATCTCTTGAGTAATCTGGAAATGACTTCTGCTACCAAAACAGAACAGGGGGCGCCATTTAGTTCGATCCGGCCCTGTATATGGAGGTAGAGAGCCTAGCAACCATAAAGCCTCTAGACACCCCATCAATCATACCAAATGCTATGTTTTTACCTAACGAAATCGCGAGGTTTCATCAAATTTCTCCAAATCTCCGGTTTTTTCATACATTTTCGCCTTTCGGGATATCTATCGAAGCCTCGCTATGTCGACGAAATCTAGTTGATACCCCCTTTGAGTTCATCAGTCCGTGAGAGGCTGTCAAACGAACAAGCATAGAACGTGAACTTCAGTTTATTTTGGTGTTCACGTCAAAATATATAAACATGCTACTTTTCCCATATTGTAATTTTCTGGCAACGAAACAGCTACTTAAAAATTCACAGCTCATGACATTTGAAAACACATCAACTCGGTGAGACCGGCCTACTGAGGTTTGGATACTTGCTGAACATTAAAACGAATGCGGCCAGCATTCAACCACAAAATGAATGCATTTCTTTCAAGACTAGATGAATGACAGGGTTAGATTATGTTAGGTTAGGTAATGTGGCTTGCATCGTAAGTTATAGATTCACTTAGACCCAGAGCCGGTTACCGTCCGTTACTCCTAGAATCACCCAGATTGTTTAGAAATCCTTTTCGGATATGTCCGTTAGTTCGTTTAAATATCTCGTATTCTCCCAGGGTTTGCTTCCTGATGGAGCGGCCAGTGCATGACATTTGCAGAGTAGATGTCAAGGGTTTTTCCTTTCTTCATCCATACATCTGCCACAGAAATCATTGTGTTGTAATCCAAGTCTTGTGGCGTGTCTTTTATGTACTCCAACGGGGCTTTTCTCGTTTTTTCTACCTAGACTGAGTATGGCCGTGGTTCTTTGTAAGTCCATTTTTGGGCATACTTGTTTCGCATATATTCACGTGTTAAGATTGTTCCATCTTTCACGGGCACGGCCGATCGTAAGCTCTGTGATATGTCATCTCATAAATGTCAAATATGATTGACGTGATTTGCAAAAAGTATAACATCTTCCAATAGAATGATTAATTTTGTGCCACCTTGTATTAGTTGTGGGGCCAAGTAGAATGTGTCAGGCAGTCAGTCGAATCTTACCTAACCTATACTCAGTCGAACAAGGGAGCAGAAGATGACCACCGATGCAGGAAACGGTGACTCCAATGAGTTTTCTACTTTCCGCCTTTCTAATCTTGGAAGAATCTTTTATGTGAAGATTGGTATGACAAGAAACGACGTTTTCTCCTACTGCCTTATGTTCAACTCAACAAATCGTACAAAACTTCTTCTCGAGAAACAGTTTCTTTCGCTGCATCTGTAATAGCAGCGAGTTGTCTACTACTCGTTCATGACATAAGCGAAGACAGTCTATGACAATCAGCTTGGGTTAGTTCAATCCGTTCGTTTGAATTTACGAAGGAATATAGTCTGTGATTTATAAAGACTGTCTAAATCCTCAAGGTGTTAATAGTCAATTGCTTCAAAATTGTGTGTGTGAATAAAAAAAATTCAGATAAATGAATGGCTTTGTTACTTACTCAAGCCACGACATTTTACGGTCATTATCACTTGGAATTCCAAAAAAATATGTAGAATCATGCAACATGCATAACCACAAACCTACTCTTTACACATTTTGAATGATTTACAAAAACCTAACCAACCCTTAACTTGTTGCACACACTGTCATCCCTCAGACGTTAAAGATTATTTTAGAAACATCATTCCACATCTATGGCGTCCGAACGAGAATGACGCCGAGAGAGGGGAAATAATGAATGCAATTTGACAAACATGAAAATGAAAATAAAAAATAAGAAAATCGAGTGCGTAATCCCATTTCAACGCACTCCGTCTGTCTGTGCCTGACAGATGAACATCTCCACGCTGTCAGTGTCAATGCATGAAGTATAAATCTGGCGTTTTATAAGTGCACATTCGAACAGAGGAGACGAGTCGCCCATTCAATGGCTGTCAGCTCTAGTAGACAATGGAGGTCGATAATCTTTTAAGGAGTTTGTCCTCCGCCCAGTGCCCGTTGCAGTTCCCGATCTTTGTTTCTATTCCACTTGAAAGTCATATGCGCACAATTCGCCAGCGAAAATACATTCGTTTCCCTGCTATTGAATGAGGATTAGTAATTGATCACGTGTGGTGATTCAACAACACAACCCCCATCAGAGAACTACCAGCGGTTAATGGGAAGTTTGACATCAAGTTCATAGATCCCCCACTCCACGGGCCCACAGAATAATTGCCATCGATTGGACGAAAGACAAATAATGAGAAAACGGCTGAGCACAAGGCCAAACGTGTTTGGAGAGCAATGGATTTCTTGAATTTGAAGTGCGTAGGGTAATGAGGATTGATTTTTGATTCGTTTGGTCATGGTTCATCAACACGGATGATTGATGTGCTGAAGTATGAAAATTAAAATGAATTCATGAATTATTGTTCGCTGAGCAGCTTGGAGTGCCATTGGAGGGGGGGGGGATAAGTCTAATAGATAATTCGTGAAGAAGTTTACTATCTTGTCCAGTCTTTTAATTAGGCTCAGGTTCGATGATCTGTCGGGGTTGTAGTTTGTAGGGTAGTTAATGGACTGTTTGGTGATTTTTTTTTAAATTATAGTGGACATCGAGGATAGAGAGTTCATGTGGAGCGCGATATGTTGTTGTTGATTTCCAGATAAACTGATTGCGCCAGCATGTAACGGTTTCGGATGTCCGGTGTTGCCAGAAGAATTTAATACCACGTTTCCACCGAACCGAAATCTATAGTGGTAGTGATTTCAAATGTCAATAGCTCTCAATTAGTTATGTGTTTTAGTCGCGCCAATACATCTATGTTAATAGCATTTAGGGGGTTGCCTCTCATAACTTACATTGTCTCATTTGTCATGAAAACCACAAATTTGCTAACAATTCTCTTTAAGTCAGGCCAATTCGAAGTCGACAACTTTTTATTATGTAATCATTCTAAGGTCATTCTTTATGCACTTTTAATTATTATTAATATTGTCAAGTAAAAAATCGTAATAAATCTAGTACTACTTTAATAAATGAAGTATTACAGAGATAGTCGACTTCACAGCTGATTGCCCCCTAGTCCATCGACGAGTTTGATTGCTTTTTTGACAGATATTCATGAATTGGTCAATTCGGTTTGAGAAAACATTAAAAAACAGTTGTCAAAAATTTTAATGAGTAAGGGAGGTAGAAGTCGGGCGTCTCTGTCTTCTTTTCTGACTACTAGTCATTAGCTCTCAATTTATAAGTGCCCGCCAAAACAAAGGTCACTCGCTATCAATTTTTAAATGGCTGCCAAAACACTTGTCTGTTGACCGAAAATAAAGAGAGATAAAATGAGAATATGAACACAGTAATGAACAAAATACAATAGACACTGGATATAGGGAACTAATAAAAGCTGGCTATATTCACTGTAACGAGCGTGGACTACTTGAAGCAACAAATTATTAAGATGTGTATGCTTTTACGTATTATTCATCAAAAATGGTATATAATTACAATTTTCTCTTTCAATTACTTAAAAAAACCGAACAAAAAGATAAAAGGCGACAAAAAATACATTACATGTACTTAACCCTCTAACAGGCAGCACCGCCTTTTGACGGGGTATTGTAAGGGGGGCTTGAGGCAGAACAGCATCCCGTAGCCAAGTTATATTATAATAATATTGGTGGCGCGACAGTCCGAGGCGGCAACCACTCGTGTTGTACGTGCTATTGTTCTTTCACGATTGGAACGGACCTACAGTCTTGTGCCGACTCCGAACGGCTAAGTTGAGAAGCTTTTTCTAGACAGGAATACTCTTTGAGCATTGTCGGTGACTCGAAAGAGGTGGAAGCCGTGAATTATGAAAGTTGGTAGATTGGGGATTCGAACCTGGCACCATCTGCGTAGGAGTCGACACACTAACTAAACTACGCCACGGCGACTCACAAGTTTTATTCCTCTTGGGAAATCTTATCCTGCCCCAATTATAGTGGAGTTCCTCTCATAAGGATCATGCAAGATGCTTACAGCCATTTTGAGTTTTCAACGGAAGCTTTTGTCATGAGTAGCACAGACCGGAGAAGGACACCATATAAACCTTTATTTTACTGCGGCAGATCCTAAAAAAATCTCAAGAAGTGCACATCGACACTCTCCACCTAGAGAGACGAGCTGTATAGCATCATGTCTAGTTGAGATATTCCTGTCAGACTCGACCGTTTCTCTGTGTGACGATGAGCACCACCTCCTGTTGTGCGTTTCGATGCTTTATTAAAATTTGTGACGAACTAAGACATTCGAAATAGGTCAAAATGGGTTCCGGAAAAGGCCACATTGACTCCTTGAACATCGTACTTGATAAGATTTAGTACATGTCGTAGGCCAGCATTAGGCGCACTGTTAGCAAACACAGGTGAGATTTGCATGAATGGTCGAACAATGCGCGCCACCATTAAGGCGTTGAAATTGAGATGGATGCGTCAAATCGACTTAAGGCTCCGGTACATAGAATACTTTACTTGCTTAGTGTCAGAGCATACGCACATGTTGAAGTATTCGACGCAAGGGGATGACACAATGAATACTTCAACGCACAGCAAGTTTGACAGTTTCAAGTTTGAATTGAAAATTCAAGTCGTTTTGCTTATGTATGCACAGTTAAAATATGTATTTTAATATAAATACTACATTATAAGCACTAATTTATATTTTGTTATATTTTGAAAGTTGCTCCAACGAGAACCAACTCCAAAGCTTTAACATACAATTCGAATTCTCTTGAAAGGTCACAATTTGAGGATTGTCAACGCTGAAGGAGAGACAAAAGTTAAAAGTGGAGTAACTATATCCGTCGCGTGAGCGTCAGCGTTGCTAGTTATGGGAGTGTGTCACCTCCCATAAGAACACATGTATTTTATGTATCTGTCAAAGTATTGCTGACGCTCTCGCATGCAAAGTAATCTATGTGCCGGAGCTTTTAGTCTATATGCTGTCCTCAAGAAAAGAATATACAATATCGTCGAAGGCATTACCGTGGGGAGCTATAACTTCAAAGAAGTGTGAGACCTTGCTTGATTTGGGACTCACAATAGTACAAGCAGAGGTCAATACCGAGATCACACGTAGATCGTTACTCACTCTTTCTCTTATCCATTGTTATTCCGTTCTTCGCCGTGGCGTAGTAGGTAGGTTCGTCGACTTCTACGCTTGTCTTCAAACTTCAATCAACGAGTTCTCTTAAACTTCTCAGTTCGGATTCGCCCTCTTTGAGGAACAAGTTCTGCGTGCGATTACTGGTCCAGTTTGCATTGGGGTAATCTGGAGAAGACGATTTAACGATGATCTGCATAGCGCCTTGAGTTTAGCGTATGTAGGGCCAACGCCTAATTGGGCTTGGCCATGAACATCGCACATAAGGAGTCTCTGACACCGATCGACTGAAGCAATATGCCAGACACTCACATAAACTGGTGGGCACAAGTGGAAGAGGACGCCAGATTTAGTGTGGAAGCAGCTTCCCTCAAGAAAAACGCTCAAGAATCATTCACCAACCAAGCTCTCTTAAAAGTTCTGTTTGATTGACGCGATCAAAGTGTGTACACATGTCATCTTTCAATTCGTCAAAATGTCCACACATTGTACTTGATCCACACTCATGCTCTGAAATAAGGTTGATGTCGTTTCAAAAGTATCATGTTTCCCTTCGACTGACTCAGCTGAGCCAGCAATGCCATTACGGCAATACATCCAGCTCTGAAAGCCAACCGATTGCATTCACCTCAAAAGCGTGCGTCTACATTTACCACGCAGCAGTATTGGATTTCCAACCCAACCCTAACCTCACATCGACGAACCTGGCAATAACCCCCACACGAGCATGTTGCAAAATGCCACAATTTCACGTAGATCCATGCATGGATATGCAGAAATATGAACCATTTCAAAACACCAAATGGAAGCGCACACAGTCAAGCCGGGGCGCGGCAGGCCACGGGGTGATCGCGCGAACCACAGCGGTACAGCGGCGACGGTGGGGCAGGGAAAAATAACACACACTGATCGAAGCAAGCAAACCAACAACAGTTAAGGTTAATGAATTAAGCACGTTCACCGAGTCGCACTGAGCCGGAGTGAGTCGGGCTGAGCTCCGATGGAGAGGTGCTCTCGCTCGCCGCCGCAGCAGTGATTACTTTCGAGTGGGTCACGGAAATTAGTTTCTGTTTGTTCTTCTCTTTAGCGCGCACACGAATCTCGCGGTTGGTCCAAATGGGTATGTGGGTTAAAGGAACAAGTTCTAAAGTGCTGCCTGGTGGCCGAGTCTTCTGCTGAGTGACCATGATTGCCAAGATTCCGGAAAAGTGCCAGACCTGTGATTGGGAGATCTTCTTTTATGTTTTCTGTTGCAAGGTCTGTGTGCCCACTCGCAGGTGTTCTCTCTGAGTTGGATCTGGGAATCTGCAACAGGTGCATGTTGGATGCTGAAACTGATGACTGTGGTTGCTGGGAGGAACCAGTTTTGCGCAAGAATCACCCCAGACACTGAGGAACAAGCGGATGCAATTTGCATGTAGGATGTTGTGGTTTGTGATGAACATGCATCTGCCTGTGAAGAGTTCTCTTGGAAGGCGTAGGGTCAGGGATGGAGGAGGTTATTAGATGATTTCTGTAGGTTTTTGCTGAGCTTTTGCAGGTGACTCAATGACATGCAGTGAGAGTTGTTCGGCTTATGAACATTTAGACACATCAGAGGGCGTTCTACAGTCTCCACTTCAGACACTGGAACGACTTGTTTACTGAAATGTGGTCTACTGAGATGGAGTTTTACGTCAACGGCGTTCATGAGTACAAGTTATCGAATGTGGTTTTTTCAACATATAATATCGAGAAAAAGACGGGTCATAGGATTGATCCCTGTGGCACCTCTTCCGTTCACAAATTTGGAAATTCGCCCCTTACAGTTTCGTACAAAGCTTAAACCGAGCTTACATCGCAGTTTTTGTGTGACTTCTCAATGCGGTGTGAATCCTTAACGAAATTTGACCTGTTTTGTAGCAAAATTTCCTTGTTTGAGACATCGTGCGAGTGTGTATCGATACATATTAATATCCGAATTTCCACGTATCAAAAGTCATGGCATTAATACAGTAGCCGCACGATAATGTGAACTAATTGAAACAAGGGATTTTCTGATTTTAGAGGTATTCATATTACTGGAACTTTTATTACTTCTTAAATTGATTGGAACAATTTTTAAAGTCATTATACTCAATCATTTGTGCCGATTACCAATTGGAGTTAACTTTTGCGTTCCAGTTGCATTCGTGTAGGCCAAATATGTTTTTCTTCCCTTGCTAATTTTTCTTCCTGCTGCTGTATCTTCTGAAAGCGAGACGAATATATAGGCCGGTCATCGGCCTGTGGTGTAACAGACATTCCTCGGATTGTTTCATGCCATTTTTTTTTCAAAATTTGATTAACTGGGCTTTTATTACATGATAACTCTTCGCCGCATATTTTTAATGTTCTTACGTCATGCATTTGCTTTAATTTGTACACCCGAAGTGACCTAGCTAGCCTTATAATTTCGATCATCTTTAAATTGCAAGTTGAAATGGAGTGTTTAGTTCGCGGAAACTCTTGCACTTATCTTCAATCGATAAGAATCGATGAAATTTTTTTTTGGATGCCATTAGGCACCAATTGAGCTTCTTCTACACACAGAACGAAAAAAGATACACGAACCACACACTATAAAAAACTAACGGAATAAAAATAACCTCGAACGGATCATATAACATCCATACCTACACAAATGGCAGTTTTTGTCTCTCTATAGCCTTCAGCTGCATTTACAACGTAAAGACAAATAACAGTTTCTTAGTCCCTTATAACTCACGCAAAACGAGGAAGAAGAGGAAAAAGAGAAATGTGACGACTGAATGGCGTACTTGATGAAGTGCCTGTCCTTGGTTAGCGGGGTCCCCGGTTCGAATCCCAGTGAGGCTTAAGTTACCGCTTTTATCTGGTTTCAAATCTGGCTTAGTCACCACTTGCCGTTGGGACCGAATTAACGGCGCCTTCTGGAATATTCAATCAGTGTGTGGCTTTTACATTTTAGAGGTTAAAAAATTTCCCATTTTAGAGCTGACAATGTAAAGTTTTGCTGATTCACATTTTAGAGAAATTCACTGTGTCAAAACACTACTGTAGTTGAATGTTGACAGTTGACGGCAATGGCGGCGAGTTTATAATGACACCTTCGGATATAATGAATCTCAATCTGAGCGTCGTATGCAGTGAGAATCAGCATACATGACAAATGCGCTCTGATCTGGAACTCTGTCAATCCTCAAACAGAGTGGCAATCCTTTCTGAGAAGGTTCTCCATCTTAATCACTTGCCACCTGTCAAACGTCAGATCAATCGAAACTTCAAACACGACGGCGTCATGTATAACATCGATGGTGTATACTCTTTAACTTCTGTCCATCTGTCCCGCCGAACACATCGGTGATGTAAAATGATTGTCAAATATCACACCAGTCCAACACTGATCACCATCTGTCCTCTGAAATGGCCTCTGCCTCTTCCATTACAAACCAATTAATGACCATCACTGTGCCGCGGAACAAAGCATTTATTTGTGACACAAGCGAGCGGTGGATCGAATGTCTTCGGCCTAATCAATCCGTGCTGTGTCTACGATGTGTCATCACACAGCCGCTGTGCAGGGTCATCACATAATAAACTTTCACCCAACGGAGACGCGTTGCACCACGCTTTACATGGCCACTCCACCGTCATGACTCTGCGAACATTCCCAATTCAGTTCGTAGGCCCAGCCACTAGCCAGCCTTCTAATTTAATTCACAGTCCCAAGTTAAGTCGTGATACAGTGGCATGGAGTTATTCGTCGATTCTTCGCTAATCCCACTGAGGTAGCAAGGTCAACGACCTCTTGGTCGCCACAGGTCGGCCTTTTTCCAAGGGCCAACTGAAGAGGCTCCGCTCTCATTTCGGTGCTCTTCGACACATCCACGAGGTGTGGCTGGGTAATTAAATTCTCACCCCAAGAAGAATTTTCACCTATCGAACGGAACAATTATGGGCTACTGAGCGGTTTTAGTGTTCTTGTGTTGTTCTGATTTTTTTTTTAATGGCACGTCAGTGGTGAGCTATTTTCGGGTACTTCTTGTTTGGGCAGGGACCGAGTGCTTGTCTAAATTTAAAACTGGGTTAATATTCCGACGCGGATGCTGTGAAGTAGCATCGGTTTCGTTGAAAGTACTTGAGGGGAAGTGAATAATTGTGAAAACACTCTCGAGTGGTGGATATGCGTACCCTCGTGTGTGACGAGTCCCGGAAATGCTAATAAAGGATTAATTTCAAGGGGAAACATCTGAAGGCTGAGGGTGATTCCATGTTTGAAGAGTTCTGTATGCTCTGAGCGATTTTCGAAGACACTGACTGCTTTGATGTTAAACCGCTTTTGGGTTTTTGGTTTCGCTTTCCGAGAGTTTATGTGCGGGTGTCATTCGTTTTGTGATTCCACGATTGAATTTAAGTAATGCGATTATATAATTGTTTGCATAATCCAATTAAGAAGGGAATGTAACATCATTCAAATGTCCGCCACGGGTGTTCCTGCAGAACTCGAATACGACAAGTTTATTCTGGATGTTTTTTCTGGTCATACATGGTCATAGCTTGACGCAAATTCCATTTTCAAAGTATCAACATTTTGCGGAATGCAAAAAAAAAAATGGGTCGCGTGACTGTCCGCGGTGAGCAAAGGTCTAGCTTCTACAGTACCCTCTAACAAGGTAGTTGTGCGTGCTGTTGTTCCATTAGTGGAACTAAATTCATGCCCAAGTGGATGCTAGATTTATGCCGAAAGAGATAGAGCTGTGAATAATAAAAATTGTTAACTTCTTCGATTAATCCTAGAACCTCTAGCGTAGGGTAGGTAAGGTTAGGTAGAAGTGGCTGACTACAGAGGGCAGTCACACTTAGACCCACGTAGGCCTATTCTGATACCACGCGGATTGATTTCTCCTAACATTGGAACCAGTTGGTTCATGTGACAAAGCGGTTTAGCTGGCTAATGCTGACGCTATTTAGTTCTTTAAGATTGTTGAAGTAGAAGGCCCCTAAGTGTAAGTATCTACGACTTGCCAGAGCCCAACACACGCAGATTAGGTGATTTGTGGTTTCTGCTTCTCCTCATGCAGCATCTGCAAAAGTCATTAGGAGTCATAAGGGACATCCATCCTAAGGTTATGAATGCCAAAAAACTTATCTTCAAACAAATTCAAAGGCGACCTATCAGTTCGTGGCTAACATGCATCACCAAAAGGCGAAATACGAGCACCGTTTGATAAGTCAGTGACTTTTTGAGTTCCTAGCGCAGTTCCCACCGAACCAAACCTAGAGATTTCATCAAATTTCTCAAAACTTGAGAGGTTTTGCCATACATTGTCTACAAACTTCGCGCTTTCGGCGAAACCAGATTGAAACCCGCTTTAATTCATCCTTCCGTGAAAGGTTGTCATACCGTACCGAAGCTTACAGCGAGAACTTCGGTTTATTTTGGTAATTTTTGTGCTCATTTTCTCTCTCTCTCTATTTTCCGGTATTCTCAACACTATTATTTCCTGTCAACAGACAGATGTTGCCGGTCATTTCAAAAATTGGCAGCTAATGACATTTGAAATCACTTCAAACTCGGTGGTAACGTCCTATTGAGGTTTCAGTAAAAGTTCACCCTAAACCTCGCGATTTCTGTTCGGTGGGAACATAGCATAACCTTAGAAGCAAAGTTGCAACCGTCAATTGCATCTATTTACAGTTAACTGCCAAGTGCCAAGTTATGAGCAACCTGCGTCATTTATTTTGCGTTTGACAGTTATTGACAGCAGACTACTTAGTGGAGTTTAACAAAATGGAGTATATTTCGTGTACTTTGGATAAAAATCCATCACCGAAACCGTGAAAAAAAACTACGAGGGCTCTGTACCATGAACTTCAATAGTTAAGAAGTGGTTGCCCGTTGTGACGCCCAATATTCGGTTCGCCCAATAGAGGTCATCACGCAAGAAATCGTCGATAAAATCCATGCAATGACATTCAGCGACATGAGTATCGCCAGGGGATGAGCTCATGGACAACTCTGCTCAAACCCAATTAGTCTTCGATTCTACACCAGTAGGACAACTCAATAAAGGACGCCTATGAAACCGCTGGCGCACACAAGTGCCTAAGGAACTTAGGCGCGCTTAATCGGAGGCAGCAGGCTAAAGATCGTGCCAGCTGGGGGGTCTTATTGCCTGAGACCCAAGTCCATCCCAAACCCAGTCCAGAACCCGTCTTAGATCGTTCAGTGTGGATAGTCTTGAAGTAATCCATGCTTAGCAGGCTGTTCTCCTTTCACTGTCTGGAATATAAGTTGTGCGTACATCTTTATTTGTACAATTTTCTACTGACTGCAGGCGTATGTATTTTCGTTTCGGAGTTTGACATGCTTTAAGGCCTCTGCAACAGACATAGCCTCCCCGAGTTTTTGTTCCGATACGTGATTCTGTCGACCATAATCTGCTCGCACAGCACATTGCTCGAAATGTATCTCTACTCAATCACTATTTTTGTATTAAGTTTTCACAATTTAAAACATATTCGGCAATTCAGCCATATTGTAACAAAATCGTTTATATACCGTCTCGCGTGTTTTGGATGAGCTTATACGAAAACCTCAATTGGCCATTCCCACCGTGTCGAAATGTTTTCAAATGTCATTAGCTGTCAATTTTTGGCTAAACTGTTGTTTGTTGACAGGAAATAAGAAATGAGGAGGAGCACGTTTATATATTTTGACACATAAAAACTCAACGGGGTTTCAACTAGCTTTCACCGAAATCGCGAGGTTTCGAAAACCCGAAAATGTATGGAAAAACGTCGATTTCGTTTGATAGGAACAGATGATAACCAAACGTCAATTGGCCATTTTCACCGAGTAGAAGTGTTTTCAAGTGTCATTAGCTATCAATTTTCGGCTGAACTGTTGTTTGTTGATAGAAAATAACAGCATTGCAAAGAAATGATGAGGAGCATGTTTATATATTTTGACACATAAAAACTCAACGGGATTGCAACTAGCTTTCACCGAAATCGCGAGGTTTCGAAAATCAATTCAAAATGTATGGTTACCAGTATCTTAAAGAAGATTTCACATCCATTGGCGCAAACCATAAAAAAAAGAAGTACGATTGAGTCATAGAACTTTGATGTCAGTCATTTCAATGTTCTGCGAAATTACTGAGACACCAACCAACGTTCCCTAATTCATGATGCCACTGGTTGGTTGGAGACTCTGGGTATCACCTTTATTTACATATTTGAACTGAAAGGTAATGATAAACCACAATAGGTACGGCTAACACGTTTTGTTTCAAATGAAAACTACGCGATATAATTTCCGTCTGCATCTCTCTTGGGGAATATACACACAGCTCCCCAATCATCCCAATCAAGTTCATTTCAAGATATTCCCCTCCCAACCGCAGTTCAACTGTCTTCCAGTTTTGTTTGCACTGCATGATGTAATGTCTATTTTTTTGCGAGACCCATTATGGCGAACTTAAATCATGACCAAGTCAATGCCGACTCAAAGTTGAGAAAAACTAGTTTCCCCCTCAGACATCGGATTCATGAATTAGTTTCACTCGCCGTCGTCGCACAATCGAAGATACAATCAATTGGATTGTTGTTAATGGACTTTTCGTTGCATTTTATGCATCTGATTAAATGGAAACCATCTGAATGCTTGATCGGTGGATGCTTGCATCACAGACACCGAATGAAGTGGGCTTAAAAGAATTCCATTTAAATGGCACAAAATCTAAAAAAAAAAAACACCAAGATCGCGCATTGAATTCTTTTGATTGTGCAACGACAACATGTTTTCACGATAAATTAGCATCGACTTTGGGCGAAAAAAAAAAAAAAAAAAAACGAATTGGCATCAGACTTGTGGACGTGCGAGTGGATTTTTATTGTTTTCATAAATTGTTTCCAGCCATTCAAAACAAGTGGAATCAATAAGGCCTTCAGCAACGTGCCGAAATTTAATACAAAATTCACAAGCATTTTTGATGATTAATGCGTGACGTCACTTGGCGATGCTGGCGAATCGGAAAAAGATGCCGTGCATGTGGAACTTGTTTCGGATGATCCACAATTTATCGCCTTGCCCTTGACTTGGCTCAGTCTGGAAGCATAATTTAGATTTTCGCAACGCGTACTGGTGACCCAATGAGTACAGGGTGGGCCAATTTTTAAGAGTGCAATAAAATAAATAAAATTAAATGTTATCCATCTATTGTGGGTTTATTACTAAGAACAAATATTCCCATTAAATATAAAATACAACGTTGTTGAAGGCTTCGCAGCAGGGCATTCTGTCACCCCAATTTTCCGAGACCTTGTTGATGGTTTCGGGTTGTTGCTCACTGATGCTTGGATGATATTGGCTTTTAGTGCTTGAATCGTTTCTGGATTGCTGGCATAATACCGGCCCGTCACGATTCCCCACAAAAAATACCAAAGAGTCAAATCACTGCTCCGAGGCGGGCCATCGCCAAGACGGTTGATAACACGATTTGGGAATTATCGTGCGCAAAAGATCGATTGTGGCATGGGCTGTGTGACACGGGGCCCCATCCTGTATGAACCAGAGGTCGCCCAAACCGTGCCTTCAATTACAGTAAAAAAAAAAGACGTTTAACATGGCTCTGTAACGCCTACCGTTGACGAAACGATGTTCCCAGCCTAAGAAAATTGGCCTATTGATGCTCTCGGGGGAGCACCGGGATTATTGTCTAGTAGCATACCAGTCCCACGAACTTATTGAAGAACCTTGCGTACAGCAATGGCGGTGGTTGCATCATTTCGGCCAAAACTTATTTTCAAAAAGCGCACTGCTTGGGTTACACAGCACTCACTTTAGAAATAAGTTTTCAAAATTTCCCAACGTTATTCAAGCATAAAGCGGCTCATTTCGTTACGCGGAGGTAAGATACTGACTTTCTGTCAAGATTTCGAGCGCGAAACAGCGGTCAGTGTCAAAATAAGCTTCTTCTTCTTCATTATTTGGCGCTACAGTCCGGGGTGGACCTGGGCCTCAACCAAAGAGCCTCTCCAGCTAGCACGGTCTCTGGCTAGCTGTCTCCAGTGTCGCACGCCAAGTTGGTTGAAGTCCTTCTCCGCCTGGGTGCGCCACCTTACACGCGGGCGTCCTCTGTTGCGTTGTCTCACGGGTTCGGAGTCGAACTTAAAATAAACACTATATGGCCCACCCTGTATATCGCTATCATTCTGTAGTTTACCTGCAAATTTACGAGTTAGGCATCACATTTGTCAACCATCAATTGGTTAGAAATCAGGTGTCACCTTTCTTTTCATAAGTCACTAAAAATACAAGAAAAACTAAACGACTGGTGTTATTTAATTTCATTACAAGTTTGGATTATTTGGAAGAAAGCACATAAAGCGGGCCAACAGATACGCATCACAAGCCCAAGATGATCAGCTACCGTCCGCATATCGGTAGCATATCTCTCGGATTACACTTTCACCAGACTTTTATTTTAATGAATTGTATGTTTGACGGAATGTGTAACATGTTGGATAACTCTATTGGAAAGTTACACAATCGAATTAGATTTATCCAATTCATGGCAGAAATAATCGATGAATAGGCTGTCAGTGACTGTCTCTTTTTCTTTTTTTTTTGGCGAAGCAACAGTCGATGTGTGTTTCCGAAACTAAATTAACTTTTGTCACATCGTAAAGTTTTCTTTCTCCTTACGTAAACGACGAGAAAACTTGACACCTGGAATGGGAATACAGACAAGGAATAATTGCATTTAGACCTGGTGGTCGTTATTGTTTAACTGGCGGGAATTAGCATATCATGGCAATAAGGAACATTATGCGGCTTGTCGACAAATGTAAACACGACGCAGCATAGCGAATTATGGCGAATATATTATGCTGGCCAACCTCGTGTGGTATTTCGTTTGGTTAATTTATTATTCATTTTGTTCTTTTGTATGAAATTAAAAAATCTGCCAAGGCTGTCACTAACATCCGAAAAGACATTTTTACGTAATTCCAAACTTAAACAAATCGACTAATGAAAGACAACAAAAGAAACTATAGAAGCGAAGATAACTTGAATACAATTTAAGAGTTTTTTTTTTAGAAATATACAAAATGGAGTCAACTCTCTTCCGTTATGTTAGCTAGAGCAGGTGAATGTGAATTTTATATCAACTTTGTTGTGATCTCGCAGATTTGGTAGCACTGCATCCAACTGCATTATCGACATGTACATTATTTCGTTATACGAATTCAAAATTTGTTTCGTTCCACCAGGTCCACCACGGACTGTAGCGGCCTTAGAAGAAGAATTCAAAATGTTTCCACTAATATACGACTTTCCATCGTTTCCATGCTCTCAGAAATTCGGTAGAAATCATCTTGAAAAAAATGTTTTAAATAGTAGGCACTCAATTTACTGGTTTAAAGTGAAAGTTTGAAACTGTGGAAACATAAAACGGCAAGAGAATCAGAGTATCGATTGGAAGTATAGTGAAAAACATTACTCATTTGTAATTTGAAAGGTACCCTATTTCTTTCATGCCAAGACTGGCTTTCACATGCCAAGACTACGAAGGGACCTCTGCGGCGTGGCGCACTGTGGTGCGCTTTGTATGGGAGACCGTCAAAAGTCCTGAACTTAAAGAATAACATCTTCATTAAGGGGGCACCCTGATCTGAAACGTCAAAAAATAGCTGTTTTTTTCTTTTTCGTTTTTCAACATGAAGAGTAACGAAAAATATTAATGGGTAGTCGAAAAAGTCTCTTCGTATTTTGTCAATAGATGTCGTTGCAGTCGTCTATCTCCAGTGCTACCAATCACATTGTGTCATACCATATGGTGTTGGAAAGGTGACATTTCAAGCTTCATTTAACCAAAGAGTTAAATTCGGAGAAGTTGAAAAAAGTTAAAGCTGTACAGAAATGAGTTAAAATAATGAAGAAATTTGCTATATTTTGAAATTTTTGTATAAAAAAAGGGAACAATGCCACGCCAGCCACCAATGTGAAGTTTACGGAGACAATGCTGTATCAGTTCGTGTAGCAGCTCGCTGCCGTTCTGGAAATTTCGATGTGAAAGACGCACTGGCCTGGTCCTATCGTCCTGGTCGACCTATCGTTGAAAAAGTCGATGAAATTGTGGCAACACTGATTCAAGAGAGAACAAACAATTTAAAAAAGGGATTGCCGGCAATCGATAGGTAGCCGCATACGGAAGAGGTCGTGTAGCTTAATAAATACTAAAATACAAAAAATATATATTTGAAAATAAGAAATATCGACTACAAAATTATGGAAAGATTGACCAGGACCCTCGCATAAGCAGCCATGACATCGCCAAGGAACTAAACATTCTTCATCAAACGGTTTTGAACCATTTAACACAGGCTGGCTACAAAAAGAAGCTCGATGTTTGGGTACCACATGAACTGTCTGTGAAAAAAGTTTGATTAGAAATACGAAAAGACTTTTTCGACTACGCATTATAATTTTTTCATATCAAATACAAAAAAATGCTTGGAACTCAATAGATTTACGCTGAGTCCCAAAAAGAGGGGTTTGCAGTGATAACTGCAGCTTGTCACTAGATTGTCTGAAATCAAAAAAAAAATCAACGATTATTAGTTAATGATAAGGCGCTCCGCTTCAACGACGGAATTTAGAATTTTCTGATCTTACTAAAAATGGCGGAATTTGAAACTTAAATTTGTTGTTTTATCCCGAATTTCTCTCATATTCTCGGCTACAAAAAAAAGAAAATCCTTCGTTCACAGGTAGGACTATATAAAGGGTGGTCTAACTATGCACGATGTTAATTGTGAGTCACACCTAAGCGTCAAGTTTTCTTTCCCAACTTAATTCGACATTTCTTTGTTTAAGTGTTTGACAAATCCAACCGTGAAGAGGTACACGACTGAGCAAAGCGTTAGGCTTGTTGAAGCCTTTTACTTTTTTACTTCGTGATTTTTTGGTCAGCCTACTCGACCAAATGTGTCCACAATCGGTAAAATTGTGCGCAAATTTCAGAAAACACAAATAGTAACTGTTTGGTGGGGCTTATGGGCTGACGGCGACTTACTCTAAAATTAGGTCGGCCAAACAGTTACCGTTAATGGTGTTAGCTATCACGTTATGATAACGGACATCATGTGGCCAGAAATTGAGGATATGGACCTGGACGACATGTGCTTCGAACAGGATGGTCCCACTTGCTACACAGCCAACGAAACAATGGTTATTTTGTGCGAGAAATTCAATGGCTGTGTTCTTCTCACGTCGTGGCTATGTTAATTGGCCGCAACGATCCTGTGATTTGACACCGATGAACTTCTTTCTTTGAGGATAGAAAAAGCGTACTTCAACAAGCCAAGAACCATTCTAGAGCTAAAGGATGAGATAAAGATTAAGGATGAGTTTTGTTTTATTTAAAATTATCATCGTGCGCTTTCGTTAGACCATCCTTTAGAATAATAATAATAATATGGGTGGCGCGACAGTCCGAGGAGGATCTGGGCCTAGCTTGTCAACAACCACTCGTGTTGTATGTGCTATTGTTCTTTCACGAGTGGAAGGGACAGTTTAATGCCAACTCCGAACGTCGAAGCTGAGAAGCTTTATCTAGACAGGAATACTCTTTGATCATTGTCAGTGACTCGAATGACGTAGAGCCGTGAATTATCAAAGGTGGTAGATTCGGGTATCGAACCTGGCACCCTCTGCGTAGGAGTCGACGCACTTACCCACTACGCCATGGTGACCCACCCTTTAGAATAACTAATAAAAATCGATCAAACTGCTCGTTTAAGTCGTTTTCAGCTTATAGTGACCACCGACTTTGAAAACATGGTTTCCAGAAAAACGTGTTTAAAGGTTTGGGTACCATTAGCGGCTCCACTCAAAGTTATTTATCTCCATGAATAATAGTTCGATCTGGCTAAAATTTTCAGAGAACACTTTTAAAATATCCCTCTTAGAAAATAGGAATAAATTTCGATTTTATTAAAATGCCAACTGAGGGTACCCCCTTAAATCAATTTAAAGTACAGCTGAGTTCAACATATTTTATACTTAAAATACTCTTGCAGCCAAGTTTATCTATACATGATTTTTACACCATGAACAGAACTCTCAAAATTGGGTCTCATTTTGCTACAGACCAACAGACGCTCGCTTTTGGTACAGACAGAAAGCCGAAAAAAATACCAAAAATGAAATTTGGAATACGGAGTTCTTACTTAAAAAAAATAAAAGCAACAACTCAGTATTTCAAATTTAATTTTTGGTATTTTTTTCGGCTTTTGAACCAGTGTAAGGCGCTACATGCTACACATCTCATGCCACATTGGGAATTCTGCACGATTCAAGAGCATGGTCATCTCACGTGGAGGTGATGTGAACTGGGCAGATAGATCGTGCGACTCGACCCCGTTTGACTTGTTCTTCTAGGGTTTTCTGAAGTTGCAATCTTATGCGAATGAGCCACATCCACATCGGTCAAATTCAACCTGATTTATGCGCCAGAGTGATGGAAAATTTTATATATCAGATACTCGATAGTGAGTCGCCGTGGCGTAGTGGGTTAGTGCGTCGACTCCTACGCAGAGGGTTCCAGGTTCGAATCCCCAATCTACCAACTTTCATAATTCACTGCTTCCACCTCTTTCGAGTCACCGAAAATGCTCAAAGAGTATTCCTGTCTAGAAAAAGCTTCTCAACTTTGCCGTTCGGAGTCGGCATAAAACTGTAGGTCCTTTCCACTCGTGAAAGAACAATAGCACGTACAACACGAGTGGTTGCTGAGAAGCAAAAGGTCCGCCTCGGACTGTCGCGCCACCAATATTATTATTATAAATGCTCGATACGCAGAGGAGACGTGGTGGAAATTTGAACGGTCTTATATTCCATACATAATTGCATCGATAAGACTTCCAAATGAATAAAAACGTTCGATGATGTCCCAAACACACTTCGTTTTATTTATATTTAAAGATAGGTAGCGCCAACAGAAAGACTCTTTATCTTCATGATGAATCATTGAATAATCTGGCATCCTTTCGACTTCTAAATTCAACTCTTTGATGTGCCGATGTATCTAAAAACGGTACTGTACCTTGAGATAGAATTATTCAAAATTAATTGAAGTTCACGACTCTCTAGGAAACGTGTCAGTTCCATGGTTAAATTAAAAAAAGAAACTTGTTGCGTTTTTGTTGTACACAGAGAATGTTACCTAGGGACAAGTTTTATGACTCTAGACTGGATCACTTTGAAGTTGCCGTGATGGTGGAATAAGTGGCAAATGAATCATCCCTTCTTTTTACAAAGAATGTGTGATTCTTCATTCAAACATTTTTCACGGTTGAAACTCCTTCGAACTGTGATCTTTTAAGTGAGATGTTCTCATTGTTTTCTATTTCACAGATCACAGATTTACGATCCTCGTTCGTTCGTGGTCTGGTGATGTACATATAATTCCAGAACCTGACAATTTGAACGTACCGGAGACTGCTTGTGATCATGACCTTCACAAATCATCATCATTTTATTGCAAAAGTTTTTCAATAATGAGTTAAATTTACAAACGTACAGTCAGTGTCAAATATGAGTGTACAGCATGAAGGTGGTAAAAATATCAAACTAATCAATATTAAATGTAGATTTCTTAGGTAATTAGCAATGTACAAAAAAAAAAATAGAATGCAAAGCGATCTAAATTTCGTTCCGTTTGTGGTCCATGACCCGCCATGCCCATAGATTTTGAGATATCCTCATATTTTTTTTTCTATTTTAAGTAAATACAGTGGACTCTCCATAACTCGAACCCTCCCTAAGTCGAAACTCTCTCTAACTCGAACTTTTTCGCCATATTTTACATACATTTCCCCCAATTTCCCATACAAAAACCTCTCTCTAAGTCATACTCTCTCTAACTCGAAACGATTATGGTATCCCGTGACAATTCGACTTAGGGGGAGTCCACTGTAACTTATTGCATTAGAAAACTGAATTTAAGATTTGTTTCTTTGGAACCACGTTTTAATTAAATATTAATTGAAACGCCGAACACTTTTATACTGTACCCTCACTTTTGACGCTGACTGTTGGTGTAAAGAACGTCGTGAATCTAACTAGTATTATTGACATTTCCATTCGACTTCCGTAAATGAGTTGACATCGCTTGTCTTCACAAATAGAGTTTTTCTCTCAAATGACTTGATTTTTTCACAACTTTTAAATGAGGAAAATGTAATCACCTTAACCGGGGAAAGTGGAATCAGCAAAGTGTCGCCAAATGTCGAAGGCTTTTGGTACAAACTTTTGTTTCTTTTTCTTGTGTACACATCCCTCATTCTTATTTACTCTCGCGTCAAGCAGTTGAACTTATTTTGTAATGTTAATTATGACGAGGTGGGTAAGTGCGTCCACGCATACGCAGAGGGTGCCAGGTTCTTTACCCGAATTTACCACCTATCATAATTCTCGGAGTCACTGACAATGCTCAAAGAGTATTCCTGCCTAGAAAAAAAGCTTCTCAAATTCGCCCTTCGGAGTCGGCATTAAACTGTAGGTCCCTTTCACGCCACCCATATTATTATATGACGAGTTCACGATATTCATTAAATGGTGTTCCCCAAGGTTCCATTTAGTCGCCGATACTATTTGTTATTTTTAGGAATCATCTATTTTTCCCTGATGTCAATCCCTTTGGTCTCAAATTTCTGGTCTGTGGCAGAACATTAAATTCCAATCTTAGCAGCATATTAAATCGAAAAAAAAGTCGAGACCCCCTAAAGAACAGCCAAGTCGAGGAGAGTGGGGCTGTGAGTAACACTTCTTACTAAAATCGACGAGCAGTTTAGCCATGCTTAAATATTTATTTGTAAATAATTTTGTAAATCTTTTGAGTGAAATAAGAAAGTGCTTTAAAATACCAAAAATACTAAAAATCGAAGCTTCTTCTTCTTCTTCAGGTGGCGCTACAGTCCGGGGTGGACCTGGGCCTTAACCAGTAAGCCTCTCCAGCCGGCACGATCTTTTGCCAGCTGTCTCCAACTGCGCACACCAAGTCGATTTAGGTCCTTCTCCAACTGGGTGCGCCATCGGTTCCGTGGGCGTCCTCTATTGCGTTGTCTCACTGGTTCGGAGTCGAAGACTCTTCGGGCTGGAGCAGTGTTGTCCATGCGCTCTACATGGCCCAGCCATCTTGGCGTTGAATCCGTAGACGCCTGACTAGGCTCATGCCGCTGTACAGCCCGTACAGTTCGTGGTTGAATCTTCTTCTCCAATACCCATCAACGCAAACAGGACCAAAGATTGGTCAACGTTCTCTTAAAGCAAATTGGCTAATCAGAGGTCGGTTCGTGAATAACCGTCAAAAATTCATGAGTATCTGTCAAAAAGGCACTCAAATTCCTCGATGGACTAGAGAGCAGTTAGCTGTGAAGTCGGCTATCTCTGTAATACTTCATTTCTGGTTTCAACTACAAATTTTTCAAAATGAATTTCTCAGAATTCATCCGATAAAAGTCCTCTGATAAAACCTGCCGGATTATGGGGCAAGTTGTAACATAGGGCGGGGTACGTTGTAACATGAACTGAAAGAGGAATATAAAGTAAAAGTTCGAGGAATACTAACTTACTAATCAGGCATACGACCCGTGGAATGTCTGAGGCTGAGCATTAGCTGCTTTCCATCTTTGACGGTTCCGGGCACGCTTCTTCCTATCATCAAGACTAAGCTGCTTTGAAATGGGCTTTGTACCGAAGGTTCGGTCTTGCTCTGTTTCTCAAACCAGTAGGCTCGGATTCGAAGACCCTCTTTGCTGGAGCATTGTTATCCATGCGCTTTGCGTGGCATGTACCACATCCTGGTACAGCTCGTAGAGTTCTCGGTTGCGTCCTCTCCTCCATTCGCCTTCCTCACTGATGGGACCATATAATTGAGCCGACATCCGAATCGCTGTTAATGGGGACATATAAACGTATATAACCCCCTGGGTATTTAGTATGCGTCCAGTTGTTACATGATGTACGCATTTCTCACATGGCAAACTTTAAGCAAATGGTTTGCAACTGATGAAACTTGAAAGACAGCTCATCTTCCTCCTCAGATGGAGAATCTGAAACCCTTTTTTTCACTAATTGTTTTGTTTTTGATTTGACTATTTTTTCCGAAGGCTTTTATTGTCTCCTTTAAGAGCGCCTTTCCTTCTTTGGCGCATCGATAATCACAGCTGATTTTCTCGATTTTCTAGTAATTGCGCTTCTGTCTTCTTTCCGCATTCGGATATGGCCTTATTTCCTCAGGGCTGAAAGAAGGTGATTGTAGCCCCTATGGGGCTGTTAAACAGTGCTTATGTTCATTGCAGTCAGTTCAAAAATCAACGGAGTAAATTGTTTGTAGCACTTAACAACTTACCCCGAGAAAGTGTTACAACTTACCCCGGCATGGAATTTTACACAAACAATAACATTTACAAGAAACCGCATTTCGCACAAAAATAAGACAAAAACAAAACATCGTCATCAAAAATTAATTAGCACTGTATCTCTTGTGTGGAACAGGGGACCGAATATACACAAAAATCTCAAAGCTGCCTTTTTTGGGCACACATCGCAGATCATTCCTCCTAAAACTTCAAAGAGCAATTTAAGCAGACAAGGTATGGAATATATCTTAACTCTTAGAGGAACACTGTTTTCTGGCTGTGACTTCTTACCCCTGATACAACTAGCCCCGCTCTCCCCAATTCGAATATAAGTTTCTCTGAGATATGCACGAAGTGTTTCACACCTTTGTGAATAGGCATACATTTATAGGGCATCTGTCGAAAAGGGTCCGACATATTGTCGTTCCTGAGATCTCTTTGGACAAGCTAGGTATGAACCAAACCAGGTTCTATTTCAACCGTACTGAAAGTGTTAAGACACAAACTAATTGTTGAGTCGTGTTTACTTTAGAAGTGATCAGTGTGTATATTGCTTCGCTTGTGTCCTCCTGTCCATCAAATATGCAATGCCACCATGCCTTCAAACCCCTTAGAGCAGTAGTCATTGAAGTCACACCGTTCTTCAAGAATACCATTTTGTCCAATATTTGCTGTCGCCGATCTAGATAACCTCATGCCAGATTCGAACACAAGAGAGATAATAATAGTAGGCTACAATCCCCAGAGGGCCAGGGTCTAGCTTCTCAGCAACAACTCGTGTTGTGCGTGCTATTATTCTCTCACGAGTAGAAGGGGCCTAGAGTTTGTGCCGACTCCAAACGGCCAAGTTTGAGAAGCTTTTTCTAGACAGGAATACACTTTGAACAGTGTCAGTGACTTGAAAGAGGTGGGACCGTGAACATTATTTTTGGTCGCACAGCGAGATTAAGTTGCGTAAGGATTGACGTGACGCCCGTATCCACAACGCCACGACCACCACCAAGAATGATAGATAACGTCATCAGTGTTTTAAGCGCCAGCCAGTCTTCGAACCTCTACCCACTCAAGCTAGATTTGTTTATCTTCACTATAACTAAACACGAATTTAAATCAGCAACATTGCCCCCACTACACACAAGCCCACGAAACTAGCGAGACTTTGCTCAATGGGCTTGCAAAAAAAAAAAAAACAAAATTACTCAAAATAAAGAGAATTAAAATTCCCAATTGCAATGCGAACGTGAAAGAAATCCAATTTCGCTTGAAAACGTTCGGTTTTATGGTATTTAATTGTGCAATCCACGCCCTCGAAGCCACCTTGTTTGTATGCCGCGGCATGGGCTTGCACATGACGCTTTGACATTCTTGCATAAGATTTCGCCGATCCGATATTGGCTTCGATTTGGCTCTTTTCGCAGTAATCTCGGTAAATCGCTGTGCGCAAGCGTGTGTGTAAAATTCACATCACGTAGGTTGCTCAGCCAGCTTTGGTCGTTGGTTGCGTCTCAACTCACCTGAAGTCTGCATTTGGTTGTGGATTTGAGTTCAAGCTTCGCTGAACCAAGAGGTGATCCTTGAAGGGGTCAGGGGCTGCATTTACATCGGATTGAGTCTAGTCATGAACTAATTATTCTCTTTATCTGTTTCTTTTCAGGAATCTTAACCGGATTGTTCGCATTTTTTTTCGATCGAGAGGTGAGTAGATTGAGAGAGATAAGGCAGTCGTTTGAAGGGGAGATGTACAAGTGATACAATTTAATTTGATGCTTTTGAGTGGTTACGAAACTGGCGAAAGAGTATTTGCATTCTGCAGTGTTTCGTTGAGCGCGAGTAATAATCGTGTCAACTTGCTTCGGAGTTACTTTCTCTTTGGTGAAGGTGGTTTCTTACATGTTACGTGTTATAGGCAATGATTGAAAAGTGGGACAGTTCTGTGGACTTAGTGTGAGAAACAAGGAGCTCAGTGAGTACTCCAATTTGTAAGGCCACATAAGATGAAAACCAACAAAGAGCACAGACTCACTCGAGAACTTATCGGCTTAACAGAGTTTATTCAGCGTCAATGCATCGAACAGTCTTTTTATAACATTCGTATAATAGTTGTATAACACAATGAGTATGACATGATAATCCGATTGAGAGCATACAATGTAATTGAGAACTTACATAATTGAGAGCAGAAATGAAGTATTACAGAGACGCCCGATTTCTACCTCTTTTTCGCCTTAACATTTTTGACAACTGTTTTATAACGTATTCATAAGCCAAATTGACCAATCAGAGAACGGCATTTACGTTATTTCGTGAATAGCTGTCAAAAATTGATGAATATCTGTCAAAAAAGGACTCAAATTCGTCGATGGACTAGGGGGCAATCAGCTGTGAATCGGCTATCTCTGTAATACTTCATTTCTGATCGTTGAGGATTATAGAAAGTTGATAGCTGTGCATGTGGATGTGGAAGCATACAGGGTGACACGATATTTTTGTTTATTTTTTATAATAACTGATAAATTGAACGCTTAAAAATTGTATACTCCTTGGTCTCCTAGTAACCAGTCTTAAAGCTCGTGCCAATTTTGTTTCGCGAATGGAAGGTGTAGTGTCGAGTCACCAGTACGTCCGCACTTGCTGCTGGTCAGATGCAACCGCATGAGACAAGAGTGGAAAGTCACACAAGACGACAAAGATAAGAACTAATATGCATGTTATGAGTATTATGACATACCGAAGAGCACCCCCAACGCTCTCACGCTCTACCGTTGTGTTGGCAATACACTACAGAAGGGATCTTCACTTTAAATGACAATTCCGAAGGTTGAGAGAGCGTGACTTTCTTGTGTTTGGACTCGAACTACACCTTTATAATAATTATATTGGTGGCGCAACAGTCCGAGGCAGATCTGGGTCTAGCTTCGCAGCAACCACTCGTGTTGTGCGTGCTTTGTTCTTTCACGAGTTGAAGGGAGCTACCGACTCCGAACGGCAAATTTGAGAAGCTTTTTCTAGACAGGAATAATCTATGAGCATTGTCAGTGACTCGAAAGAGGTGAAAGCCGTGAATTATGGGAGTTGATAGATTGGAGAATCGAACCTGCCACCCTCTGCGTAGGAGTCGACGCACTAACCGACTACGCCACGGCGACTCACTCACACCTTTTCCTGTATCAAATCGGTTAAATTGGACGTCTAATTTAAAGAAATTTATAACGCCGCTGTGCTATTTCGGCAAAAGCACATCGATGTTGGTATCGAGCTTGTCCCATGTGGTTGATCGACTTGACATCGCTCTATACCTGAGACGATTGGTTCAATGACCTTTATTTGCCTGTAGTCACACCGGCGATGATCGATACACTGTCTTCAGTAGTCTGTGATGCGGGTTTATATACCCATGTGCATCTGATGCTACACCTCCAATAATGAGAATTTTACTTTTTGAAAGAATCACTCAGCCGAAAAAAATGTCTTCGCTCGAGAATAAGCATTTTTGTCAAAATCCGGGTGTCCGTCCATCATGAGACGCTTAATGAAGATGACTTAAGGTCCAAAAGAGTGTACTCATGCTCAAACTTTCCCACGGTGCCACAAATTGCTTGCGCACTAAATCCGTGATGACGACCGACCCCACGACGAAATTCAAGTTGCGTATTTACAGCTAAGCCGGAAATTTGATATTTTTCGATAATTTCCGCACGTTCGGCGAGTGTGATGAAATGGCAAACCATACTGAATATTTTGACAGCTGGTTGGTTGTTGTTGGCTTTGACAGCTGCTGTAACATTAGAATTGGAAAAGCTATCACTGCAATCTGGTCACTATTTATTATTGTAACGACATTCCTGAGAATAACGAATCTATTAGCTGCCGATGTAGTCATCAACTTAAATTCAAATCCGAATAATGCAATACCAGTTGTCATCTGCTCATTTCTAAACGTCACAAATGTAAAGAAAACGATTCGTCGGCGTCGGGCAGATTACGCAACTAAAACAGTGATGTGAATTTGTTCAACGGTTTTAGCGAGTTAATAGAAGTGTTCAATACTCAAAATGGTCTTGGAAGAACAGTGAACTCCTTCTTAACGAACATCCCTTTAAGTGAATGGTTGGATGCTTTTATCATCTTAGACTGACGACTCTATTAAGTGGACATAGACAGTACTTTCACATTTATCTGAATAAATAGCGTTCCTTAAATTGACGATATGAGTTATTCACATGCGAATGGAATGTCTTTGTTTTCTTGACACATCATTTTCGCTCATAGCCAGCGTGCACTTGAAATGTTTTTTTTTAAGTGAGCTTGGAAGACAACTTTGATAATGGCAGAATGGATATAGTTTCAACAACTGGGGGTTTTTCACATTCTGGACAACGCAACCTCGTATCCTCATCTTACTTAAAGTCGCATCACTTTGATATGTTGGCCAGCAAATACCACATTCGCTTGTTAACTCTTGAACCATGGCGGCATGGGAAGCATGGACAAAGTAACTCCAGAAACAGTGAACAATGCTTCAAATAATCCACGCAATCAACTGATCTTTTTTCAAAATGTGTCTTCACTCGTCGGAAAAACCGGTGGCGCCCATTAATTATCGACGACGAGGATATGGAGGCTTCAGAAGCGCATACTGAAATTCATATTTCCACGGGCATTACAGTGAGTCAGTGATAAATAATAAGACAATGTAACTACACTAACCTTACATTTTTTTAAAGAATTTTTTAAAAATATCAGGGAATTAGTTCATAAAATAGTGAATTAATCAAGAGAATTAATTGTATTATTATTTCTTCGCTAAACGGACACTGTAGACAAAAAACGACTGCGCTTTGGCTGTCCACTTGTGACAGACTTCACTGTATTTCATTTTCGTATTTCTGGCAAGGAAAAACAGGTTCAAACTGATATGAGTGCCAGAAAATGAAAACCACGAGTGCAACCTTTTGGGGGTCCTTTCCCTCTTCATGGATGTAGCAACATTGACCAAATATGGTACATTAAGTTACTTAAACTTAATAATAATAATAATAGTAATATGGGTGGCGAAACAGTCCGAGGCGGACCTGGGCCTAGCTTCTCAGCAACCACTTGTGTTGTACGTGCTATTGTTCTTTCACGCGTGGAAGGGACCTACAGCTTAATGCCCACTCCAGACGGCGAAGTTGAGAAGCTTTTTCTAGACAGGAATACTCTTTGAGCATTGTCAGGACTCGAAAGAGGCGGGTATCGAACTTGGCACCCTCTGCGTAGGAGTCGACGCACTTACCGCACTACGCCACGGCGACCCACACTTAAACTTACCCTCTCCAAGAAGAGCATGAGGGTCGATCACAGAAGAATCAAGGAAGCTCTAAATTTTAAATTAAAGTGGAGCACTTGCCGACCGCTTTTTATAGAACTATGTAAGTAGGTAGGGGGCTCATACACACAGAGCACACGTACACCATGTTGGTCCATTGTGATACCCACAGTCACACTACCTTCTATAACTGATTGGTATATGTGATTGTTATGAATGTGAATAGCGTCTTGTTCTAGACCTGCTGGAAATTGTTTAGTTTTCCAAATTTGGTCTTTGGTCTATATTGCCGATAATGAAGTCACTACTTTTCAAACCAACAAACCGTTCACAAGTCGCTTGACCAAGTTCACCATGAACGTCCATTACCAACAGCAATCTTCATCTTTCAAAAATTATCATGCATCACTTTCGTGAAGAATTATAAAGAACGCAACTGATAAATTCAAAAGTTTTCAGCTCATGTTCGAGGCTGTAGCTGGAAACCCACCTGTGTCCACTTCGAGACGACTGCAGAGGACATTCGGTTCATTCGCATAAATTTTTCACTGCATTTGCATAAAGATCCAGACCAGCATGCTTATTTAGACCAGTTGACATAAGAAAGAGGAACTAATTGTTCGCGAAAGTGAAGCATGGAAGTTTCGCCTCCTTAAGTAAGATGTGGCGAATTTCTGTTAATTTAAAATGACACCTCTTTTTGAGGGTACAATTCACCGCGACTATTAGATCTATTGTGCCTCCTTTGCTTTTTTGAAGTTTATCTCACATGCTGTTATTTTCAGAGTTGTATTGCTGGTTATGCACTCCTGTTGTCCGAAGGTGGCAGAGATTTATTGTAGAGAATGCTCTCTAAGCCAGTTTCTGAGAATGAGAGCTGGTTCTAGTGACTTCATTTGTTGCTCTGATATTAGGTGTTTGTCTTTTGTGGGTTAGTGCCTCACAAAATCCCAGTGCATGTTCTCGAATTTTATCAGAATCTCCACCTGCAGAGGCATTCTTCTGATACTCCTAGTGTATCACTGAGTCTGCAGTGGCCTGTTAGGACACAGAGGGTGTTCATGCCTGAAACTGAAAGGTTCAACTGACCAAAGAGTTTCTTGGCCTGATTGGGCGTTGTTCCAGGCTTCTGTCCGGTTCCTTCTTTCTGGATCCCTTAATTCATCTCTGACGATGTGGTATCCTACCGTGTAGAATGGTTCAGGGTTTGTGAAGGGGTCCAATGCTCATTTCCTATCTTGGGAGTCGGCCATTTCATTGCCTTCTATCCCTTTATGGCCAAGTATCCAGCAGAGTTTTACTCTGTTCTTCCTGTTCAACTCTGTAGGCATTCCCACACAAGCTTGGATGTGATGATACAGGGGTCTAGTGCCAAGACACGATTGTCCGACATTATTGCTGTCCCAGTCGGTAAAGTTTCTGTCAAGATTGATTTGAACGCATCTGCCTGTGGCCTAGATTTGTGCTTGCTGCTGTCCGGGGTCCAAATACTCCTGCCCCTATTCCTTCATCAGTTCTAGATTCATTTGTACGACACCATACCTTCGACGAGTTGATTACAGAGAAATTAAGTATTTCGGTTACAATTCCTTCAACGGAACGCTTCCACTGTCAGAGAATCCAACGATCTCTTAATAGAGCGCACCATAACTAATAACCCACCCACTTCGACTTCACACCCTACTCTAGCCCAATTCCGAGTCAAATCCAGTTAGGATGCCTCCGACGCCCCCATAATCGAACGCGGAATGCAGAGTCCACCCACACTCCACGACCGAGTGCGGCTAAATGCGATGGAGCATAGAACTCTTCGTTCGGTGGGCGTTCATAAAATGTCAGATTATTGCTCTTTTCTCCATCCTCCTCCAGCCCATTCAGCAGTTTCCTGTAACGGCTTGAGTGACGGGTTTCCACAAGCAGTCATTTGTCATAATTCGAGTTGCTGTAGAAATCATGGAACGTTACCGGCGCGGTGATTCGGTGATTTTATTGATTTCGTTGGATGCTCGGGAACCATTCATTCATGCTTCGTCACAAGGCTTGTTCTTATTTTATTGTCTGTCTCACTAGTGACAAGTGTAACTTTCACTTCCGATGGGCAATTTCGCAACAGTCCTTAAATGTGCAGCCAACACGCTCTCAGGCTTGTCCAATATTTACACCACGAGCAAATGTCAGCCCCGCCCTGTTCCACTCAAAAGCCGATGACTAACAGCCCCGATCGGAGTTTTCGACTTAATTGGCCACAACTCGATAATTGGAAAACGAGTTTCGCAGTATGTCACCCAACCGCACATAGACGGTCCGTCAAGAGCGGTGGCTGAGTGACTGACTCATCGTTCGCCGCAGAAAAACAGAACAAATCAGCTTCTACCAAACGGTACCTCTAGAAACCAGTTTTCGCCACAAAAGATGATCGTTTCCAAATAAAAGCACTGGCTCTGGTCAAAGGGCAAACGTACGAGTATCTCATTTCACCGTTTTGAGGAGATTACCTCACCCCGGCTGTAAGCAAATGCAAACAAGGTCACCAGCGGTCGGGTGACAAGCTACTAGAGCGAATTTATTGCTCTTGTGCACTCGCGAGACATGCACTGCTTGGCAATTGGTGCAGCCTGCAACACCTGAACGATTTCTCCCACCTCCCAGCCAAGGTTAACCGCTGCAACGGCTGCGCGGCGCGGCTACAGCCCTCGGAGGACAATTGCAACCGAAGCTGGGCTGTGGTCGCATTCAAATTACCCCCCCGACGACTCACGGCGAGTATGTGTCGTACTACGGTTGGCGGCCATTGTGTGCACCTCGGCGAACTTTCACTTTGTTCTGAGGCGCAAGCATTCCGCGCGTAAGATCTGTGCGACCGCTTAGCCTTGAGGCGACACCGTCTGTACAAGTGGCGCGAAGAACGTGATTGGAACAATCGAATATCTTCTCGGCACTTGGCTGGGCGGCTCGCGATCGTGTTCTTATGTGGAATTTATTTTCGCGAACGCCGCTTACAAAGACTTATCTCGAAATTGCGACTCGCCGCTGAGCATGGGCAGTGAGGCCGTGATTGTGCGAATAAAATCGCTTTGATACGATCGCTTGATCGGCTTGCATTCTGTTTTTTTATTGTCTGCTGATTGAGTGCGTGGAAGGGGGAGAGGCGGTAGCTGGGGGCGGCGCGGCGCAGTTATCTGCATGCAAGGCAAGCGGTTTTGAATCGATGGTCTTGACTTTGTTCCCATGGCGGAAGGTATTGAATTGAGCATAATTGGCTTCGGCTTAACCTTCAACTTTGTCCCATTCAAAGCGGTGTCATGTGTGTTGGATCAGCGTTAAGTCGGCTATTCATTGCATGTCTTATCTGGCGGTCGAGGCTCGTGCTGGGAAGGTTTTCGTCTATTCAAGGCGAATGTAGGTGTGCCGTGATAAGAGCAATCAGCTAATCTGTGCCTTGAGTTGGAGCTTAAAACGCTTTTGTGTGTGCCGTAAGGTTGGCTTGTCACAATCGACTTCATTTGCTGTGGTTTACTGGGACGTCAGATGAGAGCCAATTGATACTTGGTTCGACGAGGATGAATGTTTTGCGTGGCATATGAGAAACAACATCGACACAGATTTTCGACATGATGGCGAACTTTGTCAAATGCCTCAGATATATCAACCGCAACAATCTTGTTTGCCATCAGATCTCTTTTAAATCTGTTCCTGTGGAATGTTACAAGCAATAGTGACAAAAGTTTGATAGACATTGAATCACTATCCTTAGATTCGTCTGATATCATTCAGTCTCTTACAAACTTAAAACCAAGTTTGTTTGTGAAGAGGACGGAATACCATCAGTCATCCTTAAATATTGTGCAGACTCTCTCTCAAATCCTCTATTACTCTTTTCAAGCGTTCTCTTTCAGACGGAGTTTCTCTTGATGAATGGAAAAAAGCGTTCCTAGTGCCAATTCATAAACCAGGCTCTAAAAATAACGTTGATATATATAGTGTGGTGAAGAGAAAACTAGACTTCATAATTAAAGAATGCATCTCGGATGCTCAACACGGCTTTATATCTGGTCGCTCAACGTCTCATCTTTCGTAATAAATGTAATGGAAAATAACAAACGAGTTGATGCATTCTGTACGGATTTAAGTAAAGCTTTTTCCTAAAAAAAAAACTTGAAATCTTTGGATTTCACTCGGAGTTCCTCCGTTGGGTTTCATCTTTTCTTAATAATTGCTCACTGAGAGTAAAAATTTGTGTCCAATATTATAAAATTGTTCTTCTAATATTATAAAATGCACCTCAGGAGTTCCGCAGGGGAGTCATTTAGGCCCCTTACTGTTTATAATTTTCATCGACGACATTATTCGTGCACTTCGTGTACACAGTAAATGCTTACTCTTCGCTGATGACATGAAAATATATAAGAGTAAAAGATTTAAATGACGGCTTATTACTTGGTGTATGGTGTAATAATAACAGTCTTACTCAAAATTTTTCAGAAATGTCCTTCAATTTCATTCTCTAAATCAGCCTTTCCCATTACATTTAACTACTCCATTGGGCCGGCTGTTCTTTCTGATGTGAAAAGCGTTCAAGACCTAGGAGTAATGCTTAACACATCTTTTTCACACACATAAATTATACGTTATTTAAAGCTAACTCAGCAGTCGGCTTCATAAATCGTACCACAAAAGGATTCGCTGATCCATTCGCCCAGTTATCCCTGTACGTCTCTATGGTCAGGCCCATTCTTGAATATGCGGTGGTTGTATGGAATCCAAATTTTGTCACATATTGTGAGCGTATGAAAAAGTTCAAAAAAGATTTACGAAACTCATATTTTCAAAAATGCAATGGAATTTTCACCCGAACTATATGGAAAGGTGTCTATTGCTTGGTTTAAAATCTCTAAAGACTGGATGTATTGTTTGTGATGAAATGTTTGTTATGTCTTCTTCTTTATTTGGCGCTACAGCCCGGGGTGGACCTGGGCCTCAACCAACAAGCCTCTCCAGCTAGCACGGTCTCTGGCTAGTTGTCCCAGTGTCGCACGCCAAGTTGGTTGAGGTCCTTCTCCACCTGGGTGCGCCACCTAAAACGCGGGCGTCCTCCATCCTCTGTGTTGTCCCACGGGTTCGGAGTCGAAGACTCTCCGTCCCGGAGCTGAGTTGTCCATACGCTATACATGGCCTAGCCCTCTTAGGCGTTGGATCGGAAGACGCCTGACTAGACTCAAGTCGCTGTACAGCCCGTACAGTTCGTGGATGAATCTTCTCCTCCAGAAACCGTCAACGCGAACAGGACCAAAGATCGCACGCAATAAAAGAAAATACCAAGGACTTCCTCATCCGCTTTTGAGATTGTCCATGCCTCCGCGCCGTACAGCAGGACTGGGATGATCAAGGTCTTGTATAAAGTCAGCTTGGTCCTTCGAGAGATGGCTCTACTTGAGCCCATAGAAACAGCGGTTGGCAAGAGTTACTCTGCGTTCGATCTCGGTACTGATGTTGTTTGTACTGTTTACTGCGGAGCCGAGGTAGACGAAGTCGTTGACTACCTCGAAGTTATAGCTGTCCATTGTGAGCCGAGGTAGACGAAGTTCTTGACTACCTCGAAGTTATAGCTGCTCATTGTGACGTTCTGTCCAAGACGTCGATGTTGTGTGTCCTTTCTTGATGACAGCATAAACTTCGTTTTGCCCTCATTCACCACTAGATCCATTTTAGCCGCCTCTGCCTCAATGCCAGCAAACGCCTCATTGACGGCTCTCTGTGTTCTGCCAATCGCGTCAATGTCATCCGCGCATGCTAGCAGTTGTACGGTCTTCTGGAAGATCGTGCCTCTAGTGTTGGCGTTTGAGTCTTGCACGATCTTCTCCAGGATGATGTTAAAGAAATCAAAGGACAGCGGGTCGCCTTGTCTAAATCCTTTTTTGACATTGAAGGTCTCGGTGAGTTCGTTACCGACCTTGATGGAACAGCGAGAATTCTTCATCGTCATCCTGCACAACTTGACGAGTTTGGCAGGAATGTCAAAACTAGACATGGCGTTGTATAGCTCGTCCATATGCACGCTGTCATATGCGGCCTTGAAATCGACAAAAAAGGTGGTGGGCGTCGATTTGCATTTCTTGGGTCTTTTCCAGGATCTGCCGTAGTGTGAAAATCTGGTCGATGGTGGACTTCCCTGGCCTGAAGCCACACTGATATGGACCTATCAGGTTATTTATAAACGGCTTCAGGCGAGTACACAAAACGGCAGAGAAGATCTTGTGAGCGATGTTGAGGAGACTTATCCCTCGGTAGTTGGCGCAGTCAAAGGGGTCTCCTTTCTTGTGGATCGGGCAAACGATACTGAGATTCCACTCATCGGGCATGCTCTCTTCCGACCATATCTTACAGATGAGTTGGTGCATGCGCATGACCAGATCATCTCCAGCTGCCGTAAAGACTTCAGCGGACAGTCCGTCCGCACCGGCAGCTTTGTTAGACTTCAGTCTTGATGTTGCTATCTTGACCTCTTCTAAGTTGGGGGGACGGAATTATCGTCGATCATCGTCCATATAGAGTGGGACATTCTGCCTGACAGCGGTATTGGTGTCATCATCGCCGTTTAGCAGTCTGCAGAAATGGTTCTTCCAAATTCTCAGTATCGACTGCGACTCTACTACTGGTTGTCCATTCTCGTCCCGGCAGGCTTCTGTCCGAACCTTATATCCACTGGCCAACTGTTTCACTCTCTGGTAAAACTTTCGAACATCGTTCCTGCCATGGCACCTCTCCATCCGTGCTCTTTCTTCATTCTCCTGAGAAGCCATGTCTCGTCCCTTCGTCTCTGTTCCTAGAGCTCACGAACAGCTCTCGTCGTTCGTTGCAGCGTTGCTTTGTAGGCTTCCAGCTTCGCTGCATGTGCCAGCCTACACTCGTTGTCAAACCATGGGTTTTTTCTAGGTGGTGCCGTAAAATCCAGCACATCAGTGGCAGCATCTTTGATGGCTTCTTGACAACGCCTCCAATCTTCTTCGATTGTTTGCGCAGGTGGCGACGAACTTAGAGAGAGATTCCGGGAGACTCGATCGGCAAAGATCCTAGCAGTCCGTTGCGATTGTAGCTTTCCGACGTCAAACCGTGGTGTCCTTTCTCGACTCCGTTGATCTCTTGATATCCGAGTTCTTACATTGGCTGCAACACGGAAATGGTCCGAGTCGATGCTGGCTCCTCGGAACGTTCGGACATCAAGAATGCTGGAGGAGTGACTGACGTCGATCGCATCGTGATCAATCTGGTTGACGGTTGATTGATCACGGGACCGTCAGGTCCCTTTATGGATGTTGAGGTGTGGGAACCGCGTGCTAGCTACAGAGAGATTACGTCCCGTGACAAAGTCCACCAGCCTGAGTCCGTTATCGGATGTGGTGTCGTGCAGGCTGTGTTTCCCGATGACTTTGGCAAAGATGTCTTCCTTACCCAGCTTTGCATTGAAATCTCCTGGAACGATCTTGGTGTCGAAGCTGGGGCACTGATCGTAAGTCCTTTCTAGGAGATCATAGAAGTCATCCTTGCTGTTGTCATCTTTGTCCTCTGTCGGGGTGTGGGCGCAAATCAGGCTGATGTTCCCGAATGTAGCCTGATGCGGATTGTTATGAGGCGTTCGCTTTTACAGACAAAGCTTAAGACTTTTTGCCTAAGTCTGCCTCGAACAACAAATCCACATCCAAATAAGCGCCTCTCCCTGTTGCAATCACCGTAGTAGATGTCGCAGTTTCTCATCTTCTTCTTGCCCGGCCAGGTGATGTCTGCTTTGTAGCAGTCAAGGGCATCCGCGAGTTCTTCGGCTGCACGTGGTCTGTTAAGGGACCTAACATTCCACGTGCAGAACCGAAAACCCTTGTCCTTGTATCGTTTGCTGGGGTCGTCAACATTAATTCCGTCCGTATCCAAGGCTGAACCATTATATTTTTACGTGGTGAGGGAGTTAACCTCACGCACAACCCCCAACTGGGAGGCCAGGTCCTACTCTTTAACCCTCGGGCGGAGGGTCCGGGTTTATCCGGAGTCAGTAACCTCGCTGAGGCTGTGAGCGCCGCCGTTGTCCCTAAAACGTCTGCAGCCGCCAACGACGTCCCACGGGGGTTGGTTACCCCATCTTCGATCGAAGGTGCTCGGCTCCCAGATTTCACCACGTGGAGGTGAGAGTAGTTGTTCGCTGATAGAGGCTAAGTGCAGACGGTTGTGCCTGCATGAGACGCCATATCAACGCTTTGAAATCCAATGTGTTAGGGATGTTTTATCTTATATAAAATGTACATATCTTTTGTCATTACTTCAATTTTATTTGCCCATTAGGCCACTCCGTACTAGACAGTTATTATTTGAAACGTTTCATAATACAGAATACGGAAGGCTTGAACCACTCACAAGGGTAGTTAGAGTTCTCAAAGAATATTTACAAAACCAGGTTATATCTGATAGCATCTGCTCGGAAAGATGCCTAAGGAGCAGGATAGATTACGCAGTGGATTTGCCAGCGACGGAGAACACATCCTCAGACGCATCGGGTGGCAGTCGGAATCGTGTACCTTGCCGAAGGCCAGAGTGGCTTAAAGTACGGTACAGGAGTAGATCATATTCATTATACATCGAAAACATACATGTTTGCCATTCGGTGTATCGAAATCGCGGTGAGGGTTGGAGACTAATGCTAATGCGACATCTAGTTTGAGACGATTGTCGTGCGAGTGACCTGAAATCAAACTAAAGTCTTGCTTCGGTGTCTCTGGTACACGAGGGTAAACGGTATAAGCATTAGCTTTTTAACGTCCTTGACATATGCGAGTACTTGTTCAGGGCTCTCATCGCATAACTTTTCAGACGACTATCGTCCTTTTGATTCATTTCGATGATATCGTCGATGATTTGCTTCATTGACTGATTGACCATCACTATCGTCTCTCTTATCGTTACAGTTTGAGTGCTCTGAAAATAATAACTCTCACGTAAAAATGACATATCTGCTCTAATTCACAGAAATGAAGTATTACAGAGATGTCCGACTTCTACCTCTCTGGCCCCTTTTTCTTTCACAACTGTTTCTTATAACGTGTTCATAAACCAAATTAAATAATGAAGGGACCGCATTTCATGGGCTTATGAATAACTGTCAAAAATTCATAAATATCTGTCAAAAAAGTACTCAATTTCATCGATGGACTAGGGAGCAATTAGCTGTGAAGTCGGCTATCTCTGTATACTTCATTTCTGTTAATTCCTCTCAAATATCACTAACATTTAATTTTACTTACAAAACTAATACAAATGCGACCTATCACTCTAAAAATGCCTCAAAAGTGTAGAACAAGATATGTTCTTATTTAATAGGAGACGATACTGAAATAGGTATCGCCAAAAATCAGTCGCCGAGACGATAGTTGCTGACAGTTTTCAGTCTACGCGAAGCAGGCAAAACGATATCTCTCAGACGCTATCGTTTTTTTATGCTTACATGAAGCGAAACTATCGTCGAAAAGCTAGCGCGAGACGATTGTCGCCTTACGCGATTAGAACCCAGCCTTTCGGGAGTTCGCTCATCTAGGGTTCTGAGTAAAGGAAGATCGTCTCGAAAATGGTTGTGGAAAATCGTGTGTCGGCTTGTGTAAATTTTTCTTACATTTTGACAAAATGACAAGATGATTTTGACAAATTTTCTTTTGCGATCACAAGCCACTCTTGCACATTCCATTTTTTTATCACGCCATTTGAGATCTAAATTCTCAATTTTTTTTATTGCCCACTTTCTCGAACACATTTTAGGATGCTTCCAATACCCAACATTGAGAAGCACGTCTTAAATCCTTCGTCTACAACATTTAAAGCTTGGCGACGAAAATATTAATCATAGTCGTTGCCTTCTTGCCCGAACGTGCGCCTACCAACAAAGCGATTACGTTGGTTGCATAAAACTGAAAAACATTGATCAGTGATCAGTACGATCGAAAACCCTTTCGAAACACAATAAAACTAAGGTCTCAGGCTGCATTTAACACCTTCAACGTAATTGTTAATCTGCACACTCAATGCAGCACTGTAGCTTGTCTAGTAACTGTTCAAGTTGGTGTAACGTCGAGAGATCCTCGTTAACACGAGGTCACAGAGATCATTATAAAGTAGCAGCTATAACCATCATCCGCCGAATGCCATAACTTTAAAAACAAAAAAAAAAAACCTCAAACACTCTAAACGTTCGTCTCAACAAGTTTATCCTCCAAGTAATGACCTTCAGATGGTGTGTGTGAGCAGTAGCAGCATTTTTCAAAAACACCACGCCAAGTGTTTTCCCGTCTTGTATCTAATGCCGTCCCACGGCGCGGCGTGGGGCCGGTCGTCTGCCTACAGCGCCACAGAGAGAAATGCATTCCGCTGTGAACTGGCGATGCGGTTTCTCTACGGCTTTGCGGTGATATGCGTCACTTGGAAAACCAGTTGCTCCATAGTGTGCTGGCCATTTACCAGCGCTAAGCTGTCACCATCATTGCAAACGCCTTGGTCGCTGGACGAGGCGAAGAAACACAAACCAACAAAAAAGGTTCCGTGTGGTCCGGTGTGTAGAAAGTTCCCGGGCCTATATGCATTCGGTGTTCCTAGAACTAGTCGGTGCACTTCCAAGTGTCTTTTTGTCTGTTTTCTCGGGTTTGTTTTTGTGTAACCGCCGCTGTGCCGAGCAGAACAGGTTGCCCGTGATGTGATAGAATGACATTAGGAATTGGGACGTTGCAAATGTCAGTGGAACCAGAATTTCAGACACATCCATAAGAAGAAGTTATGCACTGTAACGGAAAATGTATAACTTTGTTATTAGACGCTGTGAGTGTGAGGTTTATGTTTTTTTTTTGTGTGTAAAGTGTGTCGTCTTATTCGAGTGGGAATGTATTCAAGTCGGGTTCTGTTCGATAGGTGAGGCCTTTGAATGGGAAAACCGTAACGTTATGCTAATAGTGTGTTACATTTTCATTGTTTTTATGGAGTGTATTTTAGTGAGGGAACACAAATAGTTTGACAGCAGTTCGTATATCAGCCGGAAATTGGGATGAATTGGATTGATGTGTGTAGGTGGCCGGTTGATCGTCGATGAAGTCAATAACCTTCTGTAAATTTTAATGCAGAGTTTTTTTTTTCAATCAAACGTGGGATGGATTACGATGTAAATCATTCAGTGGTATGGGTATGGAATAATGATCTTACGAAGAAAGACATACAGTACACGGTTTTTCAGAACATTCAGTTTGAGTACAGCACATGGCGTCGTCATGCTAGACATCAACCTTAACGTCGTTGCAGAACACAATATCCTGGATCTCATGCAAAGAGATTTTTGACTATACTTACTTACCAGGCTGGCGACCCACGGAGGGTCAGAGCCTAAGCAAAAGCTGCTTTCTATCGTTGACCGTCCTGGGCACGCTGCTGCCAATCATCAAGATCTTTGTACTGGAGATTCGGTCTTCCTCTCCTTCTCGAACTTGGATGCTCGGATTCGAAGACCCTCTTAGCTGGATCATTGCTGTCCATGTGCTCGATGTGGCCGAGCCAGTGCAGTCGACGGATTTTTGCCTGATGGACTTCATCCGCATCCTGGTACAGCTCGTAGAGTTCGTGGTTGTGTCTTCTCCTCCATTCGCCGTCCTCGCAGACGAGTCATTCGACCTAGAACTTTTCTTTCGACAGGCACCAAGACTCAGCTCCGCAGTTTTGCCTTTCGTCCAGCTTTCGGCTGCATATATATATATATATTCATCGAGTCAGGAGTCTTGAGCCCAGTTGTTTTGATAAACCGAAGTAACACCGGTTGCCAAGGGCGGTTCTACGTCGGATCGCTACAGTCATGTCGTTTGTGGAGTTCAGGTAGAAAAATTCTTTTACTTCCTTGAAATTGTAGCTGTCGATCGAATCGGTAGCTGTAATATTTTGTCCTCGCCTCGGAATGGACCGTTTTTTTTTTGGTCGAAAGCATATACTTTGTTTTATCCTCAACGACTCTCTTGAACCATACGGTCCTTAATCCCTAGCATAGTGGGCAGATGTTCAGGGATTTTAATTGGACAATCATCAATCACTGACGACTCTGGGCAGGCAGGTATGTAGGTAAATTAGGTGCCCTGATGACCTTCTGGCCGCTGTTCACTTAGAAAAACATGTTGGGTCCATGCTAAGGCTGGCACCCAGTGCGCCGACTCCTACGCAGAGGGTGCCAGGTTCAATATCCGACTTTACCAACTTTCATATTTCACGGCTCCACCTCTTTCGAGTCACTGACAATGCTCAAAGAGTATTTCCTGTCTAGAAAAAGCTTCTCAACTACGCCGTTCGGAGTCAGCATTAAACTGTAGGTCCCTTCCACTCGTGAGAGAACAATAGCACGCACAACACGAGTGGTTGCTGAGAAGCTAGGCCCTGGCCTCCTACGGGCTCTAGCGCCACCCATATTATTATTATTATTATTATTATTATTATTATTATTATATCCATGCTTAGGAGTGCTGTGAGACCTACTACAATTCTAAAACCAGCCATTTTCCAATCCTAGGGGGTTTTTGTTTAAACGAACAGAGCTTAAGCGGTCTAGCTCCAAGAAGAAAGATCTAAGATGGGCGGCGGAGACAGTGTGTGTGTATTCTCAGTATCCTTGAACATCTGTAAAGTGTGTTCAAGCGTAACACTCATATGCACCATATAACTTATATGCATTGATAGTCAAGCACCCATCAATGCTATTGCCTCCATTACTTCACATTCGTCGTTATTGCGTCGTTTGAAGGCAGCTCATTTCCCCTATCTGGGTACCAGGTCACAGTAATATCCCACGAAATGAGAAGGCCGATGAACTGGCCAAGCAGGCAAATCCCAATACAGGCAGTCATGGCTAATGTCTGAACGCACTTTATTGAAATAGCTTACCTCAGATTGGCCAGACTGTTCTACATCAAGAAGAACATCGCTTGAGTACAACTGAACCAAGACAAAAGATCTTTTTCGGCTAACTCGTCTGCAAAGGGAACTGGCCCATATGAGATCCCACATATCTCACATTGTCGCAGCTGCAACAACACGTCTGATAGAGAGACCACAAAACATTCTTTTGGCGCCTGTCCGGCTCTTACTAGAGCCAAACAGCGAGCGGCTGGAGGTGCCTTCAACTCGATGGATATTAAGGAACTATCTACTGTCCTTCTTACATACCTCAGCTTGGACTTGGAGATATCTTAAAATACATCTCCTTTACAACAATTTCAATACAAAATAGTAGAATGAGTTAGATTAATTATTAAGGTGGTCCTAAACTAGATATAGATATCATTCCACACCTCCGCTGTCCCTGACCAATTCTTACCTTGCGCAGATGTGTATAAGTTCTGGCCAGCTCACTTTCTCGACGACTAAATTGGCGCACCCATCTAAAATCGACTTCCCTTCATTAATAGCTTCGGTTGGTTAATAAATCCACTCTAGGTCATTTATTTCGCCTTATTAAATACCACCCCTTTAGTTAACCTAATCTGCCTCTACAATATATGAAAAGTAGAATTAAAGCCCTTACTTTTGAGATCTATATGATTTGGCTCATGACTTAAGGCGTCTGTCCGTACACAGCACACTAGTGCGCTCACTCTGATGGTCACACCAATTGGTGAACTGTACTGTGAATAGGCCACCGTAGAATAGAGACAGAATATCTTGCAGATTAAATGCTCGATCTTGCGGTTACGGATTCCCCAAAAGTGCTTTCTGGGGTTAGGATCGTGAGCTCATAACCATTTCGCCTAAATTGTAAGTGTGATCATTCGTGCTAATTCTGTAGCAGCACATCTTCTTCGGCTGATGGTGGCAGCACAATGATGAGCTCACACATACATTTATCAGATTATGCAACTTAGTTGGTAAAACCTATTTTATTCCTAATGTAAGCTGGATCAGCTGTAGTACCGCCCTTTCGAACTGACACGGTCAATGCGAAAATGTTACTATTAATGTAAGTCATCCACTCTGTCGTTAAAGGCCTAGTCCTGTTAAGTGACGCTGAGGAGTGCTAGTAATGTTATAAATTGCACATTGAAAACGTTTATTTAAAGAAAATCTTAAAAACTAGCGAAGAACGCGTCTAGTTCTCTTCGTTCTGGAGACTGCCACGATTTTTTGACTCGATGTGCATCGCATGCCTTTCATTATCAATCGTCATAGATTATCGTATCCTGAGCTCATGGGGTTGGAGTCCCTTTTGTAATCCGAGCTCATCTGGTTTATTCATTTAGCGGTCGTATGACCGTATCGTCATCTGGGACTATGACATCCCTATCTCCTGGAGTTGATACATGAGTAACCTCTGGGCGTGGCATATTCATGATTTGTGGCGCTGACATGTTTATGACTCGTGTAACACCGATGGTTTGCATGAATTTTTGGAGCGATCGTTTTTTTTTTATGGTGCCTCTCATCAATGCGTTATCGGAAGTATGACACAATTACTTCGCTCACCTTGTGTTATTACAGCAAGTTACTACACTGTTGACAAGTAAAAGAAACTAGTTTTGGTCTACCAAATTTCCTTAACTTCGAACGCAACAAAAGACAGCACTTTTCGTGAGATTTTGCACGTCAGTGAGGCTTGTTGGACTGGGGATGATGGGATGAACCTTTCATCCCGGTTTGTAGAAGAAGATGAAGTCGCAGAATATATGAGCTTTAACTTTAATTTTTACGAATGCTTGTGTAGAAAAAGAAAAGGTAACTTCTTGTATGTCTCACAAAAAATTATCAAACCAATCTAAGCTCGTCAAACGATCCTTAAGAAAGGAGGACGTTCCACTGAATCATCAAGAGTCATATAGTCAAACGTGCGATCATACCCCGTTGCCATAAAAAAATTAAAAAAGCAACATCTTGTCAGATTCGAATGTCTACTGAATAAGAAAGAGATTTACATGTCTACCACTTGTTGTTTGATAACATTTTCACGTCGTTGGTCTTAACTGTGAATCCATGCGACTTACACAATTTTGTAACATTGAGTCGTTTGAGGTTTGAATTCGGTAACACCACCAGAGACTGTGTTTCATATCTCAATCAATAGCTGTACCCACAAGCTCATTGGCATTTTGAAAGCGTCTGAAAATGATTTGAAAAGGCTAATAGTCCTCAGAAATCTGTCAGACAATCTGGCTGTTGACGTGACAGAGAGAGTTAGGTTTGTTGATCGTACTCCTGCGCAAATCTTTGAAAACATTTAATGTTGAAGAAAGTACTTGGTTACGTAAAAGGTGTCTCAAAAATTGGCATAATATTTGAACTGTGTGTCATTCGTGAGAAGCTGTGTTGCCAACGAAACGAAGAGGCTGCATGAAAACTGCCAGGCCAGGGTTGTTACACGAAAAAATAATGTTTTAAAAATTAAGAACACGAAGTCATTATTGATCATCGAAATTATTGATTTAAAAATAATGCATTCATAACGAATATTGAACAGGAAGGTCTACCTGGATAGAATCCATAAGTGGGTAGACAGGCATAAAGGCCCAAGCAAATAGAATCCATTGTTGTCGTTTGGAATTCACAAAATCATAGTTGCCGACTTGCAAAGAGGTGCCCATGAAGTACGTTGCGTGTCCTATCCACCCTTGTATATATCTAAGAAATTAGGAGTTATTCAAAAACAATTGTAATCAAAACAAAACTTATTCATTCATTCCTAAAATGTCGTAAAGATAAACATATGTCGACATAATGACATCTGTCAAGCACACAAAAAGTTGGAAGCAGAAATGAAGTTTTACAGAGATGTCTGTAATCTACCTCTCTTTCCTCTTAAAATTGTTCATAATAATAATATTGATGGCGCGACAGTCCGAGGCGGACTTGGGCTCAGCTTCTCAGCAACCACTTGTGTTGTGCGTGCTATTGTTCTATGAGGAGTGGAAGGGACCTACATGTTTTATGCCGACTCTGAACGGCAAAGTTGAGAAGCTTTTTCTAGACAGGCATACTCTTTGAGCATTGTCAGTGACTCGAAAGAGGTGGAAGCCGTGAATTATGGAAGTTGATAGATTGGGGACTCGAACCTGGCATCCTCTGGGTAGGAGTTGACGCACTAACCCACTACGCCACGGCGACTCACTTAAAGTTGTTCACAACTGTTTTTTATAACGTGTTCTTAAACCAAATTGACCAATCAGAGGACGCCATTTACGATATTTCGTGAGTAACCGTCAAAAATTCATGAATATCTGCCAAAAAAGCAATCAAATTCGTCGATGGACTAGGGGTCAATCAGCTGTGAAGTCGGCTATCTCAGTAATACTTTATTTCTGGTCGAAATTCGACCAAATTCATCCGTCGTGCTGTATTCCACTTGTGGGCCGCATTTGCTGTCTCTCTCCTTCTCAGTGGGTCTTATGAGTTGTCAATTTTTTGACAGGGCGCAACCCACGCAAGAGATTCTATGGGGTTGGGCCTTAAGTCATCTCCTAATTGACTTTAAAATTTAAAAGAAGAACTCTTTATCGCTCGCCACAGATTGCGGTCAATGAGGTCTCTAACAAACATCGCTAGTTCTTGTTACATTGAACGGGTTATTCGACTTTTGTTACATTGAACTTAAGCCAAATCACCCGAGTGATAGCAGAGGGTTGAGGCACACCACATTCTGTTCGCCGAGTCTGGGACGTTTCGTTTATTTGCAAGTGGTCTGCAGTTGATCCCTGGGATTGTCAGAGATGGGTGATTATCAGGCCCTTTCTTACTATTCCCCAGATGTTCTTCTTGTATGACGGCCATGTCCCTGTGATTTTACATATAGTGCTACGTAAAAATAACTTTCAGATCTATTTCCAACATTTTTGTAATTGCTGATTATTTGACTGTCGATGGTGTCATAGCAAGTCAAACAGCAAGCACAGTGTTTGCTAAGAGTCTTCAGGATTTCTTGGAAGCAGGAACGTTCGACCATGATGATATAGCAGATGCATTCTATTTGTGGCCAAGACAGGCTTGTCTCTGCCGACAGCTGGAAGAGTGGTGAGAGAGGACTTGAAAGGAATCGATCGTGGACAGACAAAATACTTCAAAACCGCATTCATCTTCCGAAGGCATGAATCCCTTCACAGAAGCTAGATTCGGTTCCACGCTTCACATGTTTCTCAGCTACTAACTGAAGGGATTTTGGGCATCAAACACTGTCTTAGAGGAGATCGCTTTCCGAAGTAAAATGCAGCGACTGCGGCAATAGATCGAAGGACAGAGAACTATTCCTGTTTGCAGACGTTACACTGACTTAAAAAACCACACAGCCAAGACAGTAAGAGTCTCTCATATGCGGAGAGTAAGAGCGACTTAACCATGGAAGGCGACATCTGCCTTCGACGGGAGGGGCATATATTCGGAGGTACTCCTTTAACCAAGTGACTGACAATGCTCCTGACTCCATTGTGGGAGCGTCATTGTCCCTGTGGCTAAAACCCAAATCACGATAAACAAGTACAACCACATCGTAGAGTCTACCACGCCTACTACACGCCTTGACAGATATGAGCTGGTGTTCGAGTTTTAGTGAAAGCTCGCTAAAACCAATCATAATTAAACTCAAACTAACTTACTTCTTCATTCAAATCCATTTTATTCTTCAATGACAATTCATATTCTTTTGACAGATGCAAGATGCATTGCAAGGGTTGCCAATTTTATATCTTTCGGTGTTCCCATCTACTTAGCAGTGTTCTTAGGGTACACTGGTATTGCCATGCCACATGTATTGCTCAATGATCTTTGTCGGAGTTTCCATATTTCCGAATGAAATTGCAAAATTATATAAAATTTCTCCAAATCTCCTAGGTTTCGTCATACATTATCGGGGTTTCAAAACTTCCCGATTTCGTTGATATCTAGTTGAAACCCTCTCGAGTTCATCCGCCCGTGGGAGGTTGTCAAGCCGAACAAGGCTACAGAAAGAATTTCAATTAATTTTGACCATTTTGGTGTTCATTTCCGCTCTCTTTTCTGATATTCTCAACATTATTAACTCCTGTCAACAAACAGATGTCTTGCAAGCCACTCCAAAATTCTTGCAAAATGTAAATCACTTCAACTCGGTGCTATCAGCCTTTTGAGGTTTCAGCAAGAATTCATCGAAATCACGCGATTTCATTTAAGACCACACGTTTTTAAAATTCTCTAAAAATGTCTGGAGCGCGGAAAACGGAATTGGAGCCCGGTCTGGAATGGAAATAAAGCAGAACTACTCTGTTTGATCGAAAAATAAAATTCCATTAAACAGGTGTCCATTCCCCACATGTTCAGGGCTCCTTAATTGGCATCATTTTGTAACGCCCTCACCCGGAGTTCCTCGCACTTCCTTTGAAGTCATTAAACTTCGTCGACAGCCTTTCTAATGGGACTCGTTACTTGCCCTCTGCTCTGGGATCTGTTGGCACTTCTGTCCCCTTTCCTTTTCCTCATTAAATGGTTCCCACAGTCATCGGAAATTTATACCGCATCCAACGCGTTATCGTCGCACACGCAAAAAAGCGCCTCATTACGCAACGTTGGCGAGCAACAAATTCTCAGCTGTTTGGCAAAATGACTCACTGAGTCACACCGAACTTCCGAGACGACAGAAAGGAAACCAAACAACCCAACAATAGCTTCACATCGAGTAAATTCCACGATTGTGCCGGTTGTCATTCTGTCGTAACGTTGCCTCACGTAATCCCCAAGCACGGGCGGGCAGAGAAACCAGCGTCGGCCAACTCAACTTTTGAATATGCAACGACCTATAAATGCAAACAGGCCAAAAGTTGCACACTCAATCTATCTGTCTTGTATTCTCGGGCCTGTGCCTCTGACTCCGTCGAGAACCAGTTTCGATTGCAGTCGGTAAGCGGCAGCAAAACCTACTGCGCTAGAAATAACGGTAGGCCGCTAAGAGATTTGTGTATTGCCAACGAAATGAAGAATGTAAATGTGCCACAAGATACACCGGTTGCAGCTGGTTTATAGGACATGCAATAACACGGTGCAGCGCCCCCTTTTCGCATGTGGCTCAGCGTGATGCAAAGGAGCGCGAGCGTATCGGCCAATCAATTTGGCGCTTCACTCCTCCATGTCGCCATGTCGGCCTAATGACGAAGTGCGCTCTTGTGTGAGCGACTAGCCTTTGCTGTGCGTGTGTTGTAACTGATCTCCCGAGGCATTGGTTTGATTCAGCTCAGCTGGGTGCTCAGCTCAGCATGCTTCACGGGGGCGAGAGGGGATCAAATTAAGTGCTGTAATAAAACGGATCAATGGAGGGAAAAGAATCTGTCCCCAGCTGGAGTTGTACAGATCCAACCGATTCAAGGATTCAATTACAGTGGCAATCTGCTACGAGATTCTACGTTTCAGTCGTGTGGTCGGTAATGCAGTTGGCCTATTTCCGGTTTCAAGTGTTTTATTGTAGAAAGTTCTCGATTTGGCATCGACGAGAGGCAGATAACGTATCTTAACGTCTTGCCTTTCCTTATGACAAGCATTTGGGACTCGGTCAGGTGACGTGCCCGTTTAAGATGAGATTCTGTTAATAGATCATTTGAGGTACGTACACTTTGCTCAGAGTAGAGAGCGACAAGTGGGTCAAGATAATTTTAGATCTTTTACCTTGTAATGGCGTCCAGTTGCACACTCAAATTGAGATTGAGGAAATGTGTCACTGAAACAAATGTGACATGTACCCGTCATTCACTCTCTTGTTAATTTGCTTATGCTTTTCTTTGAGGTGAACTATGCAAGAGGAGGATGGATGAAAAGAGCATTTTTTTCGAAGAAGCAGTGTGACATCTGTCATGTGGATCGGTGATGTTGCTGGGTTGTGTTCAGAAAACATATTTCTGAAAGATTTAATAAAGAATGTAAAACACAAGAAGACTAGTAGTGGGCATGGATTCCAAACGGAGTTCTTCGAAATTAGTTGAAGTAGTTTTTATATAGAAGAATGATGAAAGTGCGTAAATCCTGAAAGTAGACTACAAAACACAGTTCTTTTTAATCCTTAGAACAACATTTAGTCCTTTGAGTTTGTTATGCAGATCGCGCCTGTATGGAAACGAGTGCTGATTAACACTTTCCGAAGCCTCAATGTTGTGAACAGAGACTGCTGAAAGTTACATGGCCGCTATGTTGTAGGAAGGGCATCTTAGACTTCTAGACTTCTTGTTACTTGTTCTCACGCTGAACCTATCGAGTTTTCTTATGTTAATAATTAGTAGTTGGTTAGTAGTCATTTGAATAATTTTGAGAACAGAAATAACATTTTAATCGATTATCATTCGAAAGCGTCCAGACTAGAGTGAGTATTCGATTATTAAAACTTCTCGATTACTAAAGTTTCCATCCGTAAAAGCAGAGTCCAGAGGTCAGTAACTGACTTATCGGCATTCCATTGTGGTGCACCAGTCGTACAATGTGGACCGGTGAAGGAGACATCACATAAAGGCAAAATTGAAAGTCCAGGGTCCAATGCCGTCTTGGTGGATCAGTGTTTCCTCGTACAATCGACGGACGTATTTCGCCAGCGATGTCAAAACCGAAGCTGATGACTTATTGTGGGGAATTGTGTCGATCTGTATTTCACTGAGTTGTGATAAAGCATGTCCCGAAGTTTGTGACATATCTCAATTGCGTGCCTAATTCATTCAGAATCTTTCTGCAGAATTGTTCATCAAGGTTGAAGGGAAAAATTGAAATTGGTGTTATACTCTCAGGCGCAATGAGCTTGCTTCAGGCTCAGAAAAGTGCAAAATAACCATAATAAGGGTTCGCAACCGATAACGAGAGAGCCGATGAACTGGTCAAATAAGGAGCTGCTCTCTGTAGGTCGTCTTCTCTGAAAGTACAGATCCACTTGGGCTGGATAAAGCAAAAATTACATCACATTTCTTGAAAAGGGCTAATCTCAGATGATCTCTATGTTTCTATGATGCTAACTAACTGCAATATCTTGGAAAATCAGAGTACAAAATGTCACGTTCTAACGACTTCTAACTAGGACTAGCACAGATTGCTGAAATTACAGTCGATATAGGTTCATGCATATAATACAAAATACAGTTGGGTACGTTTTATTGGGACATCACTTTGTCGGGACACCCGCTCAACTGAGAGGAAAGTAAATTTATTATTATTAATTATCGTAGTATTGACAGCCGCTTAGTTGGGACAAATAAGTTTAACTCGAAGTGTCCCAATAAAGCGGAACCCACTGTATATAGGGCAAACTACCCAGTGGCGAGCCCCCTTAAGGAAAGTTTTGACTTCGTTGCTCTCTCAAAATTAATTACTTAGATATATGAAAACAAACGAGCCCCTCATATACACATACAAATGAAATCATCGATATTTTATAGTTAATTTATTTAAAAGGTAAAAAGGAAAACATTATTAAATAAATTCATGACAAAAATTAGTCAAAAAAAAAATAAAAAATTAACAAATATAAATAACGATGTATATTTGCGTCCATTCTTTTCATGTTGATAGATCAAGGGTTTTTAAATGAATAACCAACGGATGGAATTAACCAATCTTAGATCCAAAACATAATTTTATTTGAAATGTTAATTATGAAAATATTTATACCTATGCATTTACATGTTCAAAAAGTATAACATAAAGCATAATTATAAAGTATCCAAAAAATTGGGAGCCTTTCCTATACTATATGTCCTTCGGAAACATAAAGGTTTTCATATGTAAACATTTCTTTTATCTAAGACTATCAATCTAGAACGGCGGGACAAAAATTGCATTCTCTTGGTTGTGAAAACGAATCTAATCGGACTCTTACAGTTCAAATGGCATTATTTCTATTTACAACAACTTTTATAACAAAGCTTGAAATTAATATACTTAAATACGTATCACATATTGCATAAGCACATTAATTCGAAATGCAATTAGTAAAAAGCCTATCTACATAAAATGAAGTATTTTAATTTTTGGCTGAAAATTGGCCGGGCTGGTTACTGAAACCTGATTATATTTTGTTAGCCTAATTTTTGTTTCCTCATTTTTTCGTCCCAGTAACCAGCCCCCAATATATTTTAATAAATAACTATTTTTTCTTACTTTTGCTTTTGAAATAATAAAATATACATTATTAATGTTACTTTAAGCCTTTATTATGTAACTAAAAATTAAAGAAAATGACTTGCCTTCTTAGCCAAAGTTTCTAGTTTCTTAAGAAATTTCACAAATTACACTGATTTTTTCTCACTTACGGAACACTACTGAACAATTTGAATTTTCCTTACCAACTGAGGACAAATTACCCGAAAATAAAATATACGATACAAAGAAGAGATATGATGATATGATTAATACAATCGGATTCGGCTGACCAAAAACATAACAATAATAATATGGGTGGCGCGACAGTCCGAGGCGGACCTGGGCCTAGCTTCTCAGCAACCACTCGTGTTGTGCGTGCTATTGTTCTATGACGAGTGGAAGAGACGTACATGTTTTATGCCGACTCTGAACGGCAAAGTTGAGAAGCTTTTTCTAGACAGGCATACTCTTTGAGCATTGTCAGTGATTCGAAAGAGGTGGAAGCCGTGAATTATGGAAGTTGATAGATTGGGGACTCGAACCTGGCACCCTCTGGGTAGGAGTCGACGCACTTACCCACTACGTCACGGCGACCCACCAAAGAAATAACCATTATTATTTTACAGCTGAGTTTCAATTTAAAAATATCATTTGAAATTTTGAATTAACATACATTTTCAAGAAATAATTCAATTGCACCCTTCAATCAACACGGATCAACTTTAAGGTTTCATGTGATGTGAACTTATTTAGAGTTAATTTTATTTCGAAATGAATCCACCGAAGATTGTATTAAATGCCACGAAATATTTCTTTCGCAGAGCCTCCAATCCATTTATGATTGGCGCCATCTGTGGAACTCACAATAAAATTCTTATTCACATACAAAGTAACGAATTTGACATTTAAAATCGAAGTGAAGTTGGTTGCATTTGAAGAATACCATATCTTTACTTTCTTGCCAGAATTAAATATTTACGAGCAACGCAGAATAGGTAAAGTTGAACTTAAGGTTTAAGTCTAACTTAACTATGAAGTAGATTCAAGTGCAGTATCAGTTGGTTTATCTTTAAAAAAATGTTTGACGTTTGCAGCCAAAATTAACTGTTCAGCACATGGTACAACGCATGACGCCTCCAAAACAATTTCTTAATGTGAGAAAAGAGTCAAAGTTTAAAACTTTTATTTCGCATGGAATTTTCTGTTTTCACCCCAAGTCTGCACTAGGCTGTCTTCAAAGGTGAATATTTCGCCATTCTAACAACAACTGCAGGCGTTTTTCTTGCTCTTGTGCAACTCATGCGGCAACCAGACGTACTGACTCCCTTACGAATGACAGTACGTGAGTTCTACTGAAGTGAGTATCTCCTAACGGAAAATACCTTTTTTTAACCAGGGCACTCTCTTAAAATGTGCTTGGATGTCTCATCCTCTTCCAGGCAAGTCCGCCTTTCTTTGTCTTCGCACAGGTTTAATTTGTAAAAGTCTCAATTAATGGCTGCAGTGATCATTAAGAAAGCCCCTTAACATGCTTATGCTTGCCTTGCTGAGGCAGATGATTTCCGTAGGGGAATAAGGCTAATTCCCATTGACCCAGTGATGTAGGCGATGTTGCTTTTCCCATTCGTTAAGCAGTCTTGTAGCTGGTGTCAAATTGACGTTACAGTACGGCGCGGGACCTATGAACGTAGATTCCGAACTAGCCCTGGCAAACTCATTTGCAGATTTATTATCTGCAATCCCCTTGTGTCCAATGACACAGCCGAGCTTTTCTTTGTTAACGGCAGAAGAAAGAATATGCAGAGCCTAATGGTCGAAAGAAGCTTGTAATCGATTTAGCTTCATGAATGCACCTCTCACAGGAAAAAAGAACATTGCATCTGACTCATCCCGCCGATATTTGCGCGGCTAGTAAACACCTGAGGACTTCTTGTGCTGGTATAGTCACGCCACGGCAACCACACTGAAGACCATTTCGCAGTCTTGACAGTCGCCGGTGCACAATTTAAGTGATTAATGTGTGCTTACCACCTGCACTTGTGCGTATTCATTAAATGCAATTTCAGAGTCGAGAATAATCACAACACGATGCAACGCATCTTCCCCCATCTCGCGTCTAAAATCACGCGCACGCATAGGCAGGCATTTCTGTGAACAAGCAAGGCGCTGTAATTTCTTTATTTACATAATTGCATTACAACCAACCGAACAACTTCAACAAAACCATCATTCTTGCCACACCATTAATCTCCTGTTCTTGTTTTTCTTCCAGAAACACTGCCAACAACTCAAATTGATATCAACTTTCATGTAAGTACCCCACTCCTACCAATTGACCACTCCTGCGACAGCAACAGCGATCACGTTTGTCTCTCTCGAAACTAGTCTCGCTCTTGCGTCGGGCGCAGAGCTTACGTCTGTGAACGGAATTCGCCCGCAAGGTCCAATTAGAATGCTTAATTGTAGCTGAAAACGCATGGGAAAATAACAATCTAATTCCGTCCAACCGGCCCGGCCTGCATCGCTCGACAGCCAGCGCCCTGAATGTGTTAATAATTCATGCATGCACCTGGCCGGCTCTGTTCGATTCAGTTCACTCGGTGTACCAGGAAAACTGAATTCGATTGTTTCTTTCTAAGAACATGTACACATTTCTATTGTGAGCGCATCGCGTTTCGCTTTAATCACGAATAATCACGTAAATTCAAATTTCCGTGTACCACTGGCAGTCAATGGCACCGACACAGAGCTGTGAAGCGACCATAAACGCATATTAAACGCTATCCGCACGGCGCGGCGGTCATAACTTTATGCGATCCGCGTGGTGTCACTTTCGTTTTCGCTGCGGCCATTTGAAATGCAAAGCGCTTTATGGATTTTCGAGAGGCTAACGGCGGTATTTCGGCGTTGGCTTTCGCTCGAAATGTCACCATGTGCTGCAAGGGATTAACGTCTGTCACTCGTTTGACATTTCAAATTGATTAACAAATTGTCGGTGGCATAGGAGCCCTATGTCGTGGACAAGGTCTCATCGAAGAAGAAACAAGCTCAAATCGGTAGCCTGAAGAAATTTCTCCAAATGGAATTAAAATTCTCTAACTGGTCTTCTGGATGACAGTCGACTGACTATCTGTCATCTGTCAGTGGGACAGTGCGTGTTTTGCCAGTCGCATCTTTTGCAGTTCACTTTCGCTTTCGGTTTCAACGTGTATCCCACACCTAGGCGGCGCGGCGTGTGGGGTATCAACGTTTGTCAGGTGTTTGCTGCGGCATCTGTCAGTGTCGTGTTTGACACAAATGTTGGCATAGGTCTTCTTATTTAATCACTGTCGTGCCAAGATGCCATAAGTTGATTTTAATTGAAAAGAAAAAAATATCTCAAGCTATCTCAAGTGGTCACTGTTATGCTGAATGTTTTATTTTGTTTGCTGAAACATTTCTCGTGGCTAATGGGGGAAGATAGCAGAGAAAATTATTGCTCGGTGTTGTAAGTTGATTGTGATGGATTAGGTACTTGCTTCTCTTTGAAAGCGTTTCATTGCATGAACAATGTTTTGCACACATGCCTTCGAGGAGTTGTAGTTCGTTCGTAGACAGTCACAATTGAGGCTATTGTCCCTTCAAAATTTTGTAATAAATCATCCCTTGGCGGTTCGCGAATGGTGGCCTCTTCTGCAATGTATTCATGAATTCATTGAGTACATGTTTTGCAATCAATCTCTAATAAGTTGGAAGTGAGGATCTCGTAAGTTGAAGACCTTGTGTTCTTCGACCTTGTTTCCAGTAACGATTCGTGCAGAAGCACTCATCTGCATATTCACATTGTTTGTCTATCAAATGTTTAGCCGATGGAGACGACCGGATGCGTTGTCTTTTAATTCCGAAACCTGTCTGCTTAAACCCATGAACTATTCAATGAGCAAGGGCTTACGTGCTGTGAAGTTATCATTGTTTTCTGTTTTGAGTGATCACTGATCAGTGATCATGTTTCAAGTGAGACACTGAGCTGAGGAGATGTTTTGCTATTGGACCCGTTTTAGGCCTTGACGCGGCGGAGCCTCGCCACACTGAGGTCCTATTGGACCCATTGTGATGTCCAAGGGGTAAAACCCTTCCTATCTTCTCACTCGCCGGATGATGAAAACTCCTTACTTCAAGATATTTTTTGGTTATCGTCCTCCTCTCAGCCATCCAAAGGTCCTAATAAACCTGCAAAGAGATTTTACTGGGATATCTGCTATATCTTCGTCCCCACAGCCTCTGCTAATGGTGTCATGGGTAAGTCCCATTTTGTTTCAGCTTCCTGCTACATTAGAAGAGGGAATCGATTTTAGCGCTGTTGAACCTAGGCCATATCGTACAAGTGGTCTCGCATGCGGTGAGAGAACTCCACATTTCATTAGCTAGCTACATGATTTTACTGTCCACCTTTCCCTTGATGTCCGGACAGGGATTGCTTGGGGTGGGTCGGATTCGGCCCCTTTCCTGGCAAATTCATCTGCTACCTCGTTTCCAGTTATGTCCCTGTGACCTGCGACCCAGCACAGAGTGATCGAATGCTGTGTGCCAAGAACCTTGAGCTCTTCGCGACAGTTTGCGACTAGCTTGGACTTGATTTCAGTAGCCGAAATTGACTGTCAATTAAGAAGGTAATATCATCTATTGGTATTTCCAACAATGATATCATTGTTTTAGACCGTACTGGGCTTGGGGTTTTCAATAAGCTCACAAATATTGGAAACATTGCGTCCAACCCTTTGGTCTAACTGAACCGCGGGTGTAGAGTTGCCAAGACACACATGCCTGCGCTAACATAGATCACCGTTTTCGTTCCGGACTGGTTGAGTTCTTCCAAGATATCGTGAACAGCTTGGTAAAGCCGCCATCTTATTGTTTTATGACGTCATTCAGGGTCTGTCTTTGACATTGGACAAATGTAATGAACAATCCGTTCATATGAAAATTGTTCATTAGTTTCCACATTTAAGTTTCTATGGACACAAATTCGCACATGGACACTTTTATTGAACCCCTGCTTGAGCTTTAATAAAACTGTGCAGCACACCTTATTATTCTTACACCATGGTACAACTCAATCTGTCTGATTTTAGCTTGTTCGAATGTTCTTGCGATTTTTCGATTTCGAAGCATTTTATTGTAGAATCGGGTAGTAAGGCCCTGTTCGGCAAATTCAAGAGTCTGCAAGTCAGTAACATCATTTTACACAGTAAATTATTTATCGTGTTTCTCCAGCATTAACCATTTAAGCGCAGAGCACGCCACGACGTCGTCGAAATATTTTCCAAGCGCATTTCTTATTTAAATCCTTCACCAAGTTAGCTTTCGTTTAACTAACTAACTTCCATTTAGTTTTTTTTTAGTATCCACGAAAGAATGAAGTTTCGTTCTACGTTGTACAGGAGCCAGAGCCTATGACTTACTCTGCTTTCGTTTGCTTTACACATATTAGCAACACGATGACATCGGAAATTATTTGCAAAAATTTGAGCAATTTCCGAAAATAATGTGCTACGTTAAAAATGTTTTTCAATGACATAGCGTTGCAATGTTATCTCTTTCAGATCTGACTGTCAGCTCATCACTTGACTAGTGATGCGAATGGTTCCATTTGCGGAAAGAGTGTAAGGAGAAGACGTTCTGCATTTTATATATTTGCCTTAAAATAGACCAAAAATGTCCCGTATTTTGTATATTTTTCTCGGAAAAGATGGCGTTCGTAGATTTCTTCGGAATCTCCATGCAATCCTGCACAATAGAAAGTAGTTTTCGTGCATTTTATCAAGAACGATTTTATTTCTGCTTGTTAATAATAACGTTGATGGATATCATAAGGAAAGTATAGATTGATGATGGGGAAACATAGAATGAATAGAAAAGAAAAGAAAATCTTTTCCCTTTTAGAGTCTCATCCACTCGCCATGTTCTACTTCCGTAAACTCTTGACGAAAAGAACCAAACCGAAATTTGTCACTCGTCCGAGTGGTGTGAGAAAAGTGCGTTCTTCTCTAACATTTTGAATAATTATGCATATTCCACCGAAGCAAACAAAACGACAAATCTTTTAGCTGAAAAGTAGAATTTTCGAACATTAATCTGTAATCTGTCATCAGCTAAGCTTCTGACCCGAAACTTCGAAGCCCCATTGTCTCGTCTGCCTGCCTGCCCTGTTTTTATTTGTTCGCCGATTTAAATAACAATAAAAGTTAACGCTCACTTTTTCACATTTTTATTATTATTTTCGCCCACATTTCACCGAGATCAACCGGCCAAAACTATTTCATTTTATGTGTCAACATTTATGGCAATGAAATCGGTGAATCAGTTGAGAGAATGAGTGAAACACAAAGAGAACGACCAACCGAAGGACAGCGTGACGCATGGGTCATGGAAAGTGAAGTGAAACGAAACTGCAGCCGCATTCAATGAAATCGTTTCCTTGAGAGGCGGACGCCGCACAGGCCGACGAGACGAAGGGAAGAAGACAAATTGCTTGGCGCAATTATTGCGAACCCGCCTCCCATTTGCAACATCCGGTTAAGAGGTTTCTCGTGTCTCAATCGCAATCTCTGTGCAACATCGTCCATAAACAAATGGACCTATCCCAATTTCCAGGTTCATTGAGGAGAGCTTCCCCGTGCCGAGATACCGGATACTACCTTCGCCGCTGGGCAGACACCAGCGTCAGAGGTGCGGTTGGGAATCCGCAAACGATTAATGAACGGAGAGAATGTGTTCGTTTCTCGTAGCTGGTTTCTTTGAAGGCAATGCACCGACGACGACACATCATCAGTCGCGTTTGGACTTTGGAACCATCTCTTGTCCCATTGAGGCGAATCTCTTGCGCATTCCGCTTCATCGTCTTCGCAGCGACTTGCGAAATCTCGATAAATCTGCAGACTAAAGCTTCCAAGGTCTGTTGTAACACTCTCTTGGGTATTTGAACAGAACAGATACATTTTTTATGCCGTACATGGGTCGGAGTCGTCTCGTAGCACTCGCGAAGGCATCTTTCGTTGGTCGTCTCTTCAGTTGAGCGCTGCTAAGCGATGTGCGAATGCCCTCGTATCTGTAACCCGTCTGCAAGGGGCGATTTGCGAAATGCACCGCCAGTCGTATACATCATCTCGCAGCACAATCTCTTGGAGGATTTTTGCATGCAATTTAATCATGCAGATCACACCGTGCTCTGCGCGGCGCGTCTATCGTCCGTTCGTTGAGAGATATATTTAGCCGAAGACTTGTGCTAGTTACGAGATGATGCAACCAGCAGCATGGGGGGCTAAACGCGCAGTCCATTGCAGTGCGGAATTTGCGAAAGGCGAGAACATGTGTTGCACATGTTGCAGATGGCAATGAATTCCGCAACCAATTAAGAAGTTTATTAACAATTGAAAAGGGAGACCGAGAAGTTCTCGGTGGCAATGGTCTGCGAAGAAGTCATTTCGACTGCCGCGGAGGACTTCAATGGGAATGGGAATGCGTCATCTTAATTAACTGCTGGGCCACGGAAATATTAATTGAAAAGTTGAATTGTAACAGAAGGGTTTGTGAGTCGCTAGAGATCTGCCGGAGAGTTTCAGTAGGCAGCAGGGAATTTGTCTTTGTGTGGAGCTACAGTGAGGGCTGGACGTAAGCCAAGATCCAAGTGTGATCCTATGGGCGTAAGTGATAGCTTTTTAACCCAGAGACAGGGAGAGCTTCTGTCTATTTTTATTTTCGTTAACCATCACAGGGCACACACAAAACACCACGTTATCTTAGTGTATGCCCTCAGAAGCGCTTTACACCACAGATCATCTACCGATTTTGCATCTCACAGATTTTTTTATTAATCTATAATCAGTGTGGTCAAAGTGGTTGCCGTGGCGTTCTTGGTAAGTGCGTCGACTCCTACGCAGAGGGTGCCAGGTTCGATACCCGAATTAACCCCCTTGATAATTCACGGCTCCGCCTCTTTCGAGTCCCTGACAATGCTCAAAGAGTATTCCTGTCTAGAAAGCTTCTCAATTTCGCCGTTCGGTGTCGGCATTAAACTGTAGGTCCCTTCCACTCGTGAGAGAACAATAGCACGCACAACACGAGTGGTTGCTGAGAAGCTAGGCCCTGGCCCTCTACGGGCTCTAGCGCCACCCATATTATTATTATGGTCGCTTTCCAGCTTCTCGCTGAACTCCTTCCAAGACTGCTCTTTAGTTGTTCGCACAGCCAATTTGCGAGTTCTTCGCGTCTCAGTGTAGCGGTCACGAGAAGCAGAGTCCCAAATTCCATCACCATAGGCAAACCTGAGGTATTTCTTTTTGAATTAATGTTTTTCTTTTCTAAATGATTTACCATAACTCTTGACTGAAGACTCCACGCCTTGACAACAAAGATCGCGTTTGAATCTTCTTCTCCCATCGCCATGGCCGCATGCCATTTCAACGATCTCACACGTAACTTTTCCTTCGATCACGCGTTTCTTCATCGGCTTTGGTATCGTCGATGTCAATTCAGATCTCGGATCATTCCAGTCCTTCGAACAACAACCCTTCTCCTCAGCTCTCTTACAAGACAAAAAAAACAGCGCTTTACCTCAAGAAACAACCGAGAAACTGCCTGCGACAAAAAACAACGCGTTGCCTAAAGGAACAGCTGAGAAACTGCCTGCTCTCTGTAAATTGACTCTAGTCCCATCCGAAGCAACGTCGATTTAAGATTCTGTTAGAACATCAGAATCCATCCGCCATAGGCGCCAATTAATGAGCCTCACAGCACGTGTCACGCATTTCAAAGTCGGAAGACGGGCATTCCATCAAAACATCAAAGAAAGCCCCCGCCCATCTGAGACGATTCCACCTCCTTTTCAGGACTGTCAACCCTGGCGTCGCGTCAAAAATAATTAATCCACCACCTCGCATCTATTCTTAGACCGTGATCTTGGCCACGAAGTGAGAGTTGACTGCTGTTGCTAATCACTCGACTTGTTAATGCTTGATACCATTTAGACATGATTAAGTTGTTGTCTGTGTCACTCATCCAGAGCCGGGCTAATTAAAGCAGCAAACAATTGCTAATTTGTGTCAGATCTTCCCATCGATCTTGAGAAACTCGAACAATTGAATGCGCCACCAGTGCGGCAAGTGCCTCGGCTGCACCTTGCGCCTTGCGTGCAACAAACATTCACGTCCATCCACCTGTACAGCCACAATCCGACGCTGCAGCCAATTTATTCACTTCTCGTGCGCGCATCTTTTACGAGCGAGTGTGATTCAATTTCACTTTTCACCGACCGCGGCTGGCGACGATGAAGAAAGCAGAGCAGATTAAAGTGCCACACACATGCCAAGCCCACGAGGGTTTTTTGTTTGTTTTCCGTAAACTCAACTACTCCACGAGGTGAGATCATGATCTTCGTCGAGATAAGTGCAAGCGACTCACGCACTCGCGGTGCACTACTCGCAGTGACGCCAATGAAATCCGAAGACGGAGGACGGATCCAGACGGTTTCCATTGAAGACGCCTCACTTAAGGAGAAGTGGAAACTCTTAAGTCGCCACCGCCACAGTATCGCTTTGGAAGTGAAGAACATCATCCAGCTTCCGTTGGGGATTCCATAGAGTAGGCAGACGGTTCATTAATATTTTATTGGCGCGCCTCCGTTGTGCAGCCGGCAACAGCGATGGGGGTGCGATGGAACCCCTAAGACGTTTGTTGCTTCTGAATGAAAGGCACGTTCCAAACCGGCTCGAGTCGAGCGTTGGAATCCGAGAGATGTTTGCGTGCGTTGAGAGGCCTAGGTATACAACTCCATAAAATCAGAATGATTTAAATAAACTAAGAACCGACTCGAACGGTGTAAATTTGGGTGTGGTGCGTGTCGACGGTGTGGGGCGCAGTTTTATTTGAATTTTATGTCCAAACAAATTTCCTTTAACGGCCAGTTATGTAAGAGGTAATTAAACGGACATATCCGATCCGAAACCTGATTGCAATTGGACAAACAACTCGAATTAAATTTGGGGCTTAAGACTGTTGGAGTGTGACGTGCGCGCTCGGAACCTTAAGTGGGATTATCAATTTGAAATGGGTTCATGATGTGTGCTTCTTCTATATATGTGCATGGTGAGAGGTTTATAAAAATCCAAGGAATGTTAGTCTCTCTTTTTCAAAAGCATCAACTAGTTCGCGGGGAAAAATCGATCAGTTTCCCGTGCCTCGGCTTGGCAACTGCATGTTAGGAGTCACGCTGCTTTAACCAAAGCTTATACCAAACCAAGCTAAGGGACTATATATTGATTCGGACTATCAACGCATCCCATATTATTTCTCATAACTTTTCTTCTGTGAATGTTTATACTTTTCTTTTGTCTGCGATAGGGTTAATATTCTACGTTAAGCTGAAAGATTGTTACTACCAATGAACCATTATTTGTACGGCTCGGGACAGAATTCATATTCTTAGGCATCACATGAGCTTTTACTTGAAATAACCAACCATTTGGGTCCATTCAAGTATTGTCGTAACATTCACTTGATGTGATCAAATCTCTTTCAATCTCAATGTTAGGTTATTTTTTGAATACCCATCAGCGTTGCTGGTTATACTTCAATCGAAGTAATTTATTTCGTTTTCATAGACAACACTTCGTGCTTTGACACTTGCTCTTTCCCAGAAACACTTGCTTTTTGTAGACTTTGCATTATCCCTCTCAATTATAAAATTGCATTATTCAGAAGCCGAAAATTGTATATGTACTCAAACATAGCGAACACTTTGGCACGCTTTGGGCAAATGATTTAACCTCACAAAAAACTGAGCAAGTACTGAGAGGATCTTTTCAAACTAAATTAATTTATAGTGTTAATTTACTGGTCCGTGATCCGTGGTGGAGTGGCCGTGGCGTTGTGGGTGTTTGCGTCGACCTATACGCAACTTAACTTCGCTGCCGGGGTTCGATTCCTGGCCAGATCGACTAAAAATAATATACACGTCCCCACCTCTTTCGAGTCACTGACAATGCTCTAAGAGTAATACCTGTATAAAAAATAGCTTCCCAACATCGCCGTTCGTAGTCGGCATTAAACTATAGGTCCCTTCCACTCGTGAGAGAACTGTAGCACACGCACAACACGAATGGTTGCTGAGAAGCTAGGTCCTGGCCCTCAACGGGCTGTAGCGCCACCCATAATATATTATATTATATTTTTAATTCACTTGTCCTTGTGGAACTGTTTCCCTAAATGCTTTCAAGAACTGCTAAAAAACGTTACAATATTTTTTGTAAAGCCGCGTTTACTTACGTTTTATTTTATCGGGAGCGGAAAAAAATCGTAGTAAAATAAAACGCGTGCTTTCGACGTGCTTGCGATTAACAGAATGACATTTATTTTTCCGTTTATCCTGTTCTTACATCTTACTTTTGTTTTATTTAAATTAAATATGATAAGGCGTGAAATACAAATTTTTGAATATTAATTGAAAATCGCCTTTTTTCAGCCACAAGTCAAGTTAAAAAGTAAAGAAGATCTTCACCGATTTTATTTATCCTAGTTCATACCATAGCTATTTATGTATAGAATAACACATTAATAATTTGGAACCGATTGAATTAATAGTTTGTTAGTAACATAATGTGCCAGTCGTAAAAACGATGTTTTGAGAAATACACGTTTAAAGCTTACAGAATTAAATTCTTGGGTATAAAACCTACCACGCTTCTACCTTAAATCGGCTATATCATCAAGAGTTTTTGAAATTTTCCTGAATAGTTATAGGCTGGCTTTTTTGAAACCGAGAATAGGGGGTCCCTTTAAAAGGAAACATGATAGAATTCCACTTGTCTCCAGTATAAAACATAAAAAACTCAAGACTTTCCGAAAAAAAATATAAAAATATAGGAAAAAAATATAGGCCCGAGTAATTTTCTACAAAGAACATGAAAACTGAACTGCAGAGGACTATAAACGAGTCATCAAGACGGATTGATTCGACGGAAACTGAATATTTCAATCAAATCCTACGTAAGGAAACAATTTTATCGACGAAAACCCAGAAAAACTGAATTTATGTCTCTAGTTTTTCTGGCCACTGTATGCACATCGCAGTAAACAGTACAAACAACATCAGTACCGATGTAATCATCAGAGTAACTCTTGCCAACCGCTGTTTCTATAGGCTCAAGAGGCAATTGAGTAGTACAGCCATTTCTCGAAGGACCAAGCTGACTTTATACAAGACCTTGATCATCTCAGTCCTGCATGGACAATGGACAATCTCAAAAGCGGATGAGGAAGTCCTTGGTCTCTTCGAGAGAAAAGCTCTGCGTGCGATCCCTGGTCCTGTTTGCGTTGACGGTTTCTGGAGGAGAAGAATCAGCCGCGAACTGTACGGGCTTTACAGCGACTTGAGTCTTGTCAGGCGTCTTCGGATCCAACGCCTAAGATGGCTAGGCTATGTATGGACAACTCAGCTCCGGCCGGAAGAGTCTTCGACTCCGAACCCTTGGGAAAACGCAACAGAGGACGCCCGCGTTTAAGGTGGCGCGTTTAAGGTGGCGAGAAGGACCTCAACCAACTTGGCGTGGGACACTGGAGACAGCTAGCCAGAGTCCGTGCTAGACCAGCTTGCCTCACCTTTTTTTAAGCTGGACTGATTTTCTTAAGATTGTGCCTTCTGTGTTCACTGCTGCCAGCTGCATTATCTTGTCCTTTGCAGTTGTAACAAACACACCGTAGGACATCTTCTTGCCAAAATCCGGTACAAGTTTCAAACAAGTCGGAAGTTCCTGTATCTAACTATTGTGTCTGTGCACAAGTTTCGACATCCTGAATTCGTCTATCACATCAAATTGTTCCTCCTGATGAATGATCTCTCTGTCGTGCGTATCGATCTTTAATTACCAGCTCTTCTTCAGGATTCGACTTGAGTGTGCATTTTTGTCCCACTGCTTCGTACCGATTAGTGCTGGGCGAAGTAGCTTTAGACATTCACTCAGTACGCTGGGTATAAACCGATCAAATCTAAAAAGAACATCCATTCGATGCTAAGTCCTGGTTCAAATCTTTGCTCCTTCATAACTTACCTTTAAGTTTTTAAAGTGTTAATTTGTATCCCCTTCCACGTTTTTTGACAGCTCCCAGATAACATTCCTCAGTTCAGACCTGCAACAAGTCACCATTCAGCACGTACAACATTCCCAAAACAAAATATGCCTTAACTTCCATAATGTAACCATAATGAACTGTTATAGGTTTTTGAAAAGACATTCAAAAGCCCTTTAATGGAGTCACAGCTCGGGTCGTTCACAATCAATTAAAATAACCCTCATGGTCATAATCCCCCGGATGCTTCAATCACGTTCTCAAATTGTTCATCAAATTTAATACTTTTTTGATCGTGTGATCTGAATCTTTATGAACAATTTAACGTGCAATTAAATGAGCATTGAACTTGTCGTGGAATACGACAAGAGTACAAGAATTTAACGACACTGTTTAGCATCTTGTCCTGTTTCCACGTGTCTTTCAAATCTAGGTCTTTGTATTCTAAACACATTTCGCCGGGGGAAGATGGGAATGTGAGTTCCTAGAAATGTCCAAGTCTAAAATCTAAGTTTGTCCACTTCCCGGATAAACTCAGGCGGCATCTCATGGATTTCCCCGACTGTCCACGGGTCTTCATGATTCTCGTGTCATTGACTGCGTCGCCCCACCAATGCCACACTCATCCGGTTGCATCAGACCAAGCAACAACAACAGAAAAATGCAAGAAAGTCAAAAAAAAAAAGAAACGTAACCATCACCCCCGCCATTCAATGTCAAAGTTGAGCACGTTTTTGTGGTTCGCAGAAGACGATGACTTTCACTTGGAAAACGGCGGCAGAGTACGACGGATGGGTGCATCTGCTCTGTGTCGTCATGGTCACAATTTATTCGACATTTTCACTTATCCACGACCGAGGAGAGGAACCACTCGCACACAATATGCCGGCAGTTCACAAAGTGCGACTTTAATTTTTCCCGTTTCATTTGGTGCACCTCGTGGAAGCACATGTGGGAAGGGCAAGAGCACGTCGGAAGATTCTTCCTCCACAGATGGCTAAGGTTTGCTGGAGGTTATGTAAACCGAGCATTTTATGATTTCACAGACATCCGAACACACTCCGCCAACGGTGGTGATGGCAATGAAAGTGAAATTGCGGCTAATGAAAGGTTGAGGAATTTTCTCAGAAAACTGCACGTCGCGCCGGAGAAGTGTTACTCTACTGGTGTTCGGAAGAAAAATAATTAAGATTCTTGTTCGAGAGACTGGCGAGTGCAACTGTGCAGTGAAGTGAAGGAGAATCTCGGTTTGGAATTTAGAAGATATTAGAGTGCCCCTCGTGGGAAAGAAGGAAACTTCAGACAAACGGTGATGGGAGCTGTAAAAGAGTTCTTAAATTTGGTTCTGAAGAATTCTCTGGTTAAGTTCATGTGCTCCAACTTTTATTTTCACGGCACTACTTGACTTGAGTCACTGCTACTGACCAGTGATAAACCATTGGGTGCATAACTATAAAATTAGAAACTTACAAAAGTTGGCGTGAGTTATACTGCACAGCTTTTCATTGCGTCATCGCATGACTTCCGTTTCAAGATTTGTTGTCAAAAAATTCATTCGGAATAAGTCTTTTTTTTTTGCTTATTTGTCAATTTGGAAAGTGAGTACTGCTGAAAGTCATCGAATGGGATCAGAAGTTTTGGAAGGACACTGAAACCATGCAAGTGGTGATTTCGACGCAATAAAATTGTCCATTTTGAAACCGAAGACAAGGAATCGACTGGCCAAGCGAACAAGTGCGAAGACGAAGAGTGGTATCGTTGAGAGTACTTGCGTACTTATTTCTCTGGCCAGTGACCCAGAGAGGGTCAGAGCTACTGATGGGCACATAATAATATAATAATATAATATGGGTGGCGCGACAGTCCGAGGCGGACCTGGGCCTAGCTTCTCAGCAACCACTTGTGTAGTGCGTGCTATTGTTCTATCACGAGTGGGAGGGACCTACAGTTTAATGCCGACTCCGAACGGGGAAGTTGAGAAGCTTTTTCTAGACAGGAATATTCTTTGAGCATTGTCAGTGACTCGAAAGAGGTGGAGTCGTGAAATATGAAAGTTGGTAAATTCGGCTATCGAACCTGACATCCTCTGCGTAGCAGTCGACGCACTTACCCACTACGCCACGGCGACTCAGTGATGGCTGATAATCGATTAATACAACATCTCTATAATTTAAATCATTCGAATGACTACTAACTAATTTCTAACTTCTAACACAAGAGAACTTGATAAAGGTCTCTAATCACATCTCTAATCACTCATTCGAATGAATTCGAATTTTTTATTTTTCTTATTAATGAATCGAGATATAGCGTAATACTTGAACGCAAAGGGAATGGCGTTTTTCTTTAGTATTTCTCGACGAGAACTATTTGTCACTTGATCTCGCCTTGAGGTGAGTCATTTTCCGAGTTATCTTGTGTTAGTTGTCATTCGTGTGTTGTTTCGTGTGATTATTCTCTCATGAGTAGAACTCTTATACCGACTCCGAAGGGCCAAGTATAACTAGCTTCTTATTAGACAAATATACTCTTTGAGCATTGTCAGTGGCACGAACGACGTAGGTTCATGTGTGTACGAGTCGACGAGGCACCACACCATGGCCACCACACTGACCTACCCTAAATACCTTATAAAGCACTAGAAAGGATTGGGAAGTGCAATGGTTGACTATCTGACCTCCAAAACCGAACATTTTGTGTTAAGATCAAGGGTGATTGGCCATAAAACGATAAAGAAATTTGGGGTTCCGCAGGGATCAAAATTAGGACCAATTCTCTTCATTTCATGGAAATCATATGGCTTTAGTTGCCTGTCTTAGATCTCTGGATACGACGGTAATGGTGATACGAAGAGAATTTAATGCTGTTCACAGCAGCAACGGTGCCGCCATCATGGGTTACTTATAAACGCTTCCAACACGATGTACATAAGACGTTTCTCACTGCATGACGCTTGCAATGCATTGAGCTAGTCGACAGTTATAAATATGTTGGTATTTTTATAGACTGTCATTTTCGATGCAACAGACGCATTGGGTGATGGGAATAAAAACATTTAGCATTTTAGAGTAATGCTCCATCTGGTGTGAATAAAAATTTATTTCGTTAAGTTTAACGAATCCTCTCCGCTCAGATATTTTGACAGCTGAGTCTTTCCTCTGTTTTGGTGTCAATAAAGATGGAATGAATGGAGAGCTCACTTGTGGAAGTTGAGTGTGCATAGGAGGTGACTTCAAGAGAGAAAAAAGTGACATCAATTTAAAGTAATGGAAAATACTGCGTCGGAAGAGGAATACTTTGACGGAGTAAACTTTAATCCTCAAAAATAAAACGAAATCTGGAATGGACGATGACGATTTAATCAAATGTTTGCAAATTTCTGTGCTTGCAGGAAAAAAGTCAAACTCCAGACATGAAAAATAAAAAGCAATCTGAGTTTAATCTATGGAAGAAAAAAAATCCATGACTTTAATTTGAACATCTCGCAAATAAAGAAAAAAAAATTGATAACATGAAGGCCCGCGTCAAATGAAAAGGCGATAAGAAAAAGACGGGCAAGCTTCCCTTTACATTAAAAGACCAAAAACAATCAAAGGTATGGCAGCACCACCGGTTTCTTCAGGAATATCGGAAAGGAAATGAGTAGTTAAACACTCCAAGTTATCAAACTCGAATCTATAGACGTTCTTGAAATTATCCCCTGTGTCCCCGAAGGAACATGAGTTATAATTCTTTGTTTTTCGCGTTTGTATGTTTAATGACGTTATTGCATATGTGTTGCACCCACGTTTAACCGACTTTTCACTCACCCTTAAACGCCAAAAACTCTAGTTTTCAAACGTCAACTGAAGGGAGGGTACCTGCTTTGAGGCAATTTTTTATTCACACCAAATTGAGTATTTCCTTTAACGAAAATACTCTCACTGGAAGTATTTCCTCAGTTTTTATTCACACCACCCATTGGAAAATTACGAACGGACTTCAGGAAAGTTTTATTTTCGTCTCATTTGAAGTACCATGCTTCTGAAGGGGTATTTAAACAAGTATATTATGTCTTAATAGAGTCGAAGATACGGCATGGAATACTGGCTTAGGGTAGTGCAGCTAAAACACACATACAAAAAATACAAAATTCGGCGATGGACAAGTGGGGGAAAGTCAATTGTGATCTCAGATATCTCTCTTGTAGGTACTTTTCTTTCGTGGGTCGCCGTGGCGTAGTGGGTAAGTGCGTCGACTCCTGCGCAGAGGGTGCCAGGTTCGATACTCAAATTTACCACCTTTGATAATCCACGGCTCCACCTCTTTCGAGTCCCTGACAATGCTCAAAGAGTATTCCTGTCTTCTCAATTTCGCCGTTCGGTGTCGGCATTAAACTGCAGGCCCCTTCCACTAGTGAAAAAACAATAGCATGCACAACATGAGTGATTGCTGGAAAGCTAGGCCCAGGTCCACCTCGGACTGTCGCACCACCCGTATTATTATTATTATTAGGTACTTTTCGTTCAACTTTGACATAATGTTAAGATTTCTTATGTTCATTATGGTGGACCCTTTAAGTGAACGAAAGTTAACGAAACTTAACAAATCCGAGCAAGACGGCAATCTCTCTAGTCTTTTTCTACTTGGCTTCTGTTCCTGGTCGCTTTTCTTTGGCCCCTAAATTAAGCACAACTGAACGAAACTTAACGACACCGAGCAATGCTGGTGGACTGTTCTATGTTTCTGGTCGCTTTTCGTTGGCCTTTCAAGCAAGCAAAACTTAACGATAACGATGGATGCGGTTGTAATGGTCCGCCAGTGGACAAGGGAGCAATCTCTCTAGAGCTTGGCTTCTGTTTCTCGTCACTTTTCGTTGGCCCATTAAACAAGCAAAACTGAACGAAACCGATGGATGCGGTTGTAATGGGCCGCCCGTGGACAAGGGAGCCTTTTAAGCAAGCAAAACTGAACGAATGTTAACGAAACCGAACAATGCAGTTGTTATGGTCACCAACTCGCAGTGTAACCTTGCACCTCATTCGATTGTTAAGCTGACTGCGCTTCCTTACAGAGAAAGAAAATCGCCTTAGTTACCGCAAAATAAAAACCCATCGAACACTTGCTATGTAATTGCAGTGCTCTCTCATCCCGTAGAAATAGACTTCTGGGGAGGGCCCATTTCTTTGTTAATCTGGCTAAACTGAGCAGCATCAGAATCAGCCCTCTTCTTCGCTTTATCAAAAGCACAAATTGGTTTGCGGAATAGGTATCCTAAGATCCGCGTGGTAACACAACGGGCCTATGTTTGGCCTAAGTGTGTCTGTTGTCCGTATGGACGGCAGTCAGCCACCTCAACCTAACCTATCGCAAAATGGCAACTGTTGATCGTGATAATGTGTAATAGGTGGTAAGCGACGGACAACAAGGGAGTGTTGACTTCTAGATTTAAGGCTAACATCCCTCTCCATCTGATCGAGCATATTGTGAACACACCTCCAGCGTAAGTGCGAACCGCCAAATTGGCAAACGCGTTTTCTTTAGACGGGAGCAGTGCAATTCTCCATTTCCCGCACTGCAGCGAATAACAACTCTAGTGCTGTCATAGTAAAGCTTCCGCGAGAAGAAAATAAAGTGTGTCTATTAAAGGGTCTCTCTGCTTACAGCAAGGAGAGCTCACGTCCTCTTTCTCTTCTTGACATTGGCTTTAATAGCAACAGATTTCTTCGCGTTTATGAATGTCTGACCAAACAGAATCATGAAATCTTTCGAAGAGCAGTGAATTGATTGAAGAGCGACAAACTTTTAAAATCTGTATTTACGCATTTCGGAAGAGTGTTTGTAAAGAAAAATGCAAAAGACAATCCAATTGAAGTTTCTGACATGTCTGCGTTAGTGTCAATCTCCTCAGCCGAAACTACTCATTCGCGCTTTACATCCGTTACTGGCATTGATCGTACAGGAGATGCTGCTGGGAGCCATACATAATATGAATCAGCTGACTGAGTTGCCAACTCTCTTCATTCTGTTTTTTGTTTACTTTCATATGACGAACTGCTTTTCTTACTGTTTTTTTTTTTTAATTCATATTTTCTACTTCTAATGTATTTGTTATTTATTATTTTTTGTTTTAATTAATGTTTGTATCTTTCAAATAACTATTTTTTGTTACTATTTTGTTATTTATATGTCTAATTTTCCTATGATATGGTTTCCTTTGATACGTTCTGAAGGCGGTATAGTTCTATTTTTAATACCATTATTTATCTTTTTATATCAACTTAAACCATCCGGATAAAATCAGGACCGTTCTCAATGCAATGTGTGGGTCAAATCAGGGAATTAAGGTTTGCCACTTAAATGTCGAAAGCATTCGAGCAAAATATACGATCTTGTACCAAACGGTCTGTCCCTCAAAAATTAATGTGTTGTTGGTCTCTGAATCTTGGCTTAAATGTCATATTCCATCGAATATGGTTGATTTTCCTAATTTCAAATTGTTTAGAAATGACCGTGCAGATAGGTTAGGTGGGGGTGTGTGTATTTATGCGAAAACTTCATTGAAGCCTAAATGTGGGTACACGTCTTTCCAAGGTTATTTGACGAAAATGATTTATTGATTGATCTTCTTCTGCCAACAGAGGGTAAATAAGCATTGAATCCTACGTAAGCCATTTTCATTCTCAATTTTGATCATCCTCAGTTTCTTGAACTCATTTCGAGTGAAGTCATTTCGAGTGCAGACATTTCGTGGTCTCCTTTTCCCACGACTCGTCTCAATTTCCCAACAAATTTTCACAAGCACAAATCATTTAAATTAATTCATTCGTTTTTGTTCATTTCTTTTTAGGTCATAATCTAGCCGGAGCACTGTTTAGCGCGAAAGGAAGGAGGAAAGCATCAACACTAGGTTTCAAACAATGTAAGCATTACAATAAATTAAAACTTAATTTGCAAAAAAAAAAGATCGAACAAAAAGCCACGACCTTCATCAATGGAAAAAGCGAATGGACTCACCAAAGCGCTATTTAATTGATGAACCTCCAACGGCCATTGGTTACAGCAAAACAGAAGCCATCATTTGCGGGTATTTCACTTTGAAGGAAAAAAATCACATAATTCATCATAAAATTCAATTCCTGCACTCAGCAACCTTCAGACGGGCCGACTTCATGTGTGCGCATACATGAATTAATTCACGTCTAGATTCAAAAGTGCGCACGATTGGACGCACTGCTCATCAAGATCCCATTCCTAGGCACGGTCCGCGTCCCCCACTATCAGCGAGTGTGAAGCGCATAAATCATTTTAATCTGACCGGCACCCATCTCTGGCGTGCTCAGGCAGAGGCAACCTTCATTGACCGATCGGAGAGGCTGACCAGACCAGCAGCGACTGGCCACCGATTGACATTTCCGATAGGGTTGTTATCTTGTGATGTTTTCTTTTTTTCGTGTTTCATTTTGGAGGAAAAAAAAACAACAACGATGGAGTTTGAGATTGCCATGACGGCGAGGAGTTGTGTTCTGGATGTGGTGGGCAGGGACACTGATATCCGGAAATGGTCTTGAATATTTCTTGTGCATCTTTCTGAGATGTTTACTTTGTTTGGTAGTCGCCGCTGTGTCCATTCACTTTTGGAATTCTCCAGAATTTGTGAAATAACGTTGAAAGGGGTTTGGCTTGCAGTCGGCGCGGCAAATCGATAAGAGTGCTGGATTGGCGTTTTTCGGTTGAAAAATAAATATGTAAATGGCTTGTTTGCGTACTTTATTTTTAGCACTGATCAAATGTGGCGTGTGGTTTTATCCGACGTACTTCAACTTCGAACAGTCTGTGTATTTCACTTTTTGGCACTTAATTTGATGGGTGCGAGCTTCAGTTCGATCGCCAATTATGAATAAGACTAGGGAATTGTTGTGAACACTGAAAAAATGCGGCGAAATGTGAAATAGGCGAACTTTGACAGTTGATAACGGCCATATTGTTGGTCAGAAATGAAGTATTACAGAGATGCCAGACTTCTACCTGTATTACCCCTTAAGATTTTTGACAACTGTTTTTTATAACGTGTTCATAATCCAAATTGACCAATCAGAGAACGGCATTCACGTTATTTCGTGAATAACCGTCAAAAATTCATGAATATCTGCCAAAAAAGCACTCAAATTCGTCGATGGACTAGAGTTCAATTAGCTGTGAAGTCGGCTATCTCTGTAATACTTATTTATTGATTGTTGATGGTACATCTGTCAAAGTGGCTGTCATTTATTCAGTCTGTTTTTAAGCAATACGCTTATAAAGGGACTTTCATTATGTTCCTTTGTCCGTCCGTGGTGATTTGGCAAAATAGACTGAATAAATGACAGCCACTTTGACAGATGTAGCATCATCAGTATGGCCGCTATCAGCTGTCAAAGTTCGGAAGTATTGGCAAACACTGTAATTTTCGCGATTCTAGAAGACTATCAAACAGTCTTTCTCATTTTTTTTTAAAGAATACGGCAAGTAAAAGCTTGACTTTTTATAGAAAAATATTTCATTCACGAAACGATCGTAGAACAGATCACTTCGCAGCATTCTCGAACAGATCAATTTATTTTGAATAAAATGAGGAAAATTGGAAACAAAGGAATATGTGGACAAAATCATAGGGAAAAGGAAAACTAAAGATGTTTCACTCCTGCTTGGAGGGGTCAGGTTCTATCCCCGAATTTGCCAGATTCTCTTCCGAGTCACTGACAATGCTCAAAAGGCAGTTCAAACTTGGCCATACGGAGTCGGCATTCTTCTTTCACCATCCACTCCACAAAAGAACAATGGCACACAAAGTGTTTGCTGTGGAAGCAATGCCCAGATCCACCTCGGACTGTCGCCCCAATCACATTATTGCTACAGACTCATGTCGCTGTATAGTCCACATAGTTCGTGGTTGAATCTTCAAACAAGCCCACAGATTTAAGGCAGAACTTTGGAACTTTTTGCAAGCTAGAGGTTGTTCATGATTGAATAATATTCCAACGAATTATATTATAATTGTTCAGTTGCATGCATTAAATTATTTTATTACAATCTACATTATCGGCTCACTGCCTTACCAACAATTATGTACTAAACTAAACTAAAGTTAACTAATGATTATACAGTGGACTCTCCCTAAGTCGAATTGTCACGGTATACCAGAATTTGTTCGAGTTATAGAGAGTTTGACTTAAACTGAAGGTTATTGTATAGAAAAATGAGGAAAATGTATGTAAAATATAGCGAAAAAGTTCGAGGTAGAGAGAGTTTCGACTTAGGGGGAGTTCGAGTTAGGGAGAGTCCACTGTAAATGTCAAATGTCAATTAAAGAAGACACTTCTTCACAAGAACTCAGTGTGAGCAGTTCAATAAAGCGTCTGTCATTTATAACGTTTAAAGCTCCGCGTTTTATTACATATATTTTTTCTGGGAACAAAGGTTTCTTTTGTTCCAACCCAAAAACCAATTTACTTCGCCTTTGAACAGTCGACAGAAGTGACCTTTTCAGATGCTCAGTATCAATTGCGACTCTACCTCGAGTTTTCCCTCTTCGTCCCGACGGGCTTCTCGTCCGTCTGAAGCTTATACCCAGTTCCTTTTATGCTCTGGTAGAACTTTCTTGTCTGAATACCTCTCAATTACATCGATCGACCACTTATCGTCCTCTCTCTTTTTCCTTCCGAGAAGTCGGTGATCCCTTCTTTTTTCGATCGTTGAGCTCGCGAACCGCGTTCATCCTTCTATGAAGCCTCACTGTTGTCCTTACCTTGGGTACAACAAGGAAATAATCAGAGTCAAAGTTGGCTCCTCAGAAGGTTCGAACACATACGAGAATATGGGAGAAGTGTCTGACGTCATTTGGGATGTAATCAATCTGCTTGACTGTTGATTGATCAGTCGACTGACAGTTGAAGGAATCGCATGCTGACTACCCCGTCAAATCTATCATGATATGGCGTTCATTTTTGGATGTGAAGTTATCTGTTAAGTAATTTAGCAACGATTGGATGGCCCAGTTGGTTGAGTACCTGTCCCTGGTTACCGGGGTCCCCGGTTCGATTCCCAGCGAAAGCAAAGTTAATAAGCTTTTATCTGGTTTTCAAACCTGTTTCAGTCACCATTTGCCGTAAGGATCAAAGCAACGGCAATATCACTGGAGTGGTCAATCAGTGGTAGTAGTCTGACTGCAGGTATAACAATGGACCAACAGCGTGGTCTTAGTGTGCTGTTGAATTCCCCTACCTAACCTAACCTAAGTGATTTCACACTCCACACGAAGAACCAAAAAGCGCTTCCCCTATTCCGTTATCCGTGATCGTCAGCAGCTTTTTCTCGTCTCTGGAGACATGGCGGAGAAGCTTATTCCACATGAAATCCATGAAATCGATCGGCTGTTGATGTAGAGCTTATCCAGTGAAGGCGTTCACAAGAATCTTTGTTGGCGTTCTATCAGGTTGAGATCAATTTATAACTTTGTACTAAGGGCATTGTCTGTCACGTTACGTCTGTGACGCTATAGTGCCAGTTCTGGATCTTCAGATTGCACGATTTGTTTGCATTATCGCGCTTAACTCCTTTACTTGGCCAAAGAACATGGTCTCTTCTTGTGTTGTTCTCGCTTTGCGTTGGAATCGAAACCCATCTGGGACAGAGCTGCTGGTGCATTTTTCTTCTAAACGATCTACACCTCTTATGCTAGCGGCTCACATGCGTATTAAATCGCACGACTATTCAGTCGCAAAAAGTAAAACACAAAACCTTAAATGTGAACTATCTTACGTGACACCTCTCACTCGCAACGAATAATTCGATTTTTATGGCGATTGTCCGATTGGCATGATTTCCGCAAGTTAAAATACATCATACGTACTACCAAGAGTGTCAACAAACTTGCGACTTAAATCGCTGCGAAAACAAAAAATCGTTGCCACTACTAGATATGAGTATGCACGGACTTGCGATTTCCGGATCATAATTTACTTGCAAAAGATGAGACATTGTTTCACACATGAATCCACACATAAGCGACTAAATAATCGCAGCAATTAAAAAAATGAAACAATTCGAATTTCATAGACGAATTTTTTGTCGCAAATGAATAACCATGAATCATAGCAAACTGCCGACTTTGATAGAAGTCTTTTCAGAAAAAATGGATTTCAGGAGAAAGTGTTATGTTGTGGCTTTTTTGTTGCTAAAAAGACGTACAAAATATTGGGTCCACCCCGTTATAAGCGAATAATAACTTAAGGCACAGCTTGTAAAGATTCGTCAAAATTCAAACACTTAACCCCTTCTCCATTTTCTTTAAAATTGAAGTGATTTCGACTTTTTATCGTATATGGATTGGCGTGTTTCTACCTCAGTATCAATAAAAGGGTTCGCTGATATGTCACCACTTACAACTGACTCGTTATCAGGCATTATGCAAACTACATAATCTGCCACCAAATAAGTCGCAAGCAAGTGCATTAGAGTTTCTGAACATCCATATGATCCACTTGATCCACTTGTAGTTGCCGTGGCATATTGGGTAAGTGCGTCGACTCCTACGCAGAGGGTGCCAGGTTCGATACCCGAATTGATAAATCCCTGCTTCGCCTCTTTCGAGTCACTAACAATGCTCAAAGAGTATTCCTGTCTAGAAAAAGTTTCTCGACTTCGCTGTTCGGAGTCGGCTTTAAACTGTAGGTTAATTCCACTCGTAAAAGAACAATAGCACGCACAACACGAGTGGTTGCTGAGAAGCTAGGCCCAGGTCCGCCTCGGATTGTCGCGCCATCAATATTATTATATTATATGATCCACTTTACTTTGCGGCACAAGAATCGCCAGCAAAATGCAGTTTGTTTACCGATGCGATTATTTTGTCGCACACTTGGATATTGACGTTAGAAGCTGTGTGTTATAAATTTTGCGGCTGAATAATCGTGCGACAGAAAACTACACATACGTGCATGATCATATTTTTCTGCGACCACGATTTTTTTATCGCTGCGATAAAAAACGCATGTGCGAGCCTAGCCTTAGACGTCAGATCCGCAGTGGCTGATGAAGCTGTTTCTCCTTTGTTCATCTATAAGTGGAATCAGCCACTAAGAGCAGTCTCGTCGTTAGTCGAGGAGTGGGTATGTGCGTCTCACATTCGATCCACAATCTCTGTCGAGAAACTGGCAATATTCAGAGAGTACAAATTCCAAGAAAAGCTTCACAAGCTTCGGTGTTCCGAGAGCTATAGAATTGTATGTTCAACCACTTACTTGCTTACTTACTTAAAAGGCCGACGATCCTTAAAGGGTCTGTTTTTTTTTTAACGACTGGATGGCGCAATTGGTAGTGTGCCTGCCCCTGGTAAGTGGGGTCTCCGGTTCGAATCCCAGTGAAAGCTAAGTTAATATGCTTTTATCTGGTTTTCAAATCTAGTTTAGTCACCATTTTCCGTTGGGATCAAATTGACGGCACTGGAGTGGTCAATCAGTGGTAGTAGTCTGACTGCGGGTATCACAATGGACCAATATGGTCTAAGTGTGCTGGTGAATTCACTAGCAGCCTATCTACCTAACCTAACCTAGAGCGCCTGAGCCTGCGCTATAGAGCTGCCTTCCATCGTTAACGGTGGTCATCAAGAACCAAGCTGTCTTCCAATCGCAATAACTTGGTCTTTAGGTTCGGCCTTCCCTCTCCTTCTCGAACCAGAAGCCTTCGGAGACCCTCTTAGTTGTTCCATTGCTGTCCTAGAGCTCGATGTGACCAAGCCAGTGTAGTCGAAGGATTTTTGCCTTCCGGACTACCTTCACAACCTGGTTCCGTTCGCGGTTGAGTCTTCTCCTCCACTCAACTTCTTCATCCCCACACCACCATGAACTCCAGAATAACAGAAAAGAGAGGGATTGTTGAGAAAGAATAATTTATCTTCTTCAAAGCGCCGACGACCATATCGACTGAAAAGTGAATGTACGTCTTTGGGGACGCGTACACAAATTAATTTAAAGGCCACACGTGAAGTGTTCTCTAAAAATTCCGTTGTTTAATAGACGTCGATTAGTAGAAGAAATCTCAAGTCGTTTTTTTTTTTCAGATTGCCAAGGGCGATTAGCCCTAAGAAGCTACACAAAGTTAAAAGTACAAGATTACTGAAGCATATCCATAAGTGGAACCCAACTCACTTGAAAAAAAGGCCATTTTGTAAAGGTTCCCTTAAATGATTCTACGCCCCTTTGCAACCATTTTGAAGTTCGATTCAATTCAAAATCGACTTTCGAACAGAGAAAATTAATCATCACGAGAATCATTAGTCACATTTCTGATGAGTCGTTCAGAAGTCATTTGCATCACGTTTTGTTAGCTTTTTGTCAATTCTCCCAGGCGCGCACGCCTTAGCCGACAAGATGAATAAGAAAGCCCGAAGCTAGTCTAGCCATTCTAGAGACCTCAGCTGTCAGCCGTTTTCAAATTCGATTTCCATGTCACTTTGTCATCGTGACTAACGTCACACAGTCCTGTCACAATGAGGTTCGCATTCAACTTAAAAGAGGCCGTTGCTGTCGAGAGAGCACAAAATCCAATTAAAGTTCGACATGTGAAGTATCTTGATGGTTATGTCACTGACATTAGCACACACATGCACACACTCAGATGTAACAGAAAGATAAATGCAACTCCCAGTGGAACAGCATCTGCAAAGCGTTTACCATCAAATCTCCCATTATCACGCCACAGCGGCAACAACAAGAAATACAACTTCACCAATCTGCATTCCTCGATTTGGCCAGCCAATCCCAAGTGCGAGTAGAACGTCAAGCTTATTACCAAGCCGCGGGCATGTGCGTTTTGTGGCTCGCCGCCAAAGTAGGTGAACGCGAATTCGTTGTCCCCAATGCGCACGATCAACGTGATTTGTCAACTCGCATGACATTTGCTATTTATAGGCAACTCTCGCGTCGAAATTCATTTAATCTAACGGTCGTTTTCCAGTTTGCACTCATGCACCAATGTGGTCATCAACCGATCATCGACGCTCAGCCATCAGTGACGATGCCGGTTTATTGCGAAATAAACGTCAAACAATGACAACGACAACATTTTACGGGACGATCACACTTTAATGGATTTTTAAAAAAGATTCTAGCACCCAGCGATGAAGATTGTTTATTTATACTTTGAATGGGATTCCGTGGGGCCCTTGCGCAAGACAGCGACCGAGGCGCAGACAACGATGGGGGAGGCGTAAATCAGTGATTGCGTATAGATTTCTGACAAGTGATCCACTTTTTGTGGCGTAGACTGCGCAAGATAGCATTGAATTTTCCGATCAGCCGATAGACGAACTGCTAGCGATTGGAACTATTCCGTGCATGTGAATGGGAGAGAATTTCAGACGTGAAATAATCTGGAAATAGATATGCAACGTGACTAGTGTGGCTAGCTGGGGTGGGGAAGCCGTGCGGTTACTTAGAATAGCAGACGGGTCTGAAAAAGCATGTATTTGAGTTCGGAAATGCGTGCGGAAGAAAATAAAACCGAAGAATGCTGTTGAAAGACAGGCACGCAACGGGAGGCTGGAAGTAAAATACGAGCGAAGGCCATGTTTTACAAGAATTTTCTTGTGTAAAGCGTTTTGTTAAACATTTTGAAATAGACATTTGAACTGTGGCAACGTGGGAAAGGGCAGTGAAGTGAAGTTGGGCACTTATTTAAAGTGACACATGTCTCAGCGAGGTTAAGACTAATCAGATACATGACAAATCATAGTCAAAATGATGTCTATTGTGTGTGAGATGACTGGCAACAGTTTCAACTTCGATTTCAGCGATAACTTATTCGGGGTGTGTTCGTGAAATGAAGCCTGACACGTTCGTGATGAATGTCAAAGGGTGCTGACTCTCATTGAAAGTCGAACAAAGAGGACGTATTCTTGAATCAAGCCCTGAGCTGCTCTCGACACCACAAACAATTACCAGCCGTGTCCAGTTGCGCGCATACAATAAGTTGGGGTACAGGACCATTCATTTGGTGGTAAATTTAAAAAACATTTCACAAATTTATAGTCAACTCCGTTTTAAGAGCTTGACTCCGAACTAGTTACAAGGAACTTTAAGCTTTAAAGCATGTTTAAACTTTTTGTAAAAATTTGTCACTTTTTAACCTGCCGCTAACTGGTTTCTACTCTGCAAAGTACCTATAAGAATTTTCAATCAAACAGATCTAAAACTGACAGACGTAACATCATGAATAGTGGGACTACTTGATAGCTAGTTGGCATCTAGCTTTGTAGCTAGGGTGAAATCTCCATTGCATTTTAAAGAAGATGTGCTTGGTGAATCGCTTTTGTGCTTTTTCAATACGTTCGGAAAAAGTGATGAAAGCCGATGCTACGACAGCATATTCAAGGAAAGGTCAGACTAGCGAAATATACAATGCTGATAAGGCAATTGGAACAGTGAATCCTTTAGTATTACGTTTGATGAAGCCGACTGCAGAGGTTGGCATTTGTTTAAATATGACTGTTATGATTTTGAAATGTAAATGCGGAGTTAAACATAACACCGAAATCTTTGACACTGTTTATTCATTCGAAAGATATGAATTACCAATTGAAAAATTAAATTGGATTTGAAAAGCTTATTTCGTAAAATACATTTAATTGCATTTACTTAAATTAAGATCAAGTTCATTATTTACACACCAAGCAAAGATGCTGTTTATATCTGATTGAAGCATGAGACAGTCCTTAACATTTCGAATACTTTTAATTATTTTCATATCGTCAGCATATAGCAAACATCTAATAATAATAATAATAATATGGGTGGCTCTACAGCCCGTAGAGGGCCAGGGCCTAACTTCTCAGCAACCACTCCTGTTGTGCGTGCTATTGTTCTTTCACGAGTGGAAGGGACCTACAGTTTAATGCCGACTCCGAACGGCGAAGTTGAGAAGCTTTTTCTAAACAGAATTACTCTTTGAGTATTGTCAGTGACTCGAAAGAGGTGGAGCCGTGAAATATGAATGGTGGTAAATTCGGGTATCGAACCTGGCACCCTCTGCGTAGGAGTCGACGCACTTACTCACTACGCCACGCCGACACACACATAAACATCTACTATGTTTAAATGAGAGAGTAATGTCGTTAATGAATGTTATAAATAATAAGGGGCCAAAGTAGTAGTAGTAGTAGTTTATTTCGTGAAAAATTATTTTTTAACAATATATTAAGATGTCACGCATTTTACAGTGATTTAATATATTATGAATATCTTTCTTCTGAAACATTATTTGATATATTATTGAGAGAAGTAGTATGTAAGTATAACAACTTTTTGAAGGAAAAACGAAAAGAAAAATTTAAAAGTAAAAAAAAAATTAAAAAAGAGTGAAGATAAGAGAAAAATTATTACATCCTGAGTCGGAAAAAAGTGTAAGTAAATAATATGAATGTAATTCGACAAGAAAATAAAAAATAAATAAATAAATAAATAAATAAATAAATAAATAATTAAATAAATAAATAAAGAAATAATTAATTAAATGAATAAATAGGTAAATATATAAATAGGTAAATATATAGGTAAATAAATAAGTAAATATATAAATAAATAGATAAATAACATAACATAACAAAATCAGTACACAGTTTTGCAGTTAAACAAGAGAGCAATAACAACAAAGTAACAATGATTTTCAACTATGAAGTTAAGAGACTCATTTTTAAATTTTTAACAAGAGGGTTCTCAGCAAAATCACAGCGAACAAGAAAACGCTGGTTATTTTTCCGAATTCTTTCAAAGATCAATTCAACATTCGCTTTTTTGTGAATGTCCAGGGTCGAGTGATGACACAGTAAGTTGAGCTTGTTTTGTGAGCCCTGTAATTTCTTAATGTGGCACATTGCACAATTTCCCCATATTTGGCATCCATACAACAATATTGCTTGGAAAATTACTTTATAGATAGTTTCTATTGAGAGTTCCGATTTTCTGTTAATGAACGGGTATAATATCCTGGTTGCAATAGATACTTTATTTAAAGTTTGCGTTATGTGGGAATTAAAAGTAAGTCTTATGTCTAGATACATTCCAAGGTACTTAACTGAAGTAACCAAGTAATGTACTTTCCGTTTATCTGTAACTGCCCACTAGGGAGAAAGCAAGCTTTTCTTTTCCTAGTGAAGAAGATGGCTTGAATTTTATCTTCCACTTATTGCAGTATCCATAGAAAATACTCATCGCATTATTTAAATTCCTCTGAATGTCAAGAGCGAATACATGAGATGAGAATATTGCTATGTCATCCGCGAACATAGCTTTTTCACAATTAGATAATGACGGAATGACGGATCTGACATGAATAAATTATATAAAACTGGCGCAAGAACGGATCCTTGGGGAACACCCGAATGAAAATGAATCCTGTTGGAGATACCACTATTTACATGTACCATATATGAACGATCAGACAAAAAGCTACGAATAATTTTACATATAAAAGGCGGAAAATTGAAATTTATCATTTTGTGTATGAGCCCGTCATGCCAAACGGTGTCGAGGGCTTTCTCGATGTCCAGTAGGATCATTCCAGTGGACTTTCCAACTGAACGGCATGATTTAATATGATCGCAGATCCTTAAGGAGCCAAAGTGACTCCCTGGAGGGGAGCTACATTGAATTAGCTTTGTGAGAGACTTACCAATTTTAGCTCTTAGGGTTCAATTTAATAGGAAAGAAAATTGGAATGGAGTCCAAACGCTTTGAGTTATTTTTTATTCAAAGTGAGTGGTAATCAATGCAAATCGCATCAACCTGTTTTTTTTTTGTTTTCAATCTCATTGATCACGGAAGTAGGCTAAATTGAAGGGTTAGTAGAAGTCGATCCCAGATATGAAGCCGTGCTGTGCTTCCGATATGTGCTCTCTGATTAAGAATTCAGTTTAAATCTTAATTATACACTCAATTCTCTTTTTATGCAGTAGATAAGTTTCAAAGCTAACCGCACAAAAAAATTGCGTAAAAAATACACTAATGTAGTGTAAAAAAAAGGAATTGTGTTGTTTTCAAAAACGCATAAACCCAAAAAATCATATAAAAAAAAGACATTTTATATTACATTACATAATCAGGGATACGTTCCAAAATTTCTATTTTAAAATTTAAAAAATTATTTTATTTTTTATGATATATTTAAAAAAATATTCTTAATCAACCAAACGCGTCTTAACTCAACGAAAGCATTAGCTCAAGTGATAATTCATTCTTACACAAATAGCATTGAGCATATGTAACTATTGTTTGCTTGCTCTGTATAGAAGAAATATTTAATCCTATACAAAATTCTATAGAAAAACAGCGCATAACTTCAAAATCTTGTACAAAAAAATCAGCATTTGATTCTCGGGAAAAAATCGCATAACTTCAAAACCGCATAAAAAGAGTGGAAGAATTGAGTGGACTTTCAAATAGTTTTGAAGCTGCCGAGAGTTTGCAAATTCCTCTGAACTTTTCAACATTATTTTTAGAGCCCGATTTGTGAATGGGAGCTAAGAATGATTCTTTGCCATTATCTTATAATTAATTTCGGCAGAAGACTCGATGGAGCTGTTTCTTCTTTAAAATTTAATATTCCTGTCCTTGGTTCTGGCAAGAATAATGTTCTTCGCCGTGTCTAGGTCCACTCGCAGATAAGCCATAATGGCAGTAAAATTCTCCATCTACAAGCTACTCAAAAGATTGACACGACTTTTTATAAGCTTTAGATTTTCGCATAGATTCACGATCTTCAAAAATATCTAAATCTTCATCTTTCGAAAACATGTTTACGACTTTCTTTCGCTAAAATGGCATGACATTATAAGCTTAACTCTACGTTAAATATTTAAAATGACGTTCTTGTGACTTTAGCTTTGTCAAATTCGGGTATCGAACCTGGCACCCTCTGCGTAGGAGTCGATGCACTTACTCACTACGCCACGACGACCCAGAAAATTCATTGATTGGGACCAGAAAAACATTACGCGAATCGAAGTACTGATTAAAATGTTTAGTAATTAATAAGTTAAACTTCACTGGTGCAATTATTACTCAACTGAAAACTTAATTTTACGGAAACCTCATTTTTCACAAAAAAAAGTGAAAAGAGGAATCACAAAAACGCAAACCGAAATAATAGTAACTCCGAGACCACAAAATTTTGTGAACGGCTCAAATTAAATAAAAGCGACACACCTTCGAAACCACGATCATTTTTAAATGATGCATATCAGACAGACTCTAAGCGCGGTTATGGTATATTCTGCTCTTTCAACGTAGTCAAAGTAGTCGTCTTGAAAAACACTCACAAAGTCCCTTAGTCTCACGGATTCTTCGAAAAGTTCACAGAAAGCCGCCGCGCCTGTATTTGCGCTCGTCTTTGAGTCTTCAGTCTATAGGACGAACTCCCCTGTGATATTTCCGCTTCCTCTTACCACTGCTTCCGGTGCAGAAAAGGTTGAAAAGACTGTTCTCCGCCTCTAGGGTTGGCGGTAGGTTGACATTTTGTCGTATGCTATGTTCCCACTAAACGAAATCGCGAGGTTTCATCAAGTTTCTACAAACCTCCGAGGTTTCGCCATACATTATCCAGATTTCGATCACATCGCCCTTTCGGCGAAAGCTTGTTGAAACCTCCCGGAGTTCATTCGTCCGTGAGAGGTTGTCAAACATAACAAGAATACAGCGTGAACTTCGTTATTTTTTTTTTCATTTCTCTCTCTCTCTCTCTCTCTCTCTCTCTCTCTCTCTCTCTATCTCTCTCTCTCACCCTCTCCTTTCTTGTTCTCTCAGCACTATTATTTCCTGTTTTACCTGGCACTTAAGAAATTAACTAATGACATTTGAAAACTCTTCAAACTCGGTGGAAATGGTCTATTGAGGTTTCAGTAAAAGTTCATCGAAACCTCGCGACTTTTGCGACCGTGTATGGTCCTTCCCTGCAGAATCCCGCCTCTCTGAGTCCCAGGGCCTGCTTGTTTCACAAATCGAACAATAATTATGCAGAATATGTTTTCTTCCTATAAACAAAGAGGTCGAGTTACGTAAGATGTGTCACCGACACCGTTGAATTGAAACCACATGTCACATATACTTGTGTACTTTGCTTAAAATTTGGCTATAGCCACATCGCAAGACCATTTCTTGTTGTGAAACATGAAGCCACGCTTTTACCAGTCGAACCAGTTCCTGTTTCCGGAACGAATACCTTCCTCAAGAACCGATGAAATCAAATTCCCTTCAGTTTCTGGGTCTGTCCATTCCCATGACACACTCGAAAGTGTCTGCCAACAGCACAGCACTGCCCATTAGCCCACATTTTTTGCGATTCATATCATCACGCTTCATTGTAAGATTAACCTGAATTCCCCCCGCTTAAGTGCCCATCTGAACCGGATCTAACAAGAAAACATCCCCGGTAAGTTGTCACTTAGCTGAACAACACTTCTGCCTCAGCCACATGGTCATCATTTCCCGGTTTCTTGGAGCCCCTTGTGTAGGATACTACAATCGGCTTGCCCAGGCCGGTCTTCCGCGCCAAGTGTAGTCATCTTCAAATGATTTATGTCACTTTCATTTCAAATCGAAATTAGAGAGAAATAAAAGCAAACGCCACGAAAAATGAAAAGACTACAAAACGAATGACTGATTCTTCACGCTCAGGTGGTTCTGTTGATATCCGAGCTCATCAGTGAAGATCATATTTCGATAAGAGCGCACTCGTACGTCAACGTCACACCACACATGCTGTCCGTGTGAGTGTGAGTGTGCATTTGAACAGTGACCTCCAAAATTTCACTTGAGAAAGTGAAATGTTGGTTAAAAAAAAATCAAAAAAAAAAAAAGTGAAAAGTTCGAAGGTAATCAAGTTTTTCTTAAGTACGTCAATTAATTGTTTAGTCAGTCCGTGGAGCAGGTAAAATGAGTAATCGCGTTGCTGTGGTCTGGAACTGTAAAGTCCGTTGGCATGATTGTTTTGATGATTTCACTCGAGAGAAACATGTTAACACTTGGGGTCCAAATGGGGTCGAAAATTGATAATAACTCGTGATTGGTGGGGCGGAGAAGTGAAAATCACAGCAAGGCACTCGTCAATAATTGGCCAAGGCTACTGAATTAGGTCTCTTCAAATCAAACTGAAGACATCTTCAGAACAATGAACATGGACTACTGGTTTCGTGCGGTGAAGAGAATACATTAGAACGAGTTTTCAAGGACTGTTCACGGGTTATTAATTCATCTTCTGAGAAGCTATCAAGTTGGGTTAGTCAACAATGAGTTTGCAGATGTCAGGCACTTGCAGATGAGTCTGGGAGATTTGTACGACTGCCTGATGATGCAGACCGTGGAATCAGCCAATCGATCATTGACGATAATTTGAAAGAGCTATTGCCAATGTTTTTGGTAGCAAATTGTCACAATATCGTAGTTGACAGTGGGGTAGTTGTAGTCGTCCGCTTAAGAGAGTGTCCGCTTTATGGGAACTGTCAAAGTGCTTATGCTGAAATAATTAAATTAAAGTGGAACATCAGTTTTGAATAACCAATCATTTTTATTTTTTGACATTTTTACCTCGGTACTTTAGGTTATATTTTTTGGCTCTGTCGTCAATGGACTCCAGAACACAGAAATGTACTGTCAGTCTCCGCTAAACAGATCTGTCTGACAGATCTTGACCGGAGTCAAGACACAGAACGGGCCGAAGGTATAGAGGGAGAAAGGGAGAAGCGTGGCTTCATCTTTCACAACAAGATATGGTCTTGCGATAGACAAACGTTAAGCACGGTAGATGTATGTATGTGACATGTGGTTTCACAAAGAGGTTGACACATCTTACGCAACTCGACCCCTTTGTTTATAGAAAAATAACATGTTCTGTATAACGAATGTTCGATTTGTGAAACAAACAGGCCTTGGGACTCCGAGAGGTGGGATTCTGCAAGGATGAACCATATACGATCGCAAAAGTCGCGAGGTTTGGATTAACTTTTACTGAAACCTCAATAGGCCGTTTCCACCGAGTTTAAGGAGTTTTCAAATGTCCTTAGTTAATTTTTAAGTGCCCGGTAAAACAGGAAATAATAGTGTTGAGAACACTAGAAAAGAGAGAAAATGAAAAAAAAGCTAAAGTTGACGCTTTATTGTTGTTCGGTTTGACAACCTCTCACGGAAGGATGAACTCCAGGAGGTTTCACCAAGCTTTCGCTGAAAGCGCAATGTAATCGAAATCTGTATAATGTATGGCGAAACATCGGATTTTTCTTATCTCGGTGGTCTTAAATATCTGCGGGTTGTAGTCTGTGGGAAATATTAGGCTGGGGAGATCATTCCATATTCGTGTAGTGCGACTGGAGAACGAGTCCCTGAATTTAACTGTACCTCCGAAAGTAGGCATAAGCGTATGCTGATCGACATTTCTGCCGAGACGGGTATTGCGGGTGGATGGAATCATGGAGAGGAGGAATGCAGTTGGCTAGCTCACTTGAGCATCGTTTGTTGAAATAACGATAAAACACGGACAAAGAAGAGAAGGTACGTCGATGTTCGAGCGAGTCTAATGACTCTGCGATATTCTGCTTCTTCTCGTGGCGCTACAGTCCGGGGTGGACCTCGGCCTCAACCAGTAAGCCTCTCAAGCCGGCACGATCTTTAGCCAGCTGTGTCCAAGTGCGCACACCAACATTGCGTTGTCCCACTGGTTCGGAGTCGAAGACTCTTCGGGCTGGAGCACTGTTGTCCATGCGCTCTACATAGCCCAGCCATCTTAGGCGTTGAAAGCGTAGACGCCTGGCTGGGCTCATGTCGCTGTACAGCCCTTACAGTTCGTTCGTTGAATCTTCTTCTAACCCACAAAGCAGACAGGACCAGCTGCCTTAAAGATTTCAGCGGACAGTCCGTCCGCACCGGCAGCTTTGTTAAGTTTCAGTCTTGATATCTTGACCTCGTCTAAGTTGGGGGGATGGAATTCTCGTCGATCATCGCCCATATAGAGTGGGACATTCTCCCTGACAGCGGTATTGGTCATCATCGCCTTTTAGCGGTCTGCAGAAATGGTTCTTCCAAATTCTCAGTATCGACTGCGACTCTACTACTAGTTGTCCATTCTCGTCCACTGGATAACTGTTTCACCCTCTGGTAAAACTTTCGAACATCGTTCCTGCCATGGCACCTCTCCATCCGTGATCTTTCTTCTTTCTCCTGAGAAGCCGGGTCTCGTGCCTTCGTCTCTGTTCGTAGAGCTCACGAACAGCTCTCATCGTTCGTTGCAGCATTGCTTTGTAGGCTTCCAGCTTCGCTGCATGTGCCAGCCTACACTCGTTGTCAAACCATGGTTTTTTTGTAGGTGGTGCCGTAGAACCCAGCACATCAGTGCTGCCACTGATCATCTGATGGCTGACATCTTTGACGGCTTCTTGACAACGCCTCCTTCGATTATTTGCGCAGATGGCGACGAACTTAGAGAGAGATTTCGGGAGACTCGATCGGCAAAGATCCTAGCAGTCCGTTGAGATTGTAGCTTTCTTTGTCCTATGTCGAGGCGTGGGCGCAAATCAGGCTGATGTTCCCGCCTTGATGCGGATTGTTAATAGGCGTTCGCTTTTACAGACAAAGCTTAAGACTTTTTGCCTAGGTCTGCCTCGAACAACACATTCAAATAAGCGCCTCTCCCTGTTGCAATCACCGTAGTAGATGTCGCAGTTTCTCATCCTCTTCTTGCCCGGCCCATTCCACCGCACTTCCTGGATTGCGGTGATGTCTGCTTTGTAGCAGTCTAGGGCCTCCGCGAGTTCTTCGGCTGCACGTGGTCTGTTAAGGGACCTAACATTCCACGTGCAGAACCGAAAATCGTTGTCCTTGTATCGTTTGCTGGGGTCGTCAACATTAATTCCTTCCGTATCCGAGGCAGTTGGTTGTCTCTGAACCATAATATTTTTACGTGGTGAGGGAGTTAACCCCACGCACAACCCCCAACTGGGAGGCCGTTGGCAGTTGGTTGTCTCTGAACCATAATATTTTTACGTGGTGAGGGAGTTAACCCCACGCACAACCCCCAACTGGGAGGCCAGGCCCTATTCTTTAACCCTCGGGCGGAGGGTCCGGGTTTATCCGGAGTCGGTAACCTCGCTGAGGCTGTGAGCGCCACCGTTGTCCCTAAAACTATAGGGATCTTCCGCCGCCATCTCAATTCCATGGCCCCGACCTGGCCTTGAAAGAACCTTCTAGACCTGTGATCCGAAAATGTCGAGGTAGCTCTAGAAGGACTGCGCACCAGGTAACTCCGTCTGACTGGAGTTTCGGATGCCGCCGTTGGCCAGACAGTTTCCAGCTCCTCCGCCGCCATCCATAAAGAGAGATGAGCCCTAGTACAGGCACAGTCTCTCCCCTCTCTCGTCTGTAGCCGCCAACGACGTCCCACGGGGGTTGGTTACCCCATCTTCGATCGAAGGTGCTCGGCTCCCAGATTTCACCACGGGGAGGTGAAAGTAGGAGTCCGCTGATAGAGGCTTAGTGCAGACGCTTGTGGCTGCATGAGACGCCATACCAACGCCTTGAAATCGCTTTGAAATTGGTATATTCCCCCGTTAAAAAAGGCATAATTTAATGAAGTATGAAATTGAGGCAACGTTTGGAGAAGCTTCAAACATTCAAATGATGTCTTGTTGATACTCAATCAGGGTGAACTATAATGAAATTCATTCATTCATTTGCAACAGTCGCCGTAGTTCCTCGCTTTTTTTCGTCCCGCTTAACAACAAATGTCAAAAGGAAACTGCTTTAAAAAAATATGTCTGTTATTGAATCCGGTCTAAATGCTCCACAAGTGGCCATTCGAGTAACTACCCGTGCTTTACTATTCAATTATCTATTTCATCACTCGTCTAAGTCCAACCAGCACAGCCCGAAGTTGATTTTCAAGAACTGAAACATACACATTCCATCGTCAATCGCTGTAGCTGCCCGCACCACATCAGCACCGTCACACTTTAATTAGTATCCAACTACTCGTGTGTATCTGGTTTCCCATTACCATTGGAATGCAAAAAATAATAAGAAAAAAATATTGAATTGCAATCGAAACCGGGTTTCAGGTGCACAAGAATAATCACCTCCACGTTGCCACGAGGACTACTTTCCCACTTCGGCTGCTCACGTTCACTGGAGATAATTAAGCGGAAACGTCGATGGGACGGGATACAAATTGCAGCAGAAGAGATGTGAACGTAGCACTAGACCTCGTCGGATGAGAGACCGATTGTAGGTCAGTTGTTCAGGGGAAAGGAACAATCTGTGTGACTGCGATAAAGGCAGGCTTTTGCGTACATTTTTGTTGACATAGTTTGTGGTCTATGATAACTTGGCGGGTTGCATTGATGCACTTATTGGAATCGAGGCTTTGTATGGGAATGTTGTCGGTGGAGAACTTGTTGCTGCAAAATGAGGAATTTTTATTGCAGATATGACTGAAAAGTTTGCTAACATAGTTTGCTGCAGGCGGGTAGAAAATTGGATAGTACGACAAAATTGCAAGCATCCAGCAACGAGCGATGCTTGCGATAGTTTGAATGTCTGTGAAGTGAACCATGGGCAAGCCGTGGCGGGGCAGCATTTCAATTTAGGTTAGATTTTAATTCAGCAAGATGCCTGATGGTTTGCCCGATCCACAAGAAATGAGACCCTTCAACTACCGAGGGTCTAGTCTCCTCAACATCGCTTACAAGATCTTCTCTGCCGTTTTATGTGAGCGCCTGAAACCATTCATCAGCAACCTGATAGGTCCTTATCAGTGCGGTTTCAGGCCGGGGAAGTCCACCATCGATAAGATTTTCAAACTACGGCAGATCCTGGAAAAGACCCAAGAGATGCAGATCGACACCCACAACCTTTTTTGTCGCTTTCAAGGCCGCATATGACAGCGTGCATATGGACGAGCTATACAACGCCATGTCTAGCTTTGACATTCCTGCCAAACTCGTCAGGTTGTGCAGGATGTCGATGGAGAACTCTCGCTGCTCCATCAAGGTCGGTAACGAACTCACCGAGACCTTCAATGTCAAAAAAGGTCTTAGACAAGGCGACGCGCTGTCTTTAACATCATTAACCCTAGAGGCACGATCTTTCAGAAGTCCAGTCCATACGCCTACCCAAATGTACCCACCGGGAAATTGGGTTGAAATTTCCTCCTGGATATTGCCTTTCAGAATCCGTTTTCACTTTATGCCCTCAGCTGCCCACTCGATACATTTTTTTTTGTTTTTAAGTTCGGTTTGAGGTTTTGTGGCAAAGTTTGGGTGTTTTGGTTATTCCTAAAGCACTACAGACATATGCAGACTCTTGAATTACTTGAAATACCGGGAAATAAGAACTGATCAGAGATTGTACAAACCGATCATTCCTATGGCATGCATTTTTTCCCTGGTTTTTAGCTTTAAATTCTCCTCTTTTAAGTTAAATTTCATTTTCTTGGACTTCTTTGACTGTGCACTGAATGTAAAAGTCATGAACCCAACCACCCAAGTCATCCCCACTCCTCTTTCAATGATTCCCATTATTTCCAATAGCTCACTTCCCCCCTAAAGAAGATCTTAACCTCCCCCACTCAAGGTCACCATCACATCTTCGGCAATTGTTTCGTTCGTAATCCACTCCAATGACCACCAATCAGTGGGATCGAAGCCCAGTGCACACAGTGGCACCACCTGCTGCTGCTCTCTCGTTTCACCACTTCCAGTGAAAGTGAAATACTTTCCCATCTAAACAACCATTTAGCCTCATACTCATTAATTTTGTTTTTTCTCTTTCCAGAAAATGGCCTAACAATCACGCTGCTCAAGACCAGAGTAACCTCTTCAGCAATCATTAACCGCGACAGTTGACGTGCTTAGCCGTAATCACCATGTCGTCATCGATATGCCCACACTTTGCCCAGAACGCCTGGAAGAAAGACCTCTGCTCGAACTGCTTCAAGTCGAAAGAGGAACACAAACAGTCTGCAGTCTCGTCTTCGGCCAGTCGGAAGGCGGTCGTCGTGGACCCATCAAAGACTGATTATCCCAATAAGCACAAGGTGCCAGCGCGGAGCATCATCAAGGGCAGCAGACCCAAGTCGAAGAAGAGTTTCAAAGTGAATTTCCCCAAACAGCTGTCCGAGGTGATTGGCTACGGCGGCGAATGGTCGGAGGACAGTAACAGTGACGACGATGACTTCATGAGCTCGTCGAACAGTGCCGATGACCCCACAACCGGAACAGACGAGGAGGAGAATCTGGAGCTGAAGAAGCTGACGAAGGCGAACACAGACTTCAACATGAACAATGGGAATCTGCTTGGCGACCCGCAGGAGAACATCAAGAAGTCATTCGCGGCGCTGAAGTTGGGCGCCCCGCAGGTGGACAAGGAGGGCAAGAAGCAAACACTGAAGATTAACGTGACTCCGTTCGGGAGTTCAAGCAAACTCAGCACGGCGTCCAAAGCCAAGTTCGAGGTGAAGGAGGAGCCCGTCCAGAAGAAGGAGATCACAAAGGTGATGTCCAGCGTGGCCACGTCGAGCTCTTCATCCGCGGCAATGACCAAAACGCCCCCAGACGGCAAGAACAGTCCGCCCATCGAGAGGGCCATGGAGAAGTCGCTGCTTGAGGAAATCTCGGAGACCCTGGAGCATAACAAGAGCGAGCAGAACAAGAAGCTGCAGGCGGAGACGGCGAGCAAAGCAGTCCCCCCGACCGAGCCGAAGATCAAGTTCGAGATCACGAGTCTTGCGGATACCCTCGAGAACAAGCCATTTCTCGACCTTAAGAAGCCGATCGCGAGGAATCCCCCAATCACCAAGGACCACATCAAGCCAAAAATAAGCGTCAGCTCGCAGAAGTACTCGGACACCGACAGCAACTGCTCCGACAACGACAACTGCGTCTCGGCGTACTACGACGTCGTCGAGAGCGACATCAGCTACGAGAACGTCCCCGACGGGAAGTACGTCAAGGGCCAGGATCGCTCCGATCGCGGCCAGTCGATGATGAAGGCTGATGCCGACACCACGGACTCGGTCTTCTCGAACTCGCAGTACATCACCGACATGCTGCTCTCGTCCAAGACCCGCTCGGCGACCTACTCGCTCCACGAGGGCAACTTCATGACGAGCAAGATCACCTCGGACGGCCTGATCGTAACCAAGTGCAGCTCGGACGACGCCCTCGACTCAACGGGATCGAGCTTCGACGGAAGCAGCGACGAGGAGACGTCCTCCTACAACATGACCAGAAGCGAATCCGACTCGGGAATAGGAATCTCGATCGGCAACGGCTACAAGAACTCCAACGACAAGCCGGGCGTGGAGAAGAAGCTCAGTGCAAGTACAAACAACTCCGACTACGAAGACATCCAAGTCGTGGACCAGATGAACCCAGTCACCACGCAGAAGTTCTCCCTGGAGAAGAGCCGCGAGATGGCCGGCGAGCCCGACGGCAGCGCCGATCCCGACGGAAGCCTGGAGACCCAGCAGCAGCAGATGCCCGCTCTGCCCAAGTCCCCACCACCCATGACCGCGTCGCACGATGCCCGGCCGTCCTTCCTGCACGGACTGCAGAAGAACAGCCCCGCCAAGAAGCCCGAGCTGCCGGCCAAGCCGGTCATGAAGAGTTTCGCCGCGAAGCGCCAAGCAACGGCAGCTGAGCAGCAGGTAATCAGCCAGCTACAGCAGGTGATAAAGCCGCCCTCAAGCCCGAGCGCAGCAGACGCCCTCGACCAGGCCCTGCAGGAGCAGGCAAAGCTCCTCAAGAAGGGACGTGCACCGAATCCCCCAGCCGGCGAGGAGAAATCCAGCGCGCCACCGACCCCCGAGAGGGACTACAACATAACCGTCGAGCTGACGACGGAAGCAGACAAAGCCAACTCCGCCGTCGTGGAGGAATTCAAGCCATCCGACGAAACCACATCCGCCCAGCAACCGCAGCAGTCGCCCGGCAACAACAGCATCTACACCAGGAAGCAGCAGACGTCCATAACCGTGGGCGTCAAGTCCACAGCCTCGCCCGTCATCCGAGAGAAGGACAAGCGCGAGCGGGCCACAGTCAACCCCAAGTTCCGGTCCCTGAACACATTCACTTCCCATCGCAAGACGCAGCTCACTCAGCAGCTCTCGGTGTCGCCGCCCTCCTCGCCACCACGCCAATACATCGCCAAGCCGATCCTCGCCCAAGACGCGTCCGCCGCAACGCAGGCGCGCAAGAATTTCTCCCTCTCCGAGGAATGCCTCCCGATGACAGACGACATGAAGAAGCAGCAGCAACAACAGCAGCAGAAGAAGAACAAATTCTCGATCAAGAAATTCCTCCGCATGGGAGCCAGCAAGACCACGGACAATCTGCATAAGAAGGACGGCATCTACTCGGAGATTGTGACGGGCGACGAGTCCGGCGTGGTGGCCGTGGGTAAGCCGCGGCTCGTGATCATCCATCCGATCGATATCAATCCCACGGCCGTCGAGGTGGTTAAGGACATAACGAAAACAAATGAGAGCGTCGCCTCGCAAACGATCGTGGTGACAACGAACGGCTCGGGAAACGCCACTGGTGGCAGTGGTAAGCCTCCAGCTCCGCCATTGCGTAAGATTGACTCCGGACTGGGCCCGAAGATCCATGAGGCCAGCAAACCGGCGCGTCCGCCGCCACCCAAGAGTGCCGAGTTGCGCCGGAAACAGCAGAAGATTAGCTTCGATTTGAATGTGGCCGCCGGCGCTGGCGGCTCGGTGAAGTGCAAGTCCGACAATGTCTATGCGAATTTAGGTGAGTCTCTTTGTGTCTATGTGTGTGTGTGTGTTTGTTGAACTTAATCTCCTGGTTTATGACGTGACGTCCTCCGCCGATGATGTTTTGCATTGCGAATGAAGTTGTTGAACATGTTTTGATCTGGCATCTGCTCCTGCTTCTGCTGCGGCGCATTGAGCTGTGCAGAGGTGGGTGAGCATGGGAAAGTGCAGTGCATGCATCTTACAACATTGTTAGGCATTTCCGATTGATTTATGCTTGTAATGTTACTTTGTTGCAACAGCCAAGTCAATCAGGCGACGCGATACGGTGGAGTGGATAGCGTCGTGACATTTTTCTGTCGCTGGAGTGTGTCCTGCAGGCTAACTAGTCGGAGCTGGTCAGAGATCGTGCTTCTTGGAGAGGCTGGTTGGTTGAGACCCATGTTCACCGCGGACTGTAGCGCGAACTAAATCCGGAGAAAAAGAAGAGTGTGTCTTGAAGCTCAGAGGAGATGCATATCGAAGTGAGGCGGCTGTGGGCTAGAGGGTACTTGCGAATCGACAATGAGTACCACTCGTACACCATTCTGGCTACGATTTTGGCCGTGTTCGAAAGACAAATTTTGTTTGCAATTATAAGCAATGTTTAGTAACCAATTTTTCATGTACTCCAAACAATGAGCACGTCCCGACTTCATGGCGTTAGTAATCGAATCAGACAACCAAACGAAATTAGAAGAGGCACATTATTCTTAAACTACTGCGGATATATGCTCACAGTAGTGGGAATATAAACGGCTGCTTGGTCCCCTTTCCACTTCTATTGCCAGTACCTGAAGCCGCACACGATTGTACACAATCAAAAATTCAACATGTCCAGAGAGGGGGCATTATCACGGCGGCAATTTTGTGACACGATGCGCTCATCAAAAGCTACCTTCTAAAAATTAAGTGTATCCTCTCTGCCGCGTCTTTTTATAACGTTTAGAATGCTTTAAAAATATATACAGTGTGGGCCAGATATAAGTTTCTTTTTAAAAACGCAACAAAATTTAAAAGTTAATGTTTTTTTTTTTCCTTTACTAGTAAGAACAAACATTTCCATTTATTTCGAAATACAACGTCGTTCAAGTGGCCGCCTCGTCTGGCTTCGCAAAAGCGTCTTCTTTTTCTTCTGGTGGCGCTACAGTCCGGGGTGGACCTGAGCCTCGACAAGTAAGCCTCTCCAGCCGTCACTTTCTTTAGCCAGCTGCCTCCAACTGCGCACAGTCGATTGAGGTCCTTCTCCAGCTGGGTGCGTCATCGATCATACGTGGGAATCCTCTATTGCATTGTCCAACTGGTTCGGAGTCGAAGACTCTTCGGGCTGGAGCAGTGTTGTCCATACGCTCTACATGGCCTAGCCATTGCAAAGCTTGTCTCTCGAAAAGACTAGGGGCTTCTTGATTGACAATGTTTCTCTTAACGCCAATTAGCCTGGTCAATTTTGCGACACCAAGCGCTCATCAAATGCAACCTTCTATAAATCGATTGCTCCTCGCCTTCAATCGGAAATCGCTTTTACATCAATAGTTGAACGAGAATTGAAAGTCAGTGATCATTGATCTGTTATACTCTGGCTGACGTCATTTCTGAAGGAGCATCGGACTATGATTCCACTCAGACTGCAAACTTTACATTTTTTTTGAGCGTGACGCAATATCCTTAGTTGATTGAAGAAATCTATATCCGCAGAGGTCGGAGTGTGACAGTGGTAGAGAAGGTGACACAGGAGTCATTAGCGACGAAGTCTAGTCTCCTGATGTGATCACCCAAGACGAAATGTTCTGTAATGTCAATTTTTTGATGACTAGGTCTAATATGCGAAGCGTTATTTTGGCAGTAGCGTCTTCTCTAGCTCTCTAGGGCTAGACAGCTTCGCTTAATGACAATTTCAATAGTAAATTATTCGCACTGCTCTATTTTCTCATTCAGCTCAAGAAAAATATGGAAGCAGCTGTTCATTTTTGTTGTGAATCGCTGTGCCGTTGCGTGGTGGGTTGGTTATTATTGGACCTTCACAACAGTATGTCAGTCTTTGATGACTTCATGACAACGCCTCGAATCTTCTTCGATAGTTTATGCAGACGACATCGTATCTACGGTGAGTTTCTTTGAGACTCGATCGACAACGATCTTATCAGCGATCCGTTGCGATTGTAGGTTTCCGCCGTCAAACCGTCGATCTTTCGATATCCGAGTTCTTACCGTGGCTGCAACAAGAAAATGTTCAAGTGTCAAACAAGTGTCTGACGTCGATCGCAATGTGAACAATCTGGTTGACGGTTGATTGATCAGGAGACCGCCAGGTCCCTTTGTGGATGTTGAGGTGAGGGAACCACGTACTGGCTACAAAGAGGTTTCGGCCCGTTACGGAGTCCAACAGCCTTAATCCGTTCTCGGACGTGTTGTCGTGCAGGTTGTGCTTCCCGATGACTCGAGCAATGATGTCTTCCTTACCCAGCTTTGCGTTGAAATCTGCTAGAACGATCTTGGTGTCGTAGCTGGGGCATTGATCGAACGTTCTTTCTAGGAGATCGTAAAAGTCATCTTTGCTGTCGTCATCTTTATCCTCTGTTGGGTCGTGGGCGCAGATCAGGCTGATGTTGTCGAATGTAGCCTTGATGCGGATTGTTATGAGGTGCTCGCTCATGTGTTTAAAGCTTAAGACTCCTTGCCTAAGTCTGCCTCGAACAACACACCCGCATCCAAACAAGGGCTGCCTTCGCTGTTTGTAGCAATCGCCGAAGTATATATCGCGGTTTTTCATCCTCTTTTGGCCGGCCCATCCCACCGCACCTCCTGAATGGCGGTGATATCTGCTTTATAAGCTTCAAGGGCTTCCGCAAGTTCATCGGCTGCACGTGGTCTGTTCAGGGACCTCACATTCCACGTGCAGAACCGAAAATTGTTGTCCATATTTCGTTGTCTATGGCCGACAGCAGTAGGGTCATCCGTATCCCAGGTGTCTTGTCGTTTCGGAAACTAATGATTTCTTACACGGTGGGGAAGGGGTTAACCTCACTCGCAACCCCTGAACGTGGAGGGCCGGGTCCTGGTTTAAACCCCTGGTCAAGGGGGCCGCTGCATACATTGGTTCACCTCTAAGCGGTCGCTGTAAAGGCTCCAATCCAGAAGGCACCGCGAGGAGGCTGTATGTCAACTTGACCTGTGCATTTAACTTGGATCGTTGCTGGCATCTCGCCAAGTTGAGAGCAGTCAACAACTTTACCCTGGATGCACAGGCCCATACACTGACTGGACCTCTTTTATGTTTTGTATATATTTGGAATATCATAAATTTTGAAAGTTCAACCTTTTTTTTCTAATATTACTTTCGTTATCATAAGCGAAACAAATCGATATGCAAAAGATGTATCACAAAAATGGAATAAACACAATAGCTGTGTTTTTTTTTTTGCAAGCGTATAGACGCTTATTTTATAAGTGCACAATGAAACGATCATCGATGGTTAATAATTCATCATAAAATCTTGGCAGCACCGACGACATTCATGAGATTTGCTAAGCAGTCAGGGGTGTAGTCGTGGAAGGTGATGGTTGATCTTTGATGGTCACAATCTTCTGTGTAGCGTGACCATCACATTAAAAGCAAAAACACTTTGCTTAAAATAATTATGTAAAATGACACTTGTTTTATTTTTTAGATGTATTACAGTAGAAAGATATAATATGACATTACTGTATATCAAATCTCTGAATTGTAAATTGTGCGGTGGCTCGCTTTGTAAACTTATGAACGAAATAAACATGATTTGATTTGATTTGATTAAAACAAAAATCTTCATCAAATGAAAAGAATCGTTTAGGAAACCTAAACGGAATGTATAGCGGAGACACTCTGGGTGCCAGAGTGTGGGGGTGCCAAAATAATTAAAAATGATCTAATACATCAACCAAATCTACAAATATAAACCACATACACCAACCCAATGAATGAATGAATAAATTCAGGAATGAACACACAGAATAATGTTTGGAAGCACTGTTTTTTCCGCGCTTATTTCTTAAGCGGATATAGGACTGGTTGTTAGTGTATTTTACATGCAAATTGAAAATTAAGCGTATATACGCTTGCAAAAAAAAACACAGCTAAAATAAATCTACATACTATTCTAAGTGGCACATATCTCCATGCACATTGATAGGGGTCTGGCCAGGCACCATGTGTCCTTTGGAAGTTTTTGAAATATGTGTCCTACAGAGGGTTAAAAATCGTACAGTAGCTGTTTTATAGTTTGACTTTCGAAATTCCTTCCAGGCACGGTCTTCAAAGCCGTCCCTTAGCGAACGTTCATTGTCTTTAATCAGTCCGCCTTGCACCAAATCGATTTCCAGTCGTTAGTTAGCTATCTGCTTTTTGGGGGAAATTTGATACGCTACTTTTCCACTTTCGTGGGTCACCTTAAAGTCGAGCCACATTTGTTTCGCTACCCCACTAGCTCACAGTCGAAGCTTCATTAGTTTTGAATTCTCATCTCGTTCTCGTTCATTTTCATATTTCCCTCCAGTCTCTGTCAAAAGCAGATAATTTACTCTGTGACTTCATGTTCTTCGCTTGACGCTACCTCTAGGCATGGATCTGAGCTCCAATCAACCAACAATGACAATACAAACGCTTCAACTTTTTGACTTATTTTCGATTTTTACCGAGAAGTGCATACATCAGAACTACAATTCATCGCTATATGAAAGTGGTGGCTTCTTGTGCGCCTTTTAAAATCGCAGGAAGTTGAGTATCAACTTCTTGAAGTCGGAAACCATAATTTTCAGGACTCCGTTGTATAAGGCCTCGGCGGACACGAACAAGAATTGGCGAAGTTCTCAATCGTTGGACGACACGGGCAACCACTGGCGCAAAGGACTGTAGTCAGATACCTGGGGATCTGGCTAGAGAAGTATATTATTTTAATAAACATGTAGATGCTGTTCTGGCCAGGGCCCGAGGCGCTTTTGCCCTCACAAAGAGACTGTTTTACAACAGCCAACTCGATGCGAGGCTGAAAGTTATCTGCTACATGGCCCTCATCCGGCCAATGCTCACCTATGGCTGTTCCGTGTGGTTCAACGTGAGTGCAAGCCTGATGGAAAAGATTCGCTTGTTTGAGAGGGCTTGTCTTAGGGCTTGCCTTCGCCTTTACAGAACTCCAGAGTCCCAGAACATTGAATTTGCTTCTTTGGGTGCTCACAAAAAGGCATATTACTTGAATGAGAAGCTTCCCTTGAAGCTGGTTTCTAGCATCACGGTAAGGTAGACACATCTGAAATTTGCAGTCAGGGAAAGCTGTGTACCACTCCACGCGTCGTGGAGGTTTTGAATTTAACTCGTATCGTAGGGAGATTAGTTCTAAGGGGTCATCTAGTTTGCGACGACTGAATTGTATTTTTGACATTTTTGAATTTAAATTGTTACACAAAAATACGTTTACGTTTGTGGCACCCTAGGCCTTAAAATGACACTTCCTGGTAGCAGTGGTGGCACTTTGAAAAATAATTTTCCATGATTAAGTTCGAGCCAGGAAGTTCTGATGGTGAACAAGTTACTGTGTATAAAGTCTCAAATTCCCGGCTGCTGGCTAAGTGGGAAGCTTCAGCGTCGAGGAGGAGGATGGCGACAAGTTTGCGGTTACACGACTCAGTTCGTCGGATGAGGCGGTTCTTGACTTTTACTCAGGCTCAGAGCTTCTACGGTTCTCAGGCCGGATAAGTAAGAAGGCATTTTCGAAACCAAAAGTTTCGAATCACTTTCGGTCGTAGTGATTTCGAGTCGATCCCCAATGGTTAATGGTACTTTACGTGTACCGGCCTTTAGATAGCTCAAAGGGTGGAGAATAAAAGATATAGAGATAAGAGCTTAGTACATTAACAGACCGCGCACGGACAACTAAGAACTTGAAAGATAAAGAGGAGAGGTATTCAAATCCTTTGCCTTTACTTACTGCATTCTACCAGCAGAGGCCGAAGGACGACTATCGCCGCGAGCTAACTAACCTTACCTACTTATATCTAGGACAAGACTAAACTACCTAAAGCTTACTGAGCTCAGTGCTAACCCGAGATAATGGCCTTCCAGCTTTGGCATTTGGAGACCACGGTTAGTAAAGATCGCGAGGGCGTCTGGTGGATGATCTCGAACTACGACTATTACTCAGGCTCAGAGCTTCTGACGGTTTCTAGAGGAGAAGGTTCTCAGGTCTGATAAGTAAGAAGGCATTTTCGCAACCAAAAGTTTCGAATCACTTTCGGTCGTAGTGATTTTGAGTTGATCCCCTTGGTTGGTTAATGGTACTTTATGTGTACCTGGATGATGTCTTGAAGTCGTCCCTTATGTCCTAAAGCACAACGCAAAGCTATATTCCTACCAAATTCCATCCCCATCTGAAGACTCGTTTACGACCTAGACTTCAACAAAGAACCAGTCTTCCAAACTTCCTTTTTTATAGTCATTTAAAATGGAAATCCGACATGGTTTCCGGCGACTTCATTCTTCCCAAGTTCAAATTGCATAAACCAATTGCACAGCATTCAGCCAAATTAACCGTTCAGATTCCATTGGCTTCTCCAAATGACATGCCAAGTTCCCAGACTCAATCCACCGCGTGTAGCATACCAACTATCCGCTGTCCGGTTTCCATTTGTTCTTCTCGTGCACCACCCACCACCTCAAATCGAATGACATTCCAGCCGTTCACTTAAATGCCGTACGGTCGTACGGTAAGTACGTATTATTCAATGCGGATTCACAAATTCCGCACGACATGTATCCGTCCACCCGCGCATAAACAGATGTTCTGCATGAATTCAACGAGAATATCACTTAACCTCATTCGATGCCACGGCAGGTACGCCGCGCCGGGCGGCGGTTCTACTGCCTTCTGCTGCGGCAACGTAACTTACGCGTGGGCAATAAAAGACCCACTCATTGAAATGCCGAGTACTTGCATCATCTCGAGAGAATCCATTCACCCCGACCGCCCCCCGACGCCCGGTATCCATTTCATGCTGAACCACTTGTCCACAGTCGACTGTCCTCCTAAAAATATATCATTAAGATTCAACCAGAAAACCCGCAGAAACTGGGTCACTCTATCGTGGCCCAGTTAAGCGTGGATAAACACACTCGTGTGCGGGTGTGTGTGCCAGCAGGAGGAGTGGTTCATTCCGCATTACTATTCGGAGGAGCATCTGTCCGAAGACGATAAGTGATTCGAATGGAGGACACCAAAATCGCCACCGTGAGTCAGCGGCTCCCGAGAAACTTACGGATATGCTCTTTTGCCGTTCGTTCTCCATCCATGACAGGGCTGATTAAATTCAAGGCAGTTAATACCTTAATCACTCATCACTTCGTGTGGAAATTCAATGATATTTCTTGGAACTGACTGTGACTGCGATGTGAAGTCTATAATGTGGGGTGAGTCGCCTATCACGATGTCTAGGTTTCTGCCGGAGAATGGAATCAGCATTCGACGTGTGATGCAGCATCTTCTTGACATGCTTGACTGTCTGATTGTAGTGATTGATGAGAAATTTGTTCGTCGGTTTTGGGACGGTCTGGTGTTCATGTTCGATCAGTTGGGATTTACTTTGTGTCAAGTTTCTACTGGGATTAGTTGGTTCAATCAGAAGAAGGGGCACAGTGCACTGGAGGCTTTGGTATCAGTTATCGGTAGTGACTAAGTTGATTAACAGCCTAGATTCAGCAAGAAGATGATAAAGAAAAGACTTGCAAACAGTAACAACTGCCGGAAATAGACTTACGCGCTTGAGAATACGTCCTTACAACCAGTGTTGCCAATTTTTGTAAAATTTAATTTTTCAAGAAAGTGTTTGTTTCTTCTTCAAAGCCCCCCGACTTCGGAGGTGGGCCTTGAATGTGATTCCATCAGGTAGGCGACGGCATGGCAGACCCAGGACCAGGTGGGTTGAACCAATTCCAAAAACTCGCCTTGTTACGCTTGAGCATAGCTTCGGATGAGTTAGAGTCGATGGCGGAGGATCGAGTTGCCTTCAGATGTATCAAACGTGCTTTATCCCCGCGACAACTTAAGGGGATCATGCGGTTCAGCAGATGGTGATCAATTACACAGGCGGACAACGACGGTCGCAGGACTTTTGTCCGGCTAAGGGATTCGTCCGTCCACAAAAATCCATAAATAAATTTTTCATCTGCAGTCCATGCAATTCGCAAACATTCCGTCTTCATGATCGTTACGGCTGCGGCTAATTTTTCTTTGTTTCGCTATCTGGTTGATGTATACAAATTGGAATAACCTTCATTGCCATCTGGTCACCCTTTAAAAATGTGAAGGAACTAAGTCGAGACTAAACTGGTATAAGTGCCGTCGATTCTAACTCTTGCAAAACTTAAAGAGGAAGGCCATACGATCAAAAGCCAAGACGGAAGAAAAAAAAAATACGGCAACAGAATATAGCTGCGGAAATAAAATCTTAATAAATCCCTATCCATTGGAGTAGAGGCCATGATTTGATGGCACATGCACCGCACACACATTGGGCTGATGCTGTATTTTGTTGATTTCCTTGTAAAGTCAGTTGTTTGTTTTCATCCTAAATTTGAACAACTCGGCTGCCCCACTGTGCGTCTTCGATAAAAAGGCTAAACAAGGGTGGTCTAGACACACATCCTTGCGGCACCCTTTCCGTACCAAAAAAGAAGTCTGAGAAAGAACTTCTATTCCATTCTCCTCTGTTTCCTTCAATCTAGTAAAGAACCTCCTAGAATTCTCTTATGAAATGCCATTTCAATGAGGTTCTTCTTCTTTATTTGGCGCTACAGTCCGGCGTGGACCTGAGCCTCAACCAACGAGCCTCTCCAGCTAGCACGGTCTCTGGCTAGCTGTCTCCAGTGTCAAACGCCAAGTTTGAGGTCCTTCTCCACCTGGGTGCGCCACCTTAAACGCGGGCGTCCTCTGTTGCGTTGTCCCACGGGTTCGGAGTCGAAGACTCTCCGGGCCGGAGCTGAGTTGTCCATAGGCTCTACATGGCCTAGTCATCTTAGGCGTTGGATCGGAAGACGCCAGACTAGATTCATGTCGCTGTACAGCCCGTACAGTTCGTGGTTGAATCTTCTCCCCCAGAAACCGTCAACGCAAACAGGACCAAAGATCGCACGCAGAGCTTTTCTCTCGAAAATACCAAGGAATTCCTCATCCGCTTTTGAGATTGTCCATGCCTCCGCACCATACAGCAGGACTGGGATGATCAAGGTCTTGTATAAAGTCAGCTTGGTCCTTCGAGAGATGGCTCTGAAACAGCGGTCGGCAAGAGTTACTCTGCGTTTGATCTCGGTACTGCTGTTGTTTGTACTATTTACTGCGGAGCCGAGGTAGAAAGTCCTGGACTACCTCGAAGTTATAGCTGCCCATTGTGACGTTCTGTCCAAGACGTCGATGTTGTGTGTCCTTTCTTGATGACAGCATATACTTCGCTTTGCCCTCATTCACCGCTAGACCCATTTTAGCCGCCTCCGCATCAATGCCAGCAAACGCCTGATTGACGGCTCGCTGTGCTCGTGTTCTGCCAATCACGTTAATGTCATCCGCGTATGCTAGCAGTTGTACGGACTTCTGGAAGATCGTTGGCGTGTGAGTCTTGCACGATCTTCTCCAGGATGATGTTATAGAAATCACATGACAGCGCGGCGCCTTGTCTAAATCCTTTTCTGACATTGAAGGTCTCGGTGAGTTCAACGAGGTTACGAAATTTAAAATTATACCTTTTTTTGGAAGGATTCTCTTCTTCTTTGCATTGCACACAGTCCGGGAGGGACTTGGGCCTCAGACAACAAGACCCTGAAGGGCGATCGTGGTCTCTAAAAAGTATGTACCATGAAAGGGTGCACCTTAACGGCTTTATTCCTCACGAAGCATTCCTCTATCCAGACACAATTGGCCTTATACAGGATCTATAAGGATGTCCTATCATCTTCCATGTCGTACGCCGAACAGTGGATAGGCGACTCCAATCCGAACTGGATGTCGAACGCATACACGAGGATCTCCTCCGGTTCAGTAATGTGTAATGGACCAATTATAGGGTTGCACAGAAAGGTTGTATCATGGTACCAGTTGCTTTAAGAAAACGACATCTTGACACACATTGGAATTTAAAGATCATGTCCGCAGGCAGGAGAATTTTGGAATCCTCCATCGAAGCCCGTCCAACTTGAGCTGCTGTCAGTCATGCCTGAAACAGAATAGTGCGTTTGCGCTGGCGGTGGCTTTCAACGCACACAATTCAATGGCCAAGCACAAAATACAGCGTCAGTGAATAATGAGAGTAGTAGTCCATCGCACGTCATTATTCAACATGTTGGATATATTTTGACAGAGGGGTGCGCTGTGTGAGAGATTTTCTCCCAGATTGAGAGTTTCCTTCCAAATTGAGAGTATTTTGTGTCAACTGTCATTTGAGAAATAAAAACAGCCGATTAAAAATAATTTAACGACAGAAGTCATTTCAAATGAGTGTATGCAGAAAGGGGGCAATATTTTTTATCTAGTAGATGAGAGAGAGAACAGCTGATAAATTGAGTATTCATTTCAACGCAGTGCGTCATCGCACTCTCTCCGTAACTTGAAGTCGGCTGGCGCAGCGCACTATTGTGTTCCAGGCATAGTTCGCCATTACGAACTCTGCAGAGGAGATGTGAACTAACCACAAATGTCAGTCAGCATTAGCTCTACACCACATTGTGTAGGGTGATGTTCCTCTTAAAAGCAGATCAAACACCACTCAAATAAATTTCATATAATACGGGTGTCACGACAGTCCGAGGCGGACCTGGGGCTAGCTTCTCAGCAACCACTTGTGTTGTGCATGCTATTGTTCTTTCACGAGTGGAAGGGACCTACAGTTTTTAATGCCGACTCCGAACGGCGAAATTGAGAAGCTTTCTAGACAGGAATACTCTTTGAGCATTGTCAGTGACTCGAAAGAGGTGGAGCCGTGAATTATCTAAGGTGGTGAATTCGGGTATCGAACCTGACACCCTCTGCGTAGGAGTCGAAGCACTTACCCACTACGCCACGGCGACCCACTAAATCTCATGCTGAAACATTATTTTTGCTTATAACACTCGTGGGCGACAGCACCTGCCAAAGACTGAATATATTTTGGTGAGAACTGACTCCTGCGTGGGGCCAGTTCGTTTCTCTTTTCACTCTCCACGTTCTGTCCGTTTAAGACCAGAGAAGTGTGCAATGGACAAACTGTGTATACAGAAACATGGTAGAGTTTAAAGAAGCTTGACACCGACTTGAGCTTATTTGTATTTATGACAATTTGGAGTTCATACACTGTCTGCAGGCATCAGTGATCTTAGGTATATGTTTCAAATCTTCCCTCGAAGCCCGAACCACTGAAGCTTCTGTCAGTCGTCTCATATATCTCTCGTCAAATTTTCCAACGTGCGTAAGAACCAGGTCCCTGTTCAACGCATAAGCACAACCGTCATAAAAGTACAACCAGTTTTTGTACCAAATGCAGATGCACAAAAAAATGTCTGGTCCCTAAGAATAGTTCCGAATTTTAACGCATTTTCTCTGTATTCCAGGTGAAATCCGCTCGTCAATTGCGCCACGTAAACCAGAACGCACAGCTAGTATGCGTGAACGGGAAGCTCAACTCGAGCTGGCACGCAAGCGTCAGGGAAATAACGAAAACGCCGATAACATCTCCATTTGTTCATCAAACGGTGAAATTGTCTCGGCGGATATTTCCCACCACAATTCACTGCAACATGCTCAAGCACAGAACGCCGAACACAACAAAGCATCTACCGTCCAAGGATATCCCAAAGAGGCTGCCATAGACTGCGGCGGCAGCAGCCGAACCAGTTCGTTCGAGCGTGTCAAGAAGACCGATCAGGTGTCAAATAATTCCGCTGCCGCCGCTGCTGCTGCTGCCGGCTCACAAGACACAAGTCGACCAAGCAGCCTGAAGGACTCAGTGCGTAAGATCAACAGTACCATCGACAGCTACTTGAAGGACAAACGTGACTACGAGAACATGTACGAATTTGTCAAGTCTGGACCGGGAAATGGTGCAGCTGCAGCTTCCACACCTCCAGCTCCGCCCGCTCGGTCGGTGGACACAGCCGCTGTGACCGCTCGGCCGGTGCCACGACGTCCGCAGCAGTTTTCGGACAACGCCTCAGTGTCTGGTGCTAGTTACACGCGCAGCGAATACGGGTCTCCCAGATACGGCCTCAACAGCAGTCTAGGTGAGTGACGAACTGCTCTAAAGACGACTTGATGTCTAACCGAGTCCCTTCATTTTCAGCTAACATTCCAAGAGTTATATCGGCGTCATATTGCGGCAGTGAAATGGGTGAATTCGATATTTATTCTCCTTATAGCTACTACGGCAGCGAGGCTGGCGGTGATGTTGCAACGGATATCAACGACAGTGTTTGGGGTATACCATCGGTAAGACTGTGACACTCTCAATCTCTTGCAGATGGACTCAAGTCTTTTGTTTTGCAGGCCATCAAGAATCGTACCAAAGCGACAAATCGCCTGCGCATGCGCAAAGGAAGAAGTGTTGTACACAAATCAATCGAAGACAATTACACTGCCGTGGTTGTGGCGAACCACGAGGCACTGGCACAGGTTCTAGATCAGGTAAGTTTAAACTCGACGTCTAACTGTCATTAACGAAGTAAAAGCATAGCTAATATCTAACACCGGTGGCAGGATGTACTTCGGTTGTACTTTAGAAGCTTGAAGTTTTGAAATATTTTTCTAAATCGACTAAGTTCTCCAGCTTTGGACTGGGTATGTAGGTAAAGTTGATGCCCTTACGGCCTTATGACCGTGGTCCACTTAGACCAATATGTTCAGCCCATTGCACCCTTGATCGACCACCATGAGACTTTATACCACTAAAACCATCTGGATTCTCTTTTTCACTGGTTCTACACCACACAAGTCCCCAGCTCTGCAAAGAAGGGCTTTCCTAAGAACTGTCTTCTTTTCCTTGCTTCTTCTTCTTCTGGTGGCGCTACAGTCCGGGGTGAACCTGGGCTTCAACCAGTAAGCCTCTCAAGCCGGCACTATCTTTTGCCAGCCGTCTCCAACTGCGCACACCAAGTCGATTTAGGTCCTTCTCCACCTGGGTGCACCATCGGTTCCGTGGGCGTCCTCTATTGCGCTGTCCCACGGGTTTGGAGTCGAAGACTCTCCGGGCTGGAGCAGTGTTGTCCATGCGCTCTACATGGCCCAGCCATCTTAGGCGTTGAATCCGTAGACGCCTGACTAGACTCATGTCGCTGTACAGCACGTACAGTTCGTTGTTGAATCTTCTTCTCCAATAACCATCAACGCAAACAGGACCAAAGATCGCACGCAGAGCTTTTCTCTCGAAAATACCAAGGACTTCCTCATCCGCTTTTGAGATTGCCCATGCCTCCGCGCCGTACAGCAGGACTGGGATGATCAAGGTCTTGTATAAAGTCAGCCTGGTCCTTCGAGAGATGGCTCTACTACTCATTTGCCTCTTGAGCCCATAGACAGCGGTTGGCAAGAGTAACTCTGCGTTTAATCTCGGTACTGGTGTTGTTCGTACTGTTCACTTGCGAGCCAAGTTAGACGAAATCCTTCACTACCTCGAAGTTAAAGTTGCCTATGGTAACGTTTTGGCCAATTCGTCGATGTTGTGCGTCCTTACTCGATGACAGCATATACTTCGTCTTGCCCTCGTTCACCGTTAAACCCTTTTGGCCGCCTCCGCTTCAATACCAGCAAACGCTCCATTGACGGCTCGCTGTGTTCTGCCAATCACGTCAATGTCATCCGCGTATCCGCGGAAGATCGTGCCTCTAGTGTTGGCGTGTGAGTCTTGCACGATCTTCTCCAGGATGATGTTAAAGAAATCACATGACAGCGCGTCGCCTTGTCTAAATCCTTTTTTGACATTGAAGGTCTCGGCGAGTTCGTTGCCGACCTTGGTGGAGCAGCGAGAATTCTCCATCGTCATCCTGCACAGCCTGACGAGTTTGGCAGGAATGTCAAAACTGGACATGGCGTTGTATAGCTCGTCCATATGCACGCTGTAATATGCGGCCTTGAAATCGACGATTAGGTGGTGTTTGTCCATCTGCATTTCTTGGGTTTTTTCCAGGATCTGCCGTAATGTGAAGATTTGGTCGATGGTGGACCTCTCCGGCCTGATAAAGACCTATCAGGTTGTTGACGAATGGTTTCAGGCGCTCACACAAAACGGCAGAGACGATCTTGTAAGCGATGTTGAGGAGACTTATACCTCGGTAGTTGGCTTCGGTTGAAGGGGTCTCCTTTCTTGTGGATCGGGCAAACGATACTGAGACTCCACTCGTTTCCTCCGACCATATTTTACAGATGAGTTGGTGCATGTACCTTACCAGCTCATCTCCAGCTGCCTTAAACAGTTCCGCAGACAGTCCGTCTGCACCAGCAGCTTTATTCGACTTAAGTCTGGGTATCGCTTTCTTGGCTGCGTCTAGGTCGGGGGGACGGAATTCTCGTCGATCATCGTCAATTGCGTTGAATGGAACATTCTGCCTGACAGCGGAATTGGAGTTTTCCTCGCCGTTTAACAGTCTACAGAAATGATCTTTCCAGTTTCTCAGTATAGACTGCGAATCTACTACGAGTTGTCCCTCTGCGTCACGACATGCTTCTGTCCGAATTGTGTATCCTGGTTCCTTGCTAGGGCTGGACATTTGCAGAGCAGATGTTGGATAGATTCTATTTCTTGCTCGTCTCTGTAGACTCTAGAAAAGTCGTCGACCCCGAACCCTTGGGACAACGTAACATAGGACGCCCGCGTTTAAAGTGGCGCACAGGTGGAGAAGGACCTCAACCAACTTGGCGTGCGACACTGGAGACAGCTAGCGAGAGACCGTGCTGGTTGGAGAGGCTTGTTGGTTGAGGCCCAGGTCCACCCCGGACTGTAGCGCCAAATAAAGAAGAAGAAGAATTCCTCAAAGCAAATACCTGACTGAGCAATAACTTCGAATTAACCAGCTCACCAAAACCCATAAATGGTTGGTGTCATTTATTGTGTTTGTCAGAGATGTCATGGGGTCCCTCCTGATTCTGTTCTGTTCCATTCCGTTATGTGATTGATCTCTCTGCTTTGATTGAGAGATAGACGACAGGGTTTTACCATCTTCGCGTGGATCGATGGTGTTTTCAAAGCCCTAATAGAAGCCTGACGATCCAGCAATTCCGTGCGGGCTTTGAAGAGTTCAAGCAATAGACCACCTATGCCTTCGTATCACCATTTAGAACTGTCCACATTCAAACTACGGTCCTCCCTTAAATATGTCCTTCAATCTTACAATTCGTTTTCGAAGGAACTCCATTTTTGAACCGACTTTTTATTAATTGATTCCCTTCCTTATTTTCAGCTTCAACAAACGCCTGTAATACCACCAGCACTCCGACCCCTTGCCAACGCCATCAATCTCCGTTTCGAGGACTTCACAGTCATCGAGGGTGGCCAGGCGTTCGTTGTTGGCAAAAAAGCCTTCCACGCGGCCGTCTGGACCACAGCACCAGTCACCCTGGCACTCTCAGCCGACTGCAATCAATTGTCCGGCGTCGGTGGTGAACTGTGCCAACTAACCGGTGGCGTCAGCGGTGTCCTCAACCCAATTACAGAATTCTGCGACCTTGTGCCGAGCTACCATCTTCCGCTCATGCCCACCACCGAAGTGCGCATGTTGCAAGCAACAATTTCAGTGCTGCCACGCCTGCAGCTGGAGACGCTTCAATCCATCGGTACTATCCTCAAGAACAAGTCACAAATGCTGGACAAATCGATGTACAACTTCCGTGGATCCATTCCAAACCTGTCCGGCCTGAAGGACAACGGAATGAACCTGAGGAACGTGTGCTCAGTGCAGAATCTGAGCTGCCTGAATGAAGACTCTAAGTCCACGGCAACCGCAGACAAACCTGATGAAACTCAAAATATTCCCGGTATGCCATCGCTCGACGATGTTATGTCACGCGAGGTGGCGTTCATTATGCTCCAGCTGATCAATGGGTTGAAGAATCTACAAGCGAAGGCCATCGAAGAGATGCCCCTCAGCTTGTCCAACGTGATCCTGGCCAAGGATGTCGAGAACAAAGACGCCCAGGCGAGGCTTTGTGTCCTCCAAGGGTTTGTACACAATTTGCGCGATCACCGATCTGCACTTTTACTTAAAATCCGTTTGATTTCAGAAACAGCAACAACGATGAGGAGGAACAAATGGGCACCCTGTGTCGCTGTGCGCACATAGCGCTCAACGACATGCTACCATCCACAAAGATGACATCAATCGTGGCCGACATCCTTCTGCAGGAACGTTCCGAATCTCTTTCAAAGGCGAAGGCTGTCCTCGAGTTCATTCTGTGGGGACCGTCCGACGTTGTCCTCTCCGGATCGACAAAGGAACGTGAGCTCGCGCTCCAACGATGGTTGGACCTGGAGCGAGCCACAGTCCTCCATGGACTGGTGAGAACCCGAGTGGAGTTGACCATCTACGACGAGTGTCACTTGATGTTCTTGGTGCGATCGAATGCAAAGATGATGAACGACGCGGCGAAAATTGTCTCCAGCTACCAGAGCGGCAAGGAATGAGATGCAGTGCAGAACACTGAATTAGAACAGGAATCCCGTGCCAAAATGTCTTCGCTGCATCCACAAACAAATTGTATAGAGAATCGTGTATCCCAGCCCTGAGCCCTGATACACACACTTATTGTTTATTATATTTTTATTTCTATTTCTACTTCTATTATTATTATTATTATCTTGTGTATAATTTGTAAGGAAATGATGTATTTACAAAACGAGGTTATGTTAATATTTATGAATATTCAGATGTTTTCTTTTTCGTTTCTTTCTTTCATTCTTCGCTTATTATTATTTTTTTCAATTCAAATATTATACATATTGTTTCGGTGTCTGATGAACAAAATAATAAAATATTACAAATTATAATAGATATTCGATTTTGTTTTATTGATTTGGACAAGCAGCATGGCGCTGCCGCTCATCATTGTTATAGAAAATCTGCGTGGGAAATGAAAAAAAAAATTGAAAAAATAGAAAATATTTATTTTTTATTCCAATAAATGTTTTATTGGTGGTTGTGCGATTGTAAAATCGGTTATCAGTCATTGTTTGCTTTTCTTTAGCTGTATTTCGATTTCCTCATAAGGCGCTAGATTCATATCTTTTTCTCCTTGAATTTTGTCGATCTCTCCATTGACGGATCATTATCTGAAAAAAAAGAGTTCATTCTCTCAGCCAAATTTAAGCCCTCTCGTATGCGCTTTAGGGTGAAATCTGGAATTGATTCTCAGATATCTTCCTCAGAATCGATGTCTTCATTTTCATGTGCGATATTTGAAGCAGTTTGAGATCCAGTTGCTAATAGAATCAATTGTTCTTCGTTGAAATCTTCAGTTTGATTATTTATATCTCATTATTAGCTGTGTTTTTTTGCAAGCGTATATACGCCTAATTTTGAAGTGCACAAAAAAACGATCATCGGCGCTTAATGATTCATCATAAAATTTTGGCAGCACTGACGACATTTATGATATTTGCTAAGCAGTTAGGGGGGTAGTAGTGGAAAGTGATGGTTGATCTTTGATGGTCTCAATCTTCGTTTTGTGACTGTGTAGCGTGACCATCACTTTTAAAGCAAAAACACACTTAATAATTATAAAATAAAAAAAATGTTCATCAAATGAAAAGAATCGTTTACGAAAACTAAACGGAATGTATAGCAGAGACGCTCTGGGTATATCAAAAATTGCATACTTATGGATGTCAAAAAAATTAAAAATTATCTAATACATCAACCACACCTGCAAATTTAAGCCACATACAGCAACCTAAACATTGAACGAATAAATTCAGGAATGAACACACAGAAAATAATGTTTGGAGGCATTGTTTTTATCCACGCTTAGTCCTTAAGCGGCGATAGATATGATGAGTGACTTAAGCGGATATAGGATTCGTTGTTAGTGTATTTTACATGCAAATTGAAATTTAAGCGTATATACGCTTGCAAAAAAACGCAGCTAATATCATCTTCGGTCATATCATCAAAACCTTCTCCACTAAAACAGTGACCCACATTTAATATCCGGCTGATTTCAATGGTCATGGTGGTACCGCACTATCTTTTAAATCACCCTCCGGCCATTGCTTTTTCCAAGATCCGTTTAACGTGGACTGTTTCAATTTTTTAACAGACGATGCTACTATTTCAATTGAGTTTAAAATTGAAAATGTTTTCCACAATTCTGTAACCGTCATGTGTTGTCAAGTGTCTATTTGTGTTAGTTTTTGATTAATGCTGCTCTGAAAAGTTTAAACAAAGCACCAGTTTAACATGAAATTGTTGGTGTTTTATCATTATTCAACACAATGTACACTGAATGGTAAGCAATATTAAGTGTTATTTCGACATAGTTTATTAAACAATTTAAATGTATTCAGTGCAGTGTAATCTGATGAAAATTCACTCATTCATACATAGTATTTATGCGCTGGCAACTAGCTTCCTTAACAACCATTCGATTGCCGTCAGTGGTATTACAGACCCGAATATTGAATCTTCTGTCCTACAATCAGTAGGTCTTATAGATTCGTACTCCTTGTTTGAGAACTACCACCCAATTTCCTTTGGAGAACTTAAGGAGATTATTTGCAGTCTGGAAATAAGAAAATCAACAGGACTCGACAAGATAAAAAATATATACAGTACCTCACAAAATTGAGCATACACCTATCATTACTTCATATTCGTCCTGTTTTAAGGCCGACCACTTTTTTGTTTTATTTTTTTGTTATACAATCATAACTGAATACATATCTTAAACAAGAGTATATGCCAAATTCTCAGACAGGCGACTTCCAAACAACCCCTGAAATCGACACACAAAATTGAGCATAGAGATCTCATGTGTGCGTTATACACAAGCTTCGCAGAATCGATACATGCAAATTTGTTCAGGAATGAAGCAACAAATGTCCCTGATGATCATTTCTGCACACGCTTTTGAACTGAAAAGACCGATATTCTCTTCTTTGTGCGAAAATATGGAAAACATGCGAAAACAGACTACTTTGTCAACGAGAATGCTCATAATTAAGCTATTTTGCGAGGGGAAGTCGATGCGAAAAATAGGAGAAACTGTAGGGCGATCGCATGCAACGGCACAAAAAATAATAAACAATTATAGATATGTAGGAACACTAAAAAACAGACCCGGAAGGGGAAGAAAAAAATTGCTCTCAGAACAAAACGAGCGGTATATTGTTCGGACAATCAAGTCCAATCCAAAATCTAGCGTTCCAAAGTTGACGGCTGAGGTGTCATCCGTAATTAATAAGCCTCTTTCAGTGGAAAGCGTTCGCAGAGTCTTGAGAAAGAATAATTTAAATGGTAGGATCGCCCGAAGAAAGCCGTACATTTCCCTAGTTAATAAGAAGAAAAGATTGGAGTTTGCTAGACAATATGTAAACCACCCGGAAAGCTTTTGGGAAGGTGTTTTGTTTTCAGATGGCAAATAAATTGTTTGAAGGGAACCAAATACAGCTCTCAAAGCTAAAAATATAAAGTCAACCATAAAACACGGGGGAGGGTCTGTGCTGTTGTGGGGTTGTATGGCTTCAAATGGCTGTGGAAAGCTCGAATTTATAGAAAATACTATGGACAAAATTGGGTATTTGAACATTTTAAAACAAAATTTACGAAGTTCCGCAGTAAAATTAGGTCTACCTTCGGTTTTCTACTTCCAACAAGATAATGATCCAAAGAACACCTCCTATTTAGTACGCGAATTGTTGCTTTATAACGCTCCAAAGCAGCTAAAAACACCCACACAATCGCCGGATCTTAACCCTATTGAACATCAATGGCACGAAATAAAAGTGCGGGTTAAAGAAAGTACCTGCTCCAATAAGCAAAAGCTAAAAGCTAAAATTCAGGAAGCTTGGGAAGGGATTCAGCCATCTTTTACTGAAAAACTGGTAAAATCCATGCCACGGCGGTTACAAGCTGTCATAGATGCTGAAGGAGGTGCCACGCGTAACTGAAATTTTATTTGTAACTGTTTTTGTTTTGTGTTTTAGTCGTAACTCGAATTTACTTTAAGTGTATGCTCAATTTTATGTGTTCTAATGAAGTGCCTTTTTTTATTTTGCTTAGAAATAGCAGGTTTTTTTTTTTTATTTTCATATTTTTGTTTATGGTTTTTAGCAATTGAAATATGCCAATTCGAACTGCTTTTAAGTTTTTTTTAATTAACTACTTTTTGTAAGACGAAAAAGATAAAAATATGTTCAAGCCGTGAGTGTATGCTCAATTTTGTGAGGTACTGTATCTTAAAAATCCCCCCGACTTTGCCCTTAAGAAACTGGCGGAAACCTTCAACAACTGTCTTAGACTGGAATACTTCCCCAATAAATGGAAAGTTGCCAAGATAATACCAATCCTTAAACCTGGCAAAGCTCCTGATTTGCCCTGTAGCTACAGGCCGATTAGCCTACTAAGTTCGCTTAGCAAGTGCTTTGAAAAGTTGATTAAGAAGAGAATTGTTTCTCTTCTTCAACAATTTGGATTCAGAGCATTTCATAGCACCACACATCAAGTCCATCGTATCACAAACGATATTAAAAATCATTTCTCAGTGGGCAGAAGTACTGGCATGGTAGTCCTAGACATAGAAAAAGCATTCGATACCGTTTGGCATGAATGACTGATACACAAGTTAATAAACTTTAAGTTTCCTTTATACTTAGTCAAAATTATAAAATCGTTTCTCACGTCTCGAAGCTTCAAGGTATTTATTAATCAAAGCTTCTCTGACAGTCAACATATTAAAGCCGGAGTCCCACAAGGATCCATTATTGCACCAGTTTTATTTAATATATATACCTCTGATTTCCCCAACCTGAGAAATTGTAATAATGCCCTATTTGCTGAGGATACCTGCATTTGTTCCTCAGATTCAATGGGTTTCAACATTGAAACTAATCTTCAATCAGGACTTAATGATCTCCTAGCGTATTGTGGCAACTGGAAACTTAACATAAATGCTTCAAAGACTCAAGCTATCTTTTTTACCCGTAAAAGAAAAGCTTGCTCATTTCCAAGCAACAACCTATCTATAAACGGTACTCAGGTTGAATGGAAATCAAACGTAAAATATCTTGGTATATATCTAGATAAAAAGCTAACATTCGGTCTCCATGTACAGGAAATAATAAGAAAAATTAATAACACGATTAGAATCCTCTACCAATTTATATGTAGGAAATCAAAACTTAGCGACGACAACAAACCATTAATTTTTAAATCAATTTTTCAATGCATAATATTTTACGGTTCTAACGAAGACATCTTTGCTAGAGTCATCGGGAAGCACAGCCTGCACGACAACACGTCCGAGAACGGTCTCAGGCTGTTGGACTTCGTAACGGGCCGAACCCTCTTTGTGGCAAGTACGCGGTTCCCTCACCTCAACATCCACAAAGGGACCTGGCGGTCTCCTGATCAATCAACCGTCAACCAACCAGATTGATCACGATGCGATCGACGTCAGACACTCCTCGAGTCTTCTTGAGGTCCGAACGTTCCGAGGGGCCAACATCGACTCGGATCATTTCCTTGTTGAAGCCAATGTAAGAACACGGATATCGATAGGACAACGGAGTAGAGCAAGACCAAAACAGTTTGACGTCGGAAAGCTACAATCGCAATTGACCGCTAGCAACTTTGCCGATCGAGTCTCCCTAAAGCTCTCAGAGAGTCCAACCCTGCCATGCAATCGACCAACAATGGAACCGTTGTCAAAACGCCATCAGAGAATCTGCATCTGATGTGCCACCCGTAAAAAACCCCTGGTTTGACAACGAGTGCAGGCAGGCACATTCAGCGAAGCAAGCAGCATACAAGGCGATGCTGGGTAGAAGGACAAGAGCGGTTCATGAGCTCTACGAACTTAAAAGAAGGGAAGAGCACGAGCTTCTCAAAAAGAAAAAGAAAGAGCATGAGAAGCGCGCGATCGAGGAAATGGAGAGGTGTTACGGCAGAAATGATGTCCGAAAGTTCTACCAACGGGTAAAACAACTATCCACTGGATACAAAATTCAAGCAGAGGCCTGTCGTGACGCAGAGGGAAAACTACTAGTAGATTCGCAGTCAAACTGTTAAACGGCGAGGAAGACTCCAATACCGCTGTCAGGCAGAATGTTCCAATCAACCCAACTGACTATGATCGACGAGAATTCAGTCAAGTCAAGTCAAGATAGCGATACCGAGACTTAAGTCGAATAAAGCTGCTGGTGCAGACGGACTGTCTGCGGAACTGTTTAAGGCAGCTGGAGATGAGCTGGTAAGATACATGCTCCAACTCATCTGTAAGATATGGTCGGAGGGAAGCATGCCCGATGAGTGAAACCTCATTATCGTTTGCCCGATCCACAAGAAAGGAGACCCCTTCAACTGCGCCAACTACCGAGGGTCTAGTCTCCTCAACACCGCCTATAAGATCCTCTCTGCCGTTTTGTGTGAGCGTCTGAAACCATTCGTCAACAACCTGATAGGTCCTTATCAGTGCGGTTTCAGCCTTGGGAAGTCCACCATCGACCAAATATTTACATTACGGCAGATCCTGGAAAAAAGCCAAGAAATGCAGATCGACAAACACCACCTATTCGTCGATTCAAGGACAGCGTGCATATGGACGAGCTATACAACGCCATGTCTAGTTTTGACATTCCTGCCAAACTCGTCAGGCTGTGCAGGATGACGATGGAGAACTCTCGCTGCTCCATCAAGGTCGGTAACGGACTTGCCGAGACCTTCAACGTCAAAAAAGGTTTTAGACAAGGCGACGCGCTGTCATGTGACTTTTTCAACATTATTCTTGAGAAGATCATGCAGTACTCACACGCTAACACAAGAGGCACGATCTTCCAAAATTCCGTACAACTACTAGCATACGTGGATGACATTGACGTGATTGGTCGAACACAGCGAGCCGTCAATGAGGCGTTTGCTGGCATTTAGGCGGAGGCGGCTGAAATGGGTTTAGCGGTGAACGAGGGCAAGACGAAGTATATGCTGTCATCGAGTAAGGACGCACAACATCGACGACTTGGCCAAAACGTCACCATAGCCACCTATAACTTCGAGGTAGTGAAGGACTTCGTCTATCTCGGCTCGCAAGTGAACAGTACGAACAACACCAGTACCGAGATTAAACGCAGAGTTACTCTTGCCAATCGCTTTTTCTTTGGGCTTAAGAGGCAATTGAGTTAACATTATATAACACCCTGATCATCCCTGTCCTGCTCTATGGTGCGGAGGCGAGGACAATCACAAAAGCGGATGAAGAAGCACTTGGTCTTTTCGAAAGAAAAGTTCTACGTTCAATCTTTGGTCCTGTCTGAGTTGATGGTGATTGGAGAAGAAGATTCAACCACGAACTGTATGGCCTGTCCAGCGGCATGAGCCAAGTCAGGCGTCTACGGATTCAACGCCTAAGTTGGCTGGGCCATGTAGAACGCAGGGACAACACTGCTCCATCCCGAAGAGTCTTCGACTCCGAACCAGTGGGACAACGCAATAGAGGACGCCCACGAAACCGATAGCGCACCCAGGTGGAGAAGTACCTCAATCGACTTGGTGTGCGCAGTTGGAGGCAGCTGGCTAAAGATCGTGCCGGCTGGAGAGGCTTACTGGTTGAAGCCCACGTCCACCCCGGACTGTAGCGCCACCGGAAGAAGAAGAAATTGCACGTTGCACTGCGTATTTGTTAGCGTGGTGTGCCACGGCCGGATATCGAATAGCTCCTTGCTTTGAATGCTGTCATATCGATGAAGAGGTGGTGTGTATCGATCTCAAATTCGGTAGTGTTCTCCAGGATTTGCCTTAGTATGAAAATTTGGTCTATAGTCGATTTCACGGGCTGGCAGCCGCACGATTATTGCGGCTTTAGATGGGTAAACAATACGCTGGACAGGATCTTGTAGGCGACGTTGATCAGGGATATACCTCAATTGTCGTTGCAAGAGGTAGGATCCCATTCTCCATGAATGGGGCATATGGAGCTGATATTACAGTCCTCGGACATGGGTTCCCCGAAATTCTGCCGATGACCTGGTGCATGCTCCGTATCAGAACATCTCCACCGGCCTTGAAGAGCTTCGATGGTAAAACATCTGAGCCAGCAGCTTTGATGTTCTTTAGCTTCTTCGGTACCGACTTCTTCAAACCCGGGTAGGAGGACTACTTCATCGACTGGAGTTGGGATTTCTAAGAGCTCTACTATTGTTACCAAGTCTTCGACGCAAAATAGCCTTGTATTGATAAATGAAGCTGGTATCCTGCCAAGTTAGGAGTAATGAACAATTCTGGCCCCGCCCTTCCATGGAAACGCAGGAAAGGCAGACGAATTCAAGGTATAAGCTCTACGAAATTTTATCCACATGACGTGACTCAACTAAACTAAATATTGCGTGCAGAACTATAACCGACAGTTGGTTCGTGAATTCAGAACGCTTACCATTGATTCCCATGCGCCGTGATCGTTGGACTACGCCAAGAGTGTGCCGTGGCACCTCCGCTTTCATGGCGGACGCGAACTAAGTACTAGTGCATGGAGACACGACGTTAAACGACGTAAGACACTTTCTCCAAACATTGAAATATCAAGACATTTCGAAAAAACAAATTCACACTCAGGCCCACAGACATGCACTTTATTTCCATCAAAATACAATTGCTCACATCAGTTCGTTACATCGGTAAATTTGAATTTCAAGGGAATGGCAGGAACGAATATGAAATAGTTCTTGAAGGCGTTCTCTACGGGATGGTTAAACTCGACATTGAAGTTCCGTATGATCTTTGCGATGGCCACCTCGATTTCCAATTCAGCAATCCTGCGGCCGACACACATGCGAGCACCGAAGCCGAAGGGCAAGTACACAAACGGGTTGCTACTGCACGTGCCCTGAATATCATCGCTCTCCTCACTGCCTCGCAGCCATCTCTCGGGAAGAAACTGCAGTGGCTCCACGTAGAATTTGCCATCGTACCTGCTCATGAAGTTGATCACAGAGACATTCATGCCCTTGGGGACACGGTATCCACTCAGGACGAGATCCTTGCCCGTGGAGCGATATGTTCCCGGAGCCAGAGGGTAGATTCGAAGACTCTCCTTGATACAGGCTCGCAGATAGGGCATCTTATGGAGGCTGTCCTCGGTGAAGGGCGAGTCTTTTTGGGGAAGAATGTGCTGAAGTTCTTCGCGCAACTTCTGCTGTTTTTCCGGGTTCTTCGCCAGCAAGAGGAGGATTCCCGCGATCGTTGTTGAGGTCTGAAATCACATCACACATCAATGGAAGCCAAGTCATCCAGAGTTCATACTTACAGTGTCAACACCAGCAATGAGCATGTCCATGGCCATCACGGTGGCGATCTTCTTGTCGATTCTGAGCAATTTCTCAAGGACCCCTTTCTCGTTCTCTGGCGTATGCTTGGCTGTCGTCTCCAGCCGGTCTATTGCCTCCTGAACGTGTTTTATGACGAACTTGTCCATCCTTTCAAGGGTTCTGATAACCTGGCGGTATTTGGGAGTTTGGATGACCTTCCAAAGAGAAGGCTTGACCTCCAGTTCGTAGGTTAGCTTGAAGAACGCCGTCAGATCGTCAAACTGCTGCTGCGCTTCACTATTCTCCCCACTCTCACGTATGAGCCCGATTTGCTTGTCCAGAGCCACAACGGAGACGGATTCCATCGTGTAGCGATTCAATTCTTGCTCGAAGTTATCAGGCACCTCAAACGACGTGGGATCCCTTATTTCCCGGATCCTGAGAACCAAGAATGATTAGATTGGTGGATTGATTGATGGAGAATACTTTCGCACCTTTCGAGGAACTCCGCGTTGACGTTGGACATCCTTGACAAGTAGGTTCTGACGTTCCGTGGTTGCAAGAGGATTGGATTCACCGCCGAACGGAAGCTGCCCCATTGCTCGCCTTGCCTGCGAAAAGCAAAGCTTATAAACATTTCGCGATCGTTTTGGCGAAACACTCACGTATGCAGCAGGCCCTCCACTCCTTTGAAGAAGTCCTTTTGAATGACACTGCGATAGTGCTTGAGGATCGTGAACGATTTTCGCGTCGGCCACTTGCCCTCCGTGCGATGAATCTTTTCAAAGTCATCCGGGTTGAAGGTTATCACAACCGGTTCCTTTCCAAAGAGGCCGGGGAAGAGGAAGACGTCACCATGCTCCTTGTGAAGTCTCTCCAATAATTCTGTGAAGCTGAGTTTTCTGTATTTGCCTGCAAGGAGGTAAAGGATTTCAGTGGCGGTAATTGTGGAGGAGGTTTATTGTTTTTCTCTTACCGCCCGGCATGAAGTTGAAGATCATTGAGAGCTTGGTGAATGATGGCATTTCTTCCAGGGCTCGTGCGCTATCCCATTCGACTTGATTATCGACCACATTCTCTGCGATCGGGGATGTTGACTGAAAACGTTTAAGTTTCTGAAAAGGAGGTGCAAAATTAAGTCATAAAAGGATTTGAGAGCACAGGTGTTATCTACTGCATATCATGTTTCGAAGTTTATTTGGCACGGTTGACAGCATCAACTGACAATTTTGAAACTGAAAGCGTGACAGTCCGAGGTGAACCTGGGCCTAGCTTTCCCGCAACCACTTGTGTTGTGCGTGCTATTGTTCTTTCACGAGTGGATGGGACCTACAGTTTAATGCCGACTCCGAACGGCCAAGTTTGAGAAGCTTTTTCTAGACAGGAAACACTCTTTGAGCATTGTCAGTGACTCGAAAGCGGTGGAGCCGTAAATTATCAAAGCTTGTAAATTCGGATATCGAACCTGGCACCATCTGCGTAGGAGTCGACGCACTTACCCACCACGCCACGGCGACCCACTAAAAATTTTGAATTTTTTGAATTTTGAAACAACTTGGTGTTTATATTCAACCCCTAACCTCATCTGCGAACAGAGCCACAATTAGAGGTATCACACTGATAAGGCAGTTCTCACCTGACATCTGTCAGTTGGAAAAGACCTCGTTTTTTCTGGATCATCGTCCCTTTTTTGGTTAGATCTCGCCAACAGCAGACGTTTCGGAGAAAAAATGTATTATTTTTACCAATGGTGCCTAGGTTCGATTCCCGGTACGACAAATACTCCCTTACTTCTCTTTTGAGTCACTGAAAATACTCAAAGTGTATAACTGCTTAGACAAAGCTCCTCAAATTTGCCGTTCGGAGTCGGCATAAAAATGTTACTTCGACTCGTCAGAGAACAATAGATCCCAAGTGACTAGTACTTTTTTTTACGAGGTCTTGTACAACAGGGCTAACGTGAAAAGAGTAGACAATTTTATAATTTCACTAACGCGACGACACATTGCAAGGAGTATGATGTCTACCAACAGTCTGATCTTCGGGGCTTATTACCCGAACTTTATGTATCATGAGAGGGCGCTCCACACCGGCTTTATTCCACTTGAGGCTTTCCTCCATTTAGATTCGTTAAATCTGATTCCGGACATGAGTGGATGTTCTATAATCTTCCACGCTGTACGCCGAACAGTTGACAGGCGATTACACTATGAATCGGATATCGCTCGCGAACACGAGGATCAACTCCGGTTCAGTAGACCGATCCCCGCTCGAGATAGAAGAGAGAGTACAAAGGAACGGAACTTCTTTTGGTGGTTACACCAGAACCAGTCTCCGCCATCGCCAGCGACTGATCGGATAGTCGGTCTGTTGGACAACAGCCCACTTACATAGATTTAAGTTAGGTTAAGTTAGACTAAGAAAAAAAAAAAAAGCATATAAATAACGTATACGCCCTTGTACACACGTCCGCAATGTCACGGACATAGTGTAAGGTAGTTTAAGTTTATTAGGGTTAGGGTTTAGCGTAGATTTAGTTAGTTTTAAGAAAATTTTAAAAAGAGATGTTAAGAGCGCCATGTTTTCCTAAGTTTTCTTGGCCAGTAAGGAAAAACAATAAAGATTGTCCATATGGACTGCAAAAAAAAACAGATAATAGTAGTAGACGCCGAAAGGCAAATAGATAAGTAAGTTTAGATTATTGAGAGCACCTGCGAAGGGTCAGTAAGATAGATAGATTTAATCATTTTTGTCTAGTTTTAAGAATCATGATTTTAAAAAATAAAAATTAATTTTAAAGTTAAAAAAGTTAAAAAATGACGAGTATTTGTTGTCGAAGAAAAACCCAGGATTGGGCTGGGCATAGTTGAGATTGTGTGTGAACGTGTTCACCTCTGTTAAAAATAGAGAAAAGCAAGGTTCGTAATTAAAAGTAAGACAGAACCTAAGATGAACGCATGTCATTATCGAATATGTCGGAAAGTTTTGAGAGAGATGCGTTCATCTGACACTTCTCTTACACATTAACGGATTTTCTTTTAAATTGAAAATCTTTTCTGTCAACTGATTAAATGATAAACGACTAAAGTCATGCGAAATCAGTGTACGCTGGACGGACGCAATATTTTTAACATCTGGAATTTGAGAGGGAAAACAGCTGATAAATTGAGTTATCACGCAGTGCGTGTAATCACAATCCGTAAAGTTCCCAATCACAGAGAATCTGTTGTGTGAGTGCGTTTAGATTCCACAGACAAGTTTATTCACTCAACGCAAATTGCCGACACGTTGCGAATGGAATCCACTTTTGTAAAAATCTGTAAAATATGAAATTTTAAAGTACTGGAATTATTTAATTTATTAACAATTTTAAACAAAACATAACAACATAACACACCATTAATTTATGAAATAACGTAGAACCCAGAAATGAAGAATTACCGAGATGGTCAGGAGAGAAGTCGGTAGAAGTCGGTAGAGCCCCTAAAAATGTTTGACATATTGGATGCACCCTGTGGAAGCATCTATACAAATCATAAATACTCAGAAGTAATATCTGCTTCTTAATTCTGCTTAAGTTCTATAGGTTATGGGCCCAGAGCTTTCTGGTACAAAAAGACAAACATCAGTAGCAGCCTCGTCAACTGAAGCTGAATACATGGCACTTTTTAAGGCTGTACTGGAATCTTTATGGATCAAATCTTTATTAATGAGTATTGATATTCAAACGAAAGGTTCCATAACAATTTTTGAAGATAATTAAAGTTGCATTTCGCTTGCAAATAATCCAGTATCTCACAAGCGGTCTAAGCATATTGATATCAAATACCATTTTATAAGAGAACAAATATGTAATAATAATATAACTTTAAAATATATATCTACAGATAAGCAACTTGCCGGTGTATTTACGAAACAGGTACCAGCTCCCAAGTTTCGAGAAATCATCTTTAATCTTGGCTTAGAAGAAACATAATCTACATTTTTTTTTTAAGTGATATTGTATTAATATAAATTTTTCGGCTATTGGATGCACCCTGTAGAAGCATCTATACAAAATATAAATACTCAGAAGTAATATCTGCTTCCATGAATTTTATTTTTCTTGAACGGGGAATCCCCTTGTAAAATATCATATTGTATTTCTTTGTATTCTTCAATTTGTATATCACTTTGTGTTGAGTCTTCAAGGGAGACAGAATAAAAATATTGTGCTCTGTAAAAGTGTTGTTCTATTATTAATTAAGTTCTATATGACAAACGTGAATGCTCGTCAAAAATTCATAAGTAACTGTCGAAAAGTGACTCAAATTCGTCGATGGTCAAGGGGACAATCGGCGTTGAAGTTGGCCATCTCGGTAATACAGTCGACTCCGCTTATATGCACTCCACTTAAGCGAAACTTTCGGTCATAAGAAACAAGAAATTTATCACGGTGCAACACATTTGCATTTATAGTCACATATAAACTCTCCCTCACCCTAAATCCAGAACAGAGCATAAATTCCCCCTTATCATAGATCCCCAACACTGCATTTGGGATTGTCTCGATCCGGCGTGATGCACATTGTGCACAGCTGTATCAGCATTTCTGCAATACATTTGTATATTCCAAGAGCGAATGCAAATTGTTGCACAAATGCTGGGTAAGCACATTCCATCACGTATCGGGGAGAGCATCTTAGGGCGCATGAATGGTTGTGGGATCAACGCTGATGCAGTTCAGTTGTAGAGAGTTCTCCGATCGTAGCTGAAGGATGCACAGATTAAAAAAATAAAAAAATATAAAGCCACACGTCTCTCATTTTCACTATATCCGAACATCGTTTATATGAAAACTCCGCTTAATTGCAACATATTTTCTGCATTATTTGTGTTGCAAATAAGCGGAGTCCACTGTACTTCATTTCTTGAATTTCAATGGAAACATTTGTCCTCAGCACAAAACAGTTAAGTTGATCAATTCCATCCGTCGTGATGGATTCCACTTGTGGGCAAAATAAATTCCCAATAGTATATCACCTTTTATTGTTGTCAAGAAGCCATCAAATATGCTGCCACTGATGTGCTGGGTTTTACGGCACCACCTAGAAAAAATCCATGCTTTGACAACGAGTGTAGGCTGGCACATGCAGCGAAGCTGGAAGCCTACAAAGCAACGCTGCAACGAACAACGAGAGCTGTTCGTGAGCTCTACGAACAGAGACGAAGGGACGAGACCCGGCTTCTCAGAAGAAAGAAGAAAGATCACGGATGGAGAGGTGTTAGGCAGGAACGATGTCCGAAAGTTTTACCAGAGAGTGAAACAGTTGTCCAGAATATAAGGTTCGGACAGAAGCCTGCCGGGACGAGAATGAACAACTAGTAGTAGAGTCGCAGTCGATACTGAGAATTTGGAAGAACCATTTCTGCAGACTGCTAAACGGTGCGGACGGACTGTCTGCTGAAATCTTTAAGGCAGCTGGAGATGATCTGGTTGGGCGCATGCACCAGCTCATCTGTAAGATATGGTCGGAGGAAAGCATGCCCGACGAGTGGAATCTCAGTACCGTTTGCCCGATCCACAAGAAAGGAGACCCCTTGGACTGCGCCAACTACCGAGGGATAAGTCTCCTGAACATCGCTCACAAGATCTCTGCCGTTTTGTGTACTCGCCTGAAGCCGTTTATAAATAACCTGATAGGTCCATATTAGTGTGGCTTCAGGCCAGGGAAGTCAACCATCGACCATATTTTCACACTACGGCAGATCCTGGAAAAGACCCAAGAAATGCAAATCGACACCCACCACCTTTTTGTCGATTTCAAGGCCGCATATGACAGCGTGCATAGGGACGAGCTATACAACGCCATGTCTAGTTTTGACATTCCTGCCAAACTCGTCAGGTTGTGCAGGATGACGATGGAGAATTCTCTCTGCTCCATCAAGGTCGGTAACGAACTCGCCGAGACCTTCAATGTCAAAAAAGGATTTAGACAAGGCGACGCGCTGTCATGTGATTTCTTTAACATCATCCTGGAGAAGGTCGTGCAAGACTCACACGCCAACGCTAGAGGCACGATCTTCCAGAAGTCCGTACAACTGCTAGCATACGCGGATGACATTGACGTGATTGGCAGAACACGAACACAGCGAGCCGTGAATGAGGCGTTTGCTGGCATTGAGGCGGAAGCGGCTAAAATGGGTCTAGCGGTGAATAAGGGCAAAGCGAAGTATATGCTGTCATCAAGAAAGGACACACAACATCGACGTCTTGGACAGAGCGTCACAATGGACAGCTATAACTTCGAGGTAGTCAAGGACTTCGTCTACATCGGCTCCGCAGTAAACAGTACGAACAACATCAGTACCGCAGAGTAACTCTTGCCAACCGCTGTTTCTATGGGCTCAAGAGGCAAATGAGTATTAGGCCATCTCTCGAAGGACCAGGCTGACTTTATATAAGACCCTGATCATCCCAGTCCTGCTGTACGGCGCGGAGGCATGGACAATCTCAAAAGCGGATGAGGAAGTCCTTGGTATCTTAGAGAGAAAAGCTCTGCGTGCGATCTTTGGTCATTTTTGCGTTGACGGTTTCTGTTGGAGAAGATTCAACCACGAACTGTACGGGCTGTACAGCGACATGAGTCTGGTGAGGCGTCTTCGGATCCAATGTCTTAGATGGCTAGGCCATGTAGAGCGTATGGACAACTCAGCTCCGGCCCGGAGAGTCTTCGACTCCGAACCCGTGAGACAACGCAACAGAGGACGCCCGCGTTTAACTTGGCGCACCCAAGTGGAGAAGGACCTCAACCAACTTGGCGTGCGACACTGGAGACAGCTAGCCAGAGACCGTGCTAGTTGGAGAGGCTTGTTGGCTGAGGCCCAGGTCCACCCCGGACTGTAGCGCAAAATCAAGAAGAAGATATCAGTTTTTATGACCAATTGAGTGTGAGTTTAAGTGTCGATCCATCGCTAAATTGAGAATCATTAGAAATTTCGTTTTCACAGTAGAAGTTAAGTAATAGATTCCACTTAAATATTGGTTTAACTTAACCCACCGGTTGCCACGGCTTAGGTGTCAGTCCAGAGAGTATGTAATTGCCTTTCATGTATTAAAGTAATTTCACCCCCAAAACTCAAAGAGAATACCCGTATAAGCAGCAAAATATTTTGTCTGCCAATGCTGCTGAAGAGAACAGAAGGCACACAAATTTATAGATGCACCGATGCACGCATATTATAACATCCTAACATGCATAAATATTCGCTTGTTGAGTTGGTGTGTTCTATTTTACCTTTTTCAGCAAGGCACTTTTCGTGGTCAATCACAATCACTATTTTGTCCTTTATTCACATGGTTGGTGGATTCAATAGTTGCTAAACCACCCCTAAATATTGAGTGTGAAAACGAAATATTCTTCAGTGAAGTTTAAGTTCGATCCTACACTTAGTTAAACCAGCAGATAAGGTTGCACTGTGAAATCGGGCATTAGTATTTTATTGATTGAACTTCAATGGAGACGGCTCACTTGTGCTACTGCTTGGTTGCTTGGTGCTACTGCTCTTTGGGCATTAATTAAAGTCTTTTGATGTCTCCTGCATGCAAATGGCATGGATTAAATATGAACTTATTGTTTAGAGCCATGTCAAGTCCGGAGAGAGCGCACACATTCAACATACCTTATTGCCAGCATCTACTACAGTGTCAGGAACGTCGACACAAAAAAGAATTTGTTCCTCGAAAAAGTACACACTGCGGTGCAAGAGGACTGGGATGTTCTGTGTCTTATATAAAGCCTGTGCTTGATTCTTTGAAATAGTGTTCTATTAGATACTTAATTGTCCATTGTGACGCTCTGTACAATACGTTAAACGTGTATGTAATGCATTAAGGACTGCATGTCTGCACTTAATTTTACTCTCATTCATCGCCGTACTTAATTTTACTCTCGTTCATCGCCGTAACTTGTCTTCATTAACGGCTCGCAGAATTCTGCCAGTCACGTCAATGTTATCAACGGGTGCCCCCGAACCAGTTGTCTAAATTGTCTACGCGTTCTACTTGGCCCAGACTTCTTAAGTCGCCCATACACAGCATACAGGAAAAACACAAATGTAATCATTAGCTGTTAATTTCTAAGTGGCTGTTTGTTGACAGGAAATATTAGTGTGAGAACAGCAGAAAAGAGAGAAAATGAACACGATAAAATTAAGTTCACGCTGTAGGCTTGTTCGCTTTGACAACCTCTCACTTGCGGATGAACTTATGGGGGTTTCAACTAGCTTTCGCCGGAAGCGCAAAATATCAAAACCCTGAAAATGTACGTAGGAACATCGGAGATACATAACGTAAGATGTATATTTTGACATTGAAGGCTTCGGTGAGTTCGCTACCGACCCTGATGGAGCTCCGAGAGTTCCCCACCGTCCTCCTGCACAATCTGACACGATTTGGAATCCCAAAAGTACACACTGCGGTGCATAGCTCGTTCCTATTCAAGCTGTAATATGGGCCTTTGAAATCGAAGAATAGGTGGTCAGTGTCGATTTGCACTTCTTAGGTTGATTAAACATCAGAAGTTATAATCTCTTTAGATTTGATTTCGAGAATCTACCTAAGAGTAATTACACAGATAGCAATAAAATGAATTAAATTAAAGACAACACACCAGTCTCATTGATAAGGTAGACGGAGTTCAAGAGGTCTCTGCGGGCAAAGACATTTAAAGCTCACATTATTCCTTCCAATCTACAAAACAATACGTCTGGCCATTCTAATCTCGCGCCGAATGAGCTGGGCACTTAAAACTGCAGAGAATAACAATTCAGACGATATTCTAGAAGAATCAACATTTAATGAGCTTGTCGTCATGCTTTCGGCGAACATGAACTGATTTTCGCCTCCCACCCGAATTCTGACGACGTAAGACATCGTTCCAAGAACTTTATGCAAATTACTGCTTTTAGTAGATACGCTCTGGATTTATGACTATGTGCAGAATGAAAAAGGAAAAACTTGTCGTGTAACAGAGTACGAGAGGGCGACGGCGCACAGTGGTCCCGTTGTATGGGAGAGTTGGAAATAAATCTGTAACTTTTGAACCCGTGAACCGATCTTAATGAAATTTGAAACATAGTGCAAGTACTATGAGATCTTATTATGTTTCAAATTTGGAATTAAAGAAACTAAGCAATTGAGTATAATAAGGCTTGCGCTTCAGTGCTAAGTGGCAGCGAATCTTTTGTTCTTGGTTCAGGCCTTAAATACGCAATCCAGGGATCAGATGATACCAACATTTGATGAATAACTTTTTCATTTGTTGCCGAACGAGAACATTTTCTACTATTATTAGTGCGATAGTACCTATAGTCTTTATTCCGACTTTTCTGCGCCTCCTCTGAGAATGATCCGACGGGCAAGGCTGCTGATGATATTATTTCTGCTCCGTGGAACAGAATTTTATGCACTGTTGCTGGCATATAATACCAGGGTATAAATTTGTAGCCATTGTAGCGGTTTCCTGGACATAAGCTCCAAACTTGTCGGGGTCAATTCAAAAATTGCTGCATATTGTCTCCAGGATAGCACTGAATCTTTTTATGAGTTGCACATCTATTTCCGTTGATAATGGGTCTTCAAAAAATCTTCTAGATGTGTTCCCAACGTTGGTTGTGCCAAATCCTTGCTTTATTATATCTACTTTAATACCCATTTTTTGTGTGAACTCCAGCTGAATTTGACTCTACCTTGCCTGGTGTATGGGCTGTGTCATTTTTGTTGTTCTCCAAGCTTTAAACTCCAAATTGTAGGCCACATGTAGCAAGTATTCCATAAAACGGATGCGAGCGTGCAAGGGTGAAATTCCTAATCTTAGAGCTTCCTGATTTCTTGATTTTGCTTTAAGTAATTTCAAATCATTCATCTCTGATGGTTTCGCGCCACAGATAACACATGAACTTGCAGAAGACGTGTTTGTCACAACCTGTGCTACTTTGCCATCTATCATCGTAAAGTGCAAACGGTCGATTTCACTTTTATAATTGATTCCCTCAAATTCTGAATTTCATTTTCAATTCTGGTTTTTTCTTCTCGTATTAGGTCCATACTTTCTTTTTTAAGTTGTAGCTTCACTGGCCGACTGTAACGTGTTGAGGAAGGTCGAGGATTTTTCCAAATTTCACTACTTTCATCCGATTCCGTCAACTACAGCGGTACCAACGATGTCATGAACAAATATGAATCGGATGACACTGAATCCAAGTTTGAAAACGTTTGTTTGGATTCACATTGTCCCGAAGATCCATCACAACCCCACTTAGTCGAAAGGGTTAGACTGAAATTTTGTTGTGACTCGAAAACGCCACAATCTACAGCCTTAGTGATTCTGGTTGCTGTATGGTCAAGTAATTGCTGAAGTGAGATTTGGGCATCAGTTTCTGAAATTTGGATGTTTTCTGGGTAGCACTGTTTTTAAGACTTCAGGACCTGCTTATGGAGGATTTCAATTCTTGGACTTTCTATTTTCTTTTTGATTTATCACAGCATTCTTCAAAGTCTTTATGTGGTCTTGCTCTTTTATCCGACGGTAACACATTCTCCGATAACACATTGCCACGATTTTTTTGCAAAGTTCACTGAAAAGTTTCTTTTAACCCATTGTGAATATTTAATTAAGAACTTTTGTTTTATGTAACCTTATACCGTTCATTAAAATGTGGCAAAAACCTTTCCGTCACTTCTAAAACTATTTGTTTAATTTGGCACGATGTTAAGTTTCCGTTACTATTATATAAAGCTGCCGAAGTTCGAAATATTTCCATCAAAAAAGTAATCGCACAAGAATCTATATTCAAATACAATACTTGCCATCGCGAAAAACTTCAAATTTGCACAACAAATGCTGAAATGCAACTGCAATTTTTAACGTCATCTTCCTAATTGAAATCTTCAATATTTTCGGAATCATAAACTAATTCCCGATGCCTCAAAGTCAGCTCTAATTACCGCCCTTTTTTGCCCCATTGCGACATGCATTTCTGACAACGCAAACAAAACAAGATAAAAGCAAGTAGTTTCATAATTATAACAATTTTATGACCCAAAGAATTCTAATTCACAATAATAAAAACATCCTCGGCATCTGCACAATACATGCATTGCAAGGGAAATCGTTTGAAAATGCCGAAAAATGCACAACATTGCTCCACTTAAATGCCTCGTACTCCCAAAGTGATCAAAAGTGGTCTCTAGTTTTTTCAGCATCGATAGACAATACTTTTAGCTTTCAGAAAAAGTTGGTCTCTCGTTGAAGACTCTTGGAGTATTTTTGTTATAGTCCATCAAACATTGAAATGCCCCTCTCAAAATGTGCCTTTACTTAAAAGCCTGGTTTAAAAAATTGGTAAGCATAAGAAAAAAACTGTAAACGCAGTTTGAAAGCAAGATGTATGACCTTTTTAAAAAATAAAATTTAGTTTGGGTTCCAATGTACATAATTTTAGGAAATATGGCACATCAAATTTGCTTAAAATATACGTCAATTTTTGTAATTTTCAAAGTCCCAACTTTCAGCTAACGGTACGGCCAAACGGATGATCCAAAGTCAACAAAATTTTGTCTTTCTAGGTTCTCATATTTGTAGAATCGAAAAACATAAACCATTTGGCCGGGAAAAAAATATGTCACTTCGGGTATTTATTTCCACTGTGGGACCACTGTGCGACGGCGGCGACGCTCACAGATGTTACGATAGTTAAACCGCGCCGCTGTATTCAGGGTCTTCAACCATATGGTTCCTAATTGATTTGGGACAATCACCCGCCGGTTTAAGGGCGTATCCTAATTTGAAACTTCACCAATTCACAATAATTTTGGATTGAGATCATAAATTTAGCCGACCATTTATTTGCACTTGGCTTAAACTATCTCAACGCGATATTGCACAGATAACACATTAATTGTCAAATCTCGTCCGAAGAGAGAAGTCTCAATTTTTGGATAAGCTTACATGATAAACATTCGGCGAAGCCACGAGATATGTTGACAGGAGAGGATTCCGTTGACAAACAAAAACACCGACTCTCCGCAATTGTGACATGTTAGCACAACACACTCTTCACGATTCAAACGACCGACTGAATTTCGAACAGAATTGCACACACCGCCAATGTAGTCGACTGTGTGGCTCTTGCTGTTATCGAGGTGACGCAGACGAGGTACGATTGGAGAGTGAAAATAATAACAAGCGTGTCAATTTGTGTGGTTCACAAATAACTGGTTTATCAAATTTCTGATAGGACGTCAACTGACAGTGATTGAACATGTTATCCGCACAATCGTTGATGGAGACTGCGCTAAAAGTGAGGCACGCGTGCCAACGCGTCTTCGTTGTTCCGATCTGCATGGAACGGAATTTAAAACAAATTACAAAAATAGCAATTTAAGTCATGATAAGTAATTTCGCCACGCAATGTGTTGGCTTATCGGTTCTAATGGACATTTCGGCAGTTTCAGTGAGTCACCAGGGGGTGAAGCATTCGCAATCAGACATCGTTTGAATAATCGGCATTCGCTCAACTTGGTGTTCGAATACCAGTTTTATCCGGTTTAAGACATGCATATGACAGCTGTTCTTGGTGAATATACTCTCAGACAATTAAGCCTCATCAAGCTGGGCTGAAGAAGATGCCTTGTATTCGGTGATTAGGACGCCTGTTGTTATTCAGCCAGGCTCGACGTACGAAATTGTTATCCGAGACTTACCATCTTCAACCGTGAGAAACCATCATCCTTACCTTTTTCCAAGATCCTCAGGCACAATTAGGGCAAGAGTGCGGATAACGTTGTTCTCATCTTCATCTTAGAAAAATGCGGATAACGTTGATCAAATTGCCTTTTTAGATTGGTAAGATGCCAGTCTTAATCTTGCATGTCATTTGATGAACTGCTAGGGAAATGGAATATGCGTTTATGAAAATAAGGGAAAAACCTTGCAAGGTAGTTACCTCCAGTCACAAGATTTCTAATTTAGGGCTCCATATCAACGAATTGAAACTGCGAACGAACGAAAGATTTCGTTAAGGCCATTGGACGAACCAATATTAATCGTCTCAAAAATCAATATTTAGACTTTGGAAGAAATAAAATTCACATTACACCACTCGGTTTGTGCCCAATCCAATTCACATTATCAACGAAACCGCTTTTGAGAGCTTTACTCTCAAATTTGGTTCAAATCACGAGCTAGAATATATTTCGCGACGTCTCGTCTTTCGTGTCTATACATTCTCCAACTATTTATAATACTTACTCTGCCGCTTTTCTACTCCCATCGGTTTCCTTCATTCACTTCCTCTTGTTACAAAGGTAATTGAGGTAAAGTGCAAATGCTAAACACAAGAAAGCATCTTGTAAACAAGAAGTTAAGAAAAAAAAATGTGTACATCTCCCGCGGAAGCTGAAATACTTAAGAAACACTGAAAATACCTACACTTACCTTCATGTAAATGGCTCAGATGGAAAGCAAATGCAATCACTTGAGAAAAGATGCTGCCACTTCCACATGGATGTCCATAACTCAATTTAATTCTCAGCGTCTTAGTTAGTACCTAAGAGTGCCGCAAATTAAATTACTCTCAGGAAGCCCATCTAAGAAATAAAGGATGACCTCATAGGAATGATTCGCCAAGTCAGTTTACTAGTCAAAGTTAGCAATGAAATCCTGGGCTCCCATCGCTAAACTTTTATGACGATCGTGGTTCAAACGATTGTATTAAACCACGTCGTCTAAGTTTGCTTCGTCTAACACTTGAATCGAATCGTCTAGTCGTGTCGTCAATCGAACTACTAAACACGTTAAATGTCATATAAAAAAAAGGGAATTTATGCTGTCACTTTTAAAATTCGTTCATTTGAAATCCAATTTCGAAAACATGTAAGTCTTAAATAACCTTTTGTCAAATAATTGTTTATTAATTAACACACTAGGTCAGCAACAAAAAGGCAAATGGAAGTTATCATTCATTACATGGAAGAGCATCCCGAAATGGAAAAAAAATTACACGCCAAGAACCACACAAGTCAGGCAGTCTATTAACAAGCTGTGGGCAGATTTAGCTCAAAAACTGAATGCCATTGGGCTACCCAATAAGTCTGTACCTGCTTGGAGGAAAGTAAGTGCATAATATGAACATCACAAGTTCAAGTAAAAAGTTCAATTAATTTAGTTTAGGATAGTTTAGGATGCAGCCAAAATTTCATTTCATTAGAAAAAACAGAGGGAGGGCCATCTGATCAAATTCCAATGTCCGAGCTGGAGGAAAAAGCAATTCAGATGGCTTCCCTTCGTAGTGCTGCGACAGGTAGCAGTTAGAATTCGGTCGAAGAGCAAGGAGAGCCGAACAGAGCGAACTGTGACAGTCGTTCACAGAACTCCACCAAGTGCATACGTGTTATTCGGAACTGTCTAACTGCTGTTCGAGAGTGACCACTGCGCTATTCAGCTCCCGAACGAGGTGGAAGGACTGGAGGAGTATGTACAAAGGCACCCTTAAATTTATAATAAGGCCACGCTTCACCAGGACTTTATCCACAGAACTACGTTCAAGTGAGATCAATCCGCCGATAAACAGAAACCTGACGAACGAAGAGGTTGACTACCTGTCCTCATACAAATGGACGACGTAGTCAAACGTACGATGGACAAAACAATTCCGACGGTAGTTCAAATCGATAACAGCGATGTATATCGAAATGCTACCATCGATGCACTTCACGTGCACAATAGTAGGCTGCTATCAAGACTCAAACTCTTGCACAGGCGGTTTACAGATCCGCAAAACGCGGAAGTCAGAGCATTGAAGTCGGAGATCAAGAACCTCCAACAGTTAATACGAATAAACTATAGCTTGGCTATAAGCTTGCACTGGGGCAACAAAATCCGGGCTGTACGATCCAACAACCCGGGTATGTTCCCGCAAGTTAATAAAACATTTCAGAGGAAAGATCAAAACGACATTCAAATCGTAAGACTTCCCAGGACGACAGACAACGAACACTTACTGACTTCAGTTGACATCGATCCAGATGAGGTAGTGCTAGACAATGACTTCTTTGCGGTCGAAGATCCCCAAGAGAAGGTTACAGCTATTGTAATGTATAATGTTGAGTGTATACGGTCAACGAGGTTAGTAGGCCAAATCACGATCTGGAGAACAGAGCCCTGCTAAACCTCTGCTATCTCCGCAGTGAGATAAGTCAATGGCGATCAGAGAATCAAGGTTTCACTAGGTTCAATGACGAAAACATGGCACATAGTGCAGTCGCCAATGATGGGAATCACATCTTGATTTCTCAAGAAGATCTCCAGGGTATCATCCACTTGCTGAAGAAGAAAAAGTCAGTGGGAATGAAAAAAATGAACATTGTGCTTCGCCATCTTCCCCCCGAAGCGGTCCAAATTTACACAACCTTGTTCAACAATGCGCTGAGTAATGCATATTACCCCACGCACTGGAAAACAGCTGTTGTTCATCAAGTCCATTCCGACAAATCATCTGTTGATCAGTCTTCTTCCCTGCATAAGCAAGGTTTTTGAAAAGATAGTCATTCGAGTTCTGAAGCAATGGGTTGATGAAAAGAAAATCATACCGGACAACCAGTTCGGACTCCGAGCGGGGCATGATACCATTAATGCCGCGTCAAAACTGGTGTCCGACATACAATGGAATAAAAACAAAAATCAGTGCACGGGACCCTGTCTGATTGACTTGGAGAAGGCGTTCGACAGCGTTTGGTTGGAGGGCCTCTTCCTCAAAGTGGTCAGACTTGGCATAAGTAAGCCATTGCTATACATGGCCTATGACACGATAACGGGTAGGAAGTTCGTTGTGAAAAATGGGGACCTTACTCCCACTACGGTCTTTAACGGTTGGTTGGTTGGCCGATCTTGTTTTCACTGCCGATCTTATAGGTTCCATGCCGCACTTAATTGCGTACTCCGATGATCTAGTTGCGCACAGATCAGGTCCGAAGGTCGAGGTAATAAACATCTTGTTGCAGCGTGACTTCGAGAACATCCAGCGATTCTGCGACGACTGGAAGTTGCTTATAAACCTCCAGAAGTGCGAAACTAGTCTTTTCCGGACTCCGTTGGACAGGGCACCGTGAGATACGCGCCAAAACTGTCGCAAGTTCGGCATAGTTGACCCGCAGGGACGGGCTTTGGATGTGAAAAGTGTTGTAATGTATCTTTTCATTTGTATTTTGACAAACATATAGATATTGCTGTGACAAAAGCTAAAAAAGCCTTTGATGTGGCAAGAGGGCTGTTTTACAGCAGCCAACTTGATACCAGAGTGAAGGTAATCTGCTACATGGTCCTAGTACGGCCCATTATGGTGTACGGTTGTCCATTGTGGTTCAACGTGAGTCTTTCCCAGATGGAAAAGATGAGGGTGTTCGAGAGGCAGTGTCTTAGGAGCTGTCTCCGTCTGTATTGCACACCCGAGTCGGAGTACAAGACGTTCTAGCCTAACGAGGTCCTGTACAACGAGGTAATCTTGATTAGGATTGATCATTTTATTATTAAATTGGTTAAAAGGCACATTGCGCGAGCTATGATTTCTTCCAACAGTCTGATCTTTGGGGCTTACTACCCCAATATTATGTACCAAAGGATGCGCCTTAATGGCTTTATTCCTCCCGAAGCATTCCTGTATCTAGACACAATTGGCCTTATACAGGATCCACAAGAATGTCCTATCATCTTCCATGTCGTACGCCGAACAGTCGACAGGCGAGTCCAATACGAACCGGATGTCGTTCGCACATACGAGCATCTTCTTCGGTTCAGTAGAGCGATCCTCGCTCGAGATAGGAAAGAGTCTGCCAAGGAACGGCAATTTTACTTAATTAGATAGGTTTAGCCAAGTTTTTTATAAGTTTTCTTGGCAAATAAAAAAGTAATAAAAGAAAAAGCCATAAAGACTAAAAAAAAACGTAGATTAAGCCGAAAGGCACATTTATAAAGTAGATCAGATTAGCTTAGAGTACCCGCATAGGGCCAGTAAGTTAGTATTAAGAACGTTTGTATGTTCTTAAGATAGTTAAGCTAGTTTTAAGTACTTTTGTCTATCATGTAAGTAAAATAATTCAAAATTAGATAAAAATACATTGAAAAAAAAATTATGTATGCGTTGATCATGCTTTTTCTTTCTTAGGCAATACCAATTTTTTTTATTAAACAATTCATATTCTGTTTTCCGAAGTATTCTACATATATTTGATGAATATAAAGAAAATTGTAATTTGTAAAGTGAACATTATGTATTAAAATTGATGATATAAATGCCCCTGACATGCTTTCTGCCGAACGACAGGCTAAGCGACTAGTTCACAAATAACGTATAAAAAAAAAAGGGTGCACTGTTGTCATCGACAACAAGTCTAATTTACTTTAGGAAATTAATCAATACAAATTGTGTTTGCAATTCAAATAAAAAAAGCAATAAAATAATAGAGTAAAGAATGAAGGAAAAATATAAATGAAAGAATTAAATGGAATCCTGTCTACTTGCATTTTTTGTTTTTTATTTTTTGTTTCCCTTTTATTTTTATTATCACCACGTTAGTTCCACTCCCTACACAAATTGTTTTCTTTAATCATTATTTTGCTGGCATTTATCTTCTAAAGGATCTACAATGGACGCCCCCGAATTGTCACAGGATACCATAATTTGTTCGAGTTAGAGAGAGGTTTTTGTATGAAAAATTGAGGAAAATGTATGTAAAATATGGCGAAAAAGTTCGAGTTGGAGAGTTTCGTTTCGACTAACGGAGAGTTCGACTTAGAGAGACTTCCAAGCACATATACTGGCCGATCACTTTTTTTCAGGGAAAACCTAACCAATCTTTAGACGTTTCACTTCCTTTTTCGTTCTACTCTTCATCACCTGGCAGTTTTTTCTTTTACCTCTTTCTATTTTAACTGGTTTGGGCTTCCGTAAATTCGATAGACCTTGAGTTCATTTTCCTGTGTTTTTTTCGCAGTTTCGAGTTTATTGCGCGGTCGAATCGGTTAGCCGAATCAGCAAAAGGAAAAAAAAATAAAACTATTCGAAGGTATTTGGTACCAAAAAAACGGGAGTTACCTTCCTTCCCTGTAGCAAACCGTCCTTTCTCTTAGGACCCCAGGTTCGTATTTTTTCGCGGTCAGCCTACCGTGAAGCTTATCCGTACTGCTACCTTCGTTGCTCCTCACCCAAACCATAACTGACTCCTCCAAAGCCCCGCTAAAACCCACCGACATCCCAAGCAATTCGCATCATGCGGATCAGATGTTCGCTCTCATGTTCACCTTACGGGACGAACGCCTGTTGGACTTATAACCCAGTCGAGGAGCCCGTTCTTTGTCCATCACGCCATTCTAGGAAGCGCTTGTGTGGTCCTGGATTGGGGAGCACCAAACAACCAAGTGGGTTCGTACCAGAACGAGATGAAGAACAACAATAAGGTATCGAACCGAACACTCCTGACGCCAGCGATAATCAAGCACATTCTGCGCTACAGAGAGCATACGAAATTACCTGGAATGTGACGACGTCATGATAAATGCCCCACACGCCGATCTACAATGACAAATCTGTAGAATATTTCTAGGTGAAAACCTTTCAACAGTGGGAACATATAATAGCAGGAACTAACATTACTTTCTTTTCTCTCAGCGGCAACACTGGTCCAAACAGCAAACAGCAAAATAAAACCAACACTCGTCTCCATTTAAAGCTATTTAGACTTTATTACATCTTATTACGATAATTTCATACATACATACATTATTACAATACATTTTTTAGGATCATATTTGTATGCCTACGAAGGTATATAATAAGTTTCTGAATAGGATATTCTGTCTAGGATACAAAAGTACATCTAAAACAACGTTTACCATAAACAAATTCCAGTATGCACTCGAATTTCAATTTGCTTAGCATTCTTAAACTACATACATCTGTATTACACAACAAATAACAAAATATCCTTAAGCGTACAACAAATCAAAAAAAAATAACAATTGGTGTGGTTTCACTTAGTTTAACTTTAACTTACATTCATGCGTGTATATGTATAAAGCACCTATAATCGAAGTCGAAAAAAACCAAAAAACATCGCATTAAGCTACGGCACAACTTGACACTTGCTGCTGGTCTAGTTGGCAAATGTCAAATGAACGCGAATACCCTGTACTGCTTCGCGTGATCTTCGACTCGCCATGGTTATAGTCTTCATCTAGCACAACTAAGAGATATTCACATGAGTGGTGTTTATTTTTTTTTTTTCAAGACTTATTTAATGTATTTACTTAGAAAATAAAAAAAACTACCTCTTTCCATTGCTAGGAGTTGTAAAAAAATGTTATTCATTTAAGTTCTACTTTTAAATTTGTTTAACTTTTGCGTTTTGCTAATTTTTGTTCATTCTTGGTCCAAGTGGGTGTGGGGAATCTCTGTTTACTCTATTTACATTTACTACATCAAGGAGCACGCACGAAATGTCGCATGCAGACTTCGGTATATATGTGCCACTACGTTATCGTAAAGTCTTTCCACTGGAATTTGTTAATTTTGAGACACAATTTTACAATTCATTTGATTTTTTTTTGTATACGTGGTTCTATAAAATGGGGAGAAAATATCTTAAGTATATATCTTTTTTTAAATTCTTTAAGCTTATGTACTCTTTTTTTTATTTAAATCCGTCAAACGTTTTATTTTCTAATCAGTTCGGTTTGCTATATATTTGATATGATACCGTTATTTAGATAAAAATATTTATTAATTTGCTTTGAGATTTATTGGACTATTTTAAGAAGAAGAAAAAAAAAAACAAATTCATCGTCGTCTTTTGGTGAATTGGAATGGTTTAGGAGGTCATTCAATCGAGTGTGAACCATAAGAAGTTAGATTAGTTAAGACCTAGACACAATATTGAATTGCTAATTTATGAAACGAAGATCCTTATTATGTTTTTTTTACAGTTTATTAAAATAAAATGGATTTACAATGTGTTGTCGCTCCCTTTAGTTTAGTGTTACATACATGTTCATACGAATTCATATAACAATGCTAAACAAATTCCTCGATGACTGTACCAAACCTAAGAAGAGCGGTTCATGTAAACGGTTAATCACAAGCCACGCCACATAAAACCAAGCGTTCACAGGCTTGCATACACGTTGAGTTGCATCATGAAAGACGCGTATGGAGATAGCGTATGTCAAAGAATATTTGTTATTTGCTGTTGTCTCGCTCTCTAACAGAAACTGTTAATTTCATTTCTACGAGATGTTAAGTAAGTTAGTTGTCAGACATAGTTTTCAGTTCTGTTCTGATGGTCAAAGACATTAGTCGTAATAAATCGTTGTCAATAAAATATTTGGAAAAAATTTAATAAATAAATTTGTGTTTTTTTAATGATAATACGAAATCATAATATCATAACTCTTGTTTTCTCAGACAAAAATTAAATTCAAATTGTGAACATTAATAAGATTCGAATGTTGAATAACGAATAAAATCTATTCTTTCTAATTCTGAGAATGCGAATAGAAATACTTTGTTGTTTAAATTTATGTTTATTTCCGTCTTGTAACAAGATTAGTCGCACCGAATGAGCATTTGAAAGCGATCACGGAGACAAAACTTCGCGACTTGTGCCAAATTTAGCTGGAATACCCTTAAACGACTATCGCAGGAGGATAGTATAAGCTAAAAACAACTATCTACTAGGCGACTGGACAAATCTCAGAGATTCTAGAGATTTTACTCAGTGGACAAATTCAATTATTTAAAGCCGATAAACTATTTCATCTTTTGTACTAAATGACCTGCAAAAGTTAGGCAGCAACGTAGTCCTTCGCTGGTCGGTATTGTGGCGTTGCATTTGTTTGTTTGTGTATAAAGATTCACCGAACAAAATGTTCAGACAGACATCAGTAAATTAATGTTCGTGTTAAATCTTGTTGGGGTACATATAGATGACTTTATTTCTACAGAAATGAATTCAATGTTTCTCTGACTTTCGTGTAGAGAAAAAACAGGCACCCTTTTAAGTTGACTGAACAAATCTGAGAGATTCTAGAAATTTAACTCAATGGATGGATTTGATTATTTAAAGCGGAACCGAAATGTAGTAAGTTTTGTGTTCTTTTTACAGACAATTCCATATGACAACTAGTGTGTACAGGATTTAAAGTTGTGTACAAATGAACTGCGAACTTTATTCGAACAATAAATTAATTTAACTCAATCTTGTTTTTTAATCTCAATTTTTTAGTGCGATCGGCGGCGATCATTATTGATCGATCGAAAAATCTGAATCAAATATCAATCAATAAGTTGTTAAGTGGGAACACCTGTGTGTACTGCTTGAAGAGCTTCGCGTGTATTTTCGATTATTAGAGGGACATTTATACAAAAAAAGATACCACTTTCCAAGCTAAAATATTTGATTAAAGGGGACTACTACTTCAGTTTTGACTGTTTTAGTTTTAACAGGGCCGTTTATAATGCTCCAACAGTGCTCTGAAATCATGTGGATATTTCAGAGATCCTGGCACCGCTCCTCCATCTTGAAGGAACCATTCCCCTTGTTCTTCACTCATATCACCAAGCTTTTCAGGTGCAAATGGCTGTTGAGGAAGTATACCTGGATGCACGTATTACCGTGAAACGTGTCAAGTTTGCCAATCTTGTAAGTTGACCAGTAGATGCATATCTATTAGCATCAAGAAAATTCCATACAAATAAAGACCTCTGTCTCTTGGCCATCAGTCTATAATGCAACTTGGCCACAATTTTCGAGATATATATGTCGTGATTTTTCTTTTTGAGGTACTGAAACAGCACAGTAAGTGAAATCTCAAAAAACGCTCTTTACTGAAGTTAACTTTTTTTGTCAAAAGTAGGTTCGTAACTTTGCTTTTCTTGACAGTTCCGTGACAGTTTGACAAGTAATACAAGTACGATTTTATTCGCTAGAAGCGTTTATATATTAAACAAAGGATGGATTACAAATTGAGTAATGTCGGAGTTCGGCTATATGTCGGATTTAAAACACCAATGCCAAAAATTCAGCTGTACCTTCAGGCATCTGTAATTCAGCGGTGGTATCTGAATAGTAGTTGAGACGCCACATATGTTTGAAATTATTCAACCGTAGAGTACAGACTGCAGGCAAAATCATTTTCCAATAAAAGTTTCAGTAGGTGTTGTTGTTGCTTTGCATTGAAATTGTCCTACTCAACTTTCTGAGTATTTAAAAAAAAACACGCCTATTATACAGTCTTTTGTACTAAATAATCTGCAAAAGTTATGCAGCAACGTAATCCTTCGCTGGTCGGTATTGTGGCGTTGCATTTTGTTGTTTGTGTATAAAAGTACACCGAACAAAACGTTCGGACAGACAAATCAGTAAATTAATGTTCGTGTTAAATCTTGTTGGGATACATGTAGATGACTTTACAGAAATGAGTTCAATGTTTCTCTGACTATCGTGGGCACCCTTTTAAGTTGGCCAAATCTCTAAGTGCTTGCACCGCAGCTGACTAACTACACAGGTTTCACTGTACAACCTACCTAAATGCTGGACGTGCGAAAACTCTCTCTTCAATGTGCTGCACATAGTTTTCATCCTTTTTGTTTTCCAGACAATTCTGTTGCTCATAGGAGGCACGCAGTACTTGTGGCGGATGTTCAAAGAAAATCCAAAGTGCAATGTAATAATATAAACTGTATAATAATTTAATAATAAACTGTCCTAGCAATAGTAAATTCTAGTCCAGAAATTGTAATAGATCAAATTTCTGTCCGCCATATTTTATTTTGTTATTCAATCGGCCATCTTGATCTTGATATATATATACGAAGCAGCCATTTTGGGATAGACTCGAAAATTGTATTGGAGAACGAGGAGATGTGAATTGAATAAGGAGAAAAATGAATATAAAGAAATCCGAATTAAAAAAGTAGACAAAATACACCCGGTTTACGAACTCAACCCACACTTATGGCCCTATTCTGGCGCACCTCTTAGATGTGTCACAAGTCACAATTGCCTCACAAGAGGGTTAAGTTTTCTTATTCTGAACAAAATTTCACAACTTGTGAGCATCAACGTTGTGATGTGCGATTGTGCACATAAAATGAAAAAAGGAGGAAATAGAGGTAATATTTTCAGCATATTAAATAATTTTTAGACTGCAGCGTAGAAATATTCTAATGAACTTACGAAAAAGGAATTTTCCTGTCGCAATGGAGAAAACATGTTCTTCCGAACTTCGATTACTATTTATTTTGTTCCATATTCGTCTTCGCCCACATTGAGAGGACAATCTGAAAAAAGAGCGAAGAGAGTGAACAAACTAATTTTGACACGAAAACAAAGTCACCATACCATGGTGTGTGTTTTCGTTTAAGCTTTTTGCTAGAATACCAAATTGCACAAACCTCACAAGCGACGAGGCAATACAATTTTCGAATTACAATCATTTGTGAGTTGTGACCACCTCACAGCCAGAATAGGGGCATTAGTCTGCAATTATTAAATGTATATTCACCACAGATGTTAGAGCAATAGTTGGCATCGTTTTTACAAATATTTCATGACGTAGACATTGTAAAAGAAAAAGACATTTTAAAGTTTTATGAAAGTTAAATGATACTATCAGAAAAATTTGGACATAAGAAGTATCTCAAGAACTAGGGCTTTTGGAGAAATTTGAAATTAATAATAATAATATGAGCGGCGCGACGGTCCGAGGCGGGCCTGGGCCTAGCTTCTCGGCAACCACTCGTGTTGTGCATGCTATTGTTCTTTCACGAGTGGATGGGACCTACAGTTTAATGCCGACTCCGAACGGCGAAGTTGAGAAGCTTTTTTCTAGACAGGAATACTCTTTGAGCATTGTCAATGACTCGAAAGAGGGGGAGTCGTGAATATTTTCGTCGTACCGAGGATCGAACCCTCGGACCGTACTTCAAATGCGTAGCAGCCATATTCCAACTATACCAAGGCGATCAAGAATATCTAACTAATTAATGAAAAAACTTCACAGGAGACTATCCGCGTTTCACATTAAACCGCTATATAGCCACGATATCATTTTTGAACACATTATTAATTGAAATGTCTGCACGAATAGTTCGACGATAAGATGGATTGCCTCAGAACCTCTTTCCTTTGCAATATTGTCTACATTTTAATTTGATTCTGGTTACTCAAAATTTAATTAACCGTAATTTACTGATATTTGCCTGAATTGTAGTAGATTGTCTCCACTTTAAATGTCACTAAGAGTTAATTTTGTTTTGCTCTCACCGCAACAAGAATCTACGTAGGAAACGTAGAAACTATTTTTATTTATTTTTTTATTTGTATTAATCGACGAAAAACTTCTTGTTCACCCTTTAATCATTAAAATTACGTTCAATGTCATTCTACTGAATTACCAAATAATGTTTCACATCACACCAAAACCACTTAAACCATTTCCAATTCACCAAAAATTAGATTACAGCTTCAATGTTTACGGAAACAATACATAAATATACATTTTGGTGTTGTTCTTCTTACGCGTACTTAAACTAAATCGAATAGAAAACAAACAACGAAACATAATCCGGCTTATCAAAATTGGTCTAAGATTTTGTATATGTATATAGCCTACAAAATACCTCATTAATCCAAATGCTTTAAACTCTAAACCAAAGAATAAACCCAAAATTACACATTAACTGTCATTAACAGACGAAATGATGTTGGTGTTAAGTCGCAGACAGACACTACGTTGTTGCGATGTTGTTGCCATCTTTTGTGTGTGTTTTATTCTTTTCCCGTTGCGTTCGTCAGCAGCAGCAATCGTTTTATGTACTTGCGGTTTTGTTTTGTTTTGTTATTTTATCCTATTTGTAATAACTTAAGTCTCTAGTACTTACGACCCACACCATGACCTGGATTAAGTAGACGGCAAAAATGTGGTGTAGTCACGCGACAATCAACTTGGATGGTGCGCCTTTGTCGCATCGACATTGGTCATTGTCGGGATGTCGAGGCAATAAATTCGCTATGTTTTTGAACCTGTGTGTGAAGGAAGAAGGAAAATCGTTAAATTAAATGAATGATGTGAATAGATAGATACTCGCGGCGTTCGCGTCTGTTACGCAGAAAAGAAATCATTTGAGAACAGAATTCATTACACGTCGTCATCGTCATCGTCGTCGTCGTCTACGTGGTGTAGTCCTTGTCATCGGGAGCCTATTAATCATTGGCACGCCTCTTTGATTTCATTTTGTGCTCAAGTGGTGTTTGCCACCCACCCCTCACTGGGTGTGGTTGTTATGAAAAGCTGACCTAATTACGGGGCTTCTAATTTAGTTGTTAAGCCTATTGACAAATCTTTGCCGCGGTAAGAAGGGCAGAGTTGTTAATGAATCGGGCGGGATTATGTAACGCCGAAGAAATGGGTGGGCTTTAGAGTCTGATTCAATGTTTAGAAAGTGACTCGCGGCTTTGTGGAGAGTTCCTTTGACGTCTAATTAAAGTCCTTTACTGGCCTTCAGCACGCTTTAAATGATCACTCGACTGGTCAACAGGTGTAATTACTTTGGGTTATTCGAACGCTGTCTTGACTTGAAGGTTACTACATAATTGAAGGGAAAGAACAGCAAATGTTACGGCTTTGTGTATACCATCAGTCGTATGTAGGTCAGACCGCAACGTTTACGCCTGACAGTTTAAGGGTGCGTTCAAATTGTAACACAACCCACCCAGCAAGCAGTGGATGTTAGTAAATCTCTTTTAAATAGTTTCGAGTGCTGATTTCCAGCATTTTAAGTACCACCGGCTACTCGACTACAAGTTTATATCACTGGTCGACATGGCAGTTGACATTTCACACAAGTTGTTCTTTCAATTGTGAAAAACCATCCTTACAAAATTGTTTTCATTTTCAGCATTCCCCACACTCAAGAGTTGCACACGAGGGTTGCCCTCGAAACGTCACTATCCAGCAAGCAACACCACTCGGAGTGGAAGGGGCGTGTGCAAAAGGTCTTGCCAGTGCACAGAGGTTTAAATGCGGCTGTTGGATTGCTAATGAATACTTGTGTACACGCGTGGTTCAAGGTTTAATGTGAAAATGCACTGATTGGCACATGCTAGGTGTGAGCTTCAAACGAGGTGGACGTCAGTTCTAAGAGTAAATTGAAATAGTAAACAAATCACAGCACATTCCGACAGTAATCCGGGGAATTAGCATGTGTGGTCTTAGAGACAATAAGTGTGACAGTTTGTATCGTTTTTTGTCGCATGAGTGTTTTTGTTTCTTGTGATTTGAATAAGAGTTCCCAGAACCATGTCAGTATTTAATTATGGACGCACAATATGGGCAAGTTAATAATAATCTCGGTGGCGGGACAGTCCAAGGTGGACCTGGGGCTAGCGTCTACAGCAACCACTCGTGTTGTGGTGTTTTATGCTGACTCGACGAAGCTTTTTTTTAGACAGGAGTACGACTCGATGGCGCAGTGAATGAAGTGCATGCCCTTGGTAAGGGGAGTCCCCGGTTTGAATCCCAGTGAAAGTTAATACGCTTTTATCTGGTTTCCAAATCTGGTCCAGTCACCATTTGCTTTTAGGATCAAATTACCGGCACTACCGCTGGAGTGGTCGATCAGTAGTAGTCGTCTGACTGTGGGTATCCCAATGGATCAACATGGTCTTAGTATGCTGGTGAATTCACTAGCAGCAGCTCTACGTAACTTAACCTAACATAAGATGTGTTTTTTTGCAAGCGTATATAAGCCTAAATTTCAATTTACATGTAAAATACACTAAAAACAAATCCTATATCCGTTTAACTTACTCATCATATCTATCGCCGCTTAAGAAATAAGCGCGTATAAAAACAATGCTTCCAAACATTATTTTCTGTTTGTTCATTCCTGAATTTATTCATTCATTCTTTAGGTTCCTGTATGTGGCTTACATTTGCAGGTGCGGTTGATGTATTGGATCATTTTTAATTGTTTGGCATCCATAAGTATGCAATTTTTTGGTGTACCCAGAGTGTCTGCTATACATTCCGTTTATGTTTCGTAAACGATTCTTTTCATTTGATGAACATTTTTGTTTTAATTATTAAGAGTTTTTGCTTTTAAAGTGATGGTCACACTACACAGTCACAAAACGAAGATTGTGCCCATCAAAGATCAACCATCACCTTCCACGACTACACCCCTGAATGCTTAGCAAATGTCATAAAGTCGTCGGTGCTGCCAAGATTTTATGATGAATCATTAAGCGCCGATGATCGCTTTTTTGTGCACTTATTAATTAAGCGTATATACGCTTGCAAAAAAACACAGCTATAGACGAGAGTACTCGGCAGTACCCGGCATAGAAGTCGACGCAGCAACCCACTACTATACATTTTAATACTTGAATGAAATCCATATTTTACCAAACTAGCTTTAACCCCACCCGCTTCGATAGGCTTTAAAAAATAATTTCAACAACAACAACGCCACCTATCGGGTTCACAGCTCATTTTTCTTCCGTATTTGTACCGTCATTATCCACATTTAAAACTGAAATCAACTAAATTGGTTAAAAATTAAGGTCGGTAGAGGAAAGCACACGCATTTTCACACTTAGCTATATATGTTTCTAAGATTATTACAACACCACCCTAAAGTGCCTTGCGTTCATAGCGAATGAAAGGTGACAAAAGTTATAATGACACCGAGAAGGAGAAAACCATTAACTGATAAAAAGTTTAAAGATGTCTTAGACGCAAGATCTCTTACAAGGACAGCAGAGTGCCAATGTTACTACAGAGTCAAACTCTGCTGGCCGGAGCTTAATACATAACGGTAAAACGAAAAAATTTGTGACATTGGACTAAAAATCGATTCGTGTGCTCGTCGAAGTGATTACGGAACACTGGCCCATCGGAACAATTCACCGGAAATGGAATGCGGAATCCAGATATCTCTGCCACTGCCCAGCTATCCAGAATCGGCGCATAGCTTCGCTGCGCCAAAGACTCTTCACAGAGACTGCGGACCTGGCGAGTGCAAATATAGCGGACCTTCTAAGATTCGTAAAGAGGACGGGGTAGTTTAAGCCATCGCGTGATACAGGATAGGTTTAATCGGAAACTCCACAAATGAAGGGATTCACAATGGGCCTCAGGGGCTCCAAGTGGCAATGTGTTCAACGAGCACACTTTCTAAAACCTAACCTAACCTAGCCTACTAGATACACTTTACGGAAGCGAAAAAATGCCGAATTTTGGTATACAGATTTATTTCGCTCGGCGTTATTTCACCGCTCCAATAAAGATTTCCATCACTCAAAATAATTTTTTTTATTTAGTAAAAAAGCAATTCTCAAAATAAAATTGGATGATTATTTTGCGCCACCTTGTTCGAAGGATCTTTGGAAGAGTGGATAGCAGCCATTTTGTTGAAGTGACAGATGTCAATCAGCATGGCGGAACACAACGTGCAAATGACAAGATTGTTTTATCAAAATGGGTGTTCTCTATTCGAGAAACATTTCACACGGTTCGCCTGTTTTAAGATCAGCGACGATGCCTGTTTCTGGATGAATGTGTATGTCAACAAATAAAATTGTCGAATTTGGGATGATATCAATCTAGATGAGATCCATGAGACTAAAATGCATCCCGAAAAAGTCACTTTTTGGTGTGGATTTTGAGCTGGCCCATATTTCTTTGAGAACGACGTCGGCCAGGCCATATCCGTCAATGGTGAGAGCTAGATGCCGATTATTACCAACTTATTTTGGCCTAAATTGGATGATATAGACACCATCGATAAGTGCTACGTGCAGTAGGACGGTGATACGTGCCACACAGCTCACGCCAAAATTGGAAATTGCGCACAAGCGAATCGAGGGAGTAGTAGTGTGGAAGTGGTACCGACATCATACGATTCGAAGCCGTTAGACTTTTCCTTTTGGGGATTTCTTAGGTTAGGTTAGGTAGTTGGGCTGCTAGTGAATTCACCAGCACACTTAGACCATATTAGTCCATTGAGATACCCACAGTCAGACTACTACCACTGATTGACCACTCCAGATTCCAACGGCAAATTGTGACTGGCTCGATTTGAAAATGAAATAAAATTAACTATGCTTTCACTGGAATTCGAACCGGGGATCCCGCTAACCAGGGGCAGGTACTCTACCAACTGCGCCATCCAGTCGTTAAGTCGGAGGTCTTTGCGAATAAGCCACAAACCAAATATGTACGCCATCTTTTGGCTGGATCATGAAGAGCGTATGGGCAACTCAAAGCTGACCCGAAGAATCTTCGACTCCGAGCCTGCATAACAAAGGACGTCCACGTACAAGGTTGCGCAAAGGGACCTCAGCCGGTGTGCGAAACTGGAGAAAGCTAGCGAGAGTTCGGGCCGGCTTGAGAGGTATGTTCGGTAAGACCCGGATCCGCCTCAGACTTAAGCCCCCTAAAAAGAAGAAGAAGGATAATATTCCTTACAAAACGGCATGGAAAAGCCTTTCAAACGAATTCAAAATTTCGATGACATCTCACACGCACTTTATTTTATTTAAATTTAAAGATGGGGAGCGCTTAATGAATTACCTAAGACAGACAAAGCCTTTCAAAAAATAAATATTGAATAAAATCTATGAAAACGACACCAATTTAGTGGTCCCATGCAATCGGCTGCAAATTTGCGATTCCTCAATTCGCTTCGCATCACGAAAGAAGAATTAACTTGATAATGAAGCATCGCTGTAGTGTATTGGCAACACTACGGTAGACCGTGAGACGTCCCCAAGATTTTCTTCCCTTCATAGACATTTGCTTTCCTCTCTGAAACGTAATCCTATCAAGCAACATTTCAGACATGAGAACTTAACAAATAATAAGCTTAGCAACGAGCCAAGGATTTGCAAAGGACAAGTCTTCTAACCTCAGACGGCAAAAGGTTAAAAGTAAACCTCCATTAAGGCTACACACTCACACCAAACATTAAAGAGAGAGAGAGAGAGAGATATACTTACAACATCAGCCACAATTGGTTCTTCAATTTCCAGACCGGCTAAGGCTTGTTCACGTGTTAAATGCACTTCATAGGATGTGGTCGGTGTTACAAATATTACCCGATGCTTACGTGTCTGCAGCATATTTGCAATAACTAACTGTAAAATAGAAAAGATGAGCATAACAAGTGAGTTAATTAACTAAGTGCCGCCCAAGGGGCCGGCTGTGCGCACTTACTTTGTGTTTGTATTTATTAAGGCTGTCCCGCGACTTGGCTATCAATAGATTCTCGTCAGTCTCCAGCTTGAAGGAAACCACAAATGCATGGGGCACCCACAAATTGGCCAACGGTGCGAGCATTTTTGGCACCAATTGCAGGGAAATGGTTGGTGCTCCCTGACCCGATTGAATTTTATGAGTTGGCTGTAAAGAGAAGAGAGAGAGTGAGGTTAAGTGAAATGCCATAAACACACTTGTGTCCCCGACCACTTAAATAAACAATGGAAAGCACCCGGAGCTAATTACCAATTATCTCACACAGTATTACCTCCCTAAACTAAACCGCAAGCCGCAGACCGCCAATCGATATCTAATTTTATCGTGAACCTGGGAGAGACTTTCGCACACAAAATAAAGAGGCGCAAAGCAATGAAGGGCAGACGGGAACTTCCCGTCCTCCCACATTACTAGGACGGTTTCTTTCGGTTCGAGGCAATCGACTTTTCGGTGACAAAAGGTAACTTTTAAGAATGCGACCCACCCCTCCTGGCCTTTGGCTGTGCCGGAGAATTATGCAGACAAGCACAAAAAAAAAAAAAAAGAAACGAAGGGCGGAGCAAAAAAAAAATGTAATTGAATTGCTGATTCAGGAGACGGACAGGAGGAAAGGCCCAAGAGGATGGGATTTAAAATTCAAGTTCAATTGGATCGGAAATTGAATTGTATGACAATGAACGATGTAAGTGAATGGGGCCGGCTAAATTGCCTTGTGTGTCGTAAATTGCAGTGAAAATGCATTCACAGCACAAAAGCGAGGCCACACGAGAGGTGCTCGTGCACCGTCGTTGAGATTTTGTGGCACGGCCAGTGGCCAGGAAAGTGAAAACCCACCCGATAACGTGTCGGTTTTCTTTCTCTTCCGTATGCGCCTCATTTTTCCCGGCGCACGGGTAGGCTGCTGGGTATTTAAATGAATTAACAAAGTGCGAATAAAGGTCAAAGATCGGATGGTGAATGAACCCACTGAGAGTGTGAGAGAAAAAAAAAATGCGAAGGGATTAGCATACGAATTTATTCTGGAAAATTTCCTATTCAGGAAAGTTTATGATTTTTTTTGGATGTGCGTAGGTTCGGGAAGAGTTTCCAGCTTGAATGGGCAAATTTTGCTTCTTTTGCAAGACTTACATTATTTAGGCGTACATGGTGCCTCGGTTGAGAGGTTGAGAGGGCGAATGGATTATCTTCGTGTGACTTTTTAAATTTTTAAAAGCGAACGTTGGGAGTTTACGCGCTGTGCACACAACTTTTCTAGGGGAATGTAGAAGAATGAGGGAGGGTTTAGGGACTTTTGTCACTTCTTTGGTTGGGTTCCATTTAGACGGCAAGTAATAAAGGGGATTTTAGAGCAGCCTCAAATTCTTAAAGTTGTGCAGTGGTGTCACCAGAGGGAAAAAGAATTGAAGCCGCTTTCAAGTTGTGCTTGCCAACAACTAGCTTCTGTCAGGTATGTCAATATGCCTCCATACCCACATGAGGTGTATATTAAAATGCGCAGCCATCTTGCAGGGATGTTTATGGGTTAAGCATGATAATGTCCAGGCACTTAATTGCGGCCTAACTGTCCAGACAGAGAATGGCACAGCTGGTTAAGCACCTCTCCTTGGTTAGTGTGGTTCGAATCCCAGTGAAAGCAAAGTTATCCGGTTCAAATCTGGGGTGACAGCAAGTAACTTGAAACAATCGAGCATTGCTCATCGCCATTCAACTCGAAGCAAATATTTTCTGGCAGCGTGTAACTTGAAACGAGCTTCATTGTGACTTCTTCTTAAAAATGTCATTGTGAACTATAAAGTGAAATGTCAAATTTGCTTGTTTTTCAAAATAATGCCTGAAACACAATAGTGCGCTGCGCCAGCCGACTTCATGTTACGGAGAGAGTGCGATGACGCACTGCGTTCAAATAAATACTCAATTTATCAGCTGTTCTCTCTCTCATCTACTAGATGAAAAATACTGCCGCCTTTCTGCGTACACTCATTTGAATTGACTTTTGTCGTTCAATTATTTTTAATCAGCTGTTTTCTTTTCTCATATGACAGTTGCCACAAAATACTCTCAATTTGGAAGAAAACTCTCAATCTGGGAGAAAATCTCTCTCACAGCGTACACCTCTATCAAAAAATATCCTTCTTCTTCTTTATTTGGCGCTACAGTCCGGGGTGGACCTGGGCCTCAACCAACAAGCCGCTCCAGCTAGCACGGTCTCTGGCTAGCTGTCTCCAGTGTCGTACGCCAAGTTGGTTGAGGTCCTTCTCCACCTGGGTGCGCCACCTTAAACGCGGGCGTCCTCTGTTGCGTTGTCCCACAGGTTCAGAGTCGACGACTCTCCAGGCCGGAGCTGAGTTGTCCATATGCTCTACATGGCCTAGCCTTCTTAGGCATTGGATCCGAAGACGCCTGACTAGACTCATGTCGCTGTACAGCCTGTACAGTTTGTTGGTTGAATCTTCTCCTCCAGAAACCGTCAACGCAAACAGGACCAAAGATCGCACGCAGAGCTTTTCTCTCGAAGATACCAAAGATTTCCTCATCCGCTTTTGAGATTGTCCATGCCTCCGCGCCGTACAAGGTCTTGTATAAAGTCAGCTTGGTCCTTCGAGAGATGGCTCTACTACTCAATTGCCTCTTGAGCCCATAGAAACAGCGGTTGGCAAGAGTTACTCTGCGTTTGATCTCGGTATTGATGTTGTTTGTACTGTTTACTGCGGAGCCGAGGTAGACGAAGTCCTTGACTACCTCGAAGTTATAGCTGCCCATTGTGACGCTCTGTCCAAGACGTCGATGTTGTGTGTCGTTTCTTGATGACAGCATATACTTCGTTTTGCCCTCATTCACCGCTAGACCCATTTTAGCCGCCTCCGCCTCAATGCCAGCAAACGCCTCATTGACGGCTCGCTGTATTTGTGTTCTGCTAACATCACGTCAATGTCATCCACGTATGCTAGCAGTTGTACTGACTTTTGGAAGATCGTGCCTCTTGTGTTAGCGTGTGAGTTCTGTACGATCTTCTCAAGAATAATGTTGAAAAAGTCACATGACAGCGCGTCGCCTTGTCTTAGACCTTTTTTAACATTGAAGGTCTCGGTGAGTTCGTTACCGACCTTGATGGAGCAGCGAGAGTTCTCCATCGTCATCCTGCACAGCCTGGCGAGTTTGACAGGAATGTCAAAACTAGACATGGCGTTGTATAGCTCGTCCCTATGCACGCTGTCATGCGGCCTTGAAATCGACAAAAAGGTTGTGTGTGTCGATTTGCATTTCTTGGGTCTTTTCCAGGATCTGCCCTAGTGTGAAAATATGGTCGATGGTGGACTTCCCTGGCCTGAAGCCAAACTGATATGGACCTATCAGGTTATTTATAATCGGCTTCAGGCGAGTACACAAAACGGCAGAGAGGATCTTGTAAGCGATGTTGAGGAGACTTGACCCTCGGTAGTTGGCGCAGTTGAAAGGGTCTCCTTTCTTGTGAATCGGGCAAACGGTACTGAGATTCCACTCGTCGGGCATGCTTTCCTCCGACCATTTCTTACAGATGAGCTGGTACATGCGCCCAACCAGATCATCTCCAGCTGCCTTAAAGATTTCAGCGGACAGTCTGTCCCGGCAGCTTTGTTAAGTTTCAGTCTTGATATCTTGACCTCGTCTAAGTTGGGGGGACGGAATTCTCGTCGATCATCGCCCATATAGAGTGGGACATTCTGCCTGACAGCGGTATTGGTGTCATCATCGCCGTTTAGCAGTCTGCAGAAATGGTTCTTCCAAATTCTCAGTATCGACTGCGACTCTACTACTAGTTCCAGTCCATTCTCGTCCCGGCAGGCTTCTGTCCGAACCTTATATCCACTGGATAACTGTTTCACCCTTTGGTAAAACTTTCGGACATCGTTCCTGCCATGGCACCTCTCCATCCATGCTCTTTCTTCTTTCTCCTGAGAAGCCGGGTCTCGTCCCTTCGCCGTTGATCTCTTGATATCCGAGTTCTTACCTTGGCTACAACAAGGAAATGGTCCGAGTCGATGTTGGCTCCTAGGAAGGTTCGAACATCAAGAATGCTGGAGGAGTGTCTGACGTCGATCGCAACATGAGGAATCTGGTTGACGGTTGATTGATCAGGGGACCGCCAAGTCAGTATCCGAGGCAGTTGATTGTCTCTGAACCATACAATTTTTTACGTGGTGAGAGAGTTAACCTGACGCACAACCCCCAACTGGGAGGGCAGGCCCTATTCTTCAACCCTCGATGAAAGTCGGGCATAGGACCTAATATTTCTGCCAACTAGCCAGAAGTCTAGCCAGGGTCGAAAGCGATCGACGAGGGAGCTCTTTCTTTTAACCACCAGTATGTCTGGTGTTTAACCTTTCGGATGGATACCGATCTGCTGAATCGGAGAAGCTCGTCCGTGCTACGTCTCGACTGTGGTAGATTAACGGAACTGCTAATTTATCCTGGATCAAACCTGTCTGGTCTAAATAAACGAATGCTTCCGGGGGGATGAAGCCGTTATGGCGCACCTTTTCATGGTACCTGTAATTGGAGTAGTAAGCCCCAGAGACCAGGTTGCTTGCGAGAGCATAGACATTGCAACTTTACTGCGAATCACCTTGATTAGGAAATTGTCCACTCTTATCAAGTTGGCCCTGTTATATAGGACTTCATTACTATAGAATTTTTTGTACTGAGACTCTGGTGTTCTATAAAGACGAAGGCAGGCCCTAAGACAAGCCCTCTCAAACACCCGAATCTTTTCCATCAAGCTGGCTCTCACGTTGAACCACACGGGACAACCATAGGCAAACATCGGCCGAATAAGGGCCATGTAGCAGATCACCTTCACCCTCGCATCGAGTTGGCTGTTGCGAAACAGTCTCTTTGTAAGCGAAAGCACCTCGAGCTCTGGACAGAGCAGCATCTACATGTTTGTTGAAATATAGATACTGATCTAGCCAGATCCCCAGGTATTTGACTACACTTCTTTGCGCCGGTGGTTGGCCGTGCTGTCCAACAACTGAAAACTTTCGCCAATTCTTTTTGGTGTCCGCCGAAGCCCTATATAACGGCGTTCTGAACAAGATTATTTCTGACTTCCCAAGGTTGATGATCAACTTCCAGTCAAGTCACGTTGCAAGAGTGCTACAATGCCCTCGATGGTAGGACCTGATCTGTACGTGCTGAAGAGATCCATCAGGTCCGCTGTATAAATATTGAAGAGTATCGGTGAGTTAACCGCTCCCTGTTGCAGACCATTGTTAATTTTGAACGTACCAACAGAAGTTACGTTGCTATTCTTGCCCACGAACTTTCTGTTGGTGAGCATATTAAGCAACATGTACAATAGTGATTTACTAATACCTAGCCTGCTCAATTTGTAAAACAGCCCTTCCAGCCAAACTGTATCAAAGGCCTTTTCCAAGTCGACAAGCAGGGCACCGGTGTAGGGTTTTTTGTGTTTCTGTTCCATTGAATGTCGGAAACCAATTTCGACGCGGCATATATTGTATCATGCCCCGCCTTGAAACCGAATTGATTGTCCGGAACTATCTTGTTGTCTTCGACCCATTTTTTTACTTTTTCGAATACCTTGCTGATATTCGGTAGGAGACTTATAGACCGAAGATTCATCGGATTGGAGCTGTCTTTAACCCCTTTAGGAATCGGCTGTACAACAGCTGTTTTCCAATGTTCTGGATAGTGTGCATTATTAATAGCATTGTTGAATAAAATGGCGTGAATTTCCACCGCTATTGGGGGCAAGTGCCGAAGAACAATGTTCGATATTCCATCGATTCCCGCTGATTTCTTATTCTTTAATGACTCGAAGATCTTTTGCTCTGCCTAAGATACGAACATGGTATGAAGGCCATCATTGGCGATGGCATTGAATGCCAGATATTCGAACATGGTAAAACCAGTGCTCTCAGATCGCCAGTGCTCCATGTCGTTACGAAGACAAGTGTTGTGCACACGGACTATATTTTCTAGGTCATGATTCGGGCGAATGCTAGTATTCCCCTTGTACACTTCCTCAAATATAGACCCTATGACCTCGACCTTCTTTTGCGGATCCTCGATCTTAAAGAAGTTGTTACCATCGGCAGCGTTCCTTGGATCTACTCCTGCTGCTGTGAGTAGTCGTTCGTAGTTCGTTTTTTTGCGGTATTTTGAGACGCGGAAGTACGTTGGCATCGTACCTCCGAAATATTTTATTAATCTGGGGGAACATACTCGGATTATCAGATCTGATAGCCCTAATCCTATTTCCAAATTGGCTGACTGCCTATAATTTGGCTTAATTAGTATTTGGAGGTTCTTTACGGTACGACTTTAGTATCCGTATCTCAATGTTTTGTCTGTCAACAAACTGCCTATACAAGTTTTTCAGTCTTGTAAGTAGCCTGCTTTTTTGGGAGTGTAATGCGTCTATAGCCGCATTTCGTAAAGTGTTGTCAGTTGGTTTAAACCTGGGTATGGTTCTGTCCATTGATTGTTTGATTGTATCGTCCATTCGTTTAAGGTACCAGTCAACCTCTTCATTTGATAGGTTCCTGTTGGCAGGTGGATAGATCAACTTTAAGGAGAGGGCTCTTGTCAAGTCGCGAGAGAAGCGAGTCCAACGAGTCCTACTTTAATTGTAGGTCACTCCAAGTCTAAAAAATCAACGTACAATGTATGTAATAATTCAAACATACATACATTTGCCTTTACCTCTTTCCAGTCTTTGAAGTCTTTCTGGTGCAGGACCCTCTGTGTTAAGAAAATCCGTAAGTTTTTTCCCAGAGAACCCTGCTACTTTTTCTGCCTTGAGCACTTTTTAATATGCCTTTTGCCAAGTCTTGATGACCACTCATATAATCGGTCAAAATTTGAATTTGTTTTTTGTTGATGGACCTATTTTGCTTCGCTTCCATAATGAGGACAACTATCATTACAATAAATGATGTAATTTAACAACAACATCAATTAATAAAAACTGATGACGATAACTTTTTTCTATCGACTAAAAAATTTTGTTTCAAGCGTCATATTCGAATTTGTATGCTGCCTACTTTGACGATGCAATCGAGGATACTCGATTGAATCAAAATAGGTGCTACCCATGTTCGATTGTATCGACTCAACTCGATTGTTCCAAGTTACGTGCTGGCCCCTGGTCCAGTCACCAACGGCAGTTTGGATCAAACTAACTGACTGGAAGACGCTATAGTGATCAGTGAGCCTCAGGAAGATAGCAATGATTGGAATCATATCTTGATTTCTCAAAAAGATCTTCAGGTATCTTCCACTTGCTGAAGAAGAAAAAGTCAGTGGGAATCATTGGATTACCGAACATTGTGCTTCGCCATCTTCCCCCCGAAGCGGTCCAAATTTACACAACCTTGTTCAACAATGCGCTGAGTAATGCACATTACCCCACGCACTGGAAAACAGCTGTTGTTCAACCGATCCCTGAACGCGATAAAGATAAGTCCATTCCGACAAACCTTCGGTCGATCAGTCTCCTACCCTGCATAAGCAAGGTTTTTGAAAAGATAGTCATTCGAGTTCTGAAGCAATGGGTTGATGAAAAGAAAATCATACCGGACAACCAGTTCGGACTCCGAGCGGGGCATGATACCATTAATGCCGCTTCAAAACTGGTGTCCGACATACAATGGAATAAAAACAAAAATCAGTGCACGGGTGCCTGTTTGATTGACTTGGAGAAGGCGTTCGACACCGTTTGGTTGGAGGGCCTCTTCCTCAAGCTGGTCAGGGTCGGCATAAGTAAATCACAGCTAGAAAGTTCGTCGTGAGAAGTGGTGATGTAACTTCTAACACGGTCTTTAACATCAAAAATGGTCTGCAACAGGGGGCCATCGGTTCCCCGATCTTGTTTTCAATATTCACTGCTGATCTTATAGGTTCCATGCCGCACTTAATTGCGTACCTCGACGACCTAATTGCGTGCAGATCAGGTCCGAAGGTCGAGGTAATAAACATCTTGTTGCAGCGTGACTTTGAGAATTCAGCGATTTTGCGACGACTGGAAGTTGCTTATCAACTTCCAGAAGTGCGAAACTAGTCTTTTCCGGACTCCGTTGGACAGGGCAACGCGAGATACGCGCCAAAACTGGCGTAAGTTCGGCATAGTTGACGCGCATGGTCGGCCGTTAGCTGTAAAAAGTGTAGTTAGATATCTTGGCATTTGGCTGGATCAATATCTGTATTTTGATAAACATATAGATATTGCTCTGACGAAAGCCAGAAAAGCCTTTGCTGCGGCAAGAAGCTTGTTTTTCAGCAGCCCACTTGATACCAGAGTGAAGGTAATCTGCTACATGGCCCCAGTCCGGCCCATTATGGTGTACGGTTGTCCATTGTAGTTCAAGGTGAGTCCTTCCCAGATGAAAAAGATGGACAGGCGACTCCAGTACGAACCGTATGTCGTTCGCACCCACGAGGATCTTTTCCGGTTCAGTGGAGCGATCCCCGCTCGAGATAGGAAAGAGTCTGCCAAAGAACGGCAATTTTACTGGTGGTTACACCAAAACCAGCCTGCGCCACCGCTAGCTTTTCCACAGGATCCGGTAGCTGACCCTAGTGGCCAGCTTACATTTTTATTACTTTTTAAGGTAGTTTTAAGAACAAAAAAAAAGATAGCAATGAAGGTCATTAGAATAGACACTCGAGGCATATACATGTCACCGCCAGCAATCTCGGATATGACAGGTCCAGGGGTTGCTCATACTCATGCACATCCCAGCAGATAAGGATGTCATAGTCCCAAATGACGATGTGGTCATCCGATCGCTGAATGGAACGATAGTTAAATAGTAAAACCACTTGAGCTCGGATGGGATAGTATGCGATGGTAAAAGGGACTAACCACTTGAACTCACAGTGCGATAACGACCAATCATGAAGAGGATGCAATGGAGATTGAGAGAACAATCGTGGCAGTCTCCAGTTCGACGAAAACGTGTCCAGTTCTTCCTTTTTAAAAATAAACGTTTTAAAGATTGTTACAAGTCTGTTCTTGCATTAAACTTCTCTCCTTTCGTTTTTATTTCTATTTTGGATACTACATCCATCCCTCGTCCGCCTTTGATCCGCCTGCGAAAATGCACAGGTGATCAGCCAGTGTCTGGTTAAAGTTACGCCCCATTCCAATTCAATTAAATAATTAAAGTGTATTCTACTTAAAATGCTAAAGTCCAAAGGCTTGGACGCGCTGTTCAGGCTCATGAGAGAACAGCACACGCAACACGGTTGGTTGTTGCTCAAGGTGGACCCAGGTCCACCTCAGGCTGTCGGGTCACCAATATTATTATTATTATTGTTAATTGGATCAAACAATACACACTCCGCTGGCCATAAGGATCAATATTGCAAGAGGTCATCAACTGCCCGCTTAGAATATAAATACAGTCGTTCAGTGTCTGACGAGTGATAATTATTCCAAAGCAAATGCACACACCTTCCATTAAGTCACAATATCAAACGTATTTCTCTTAATTGTCTCACGCTTGTATTATTAAACCGATAGACGTAGGCACTAATTGAATAATTCTTATTAATCAAAAACGTGTCAACCATTCTGACACAGCAACATCGACTAAGGCGCCAGGAAACTCATACGTTACTCATTAATCTCCCCGTTTCTTAATTGATTTTTGTTTGCCTCTTCGATAATTTTCATATCTTATGAAGTGTGTACCAGCGACGAGGGGTTCAATGAATCCTTGTTTGCCTCCTCAGACGCAACAAGTTAAGTGTCTGATGGGAACAACCTCTGGAGTACGGCGCCCGCCTTCAATGGCTTTGTTACCGAAAGCACACCACTCGGTATTATCTCTTCAAACAAGGGGGAAAGTTTGATGACTCGGTAGAGTAATTTGGCTAAAATGAAGCCTTTTTTTAGGAAGTTGGTACAAGCACGCACGCATATGTGTAATTAGTCTGCTGCAAGGAGACTCATTCCACTTGCGGCTGTGTTCGTAGGAAAGCCCATTCGTCATGGGAAAGTTCGGGGGAAAATCAATTAGTCGACGAGGATAATGTCAAAGCAAAGGAACAAGTTAATTAACGAATGTGCATAGTGTATCTGGGGAAGCGACGAGCTTAGAAAAGGCAAATCTGGGACTTATGTGGTAGAACTTTGAGGACCCACGAACGTAACCCTACGTAAAAGGTGATTTTGGAGGCGTTTGGTTTTCCATTGTCAATTGAACAAAGGAAAATTGGCAAAGTGTGCACAGTTTTTTCTTTGACTGAGTAAGTCAATACTTGCCATTTATTTTTCAAGGACCACTTTGTACCACGAGTACGTTTTAAGCTCTCCATACTTCATGCATGTTCATTGGTTGATGTAAGAATTTTAGTCAAGTCTTATATTAGTTTCGTTGTGGAATATACAGTACCTCACAAAATTGAGCAAACACCTGTCATTACTTCTTATTCGTGCTGTTTTAAGGCCAACCACTTTTTTGTTTTATTTTTTTGGTATACAATCATAACTGAATACATATCTTAAACAAGAGTATATGCCAAATTCACAGACAGGCGACTTCCTACCGGTACTTTTCGCATGAAAAAGGAAACAACCCCTGAAATCGACACACAAAATTTAGCATACAGATGTCATGTGTGCGTTATACACAAGCTTCGCAGAATCGGTACATCCAAATTTGTTCAGGAATGAAGCAACAAATGTCCCTCATGATCATTTCCGCACACGCTTTTGAACTGAAAAGACCGATATTCTCTTCTTTGTGCGAAAATATGGAAAACATGCGAAAACAGACTACTTTGTCAACGAGAATGCTCATAATTAAGCTATTTTGTGAGGGGAAGTCGATGCGAAAAATAGGAGAAACTGTAGGGTGATCGCATGCAACGGTACAAAAAACAATAAACAATTATAGATATGAAGGGACTCTAAAAAACAGACCTGGAAGGAGAAGAAAAAAATTGCTCTCAGAACAAAACGAGCGGTATATTGTTCGGACAATCAAGTCCAATCCAAAATCTAGCGTTCCAAAGTTGACGGCCGAGGTGTCATCCGTAATTAATAAGCCTCTTTCAGTGGAAAGCGTTCGCAGAGTCTTGAGAAAGAATAATTTATATGGTAAGATCGCCCGAAGAAAGCCGTACATTTCCCTAGTTAATAAGAAGAAAAGATTGGAGTTTGCTAGACAATATGTAAACCACCCGGAAAGCTTTTGGGAACGTGTTTTGTTTTCAGATGAAACAAAAATAAATTTATTTGGGTCTGATGGCAAACAAATTGTTTGGAGGGAACCAAATACAGCTCTCAAAGCTAAAAATATAAAGTCAACCATAAAACACGGGGGAGGCTCTGTGCTGTTGTGGGGTTGTATGGCTTCAAATGGCTGTGGAAAGTTCGAATTTATGGAAAATACTATGGACAAAATTGGGTATTTGAATATTTTAAAACGAAATTTACGAAGTTCCGCAGTAAAATTAGGTCTACCTTCGGTTTTCTACTTCCAACAAGATAATGATCTGAAGCACACCTCCTATTTAGTACGCGAATAGTTGCTTTATAACGCTCCAAAGCAGCTAAAAACACCCACACAATCGCCGGATCTTACCCCTATTGAACATCTATGGCAGGAAATAAAAGTGAGGGTTAAAGAAAGTACCTGCTCCATTAAGCAGGAAAAGCTAAAATTCAGGCAGCTTGGGAAGGGATTCAGCCATCTTTTACTGAAAAACTGGTAAAATCCATGCCACGGCGGTTACAAGCCGTCATGGATGCTGAAGGAGGTGCCACGCGTAACTGAAATTTTATTTGTAACTGTTTCTGCCGTAACCCGAATTTACTTTTACTTTTACTATGCTCAATTTTGTGTGTTTTTTTCTATTTTGCTTAGAAATAGCAAGGTTTTTTTTAATTTTCATATTTTTGTTTATGGTTTTTAGCAAATGAATTATGTCAATTCGAACTGCTTTTAAGTTTTATTAATTAACTAATTTTTGTAAGACGAAGAAGATAAAAATAAGTTTAAACTGTGAGGGTATGCTCAATTTTGTGAGGTACTGTAGTTTGGTCAGGTTGTTGAAGAAGTAAACCCGAGGATTACTTACCGAATTTTGTGAAAAAAAAAAAACTTCTTTATAATGGGGCGTTTTTTCGTTCGCTTAAGGGTTCTTTATAAAGTTTGACCGTAATTATAAAATTGATTTAATTGTGCAGCCGAACAAGACTGTTGAACAAATTTCCCAGCCGAAACACATGTAAACAAATAAATAAATTATTTTACTACCGAGCTCGTCGGTCAGTATCAAAAAGGTCAATGTTAACAATTAGTTCACCAACGCTCCGGTCTGTAAAATAGACTCCAAGCCCGAGGGAAAACGTAGTAAAGAAAGACACCGCCTTAGGTGGAGGGCACCCCAGCTGGCAAGTGACCTCAGTCAGCTGAATATACGAAATTGGCAGCGCCTAGCATTGGTCCACGCCAAACTTCTGCTCAGTCCACCGCTCAGAGTTCGAATAAAGTTGCGAAAGAAAACTCAATTTGTCTCATGCTTCAAGTTCTATCTAAATTAAAGTAAATTTTGAATTTTCATTTCGTTCAAAAGGAACTTTCTTTCCAAATTTTCGAATGAATTGTTTTTCAAATTCATCAATCAAAATATAAAAAAAACAGCCATCTAAGGATATATGTACGTTCTTGTACGAAACGTAGTACACTCCACATGAGTTGTAGCAAGACAAGGACTCTAAATTGCTCTTTCATTTCCAGCAGCACACTCATTAGCATAATGAGTACAGCAATTAAACAGCATGCCGACTGTTAAGCTGATTATATTTTCGAGTTATTATGAATGTGGAATGCACATGGGGCCACTTGTTGCTGCTGTAGGCACTCCTTAAAAGTTGTAAGCAGAAAAAAAAACGTTTATTTGTGTCATGCTGTCAGAATATGAATGAAATAATACACATATGATATGACTGCACTTATATTTCAAGCACATTTCAATCGTAGGAGTAGCGAATGATAGACCTTGTAATGGACAACCGACGAGCTAAGCATTAATTCTTCGTCCAATCGACTTTAACCACTTCTGGTAGTTGACACTGGAAGAGTCTAAAGCAACAACCATAATGAACGCACGCAGTCTTAAGCTAACAGTTACAGACAATTAATTGAGTGTTCGCAAAAGCTCGGGCATATAACACCATCTGTTTACGACGAAGTACAAAACGCAAAAGTGGGCATAATGAATGCTCAACTCACAGCTCATTGCATTTGACAGTAGGTTCAAGTCCCACTTATTTTGGTAACATATACCGTAAAGCGGTTTCTAATGAAATGTGTCAATACGACGAATGACAAAGCTGTAAGAGAGATTAAAGTAAAAGGTAGCAACTACGTCCGTCGCGTTGGACTTTGTGTGAGAACCCATAAGAACATAGAAAGTATTGCACGTTTCGGAGACTTAATTGCTTCTGAGAAGCAAAGTTTCAATACCATCTGACATTTACGTACAGTGGCAAGCAAAACTGGATACTTCATTTTGACAACCAACTACTTGTGATAAATAGTTATCCGCTTCTTATTTGCCGACTAAAATACATGGTCTAATAGGGCGTATAATTTTCTTTTGAAAATATCATTGTCGTCATCCTTTTCGTCATTGATTCGACCAAATGTTTGGTAACTGAAGGCTAGTGCCTACGTTGCCTGTTACTGTTGGTGGAGAACTAACAATTCCAAACTGACTTATAAGAAGAACACAGCTGAATAGAATACAAGCAATAGAAAAAATGTACAGATAATTATCACAAAAAAGGAAACAGCTGGTGTACGTAGAATTTTGTCATCCCTGTTTTAGCTATGTGTGTATATAGTTTAGTTACTCTTGTAACTATTAAATATTTATTAATAAAACACAGCTTTAGTTTTCTTATTTTTTTATTCACTCTATTAAACCTTCACAAAAATTAGACTAGTAAACTTCGACTGCGACTTGACAATGAGAGAGAGAGTAACAACAGCGTTGCTCTTATCTATCGTCTTTACATCAAAGACAAGGATAAAGCCGTTATTCCTTTGTTAGAATCGTGAGACGTTGTCAGCACATTGGTGTTTTGCTGACAAAACATCACGTGTGCTGATAAATGCCTTCTAACATTAATTATTAAGGTTACATATAATATATATGTGACAATATTTACGGAACATATAAGTTGTTCCCTAATCTTAAAGACTTTTTAAAAAAAATTGAAAAAAAACCGAAGTATGTCCAAAAAAAAAAAACGTTGACTTTTGGCACCAGTGTCACAGTGAAACTTTAAGCTTGAGTTCATCTCAAACCGAGTTCAAATTTATTGGAGAATTTATATACTAGTAGAAACGCCTGTCGTACGACAGGAGCAATGTCATAAGCATTTATGTAATCAATTATTATTCCTGAACCAACAAGCCTCTCCAGCTAGCACGGTCTCAGGCTAGCAGTCTCCAGTGTCGCACGCCAAGTTGGTTGAGGTCCTTCTCCACCTGGGTTCGCCGCCTTAAACGCGGGCGTCCTCTGTTGCGTTGTCCCACGGGTTCGGAGTCGAAGACTCTCCGGGCCGGAGCTGAGTTGTCCATATGCTCTACATGGCCTAGCCTTCTTAGGCGTTGGATCCGAAGACGCCTGACTAGACTCATGTCGCTGTACAGCCCGTACAGTTCGTGGTTGAATCTTCTCCTCCAGAAACCGTCAACGCAAACAGGAGCAAAGATCGCACGCAGAGCTTTTCTCTCGAAGAGACCATGGACTTCCTCATCCACTCTTGAGATTGTCGATGTCTCAGCGCCGTACAGCAGGACTGGGATGATCAAAGTCTTATATAAAGTCAGCCTGGTCCTTCGAGAGATGGCTCTAATACTCATTTGCCTCTTGAGCCCATAGAATCAGCGGTTGGCAAGAGTTACTCTGCGTTTGATCTCGGTACTGATGTTGTTTGTACTGTTTACTGCGGAGCCGAGGTAGACGAAGTCCTTGACTACCTCGAAGTTATACCTGCCCATTGTGACGCTCTGTCCAAGACGTCGATGTTGTGTGTCCTTTCTTGATGACAGCATATACTTCGTTTTGCCCTCATTCACCGCTAGACCCATTTTAGCCGCTTCCGCCTCAATGCCAGCAAACGCCTCATTGACGGCTCGCTGTGTTCTGCCAATCACGACAATTTATACAAAAATATATTCGTATTGCTCATGAAAAAAGAGTAGCTTCATCTAGATTTGAATACAGAACGGGAAATAGCATGAGCAACGCACACATGCCAACACTGAGCCAAAGGACCCGATATCGTTCAAGGTTTTCTTTTCGTTTACATTAGAAATCACATGTGCACAGAAATTCACTAACATATTCGAAGAAGATCCTATGTGTCATCGCAAGTTCGAATTATGCAGTTGGGATATTTTTCCTTACGGGTGTTACATAAGCTGTGTTTTTTTGCAAGCGTATATACGCTTAATTTATAAATGCACAAAAAAAAACGATCATCGGCGCTTAATGATTCATCATAAAATCTTGGCAGCACCGACGACATTTATGACATTTGCTAAGCAGTCAGGGGTGTAGTCGTGGAAGGTGATACTTGATCTTTGATGGTCACAGTCTTCGTTTTGTGACTGTGTAGCGTGACCATCACTTTAAAAGCAAAAACATTTAATAATTATAAAATAAAAACAATTTTAATCAAATAAATAGAATCGATTACGAAACCTAAATGGTATGTTTAGCAGAGACACTCTGGGTATACCAAAAATTGCATACTTATGGATGCCAAAATAATTAAAAATGATCTAATACATCAACCACACCAGCAAATTTAAGCCACATACAGCAACCTAAACATTGAATGAATAAATTCAGGAATGAACACAGAGAAAATAATGGTTGGAAGCATTGTTTTATCCGCGCTTATTTCTTAAGCGGCGATAGATATGATGAGTAACTTAAGCGGATATAGGATTTGTTGTTAGTGTATTTTACATGCAAATTGAAATTTAAGCGTATACGCTTGCAAAAAAGCACGACTATAGTAATCATGACCCTCGAGCTTCGTGGTACCATATCTGAATGTAATCATTCGCCGAAGGCAATGTCTTGCTGTTGTTCTTCTCTTTCGGGTTTGCTAATGCTAATGCGTCGCTGCCATTTATGTATACATTGTTTCTAGGACAAATTTCAATTTTGCACAGTGAAGAACCCAAGCTCACTAAACTGAGTGAAAATTTGCGCTTTAACACGTTCGGTTTCACAGTGAAATCTGAACGTTCAATTGAACTTGGTTTGTTAAATGCGATCGAAAAAAAAAACCAACTGGGGCCTGTACACACACTACTTGATGTATTTTATAGACTTTGTAGGTTTAAAGTGTCTTGGGTGAAGTCCTTAGAAACGTTTTGAAGCTTGTGCTAAATAGATAACAAATCTTTTTATTAGACCCGAAGGTCCGCAAGACCTAGAAGTAGGTATAGAAGAGGGGATAGCGGAGCGCGCTCAGCGTTAAGTCCAATCGTTTTGTTTTCAGATGATTCGTTGTTCAGTTATCGTGTCACCCACCAACAAAAGCGACGTGTTTCAACAGCCATTTTAGGAGCCGCCATTTAAAAAAATTCAATTAGTATTTTTATATGTCTTCTAACCTATAAAAACTTTGATTCATTAATATTCTTTGTAATATAAATAAAATGTGTTTCAAAAAAACGTTTTTTAGAGGAGCCTGGCCTTCAACTTGCTTGAAGAAATTTGGCAACTGAGTCATCTCACGACAAGAGTTCATGATATCCATTGTGAGGTCCACGCAAACATTCGATATGCTATTACCGGAACGCCGTACATATTGGACCCACCGAAGCACTGCTAGCAAAGCCGATAATGGCAATTAAATTATGTGCTATTCCCTATATAATGTCATGCAGTAGTGTAGTTGCTTTAAGTATAGCTTGTGTAGCTAGTGAAGCTTCAAAATAAAACCAGAATCAATTTCCTGTCTTCCACCATTGTGGATTTATTTAAATTTCTTTTCCTATCATATCGTGAATACATCGAAATGATGTTACGTAAATGTGATTTCAAGAACAAGACATTGCACGACGTACCGTTACTACCGCCCCGACCTTCAACCAAGCCAGCGAAGTGTGAAGATTCTACCTCTTTTCCAAATTTGTCCGTGATGTTATCTTGGAAGGGCAAACAAAAACTGAGGAAATATATACAGCGTATCTGTAGGAAGCGGTCAAAGACCTCGTGACCCCTTTAACTATCTCCTCTCTTCTGACGACAGACAAGTGGAGCTAAACACCTTATCATGGTATACACAACTTCATGGATAAACACCCAACACATACGTAGTTCGGAAATTGAAACAACGGATTTGCTTTCGTTTCAATCGATAACCAATCAAGAATAGCAAATGAAAACAATATGGAAAACTAGAATAAAAACCAACACGAACAATGACTTAACTTAATTAAATAACTTCTCAAACAAACTTGCATATCTGAGTTTCGAATTGAATAAACGGACAATGCCGTCGACTGTGCAAACTCAACCCAGTCAGCCGGGTGAGGACTTTAATGACAACGTAAACTGGTGAAGACTCACAAAAGGTGGCTCACATACACACGCCTTCATGATGCTGTATCGTATCAATAAAAATCAACATATTCCATGGAACAAGACCGCATACACACACGCTCGTATCGTTTCCTTTATGTCATTCCATCAGGAAACTTTTCTCCGCATCACATGATGTGTTTGAGTGTCCATAAACAGAAACCCATTAACATCTCATGCGCCGCACCTAATGGCGTGCTAAAGCAACACTAACGAATAAATAACACCCTTCGCGTCGTATCGCAACTCATCGCCATTCGCCCGAAACCGAGCTAACAGAACGTTTTCATCAAATCGACACCCAGGCGCTCATACTTAACCCAAAAATTTATTGTCAACCCAACACCATCCACCAGCACTTAATTAACTTGAATATCCATCACACGTCCATCTCAAGCACACGACCAGAGCGACAGAGCGCCAAGTTGCATGTTACTTACCATTTTGTCCTGTGGAATGTAGAAGTCCGATACAGCGGCGGCCAGATAAAGGACAGCCCTCTGTTCGAATGCCGCCAGGCACTCGCAGGCGGCTCTCAGCAGCCACATATAATCGACGACACTCGTAAAGCTCACGTACAGTATCATTTGCGATTCGCGGGCATTTTTGTACTTGGCCAATATCGGTGCGAATACGTCAACGGAGTCGGGCTTCACTGTTATGGCGGTGCCTCGTGCGTCTTCGGTAATGTCCAGCATGTCAAAGAACTGCTGACCGGTGAAGTGACGCGTGAACGGCTCCAGAGACTTCTGTCGATGCATAAAAATCACAGCGTATTCCTGATCGAGGAAGTATTCAGCCGATGACGAGCCTCGCGTTCCCGCGCTGAAGTTGTCCACAAACCGAACGGTGTTGTGCTCCAGAGGAATAGTTGTGCCACCAGACTGTAAGAAAGAAAAATTTAATTGAATTAGAGGGGCTGTGCTAAGACATAATAAAATAAGCTTAAATTTGAATTTTAGAATAGGGTCTACAGCACTGAACCAATGTATCCAGAGGCCACTTGTCCAGGGGTTTAAACCAGGACCCGGTCCTCTAGGTCGCGTGGGGTTAACTTTTCCGCGGGTTTAAATATATCTAGTTCTGTAACAAACACAAGCCTCGGATACGGATGACCCTGATGCTGGGCAACGAAATAAGGACAACGATTTTCGGTTCTGCACGTGGAATGTGAGGTCCCTTAGCAGACCACGTGCAGCCGATGAATATACGGAAACCCTAAAAGCCACCGTCATCCGGGAGACAGACATCTACTTCGGCGATTGCTACTAAGAGTGAAGGCAGCACTTGTTTGGATGCCGATTTGTTGTTCGAGGCAGACTTAGGCAAGAAGACTTAAGCGCCTCATAACAATCGGCATCCATAAAGAGGAAGCCCACAAAGATGCCGATAGCACGGATGACCTTTTAAAGGCAAAGCTGGCCAAAAAAGATATCCTTGGTGAAGTCACGTACGGGCGGTACAGCGACATGAGTCTACCCAGACTTCTACGGATCCAAAGCCTAGGATGATTAGGCCATATGCTCTAATATGGACAACTTTGCTCCAGCCCGACTCTGAACCTGTGCCTGTGAGGCAACGCAAAAGATGATGCCCACGTACAAGGTGGCGCTGACAAGTCGAGGGCTACCTCAGCCGGCTTGCTGTAAGAAACTGGAGCCAACTGGCGGACGCGCTTGGGAAGATGTGAGAATAACTATGTCATCCGCAAAACGAAGAATAAGGGAAATTTGTTTCTCTGGTGTTGCGTATCTATGTTTTGACAGCTTATTTCTCGAGACCGGTCCGTCCTACGACAAAATTACAGTATAAACATTATAACTACTACAAAACATTGCGCCCCTATCTGAAGACACACATATCGATAAACCAAATACTTTAAATATCCAAGAAATTGATACAACACTACAGGTATTGTCATCTCTAAAGAACGACCTTCTAAGAAATGACATAAACTATACACTTCTGCCCGCGATTGTGTCTGATACGAAATAGAACATTCAACATGCCATCAACTCTAAGACGACTGGATGACGCAGTTGGTTTAGTGCCCTGGTTAGCGGGGTACCCGGTTCGAATCCCAGTGAAAGCAAAGTTAACACGCTTTTATCTGGTTTTCAAATCTAGACCAGTCACCATTTGCCGTTGGGATCAAATTAACGGCACTATCACTGGAATGGTTAATCAGTGGTAGTAGTCTGACTGTGGGTATTACAAAGGACCAACATAGTCTAAGTGTGCTGGTGAGCGAACTAGCAGCCCCCCTATCTAACCTAACTTACCCACAACTCAATGTGAAACATTTTGCGCTGCAACATCCAGTCCATATAAACAATGAAAAGGAGTGGTGACATGAAGCACCCTTGGCGAAGTCCAACGGCCCCGGTGAAAGGTGTTGATTTATCACCGTTAACCCGCACACAGCTGCTACAGTTTGTGTATAGATTGAATGGCCCTCAAAATAGGAGCCTCAATCCCATACTCCTGCAGTATAACAAATCGTAATAATTTAAATATTGAATTGCTGAAGAGATGAGTGGAAGGCGGCGTGTTGACAGCCCTGCAAATTTGGGATAATTTAAATAAGTCGAGATTAGACCTAGGGATTTTCTTAGTCGAGGAGTCAACATGATGTAACATGACTAAGCTAGGTCCCGCACCATAGGGCCATAACCGGTAATTAAGCAGCATTGGACTGTCTGGTGCGCCATCGGAGAGGGAAAAAAGTCCATCGACAAAACTATATATAACCAAAATGTGTCAGTTGCGATTTCTTCTTCTTCTTTTTAACATCCTTTATAGCAATTTAGGAATAGTTCACAAATCGCGATAACTACCAAGACTTTAAATTACTTTTCACCGCAGCATGTCGTTTTGCAGCAGCAGTATCGTGAAACCACAGTCCAAGGCTTTTCAATTGCCCTTGTCTGACAGAACATTTGCAGTCCGGTCGCAGCTCCACTGCCAGAAACGTCGGTCAACATGTCATCATCATCGTCGTCCCAACTCACTTGCAATGCAGTACATTGCCATTCAATCATCGGATGTCATACACAAGAGATAAATCATCGATGACTGTTCTGAAGCTCGTGGTGAAGCGATACTCAATGGACTTTATTCAATATTTTTTTTTACTCCAGTCTCATCACCGCCCTTATAAAGGGATGGTGATTGGGGTCGCTCGTCGCCTTTCAATTAATTATCATTGCAATCGGCGTCATCACCGGTGATTGAAAGTTCGTCCTCCAGCGAGTGCGGGAATACAAATTAAACAAGCAGCCTGGCCAAGCATAATATAATAATATGGGTGGCGCTACAGTCCGAGGTGGACCTGGACCTAGCTTCTCAGCAATCACTTGTGTTGTGCGTGCTATTGTTCTTTCACGCGTGGAAGGGACCTACAGTTTAATGCCAACTCCGGCGAATTTGAGAACTTTTTCTAGACAGGAATACTCTTTGAGCATTGTCAGTGACTCGAAAAGGCTTTCGTAACAGATCTCATTTTTTAACAAACATAAGAATGGTAGCAGAGGCCTGTATTTGGGACCGTGCCGAGCCAGTTGGTTAAGGTCCTTCGCCATCTAGTTGCGCCACCTTGAGCGTAGACGTCCTCTGTTGCATTGTCCTACGGGCTCGGGGTCGAAGATTCATCGGGCCTGAGCTAAGTTGTCCATACACTCTACAGGATCCTGCACAGAAATGAAGTATTAGAGAGATGCCCGACTTCTACCTCTTCCCCTTGAAAATTTTTGACAACCCTTTTTTTATAAATTGACCAATCAAAGGACGGCATTTCGTTATTTCGTGAATAACCGTCAAAAATTCAGAAATATCTGTCAAAAAGGCACTAAAATTCGTCGAGGGACTAGGGGGCAATCAGCTGTGAAGTCGGCTATCTCTGTAATACTTCATTTCTGGTCCTGCCACATAAGAGTTTGGATACGTAGACGACTGACTTGACTCATATATAGAAGGCTACAGCCAACACTGAACCTTCTTCTCAGAAGCCATTAACGCAAACAGGACTAAGGATCGCACGCAGCATTTCTCTCTCGCAAATACCAAGAGACTTTTAATCCGCTTCGGATATAGGCCATGCCTCTGCGCCGAAGGGAATGATCAAGGTCTTGTGCAGAATCAACTTGTTTTTTCCCAGTGAAGGCCCTGTTACTCAATTTCTTTTTGATCCAAACCCAACCTTAACCCTCATTCTCATCCTACAGAGCTACTTTTTGTCTTATTTTCTTTTTCAAAAACCAATGACTTTATTACAATCCTTATTTTCCTCTTCCGTAGAATTCTAAAAAAAAGGTATAAAAAATATAAAAAATCATGGAAACCACAGTAAAATACCACATGCGTAGAAATGTACGCACAATAGAGGATGAGATGAGGGTTAAGCCTAAATGACATCGCGTCCATCCTTCAAAGGCTTTTTCGTGTGCGTTTTATTGAGTTTACGAGAATGTTATGTCAAAGCGCGGCAACCTCAGTTTTTCAAAAACACAATGGAAAGCTGCGAAAAATATTTTACTAGAAAAAAAATGCGATTACTGCTAATAAAAGCCCTACAAAAAAATGAATTACATACACAAGAAGTTGCCTCAGCCCGCCAAAACTGAAAGACAACGAGTAAGAACGAAAATTGTTTTACAACCGACAGAACGTTAGTTCAACAAGTTACAACAAGTTTCAGTAACAAGTTAGTAGAAGTAGCTAGAAGTCTAGATCGTAACGATCGAAGGGGAGGTGGTGTTTCCATTGTGGTAAAAAGATCTTTAAGGCATAAAATTCTTCCAATCGTGAAAACCAAATTAATTGAGAACCTAGGAGTCGAAATACCCTTTAGTAATGGGCGTGTTATGAACATATTCTGTATTTACTTCCCCGGGGGTCGCAGCACATCTGGAAAACGCCTTGATTTGAACCGTGATTTGCGTGAACTATTAAGGCAGAACGATATATTTCTAATTGGTGGCGATCTGAACTGTAGACATAGGAACTGGGGTTGCTTAAGAGCCAATGCTTGGGGTAATGTGCTTGACACACTACATGCAAGTCATCCATTTTATATTTTATATCCCCCACATCCAACTTACATCCCACCAAATCAAAGAGCTACTCCATCAACCCTGGATTTATTTCTTACTAATATGCCAGAACTTTTCACCCAACCCACTGTGATAAATGATCTAAGCTCAGGGAGGTCCTAATTATTTGTAGCTCATTTTTGGAACCCAATCAGGCTCCAAATGTTGCTTACAACTATAAAAACGTAAACTGGAATCTATTTAGGAATCAAATAAACTGCCATTTGAGCAAGCGGCAGAATATTCTTCCTAACGAAATAGAACCAGGCAATATTGATGAAGGGGTAAGATATTTCACCGACCTAATATTACACTGCATTGATAAATCCGTACCAAAGAAAGTTATTAAGTGGAACAACAAAAATGGCCTCCCGCATTACATTATAGAACTTATCAAAATAAGGAATTATGCAAGGACTAGATGGATTAGAACAAGGGACAATTTGTTTATGATTCTAGTCAAAGATCTAACTAGAAGCATAAAATACCATATTCTGGATATAAGAAACCAAAATTGGAATAAGAAACTACATGAACTAGACAATCGTAGTAAACCCTTTTGGAACATAATTAAGGTTATTAAACGTAGAAATCTCTGTATACCTGCATTGAAGGTGGACAATTTGATTCTACTTTCAAATGAAGAAAAATCAAATGCATTAGCCAAGGTTTTCGTGGCTAGTCATTCTATAGGTAACTCCATAATCAGTAGTGAGGAGAACTTAGTGGAACACTCGTTAGATGAAATAAATGATCAAGTCATAACCATTGATAACAACGATCTTATTTCAATCGAAGATGTAGAAGTAGTCATTAAAAACTTAAAAAATTCGAAGTCCCCAGGCCTAGACGGTGTTAAAAACACATTTCTCAAGAACCTTTCATCTTGCGGGAAAAAATGTTTGCAACTACTATTTAACAGTTGTTTAAAAATAGGTTACTATCCTCGAGAATGGAAAACATCCAAAATTATACCAATCCAAAAACCTGGTAAACCCCCATCCCTGGCGAGCAATTACCGTCCTATTAGTTTATTAAGCTCAATAAGCAAATGCTTTGAAAGAGTCATAAAAAACAAATTAGTAGATCATCTTGAGACATTCCACATACTCCCCCCACAACAATTCGGTTTTCGACCACTTCACTCCGCGGTTCATCAAATTAACCGCATTACAAAGAACATAAAACTAAATTTAGAGGCTGGAAAAAGCACTGGTTTAATCCTTCTTGATATTGAAAAAGCATTCGATACGGTGTGGCATAGGGGTTTACTACACAAACTCCACATCCTTAACTTCCCAATCCACTTGGTAAAGATTGTCCAATCCTTCTTAACTGGTCGGAATTTCATGGTTTCTGTGAATAATAACCGATCACAAGTTTTCCCAGTTGAGGCAGGTGTACCTCAAGGATCAGTTCTTGCTCCAATACTGTATAATATATTTACTCATGACTTTCCATTATCCAACAGTTATGAAGCTGCAATCTTTGCGGACGACACATGCATCTTTGCGTCAGATACGTTGGGTTGCACCATTGTAACGAAATTGCAATCTGGCGCAAATGATGTAGAAACATATCTTAATAAATGGAAAATTAATTTAAATGCTTCAAAGACTCAGACTGTCTTTTTTACTAGAAAAAGAAAAGCCTGTTTCCTGCCAAGCCACAGAATAGTGTTAAACAACATTGAATCAGATTGGAAATCAAGTACTAAATATCTTGGGGTACATCTGGATAAAACACTAAGCTTCAGTATTCATGTCCAGGAAACAATTAAAAAAGTCAACTTAGCAATACGAATTCTGTATCCCTTCATAAGTCGTAAATCTAAGATGAGTATAGAAAATAAGCTCACTATTTTTAAAACAATTTTTCAACCCATCATGTTTTATGGTTCCCTTTATGGGGCCATTGTGCAAAGACCCACATAAGGAAATTACAAATCGCACAGAATAAGCTGTTAAAAATGATGCTTAATTTACCGTGGCCTTTTTTCGACTGATGAGCTTCATGAAGTCTCTAATATTGAAAGAGTTTCTATAAGACTGATGAAGTTATTCGAACGACATAAATTGTCTTGCAATCAATCTGACAATTACTTGATTTCAAGTTTGTATAATGATGCATAATACGCCTTTATTTATACTTTTATTAATTTATTTATTTACTAACATATATATATATATACTTATTTATCTTTTTTGTTATTTATTTATTAACTTATTTATTTATTTGATGATCTGTTTATTTATTTATTTGTTTAGTAATTTATTTATTTATTTGTTGATGTGTTTATTTATTTATTTGTTTAGTAATTTATTTATTTATTTATTTATTTAATTAATTAAAAATTTATTTATTTTATTAAAAATGTATATATTTATTTTACTAAGTGTGAAACTTGAAATCAAGGAAGAACACCACCACCTTCCCATTCTAAGTCCATTTTTAAACGAATTCAAATATTTATGTTTTTTTTACTGTATAGAGGTTTTTGTTATCAGGTTTTCCTCTGCCATAAACAATTAATTCTTATGTAGATTGTTAATAAATATATAAATTGTCAGTAGCAAGGTTATTTAACCAAATCTCTGTAAATTGTGCAATAGCGACGACAATGTAAAACTAAAAACTCATACTGTATTAATAAATAAAAAAAAATGTATCCTTAAAATGTCAGAGCCACTCTCCATCTGTTTTACACGGAATATGAATATGAATCGGATGTCGCTCGCGAACACGAGGATCAACTCCGGTTCAGTAGAGCGATCCCCGCTCGAGATAGGAGAAAGAGTGCAAAGCTGGTTACACCAGAACCAGTCTCCCCCCTCGCCAGCGCCTGATCTGACAGTCGGTCTGTTGGACAACATCCCACTTACTTAGATTTAAGTTAGGTTAAGTTAGACTAAGAAAAAAAAACCAACAAAACAAAACAAAAAAGCCGAAAAAAAACAATGTAAATATGTGTAGATTATATATGTGAAGCATATAAATAACGTTCACGCCCTTTTACACACGTCAGCAATGTACTGACATAATGTAAGGTAGTCTAAGTTTAGGTTTAGTTAGTTTTAAGAAAATTTAAAAAAAAAATGTGTTTAGACCGCCAAGTTTTTTCCTAAGTTTTCTTGGCCAGTTAGCACAAACAATAAAGACTCTCCATATGGCCTGCAAAAAAACAGATGACAGTAGTAGACGCCGAAAGGCAAATAGATAAGTAAGTTTAGATTATTTTAGAGCACCTGCGAAGGGTCAGTAGGATAGATTTTAAGAACATGAATTGTTTAGTTATTAAGATAGATTTAATCATTTTTGTCTGCCGTTCACATTTCTAAGCATCTAGTTTTAAGAATTTTAAAGTTAAAAAAGAGAGAGGTTGGCTTTTTCAAAATGAGTGAATGTCAGTTCATTTTTGACATGTTGGTGTTCATGTTCTCTCCTGTCGACATAAAGCTGTTTTGGCTATTAGTATTTAAGATGTAGATTTGAAGTATGATAAGCTCTGTTTGTTAGCTGGCAGAATCGGTGCCGGATGAAATAAAGAAATAAAATTTTTTTAAAACATTCAACCGAATAAAAATTAATTTACAGTCTGGGTAGCGTGAACTACTGTATAACGTGAACAAACGAAACCTCGATTATTTAAAATAAATTATTACTTAAAAATAAAAAATCCAGACGAATTTGTGTTGGCGGGCATATATACATTGAGACTTAATGACTTGAAAATTGAGAGCTTATGTGATTTGAAATCAACTCAACTCGGTCGTGGTAGGAAGTAAGAATTCATCCAATTCACACGATTTCGGTTCGGTGGAAATGTAGTATTTCTCGTATTATTCCCATGAATAGAGTGTACTTAGAGAAACACGTACGTTCAAACGTTTAAATGTGACCATGTTAATTGTAAGTTCAATTCAGCAGACGCGGAAAATGAAACGTTCTTGGAACATCCACTCCATGTTATGAAAAAACTTGATATGCAAATTGTGTCCCAATGTGCTCGAAGAGTGTAAAAGCGATTCGAACATGCTCGCCTCATGAACTCATCCCTAACGTACTACTACAATTTTTTCACACCACTTTTAACACATTGTTCTTCATTAAATATTTAAAACTAAGACCGTGCCGTAAGTGAGGTAGGTCAATTCCTTTCACATTTCTAAGCATCTGTTTATTTTTTTTTTTGCTTTTCTTACACATTCCGTCTAGCCTTGTTTCTCTGCTAAGTGCTTACACACTTGATTTCTCGTGATTCTGATTACCGTTAAACACATTATCCTTCCCACCCTGCCAACGAGTGGAGTATGCCTTGTCAAAATTGAGGTCACGGTTATCCGTAAGCCCAACACGCAACCATGCCTTACTGCATGCAATCTATTTTCGTCTTTTATTTCACAGCGGACCTATGAATTATAGTCTCGATCGCCGCCGCGCCGCCTTGAATAATTTCGATAGCACTGGAAACATCCTGCCCATCGTCCTGCGAGTGGGTGGGTAAAGTTTTGAAAGAACATCTTCCCACGTCCGTTTCGTGTATCCGCTGTGTACTCAGTGTTCCATGGGAAACAAGTTCCGTTTGGGAAATCAAAATAGCTTTTGTCGGGGTAGCTACTTGTTGAACTTGTTGAACCACCACAGTCCTGCCGAGGCCCCCCCCCCCATCACTCCAGCCCACACGCAAGCGCCAGATTAGTGAGCATTGATAAGTTGTCCCCTTTGTTCGTTTGTTTTGAATTCATTTGCGAATGAAATTTAATTCGCTTGGTTGCAGTCATTCCTTGATGCGAAATGCGAGGAGGCCTTCTGTGAAGGCTGGGGGTGCACATGTGCCACACATCGCATTCTTTGACACACAATCGCAACTAGTTTCGAAACTACTGTTCTGCACATTTGCTTAGCTCAAGGATAGCATACTGAACAGTCAGAGTTTTGCCACTGCGGGAGAGGAAATGCAAAGTTGAATACGTCAAAAACAAACTGCTTGCTTTTGATGTTGAAGTTAGCGAAACAAAAACAAACAGCAGGCATCAATGGACTAAGAACATTTGCTAAGGGGAAGTGGTAATGAGCGACAATCTCTTTCGGCGAATTCAGTTGCAGTTTTTAAATTGGAATTGGCGTGTGTTTTTTGTTTTTGTTGCCGTTTTCAGTTGTGGCATGGTTTTGAGGTAAGCAAAAAGGTTTGTTCCCGAATTTGCCATCAAAGTGTGCACAAGCAGGGAGTTCACGCTTACGATGGTGAAATTCTAATAAAAGAATAGAGCAATCCATTTTAAAATATAAAAATAATGCGTTCGTTAATTTTAAACAAAAATATATTGAATACAGTCAGTGTATAAAGTCTTCGTACATTACCACCCTTTCTTGAAAAACAGCTTATACTTTCATTGAATACAATAATTGTTTTTCCTAAGAATAATGTTAGTAACTCCTTCTCATCGTAACATAATTATTTTCTAATTCTCCACATTCGGGAAATCGACAGATCTCAATTCTTGGAAAATACCACAGAAAATGCCGCACAAAACGTCTGCGTACATTTATGTTTTAGGCAAACTTTTTTCTCAAGAATTTCCAATTCCGTTCCATTTTTGGCTTCAATTTATATTTTCATTATCTTCTTTCACTCAGTCGAGCGCTTGATTTATCTCAGGGCATATTATTAGTATTTTCTCCACTTTTAAGAGTTTTTTAAACTAAAATTATGAACGAGAAATTATCAGGGGATATTCGAAAATTAATAGTAAGACTACGTTCCGAGGGTAAAAGTTTAAGAGAAAACCACATTCTTCCGTACGAAGAGTTTTAGAAAACTGCACACAAACTGAAAATTGTACGTCGAGATACAGATCTGGACGCCCAGTAGTACTTACAGCCAGAGAAAAACGGTTAGTTTAGGCTGAAGTAAGAGCAAATCCAAGAATAAGTGTTCCTAAAATAGTTAAGATGGTGGTCGCCGTGGCGTAGTGGGTAAGTGCGTCGACTCCTACGCAGAGGGTGCCAGGTTCGATACCCGAATTTACCACCTATCATAATTCACGGCTCCACCTCTTTCGAGTCACTGACAATGCTCAAAGAGTATTCCTGTCTAGAAAAAGCTTCTCAAATTCGCCGTTCGGAGTCGGCATTAAACTGTAGGTCATTTCCACGCGTGAAAGAACAATAGCACGCACAACACAAGTGGTTACTGAGAAGCTAGGCCCAGGTCCACCTCCGACTGTCGCGCCACCCATATTATTATTATTATAAAATAGTTAAGATAATCCAAGAGAAGTTTGAAAAGTCGGTTAGTTAGTCCACCGTTAGAAGTACCCTAAAAGAAGGAGGTTATCATGGGCGATCCGGAAGCAAAAAAAAACCCTACTTTTCAGAAATCAACCGAAAGCAGCGTTTGCAAAGGAAAATATTGAAAAGCAACAAAGTTTTTGGAATAGTGTATTATTTTCGGACGAAAGCAAATTTTGCATATTTGGATTAAATGGGCGCGATATTGTGTGGATACAACCAGCAACTGATTGGAATAAAGAAAACCTATTTCCAACAGTCAAACATGGTGGTGGCGGGGTCATGGTATGGGGGTGTATGGCAACAAATGGAGTTGGAATCTTGGAATTTATTGAAAGGACAATGTATAGATTTCAGTATAACATAATAAAAAAAATATCCGTGAAAGTGCCAGCAAACTAGGCTTGGGTGATAACTTTATTACCCCTATTACCGATGGCGAGTCGAACGAAAAATTCGCCAAATGGTAAAAATTGGTATTACCGATTCGCGCAGATCGCATTCACCTCAAGTGTCAGAAACTAGGCGAACTGCAAGATCACCATATTACGGTTGGCGGACGTTCGCAAAAATTGGTGATTCTTATGTCAGAAACATGCGAATGGAAATATTTGGTGACTGATGGACGAAGTGTACAAAAAACACAAATTAAACAACAAATGAGTAAATCAAATGTATTGATATGGGAGAAAATAAAGATTGATTAATTTTAAATTTGGGAAACTGGTGCAATTAATGGTAGCAAATGCAGGCATCGCTAATGTCGGTAGTCAAAAAAAAATCCAAAGAGAACATCAGGGCACATTTGCGATCCAATTTTAACCACCTGCATGTGGTAGAAAAGAATATGCATAAGTGAGGATTTTTAACGAAATGTGTCTTATAGCATTTTGTCCATTTTCAGATCTGGTTCATAAACTCAAAAAGAAATAACCACAAGGCAAATTTTCAACAACAAACTGAAACACACAAAGAAACGAAGCAAATAGAGTTGCGAAGCAAATATGTAGAAATAAACTAGGATAGATTATTTATTTATTCTGTTTAAATAAAAAATCGGGTTGAAATAAACGTTTTACTTTAAAACACTTTATCTTATGTGCTCAAATTGCAGACGAGAAGGAATCAACAAACGTTTTACATATGTTATTTTTTCATTGTCATGGTGGCAATAGTTAAATTCGGGTGAACGGAGAAACTCGCGAACCGTACTAGCTCGACTTCCTATATTCGTCTAACAGTTCAGCAGCAGGCGAACGTTCGACTCGCAGTCGGTAATAGGGATATATATTTCAACACGATAATGATCCCAAGCATACTTCTTACATTGTAAAGCATTGGCTACTGTATAATGTTCCAAAACAGTTGCATACACCTCCGCAATCACCAGACCTTAATCCCATAAAACATTTGTGGGAGTCGTTGGACCATCGCATCCATCCATCAACATAACATATCGTCCAAAAATATGGTCAAAGAGAAACTGCTTGAGAAATTGTCCTGAAGATACGAAACGCTTAGTAAATTCAATGGGAAAACGACTGTTGACCAACAAAATGTTGAAATATTTTTTATTATATTTGTTTCTTCCTTGTTTTCGTTTAGTTTTGAATAGTGTATGCAGACTTTTTGTATGTTCTTTTTTGACCTTGGGTTACTTCAATCCACATTTTACCAAGAACTGAGTCAGTTATTTTTCCTTTTTGTTTTTGAATTACTTGAGTACTATTGTCTCAAATGAACTAATGATAAAAAAGAATTAAATTGTTTGATCGAGTTGTTCGTTTTTTCATGTTAATGAAAGTTTCATGCCGTGTATTCAGACTTTTTGCACAGACTGTATGTATAAAATCAAAGGTAAAGAAGAGAAAAGGGACAGAATTAGTTTAAGTAAGAAATAGAGTATTTTTGCGTACTCTATTAGTTATAGATTATAAAGTACACCTACATGAAATAGAATATGAAATAGAAAATGAATAGTACGGTTGGCAACCCTAGCTGCACTGTTAGGTAATGTATGCATTAGTGGTGTGTCAACTCGGGTTAAAAAAAACCGATTTAACTCGAATTATACCTAAACCGACTCTATTTCATATTCTATACAAAGTACTTTGACTGAGCTCAGGCATTACCGATACAAAATTTAATGGATAAAATCTGTCTTTTGTTTTTGCATCTTCTTTTTCTGCAAAAGCATTCTCCCCGCTTTTTGCCTAAGGCGCCTTAACACACTAATGTAATTTTAGCTAGCCAGCTCAGTGGAATCCCAGTATCGTTTGCCCGATCCACAAGAAAGGAGACCCCTTTGACTGCGCCAACTACAGGGATAAGTCTCCTGAACATCGCTTACAAGATCTTCTCTGCCGTTTTGTGTACTCGCCTGAAGCCGTTTATAAATAACCTGATAGGTCCATATCAGTGTGGCTTCAGGCCGTGGAAGTCCACCATCGACCAAATCTTCACACTACGGCAGATCCTGGAAAAACCCAAGAAATGCAGATCGACACCCACCCATTCGTCGATTTCAAGGCCGCATATTACAGCGTGCATATCGACGAGCTATACAACGCCATGTCTAGTTTTGACATTCCTGCCAAAATCGACAGGTTGTGCAGGATGACGATGGAGAATTCTCACTGCTCCATCAAGGTCGGTAACGAACTCACCGAGACCTTCAATGTCAAAAAAGGTTTTAGACAAAGCACCGCGCTGTCATGTGATTTATTTAACATCATCCTGGAAAAGATCGTGCAAGACTCACACGCCAACACTAGAGGCACGATCTTCCAGAAGTCCGTACAACTGTTAGCATACGCGGATGACATTGACGTGATTGGCAGAACACAGCGAGCCGTCAATGAGGCGTTTGCTGGCATTGAGGCGGAGGCGGCTAAAATGGGTCTAGCGGTGAATGAGGGCAAAACGAAGTATATGCTGTCATCGAGAAAGGACACACAACATAGACGTCTTGGACAGAGCGTCACAATGGGCAGGTATAACTTCGAGGTAGTTAAGGACTTTCTACCTCGGCTCCGCAGTAAATAGTACAAACAACATCAGTACCGAGATCAAACGCAGAGTAACTCTTGCCAACCGCTGTTTCTATGGGCTTAAGAGGCAATTAAGTAGTAGAGCCATCTCTCGAAGGACCAAACAAGACCTTGATCATCCCAGTCCTGCTGTACGGCGCGGAGGCATGGACAATCACAAAAGCGGATGTGGAAGTCCATGGTCTCTTCGAGAGAAAAGCTATGCGTGCGATCTTTGGTCCTGTTTGCGTTGACGGTTTCTGGAGGAGAAGATTCAACCACGAACTGTACGGGCTGTATAGCGACATGAGTCTAGTCAGGCGTCTTCGGATCCAACGCCTAAGATGGCTAGGCCATGTAGAGCGCATGGACAACTCAGCTCCGGCCCGGAGAGTCTTCGACTCCGAACACGTGGGACGACGCAACAGAGGATGCCCGCGTTTAAGGTGGCGCACCCAGGTGGAGAAGGACCTCAACCAACTTGGCGTGCGACACTGGAGACAGCTAGCCAGAGACCGTGCTAGCTGGAGAGGCTTGTTGGTTGAGGCCCAGGTCCACCCCGGACTGTAGCGCCAAATAAAGAAGAAGAAGCTCACATGCAGCCCATTCCAACACCTTGTTAAAAATAGAAATGGCTTTATTAGGCTTAATTTTTTCTTTTGGCAATTCTAGCAAAGCCATCATCATTTCCCTCAACGCTTGTAATGATGTGTATTTGTTTAGATGGGTACCCCATTTGGATCAAACCGGGTACAAGTAACGCAGTTATGCGCCGATTTGGTACCACATCTAGTAGACCTGGGTTGTTAGAGTTAGCCCAGCCTGTGGACTTTAGGAATTTAGCTATCGATCTCGAAGGGGTCACTAAGGAAGGGTTTGCCGAACGTGATATATTTGTTTGGCTAGTGCTGCACAATCACAGATAAATTGAGGCAGACTCCTCTGAGTGGGTGTCGAGGCAACTGTGACAGTCTACGTTGAACGGTATTCAGAGTCTATCAGCGTGGATGCCTATGGACCACGACTCAATGTATTTTGGAGCGATTTTTATTGAGGTGGTCATCAGTCCTTCTTTTCGTGTAGGAGGGCCAGGTTTTACTAAAGAATTTGTACTTGTGGTCCACCTTCTACTAGATAAGGACATGAAGTGTTGGTAGATGATGTATTTGATGTAGTTGATTGGGGGCCCATCAGCCCAGTTGCCGGAAGCTCCTTGCTTGGCCAGTTCGTCGGCTATCTCATTTCTCTCTACGTTGCTTTGGCCTAGAACACTGAGGAGAATGATATTTCACCTCCTACTGGCCTGTTTGAGTTCTTCCTTGCACTGTTTCACCAATTTAGAGGAGATGACAATTATGGCAGCTTGGCAGTCGCTGCAAATCGCTACGCCTCTACCATAAGGACAGGTTCTATTGAGAAGTTTACATGTTTCTCTGATGGCTGGTACTTCGGCCTGGAAGATACTCGGCTGATCTGGGAGGCGGTAAGAGTTGGGCACATTGAAATCCGCCGAGAAGACCACGGAGCCTACACCGAGGTTGGATCCATCTGTGTAGATCAGAAATTGGTAGTCTGAGGCGAGTGATTCGGTTTTCCTGTCCTCTCTGAATGGAAATTGGCATTCTGCCGAGTTGTCGAATTCTATGGTGGGGGTAATGTAGCCCATGGAAACTGGGATTAGGTGCCCAGGCTGGAGTTGCAGAGCTCTCTGCTATGGCCATACGGTCTCGCTGACCAACCTACCGCTTCTCTGAGTCTGATGTTGGTAGCCTGAGCGACATTATGGCTTTCTTCGTCTTCATTCCAATTGTATTGCTGTGTAGTTCACCAACCCAAATGAATTGATTAAAGACAGGAATCCATAAAAAAAAACGGTTGAAATCAAACCTCATGATTTTGAGCATCGAGCATATTCATTGCCAGGTACAGTGGACTCTCGCTAAGTCGAAACTCTCCCTTACTCGAACTTTTTCGCCATATTTTACATACATTTCCCTTAACTTTCCATACAATAACCTCTCTCTAAGTCAAACTCTCTCTATCTCGAACAAATTTTGGTATCCCGTGACAGTCCGACTTAGGGGGAGTCCACTGTACAATTTCTCTTTCAAAGCACTAAATCGCATATCATCTTCCGTATCATTTTCATTACCTACGAAACGTAAAATATTTTTCCAGCACTTTGCGATTATGTCCGTTTCTAATCGATTCCAAGCTGATTTTAAAACTAAAATGGAGTCCATTAAAGTTAACCTTTTCGGTGATTCGGGCATATCCGTTTGCTACAATCGAAGCTAACAGACTAGTTCAATAATAAAGCTTAATTATTCTGATCGGATTTTGATACATGGGCTGCATCAATAAATCGTCACATTTTCAACACATGTCAACGTAGTCATTCAACCGCAAATGAGAAGTCGATGTCAACTGTCACCCGTCGAAGTGTTGTCAAGTGGAAATCACTCTCTTGTGTGTCCACCCATCGCTTTAAGTTCATCGCCTTTGTTCAATAAATTCCAAAAAAAAAGGACGACACACCCTCTATTCCGGGAAAACAAAGCCTTACGTGGAATATATTTCTTTAAGATTGACGGCAGTTACCACGAACATAAACCAAATACTCCGCCCCCACCAGCTTGGGCCACAATAAAACATCATCTTCTTCAGGCTCAGTCGTATAAACATATTTTGATGATATCCCACTTTTCAAGTTAACGACAAAGAACTTGAGTTCGTCCAAGCAATACTTTGTCCTCATTCATAAGCCATTTCTCATCGTCGGTAATTGGACGGCCCACAAATGGGTTCCTTTATATGACGAATAAAATTTGAAGACTATCAAATTTATTCACTCCTTCACTGGGTGGCGTTGCTCGAATTGAGGGCATTGACATCACAGCAGATCCACACGACTAGGGTCAGACGGCTTTGCCGAGCTTTGCAAGGATTCAGATTTGATGACTTTGAATTATTCTTCGGCGCATGATAACGGATTTTCGCAATAAAATTTTGTGGTTAAGGGGTTACCGGAAATTTTTTGTAAAGTAGTCGTTTTTAAGGTTCTTCTGTCTTCAAAACTGAAAGGGTATGGAATCTGGGGAATCAGAGGCGCATACCTGTACAAATACAGTGGACTCCCTCTAAGTCGAATTGTCACGGGATAACATAATCTATTGGAGTTTGAGGGAGTTTGACTTAGAGAGAGGTTTGTGTATGGAAAACTGAGGCAAATGTTCACATACATTGCGAAGAAAACCGAGTTAGAGAGAAATTCAACTTAGGGAGAGTCCACTGTATATAAAGCTGAAGAGTGTACAGTTTGTTTGTTTCCCTTTTTCTCAAGAAGTACAAGCCCGATTTGAAAAAATATATTTTCCTTAGATACACAGGCCGACATAATTCATCATACGACACCCAAAAATGCTCGTTTTCAGTACCAACTGCATTTGGTAAAATAATGGATTACTTTTCAGAATTGTAATAATAAGAAAAGATAATTTGTGTATGGAGGGCATGGGCATGTGCATCCAGGGCAAAGTTGGTGACTGCTCTTAACTTGGCGAGATGCCAGCAACGATCCCGATGTTGAATGCACAGGTCAAGTTGACATACAGCCTCCTCGCGGCGCCCTCTGGGTAGCCTTTACAGCCACCGTTTAGAGGTGAATCAATGTATGCAGCGGCCCCTTGTCCAGGGGTTTAAACCAGGACCCGGCCCTCCACGTTCGGGGGTTGCGCGTAGGGTTAACTTCCTCACCGTGTAAGAAATAATTAGTTCAGAAACGACAAGAAGCCTCGGATACGGATGACCCTACTGCTGTCGGCCATGGACAAAGAAATAAGGACAACGATTTTCGGTTCTGCACGTGGAATGTGAGGTCCCTGAACAGACCATGTGCTGCCAGTGAACTTGCGGAAGCCCTCGAAGCTTATAAGGCAGATATCACCGCCAGGAGGTGCGGTGGGATGGGCTGGGCAAAAAGAGGATAAAAACTGCGATATTTACTTCGGCGATTGCTACAAAGAGCGATAGCAGCGCTTGTTCGGATGTGGGTTTGTTGTTCGAGGCAGACTTAGGCAAGAAGTCTTAAGCTTTAAATACATAAGCGCCTCATAACAATCCGCATCAAGCCTATATTCGGCAACATCAGCCTGATCTGCGCCCACGCCCCAACAGAGGATAAAGATGACGACAGCAAAGATGACTTTTACGATCTCCTAGAAAGAACGTACGATTAATGCCCCAGCTACGACACCAAGATCGTTCTAGGATATTTCAACGCAAAGCTGGACAAAGAAGACATCTTAGCTAGAGTCATCGGGAAGCACAGCCTGCAGTGTTGTCGTGCGGACTCAGGCTGTTGGACTTCGTAACGGGGCGAAACCTCTTTGCTCTCAGACAGTCCAACCCTGCCAGGTGAAACAATTGACCAACAATGGAACCTTTGTCAAAACGCCATCAGAGAATCTGCATCTGATGTGCCGCCCGTAAAAAACCCCTGGTTTGACAACGAGTGCAGGCAGGCACATTCAGCGAAGCGAACAGCATACAAGGCGACTCTGGACAGAAGGACAAGAGCGGTTCATGAGCTCTACGAACTTAAAAGAAGGGAAGAGCACGGGCTTCTCAAAAAGAAAAAGAAAGAGCATGAGAAGCGCGCGATTTAGGAAATGGAGAGGTGTTCCGGCAGAAATAATGTCCAAAAGTTCTACCAACGGGTTAGACAACTATCCAATGGATACAAAATTCGGACAGAAGCCTGTCGTGACGCAGAGGGACAACTCGTAGTAGATTCGCAGTCGGAAGGATCATTTCTGTAGACTGCTAAGCGGCGATGATGACACCAATACCGCTGTCAGGCAGAATGCTCCACTCAACGGAATTGACGATGATCGACAAGAATTCCGTCTCCCCGACTTAGACGAGGTCAAGATAGCGATATCGAGACTAAAGTCGAATAAAGCTGCTGGTGTAGACGGACTGTCTGCGGAACTGTTAAAGGCAGCTGGAGATGAGCTGGTAAGGTACATGCACCAACTAATCTGTAAGATATGGTCGGAGGAGTGGCCCGACGATTGGAATCTCAGTATCGTTTGCCCGATCCACAAGAAAGGAGAGCCCTTCAACTGCGCCAACTACCGAGGGTCAAGTCTCCTCAACATCGCTTACAAGATCCTCTCTGCCGTTTTGTGTACTCGCCTGAAGCCGATTATAAATAACCTGATAGGTCCTTATCAGTGCGGTTTCAGGCCAGAGAAGTCCACCATCGACCAAATCTTCACATTACGGTAGATCCTGGAAAAAACCCAAGAAATGCAAATCGACACTTACCACCTTTTTGTCGATTTTAAGGCCGCATATGACAGCGGGCATAGTGACGAGCTATACAACGCCATGTCTAGTTTTGACATTCCCGTCAAACTCGTCAGGTTGTGCAGGATGACGATGGAGAATTCTCGCTGCTCCATCAAGGTCGGTAACGAACTCACCGAGACCTTCAATGTCAAAAAGGATTTAGACAAGGCGACGCGCTGTCATTTGATTTTTTCAACATTATTCTTGAGAAGATCGTGCAGAACTCACACGCTAACACAAGAGGCACGATCGTCCAAAAGTCCGTACAACTGCTAGCATATGCGGATGACATTGACGTGATTGGCAGCACACCGAGCCGTTAATGAAGCGTTTGCTGGCATTGAAGAGCGGGCGCGGCCAAAATGGGTCTAGCGGTGAATGAGGGCAAAACGAAGTATATGCTGTCATCGAGAAAGGACGCACAACATCGACGACTTGGCCAAAACGTTACCATAGGCAGCTATAACTTCGAGGTAGTGAAGGACTTCGTCTACCTCGGCTCGCAAGTGAACAATACGAAGAACACCAGTACCGAGATTAAACGAAGAATTACTCTTGCCAGTCGCTGTTTCTTTGGGCTCAAGAGGCAATTGAGTAGTAGTCCTTGCAATCCTTGGCATTTGAGTAGTAGAGTCCTCTCTCGAAGGAAAGCTAACACTATATAACACCTTGATCATCCCTGACCTACTCTATGGTCCGGAGGCATGGACAATCTCAAAAGCGGATGAAGAAGCACTTGCTCTTTTCGAGAGAAAAGTTCTGCGTTCAATCTCGACGTTGACGGTTTCTCAAGGAGAAGATTCAACCAACAAACTGTACGGGCTGTACAGCGACATGAGTCTAGTCACGCGTCTTCGGGTCCAACGCCTAAGATGGCTAGGCCATGTAGAGCGTATGGACAACTCAGCTCCGGCCCGGAGAGTCTTCGACTCCGAACCAGTAGGACAACGCAATAGAGGACGCCCACGGAACCCAGGTGGAGAAGGACCCCAACCAACTTGGTGTGCGCAGTTGGAGACAGCTGGCAAAAGATCGTGCCGCCTGGAGAGGCTTGCTGGTTGAGGTCCAGGTCTACCCCGGACTGTAGCGCCACCAGAAGAAGAAGAAGAACTTACTAGTCTTATCCCCAATAATACAAAAAAGACTTGAAGAAAAATTTCTTCGGCAGATGTAGTAGAGTAGGAAGACGTAGTCCAGAGTAGCGCCGGTCCTTACCAAAAGCACAGGATAATAATAATAATAATAAAAAGCCAAGAAATTAAAAATATTCATTAGTTCGGTCAGACAAAAGTGAATTTGGATTGAACAGCATACAAACTTCAGCGTTTTCGAATGGAATCTAATAAAGATATTTTATTGGTCTTTATTGGTTATACAGTGAGTCGTCGTGGCGTAGTGGGTTAGAGCGTCGACTCCTACGCACAGATGGTGCCAGGTTCGAATCCCCATTCTACCAACTTTCATAATTCACGGCTTCCACCTCTGTCGAGTCACTGACTATGCTCAAAGTCTAGAAAAAGCTTCTCAACTCTGCCGTTCGGTGTCGGCATAAAACTTTAGGTCCCTTCCACTCGTCATAGAACAATAGCACGCGCAATACGAGTGGTTGCTGAGTTGCTGAGAAACTAGGCCCAGGTCTGCCTCGGACTGTCGCGCCACCAATATTATTATTATTTTTATTATAGTTTTGTCCGTGGTCGCCGTGGCGTAGTGGGTAAGTGCGTCGACTCCTACGCAGGGGGTACCAGGTTCGATACCCGAATTTACCACCCATAATAATTCACGGCTCCACCTCTTTCGAGTCACTGACAATGCTCAAAGAGTATTCGTGTCTAGAAAAGGCTTTGCAATTCATCATCAAATGAATAAGTGAATTAACATGGAAACCTTTTTGTCTTTGATACCACTTTTCTACCACTTCTTTTTGTGTATGCGTATCTACCACCATTATTCATTTCCCAAGTTCCATCACTGTAATGAAGACATTGCCAAAGAGTATACCGTTTCCCACTCCACTATATCCACAACTTTAAAGGACGAGTTAAATATCGAAAGGGTATAAAACTTATTGTAGAAGAAGTGAGGAATTAAAAGGCCACATAGCTGTTTTGGTATAACCATCCGATTTGTTTAGATGCCCTAATATCGGTTACAGAGAGTTCTTGGAGGCCCTTATAACCGGTTTTGACTGTATAAGTTAACAGCAGCAACTCGGCATAACCCCAACTTGTACTTCCACTATGCACTTCCTCTGCACACTCCCTTTACAGCTTACACTGCACTTCCGACATACACTTCACTCCAGTACATTTACTCCAAGGACTGCCCTGCACTTCCGGCACACGATACACAATCAGCACTTTTTGGCAATTCATTCACTGCATACAACATTTCACTGAGTGAGGTTAGTTAAAGTTTAACGATTGAAAATAAAATCAAAAATCAGTCATAGACTGGAAGGAAAACGAAATGTATTGTTTTATTTAACTTATTTAAGCCTTTTGAAGTAGTCGTTGAAGAATTACTTCATTCAGTTCATTTGTCCCACCTTCTGAATGCGTGTACTTCTGGCACTCGACAATTTCTCGTATCAACTCAAGGACGAAACTATATTGCAGTCAAAACAAGGTTCGACCAAATGGGGTACCATAAATACGGATACCAAGGGAGAATAGATTTATAGACTCTATAGGAAACAACTTTGTACCAAGAGATGAAAACTAGAGAGAGGAAGAAGCGATTACGATGATATTCCACCAAATAAACAAATATTACTGTGCCATATAGGTTTTATCACCCATTTGAAGACACCATCCGTCAATTGTAGAAGGGGAAATGTTTGCATATTTGAGCGATGTACTTAAGCTTGGAGCAGACATAGACGTCATAAATCGAAGCCGACGGGGTAAGCTTTTTTGGCAATCGTCGAAACAAACGTAGATACATATTTCACTGCTTCTTGAAGACATCAGATAGCAGTGATGAAAGAAGTATTTTCAATTGACACACACCAAGGACGTGTTCCAGTTTGATTGATGCAGGCATCAGTCAAGGGCAATGGTTGAATTGAATAATGGTTTCGCTTTACAGACAGAGGATAACATGCGATTTAGGAAATATTAAATTTCAATTTATTGGTCACCCGATACTCAGTCATGCGGTTGAGGTTCAATGGACTTACAGGCTGCCGCTCAAGTTCATGGGACCGGATGATAGCACAGTCAGAAGTTTGTCTAGAGAAGAGAGAAGTTCCTCCAGGTATTTTGCCTTACATATCCCCCAGATCTTTAAGGTTCATTGTGCTCTCACTTCATGGTGTTTTCCCAACACTTCCTTGACCTGTTTGACTAGTTCGCACTTTCCCTCTGTTGGCGTATGTAGTGATTCGTATAACCAGTTGGTGTTTTTTTTTTTAGAAACTTAAGGATGTGCTTTATGTTTTTTTTTTTTTTATAATTTGCGCGTGCTCAAGGGATTGCTAATACCCTTATGTGTCCGGGGTCAAGACACAGCACGGGCCGAAGGTATAGAGGGAGTGAGGGAGAGGAGGTACCTGTGCACATTGTTCTTAAATATCTGCGGGTTGTAGTCTGTGGGAAATATTAGTTTGGGAAGAGCATTCCATGTTCGTGCAGTGCGGCTGAAGAACGAGTCTCTGAATTTAACTGTGCGTCCGAAAGTAGCCTTAAGGGTATACTGATGGGCATTCCTGGCGAGACGAGTATTGCGGGTGAATTCATGGAGAGGAGGAATGCAGATGGCTAACTCACTTGAGCATCGTTTGTTGAAATAACGATAACGCACGGACAAAGAAGAGACGGTACGTCGATGTTCGAGCGAGTCTAATGACTCTGCGATATTGTTGTCTCCTATAAGTTTTATCGCTCGCTTTTGGATTCTATCAAGTAGGTGCAGTGTGGTCTTGGGGGCACCAGACCAGATGTGAGCGTTATACTCAAGCTTGGGGCGGATGTACGCCTTATAAATTAAAGCCAAATCAGAAGGGGTGAAATATTTCTTGCATCGATTAAGAAAACCTAAACATTTCGCAGCATTTTTGGCGACCTCAAATATGTGATCGCTCCAACTAAGTGTTGTGTTGATACACATACCAAGAATGGAAAGTTTTCCGGTTTCATCAACACAAGCGCCATTCAGGGTTCGCTTGAGTGACAACAGACAGCATTGAGTTTTTGAAGCATTGAATTCCACTCTATTGTTTTTTCCCCAGTTAATTATGCTGTCAAGATCGGAATTCAATGTGCTTAACATACGCTGCCGTTCCAATTCTACGGCCGAAGGGCGGGGTCGTGGGTCTTGGAACGAATATGAAAAGCTAAGGGTGCTGTCATCAGCGAAGGAATGGATTGGATTAGAAGTAGCAGACAAGAGATCATTTATAAAAATGAGAAAGAGTTTTTTTTTAGTTTACAGAAACTTTATTTCACTTAATTTATTTTATAATTAACAATTTTGTTTTTTTATCCTAAGTTTCATATTGTTGTGATCACAACAACAGATATGAATGACCAACTCATATCTCTAGATATGACGCCAACTCGTATCTCACACAGCACTGAACACACAGCACACAACTGCACATATTCAACTCATATTTCCACTATTACTCTAGTGCACATTTTTCGTTCACCTGTACTCACCTCTTTCGCTTCTTATTTCTTCCTATCAAAAAATGTACATATCTTGTAACATAAGAAAAAGTAGAATAAGCACATTCATACTATATAAGTAATGATATGCACAAATAAAGTTCAGTTCCATACAAAATCCTGTCTAGTAAGTTGACTTCCCCCACCAGCGGTAAGGGGTCAATAAATTATTATTCAGGTATTAGGAAACACATTGGTGCTTTAAGCATACACATTTGGTTTGGCTAAAAGCCGTCTACTAGATTGACTTATTATAAAACTAAATATTTTTATAACTTGTTTGTTTACTAAAAGTCTCCCTCAATTATACGTTGCCTATACACCTGTACCTCAGTTTACACGGTTTCGAATTTACGCGGTTTTTAAAACCAAAAAAAAATTATTGATATTTAATTTTATTTAATTTATTTTAACTTTGCTTTAAATCTGGCAATACTTATTATTTTAGTTAATTTTAAATCTGGTAACGCTTCATGCTACTGCCCATGTTACATGCTATTCTGTAATACATTCTTTGACAAAACACAAAAAAAGGGGATTTCCCTTTCAATGCAAAAGCAAAATGCAAACATGCACATCCTCACAAAATTATTCGCACAATACTTCATTTAACGGAATAAGCTAAATTCCACTAGCTTAGTCGTGAAAAATTAATTCAATAAGATTAAAAAAAAATTAGAATTAGTAAAAGATTAAAAATTAGTACAAAAAATCAAATATTAATAAATACAAGTAGGCAAAAACAAACTGACTTCAATTAAACGTAACACAAAATTATTCGCACAAAAATAAAAATATGAAAAAATACATAAAATAATGTAGGTGAGTGGCACATCAGTATCTAGTTGCACCACCCTTAGCATCAATCAGAGATAACCTATAATAGAGATATCCAACTCCTACCTCCCTTGCCCCTTGATTTCATTTGACAGCGTTTTTTATACGCTTTTTGTCCCCTGTCTGTGAATACGTGTGAGCTCTTGAGAACAGCTGTGGCACAGCTGATACCCTCCCCCACCTTAGTAATGGGGTGAATTAGAGTTCTCATTTGAAAATTCGCTTGTTATTTGAACGTTTTTTCAAATTTCGGTGATCAATTTTCAACACAGTATGGAGGGGTAAACGAACGAATAAAGCTTATGTTCATGAAGTCGATTCATTAAAACTTTCAGCAATATACAATCTCAGAATACTTGGACATAATTAATGAATGCACAACATAGTGTGAATTTTTTCATATGAATAAAAATTAATAATACATTGACACGTTCAGTTAACCAATAATATAAATATTATTGAAGCGTGAATCACAAGTAAGATGTTTTGACAACCATTTTTTAGCATTAGTAAAAGTTGCAATATATTCCCATTGTTCTTATCAAATTGTTTAAATTGAATTCATGAGTTTTTCAGAATTCATGATTTAAGTGTATAAAGCGGGCTTCATTTTTTGAGTTAATTTGTCAGTTATAGTTTATGAATAGGCTATATATACACTTAAAAATTAATTTAAGGTCAAATAGTTCCAGTTAAATGGACATTGCAATACAATTTTATTCACAAAAGTCCATATAACAATGTAAGAAAATTCCCTTAAAAATACTAGTCAACTTTTGAACACCCTCCGAACAACATACCCATGTACGTTACATGGAAAGTACATGGATTCCCACTAAATTCATGAATCTGCTGCTTTTTCCCACAAAATTCACGAATCGGCCGCCATATTGTGGTGAATTGACGAGCGTTGTAAATGTATAAGTGAAATACAAGGGATTACCACTACATCTTCGTTGTGGGCTAGGGTTAAAAATGGCCGAGGTTGGATATCTCTATCATCCATTATCTCTGGCATCAATAATGGCTCTTAGTCGTTTTGACATAATCCCGATAAGTTTCTTGCAAGAATCTGTGCGTAAAAGTTCCCATTCTCGTTGTAAAGCTTCTTAAAAGAAGCTTTGTTGCTGATAGCTCGATTTCGAATATTTTTTTCAAGCTCAGCCCACAAATGTTCAATGGGGTGTATTCGGGTGACTGTGGAGGCGTTTTGAGCTGCGAGCGAGCATTGAAAAGCAGCCATATTTTGACATTGTGAGCAGTGTGCTTTGGGTCGTTGTCTTGTTGAAAGACATAATTTGACCCTAGACCTATTTTAGTAGCGCTTTGCTGCAAATTTCTTTTTAGGATGTCGAGGTAGTCATATTGGTTCATTCTATAGTCAATCAACTCCATTTGACTCCATTTGATATTACCACCGCCATGTTTCACCGTCGCTTGAAGATTAGCTTCATTGAGCTCAGTATTTGGTTTTCGCCAAACCCTTTGCTTCCCGTCATTGCTAAACAAGTTAAACTTGCTTTCGTCACTAAAAATAACGGTGTTCCAAAAGTCTAAAGTCTTGTTAACATACTCTTTGGCGAACGCGAGCCTTTTATCTTTATTAACTTTGAAAATAAAGGGTTTGCGACGTGCAACTCTACCGTTAAAATTATTTGACCTTAAAGTCCGCCTTACTGTTTCGACAGAGGGTGGTTTTTTTTAATGATTTCTGACATCTCTGCGGTCAATAATTTTACTGGCGTCTTAGGGTTTTTCTTGATTTTCTTGACAATATGCCTCTCATTTGCCTCCGATAGTATTTTTTTCGACCCCTACCTTTCTTATTTTCTAAACAACCCTCATTTCTGAACTTATGGACAACATCCCTAACTACGGTATAGGATCTTCCAACAAGTTCACCACAACTCTCGGTACGTTTTGCCTTCGCAAACTAACTTTAAAATAACCTTTCGCTCTTCTATAGAAGTTTCCGATTTTTTCCGTCCCATTTTGCTCTTTTTTCGTTTTGTTTTATTTTATTTTCTCAGTAATATCCTCTATCCTTCTGCTTGTTGCCTCCATCACAGCATTCAACAGAATGAGCGGTTATTATAACACAACGCTTGAGTTTGTGCGGATAATTTTGTGTCTGCTTTCCTCTTGCCGTATTCGGAGAAGTCGAAAAAAAACACCCTTAGGATTGATTGCATCAGTTTGAACCTTGAATATGACTATTGAATATATAGAGCAGATGTATAATACAAAAAAAAATATTAAATAAATTCGGCTGTAAAGTCTTTGTGCGAATAATTTTGTGAGGATGTGTACACGAATTAAAGTGGTAAAACGACACAATTGACAAAAGGTACTCTCATCAGCTATCAATTTTATGACAATTAATTGATTTGAAACCGGAGAAAGAGTATCACCATTGTTTGTCGACACATTTGATATTTCCAACTTTCTACAAATAATTAATTATTGAAGTAAATAAGTAATTTAGAATTTTGTTTTAAAGCATCATTTTCATTTTCATAAAATTTTAAATTTTAGTTTTACTATGGGAAAACCAAAAATTACCAAAACTGAGATGAAGAGAAAAATTATTGCCTTAGAAACCAAAATTGAAACTTTGGACCGCTTAAGTAATAAAGAAAGGATGGTGTATATTGCTAAATTTTATTCAATGAACGACTCAACAATAAGAACAATAAAGCTAAACGAAGACTCAATCAGAAAAAGTGTAGCAGCTGGAATGCGTACGAGTATGAGTACACCTTCATATGTTAGAAATGATACGATGGAAAACATGGAAAAGGCTTTAATAATATGTGTTCAAAAAATATTTTAAAAAGCTTATTTATAGTCGGATTCACTTGACGTGGGTTTTCCATATAAAAATGTTTGAATCGATTTACGCGGTTTTGTCAGGAACGTATCTACCGCGTAAGCCGAGATACAGGTGTATCATAACGCGAGATGCTAAATATTTGCACAAAATTTCCCAGCCAATTTTGCCAAAGAAGTCTGAGTCCCTTTAAGAGGGGACACCTTGCGATGAAATGGTATACGTCCTCTCTCAGATCAGTTCAGATTACAGATAACTGCTAATTCTGATCGATGCGGTATGAAATTTAATTGCAATATTTCACATCTAGTTTTAAAAATTGAATTTTTCACATTAATAGAAAAGTGGTTTCGGAAGTACGTATTTTCTTGCAAATCAAATTGTAAATCCCTGTATGACCTCCATGGCATATCAGATATCCCACTAAAATCTCTTAACAAGTTTATTAGGATCTCTGGATGGCTGGATGGAGGAGGACGATAACCAACAACCTTGAAGTCAGGAGGTTTTTCATCATCCGGCGAGTGGGACGATAGGAAGGGTTTCCACCCCATGGGCACCACAATGGGTTCAATAGGACCTCAGTAAGCCACATCGTTTTTGATGGGCTACATGTGTCCAATTCCGCCAATCAACGATTGGATGGCTTCTGTCAATAGCATTGTTATTAAAGTTTACCAGAGGGGTTAGAGTATGTTAAAACCATGCGTGACCAAAAGTGAGAGAACAATAGCATGCACATCATGACAAGATAAGTGATTGCTGTAGAAACTATAGCATATCCCTCTACGGCCTGTAGAGCCACCAATTTTATTTCAGTAAAACTTATCTTTACGGATACCTCTCTATAGGTTAGGTTAGGTTAGGTAGTACGGCTGCTAGTTTATTCACCACAAAAATTAGACAATATTGGTCCATTGTGATACCCCTAATCAGACTACTATCACTGATTGACTACTCCAGTGATAGTGTCATTAATTTAATTTCATCGAACTTCCAAAAGTAACATTCTGCCTCTTTTCTGACAAGCTGAATTAAAAGTGTGGAAAAAAGTTTGTGTCATATGGGGTTAAGCAACAAACGATATCATTTGCTGATCCGACTTGAAACGACTGAAAATGAACGCCCCAACATCGCTGTCTTGCTTTATTTGATTATATGCCATCACATCGCGACGGCCTGGCGTAGTGGAGGCATGTTTCGACTCGATAGTTAACCATGAAGCCAACTTTAGTTTTTTCGTTAAATGTAATTTCCAGAAAACAAACTAAACCAAATCCAAAATTTCAAAGAAAAACAAAAAATATGACTCAAAAAATAAAATAACACGTATACGCCCCGCCCAGTTTCACAGTACAAGTTAATAGTACGTTTACATCCCACCTAAATCCAACATTTGCCATGATTTCTTCGAGTGACATGGAGTTTGACTTAGAGAGGCTGTTTTTGTATGAAAAACTGAGGGAAGTGTATGTAAAATATGGCGTGTTAGAGAGAAATTCGACTTAGGGAGAGTCCACTGTAGTTCTTGTATTAAAAAATGGGAAATAGAAAGTAAATGCAAATGACTTTATACTTTGAGGTAGCTACGATCGGTGTTATTTTATTGGTTATTTTTAATTTTAGCTTATGAAAATTTTTTTGTTGAATTTAGACGATTGTATTGAATATATAGAGATACAAATAAATCGCTATATCCTTCCATAACTCGAGAACGGCTATAACGATTCCATTGATTTTTTTTTTAGTTTTCTAATACTTTGTTGAAGGTTAGTACGGAAAGTAAAATTAAGAAAGTGGAACAAGAAATTGGATAATTTCAGAAAACCTCTATTCTCACTTTGTTGAATTTGAATTAATCAATAGGCCGTATTTTTGAACAAACAAAATTTATATACTCTGATGGACAGAACAAGAAGTCAAGTATTACAGAGACAGCCGTAATACTTGACGGCTGTCTCTGTAATACTTGATCATTTCTGGACAGAACTATCGGTTGAATTTGTAATATTTTTGTGTTTGTAATATTTAAGGTTAAAGGCGAAAAAGGCGCGTTCGCGCGGTCGGTCTTTGATAGGCTTGCGAGAATGTTGTGTCAGAAAGCGGCAGCCTCAGTTTTCCATACCGTAAGGAACGCGCGCGTTTACCTTACTCAAATAATATCCTAGAAAAAATTAATTACTTGCGGAAATAATCATCTCAGTTTGCCAGAAATTCAAATTGAGAAATACATTCTTTTAAAAATGGTTCACAAATGTCAAAAAGCCTGAGTGACTGGATAGCAGGTTAGGTTGATGCGGCTGACTGCCGCATATACGGACAGCAGACACGCTTAGGCCAAGCGAAGGCCCATTGTGTTACCACACGGATCAAGGTTACCTATTCCGCAAACCAATTTGTACTTTTGATAAAGTGAAGAAGAGAGGTTATTCTGATGCTGCCCAGTTCGGGCAAATTAACAAAGAAATGGGCCCCCAGAAGTCTGAATCAACGTGATGAGAGAGCACTGCAGCTACATAGCAGGTGTTCGATGGTTTCTTCCTCATTCTCCATGCAGCTTCTACAGAAATCATTATAGGGATGGCCTAGTCTAGAGCCGTGAGTTCCGATGGCACAATGCGCCGTTAAAACGCCAATTAGATATCTGAGGTTTGACCTGTTTAATCTGATCAAGCTAAACGATCGCTTGGGATTGATCATAGGCCAAAGCTGTTTGGTAATGAGGCATCCTGCGCCAGATATCCATCCGCGGTTTTTTTGATCAAGCGTTTCAAGCTTTAGCAGATGTTTTATAGTAGCGATAGGCGTGGAGGGTGGGTCTCCACCCGGAAAGAGTACAGACTTTGTGCCTTTGTAGCGAGTTCGTCCGCTTCGCAACTCTCTGGAATGTCAGTGTCCCAGCACCCAAATAAGTTGGATGTTAAAATACTTCGCCATCTCGTTAAGGGATAGGCGGCAATTAAGGGAAGTCTTGGAATCAAAGGTGACTGAGTCCCGAGATTTGATCGCTGTGGCTATCGGAACAAATGACGACATCTATGCGTGATATTAAATTGTTTTTTTTTAGCCAGAACAGGGCTTCCTCAATCAGCCTGAAAGACGCCACAGTGATTATGTAGTCGGATAGATAGCTGGATATTTAGATCCTCGGATTAGGCATCAGCACCCACACCTGCATTCATCTTCGATCCATCTGTCAAGGATCGTCCGCAGTGGATAGTAGTTCTACCTAGAAATTTATGCTCGCGCTTACGGTATTACGGTCTATGAAAGTTGAAAGTGCGACCGCCAAATTTCGACTTTAACATATGATTTACATGTCTCCTACTGAAAATGTCAAAGCCAGAACGCCTGAACGCGCCGTTGCGAAATGGCTAAGATAATAAAAGGTCTTTTCGTCTGAAGTGCGATGAATATCTGGTCAGGTGGTTGAACAGAAGTACTTACACACTTTCCCTTTTCTTATGAAGTGAAGTTTTGGAAAAAAATCAAAGCATAACGATTACCTTCCCTTTGGCTTGATAACTCGAGGATGGCTTTACCAATTTCATTCCCCTTTTTCAAGTTCTCTTATCCTTTGAAGAAGCTTCGCGTGTTCGCATTTTATTCCAAAAGGAGATGCGCTTCGCTTTTTACAATATTTTTGAATCTCCTCCACCAATCCTTTTGGTTTACAATCTACTTCGAAAAGGTACTCAACTGAAAACAGGAGTTAGCTCCTTTGCACTTTTAGGGCTTTTGCAATGACCATCAATAAAGCGCAGGGATTCTTTTTCACATAATGGGTAATCGAAAGTCTTTTCGTATTTTGTCAATAAATGTCGTTGGAGTCGTCTATCTCCAGTGGAAAGGTGACATTTTAAGCTTCATTTAACCAAAAATTCGTAGAAGTTGAAAAAAGTTACAGCTGCTCAAAAAGGAGTGAAAATAATGAAGAAATTCGCTATATTTTGAAATTTTTGTAAGAAAAAGGGAAGAATGCCACGCAAGCCACCAATGAAATTTGTGAAGTTTACGGAGACGATGCTGTATCAGTTCGTGTAGCACAACAATGGTTCGCTCGCTTCCGTTCTAGAAATTTCGATGTGAAAGATGCACCTCGCTCTGGTCGACCAATCGTTGAAAAAATCGATGAAATTATGGAAAAGATTGACCAGGACCATGACCAGCCATGACATCGCCATGGAACTAAACATCATCATCAAACGGTTTTGAACCATTTAAAAAAGGCTGGCTACAAAAATAAGCTCGATGTTTGGGTACCACATAAATTGTCTGTGAAAAAAGTTTGGTTAGAAATACGAAAAGGCTTTTTCGACTACCCATTATTTATAGCCTATTTATAGGCTAGGAAACCGTCCGATTTGATTGTATTCGAACATGAAAGAAAAATATTGGTTATCAATAAATTCATTTGAAAGAAAAAAACAAATGTTTTCCAATTTAGCAAACAAATAAAGGAAACGTCTAGCGAAGCGAACGGGGTAACGCTAGTTTGAAATAAATTAGTGTTATTTTCGTTGTTGCGGTATTGGAAGGGTTTCCTTGAGGGTTTCTTCGAATGAATTGCCTCCCGAATGTTGTTGCAACTGTTGCGGTGCACATATCCATCCCCGCACATTACAACTGGCTGCTGTTTTGTTCGCAATGTTATCAAAAGCGTTATGCAGTGTTTGTTTTATTAAGTGTCTTATTCGAAATAAAGTTTGCTGCGCGTTGTGTATAATTTGCACAGATTTTAATATTCGGGACGTAGAAGGTGTTACTTTGTTCTTGGAAATGATTGAAATCAAAAATAAACAAACTAACAATACACCAGCCTTTTAATAAAAAAGACTACAGATTTAAATCACCTAAAAACCATATTCTTCTTCTTTATTTGGCGCTACAGTCCGGTGTGGACCTGGGCCTTAACCAACAAGCCTCTCCAGCTAGCACGGTCTCTGGCTACCTGTCTCCAGTGTCGCACATCAAGTTGGTTGAGGTCCTTCTCCATCTGGGTGCGCCACCTTAAACGCGGGCGTCCTCTATTACGTTTTTCTTCGGGACGGAGGTGAGTCGTCCATACGCTCTACGTGGCCTAGTCATCCTAGGCGTTGGATCCGAAGACGCCTGACTAGACTCATGTCGCTGTACAGCCCGTACAGTTCGTGGTTGAATCTTCTCCTCCAGTAACCGTCAACGCAAACAGGACTACAGATCGCACGCAGAGCTTTTCTCTCGAAAATCTATCAAATCAAAAGGTTGAGCACAGAAATTCATGTGGTCTGATACTTCGAAAAAGACTGATAGACGAAATCCAATGCACGAAAGGACCAAAACAGTGAGACGAAGACACAGAAGATGTGCCAACAAATCAAGGAAGAATACTGCCTTTCATCATCCATTTTTAGATGCCATCTATCAATTCCAGAGTGGTTTAGTTAGACTTACATTTACATTATAAGGGATGAAGTATTTTTTCAATCGTAATCCTCATATTTCACTGCTTCTTGTTGACACCGACATTAGAAAACAGTAGTGCCATTGAGATATTGACGTAACCATTTGTGGCTTGTTTGTACAATCGATAAATCAACGTGTTTCATATTTAAGGAAATGCGACATTCTCAAATGGAAGGTTAAGGTTTTAAAAAATGTGGGATGTTTTTTAATGCTTTAAACGCCGACAGCATTGACATAAATCAAAGAGATAAGTGAAACCATCAGATCGTAAAAGCAAATGAGAGAGAGTACATTATCACTTGAATTATCAACGTTAGATAAGAAATACAAAGAGGTGCAGGAAACATGCTATAACTAAATTTATTTACTTTTCAGAGGGATGTTTGTTTTCCAAAATAAATGAGTCGGTATCTATGAGATAATTACTTTCAATTTTTAAGAAATCATCTCATTTTTAACGCACAGGATAAGTGATGAGGCGACAGCTTACTACATAGACTTCTGTCGGTCGATCGAAGTTGCATACATGGCAATTATTTTTAAATTAATTCGACCCCTACAACGGTATAAAACCTGAGCCATAAAGACAAGTAAAACAATTAAGAAAAGACTGCCTATACGAACCCTTCACCTCCTGCAGAGAAACACTTGTCTATATTTCCATCTCCGTGACTGTCGCAGCGCTAGTTGAAACGAACAAAATTATACCAATTAATGTTGTCAAAGAATGTATCTCATTTTCGTGACACATCCTAGAAAGAAACAGTCTCCATATTGCAAACGCAAACATCTATATTTCATTTTTTCAATGAGCCACCATCCCCATCAGTGGGCTGAACGAACCGAACGCCCACTAAATCCATTCATTTTTAGCATTGAAGCAGCCTAAACAGCACAATATGCGGTCCAATTTTGGCGCCACGAGCTACAAAACCTCTGTCACTGTGCTTTCATTCGAATGGAGGCCTTATCTCTTGAATAGAACTGCAAACAGCGCAACCAATCGGGCACGTGCAGTAGAATTCATTGAATTGACTTTCTCTCGAACACGTTTGCCCGACGTCCTTCTCGAATCAGTCTCACACACCACTTGACTGAAGAATCAATTGAAATATGCTTCAAGAAAATTGTGCAGTCATCCAATTTGCCCATGACAGCCCTTTGAAGCGGGCGTTTCACTTCGTACAAGGTCGACGTTATTTTTTTTTCCACCATCATCCTCGTCGTCGCTGCGGGGTTGAGAGGCCCTACCCAAGAGCGCTGTGGGTACAACAGTCCTAAACAGAAAAGACTACCGGCAAAATGTGATTCTGTCTTTTTTTTGTATATGCGACTGCTTTTAAACTGTTCAACGGAATGAACTTAGGCATTCTTCTCCCATGAGTACCCTTTCTACATGAACACTCAACAGTCTATAGCCCTATGGAGAGGGGGGAATAGTGCAACAACACACTCACCGTAACAAGCACAATGCGATTCTGCAGTTTATTATGACGGTCACAGAACTCCTTCAGCAGGGATCGATTATCCTCGAAGTCAGCTGGCGGCAGATGCGTTGCATAGAACTCTTCCCAGTGCGTGGAGGTCATCTTCGCTTTGATACACCTTTTTTCTAATTGCTGTGCGCAAACAGACCAATTAGTATAATTGCAAGAGGGACAGACACGTATTGACAGAACTCACCGAGAAACACACAGGGGAACAAAAAAAAATATTAAAGAAAATGACGAGAACACGAAGAAATGTTATCCAATTTCAGTTGTCTGGCGTGTGTACCGTGAAATTGATTTTCCTATTTGGAGAGTTATTTTTATAGCGCGAAAGTGATTAGATAAATGACTGTTTACTTAAGAAAACCGAAAGGAAGAACAGAAAGAAGAAATCAAGATTGTAAAACAGCAAATAGCAGCGGATAAAAAATTTGATGAAGCCGAAGAAATTGCGAGAGAAAAATGTTCAAAACCACACTGAGATAGGTTCTGTGGCACACGCACGTCTATTCCTCACTACTGTTCCAAACGAAATAAAAGTTCAGCCGATGGGTGGTTGCATGAAGAGCAGTGAAAATGGAAAAGTTCAAAGTCCAGTCTTGTTCTTCTTCGAAAGTTGTCTGTCTAGTTGAGCGCACACTTAAACTGGAATGATTCTCTTTGTTTCTCTCACTTTGATTTTCAGTGAGAATTTTCCTTCGCTTGGAAAAGCTACGGCACTATGGAAAATTTGAAAAAAAAAGCAGAGAAGGAACTTTTTCTTTGAGAAAGTGTTATGAACCATCAAAACATGAGCCGACAGACTTTTCCGAAATGTCAGATGGATATGTCAATTGATTGTCAGCTGATTTGTGAACACACTTAGCAAGCAGGTAGATGAGTCAAATTTTCAAACACTACTGGGAGTACTCTGCTGCTGGTAATAATAAAGTACTTTTCTGTTTCGTATTGTTCATGTCTGTAAATATTATCCTTGGTATTTACGTTTTGAAGAAGATTATTTCGTGTAAATGTGGATCACGATCATTGTTAAATGTTTTGTGAAAAAAGATACTGTTTCTAATTTTTAGCAAACTGTGCTTTATTTTAAAAATGTATTAAAGCGAGAAGCGCTACAAAAATTTGTATTTTTACTAGGCGTCTATTTTTTAACTGTGATTTTACAACAAATCTTAAAAACGGTACAGAAAAGGATATGATTGAAAAAATTGTACATATTAGGGTCTCTTTCGCACATCGTCAGTGGTGCACAGAAATATAAATTTAGAAATAGTTTGACAACAATCATGGTTTATTTGTTTAGTTTTTGGTTAATTTTTCGATCATTTTCGCATTTCTAGCTTACAACTCGGGTAATGATGTTATTCAAGAGTTCAATAGACGCAAGCCTGTCGCATGGATGAGAGATTTGATGGATCCTCATAAACAAAAGTCTAAAGCTATCAAATCCCACAAAAGCGGTGAATGAGATAAAAACGATTATGCTGTCCTCAAGCGACGCCACATAACACTCAAGCGACACCACATAATACTCAAGCGACGCCACATAACATTGACTTATTGAACAGAGCGTTACAATGGGCAGTTTCAATTTGGAGGTAGTCAGTATATACATCATCTGCATCCCGGAAAAGGAGCCAGGAAATATTAACTCTGCTCTTGAACTCTTTGCAAACTTCTTCCAATCTACTTTTTTCACTTCAAACTCCAATAATTTCTCTCCATACACTTTCCCTAGTTTTGTACACATTGGGCCGTTAGCGTTAAACTACTGAAGTCCTTCTAGCACTTCCGAATTTAAAGCCGGACCCCAGTTGTGGAGTGGGTGGTATACCATCCATTATTCTTAAATACTTTGCCGATTCACACTTTTTTTGTTTTAATATAATTTTATTTTATTTTGAATAATTTTACTTACATGCTAGACAAAGGTACTTAAAATTGTCTTAACTAACTTAAGAATTTACAAATGTTCTTAATACTTTCCTACTGCCCCTATGCGATTACTCTAAGCTAAACTGATCTACTTTCTAAACGTGCCTTCTGCTTAATCTACGTTTTTTTAGTCATTAAGACAATCTTTTATTTCTTCATTCATTTGCCAAAAAAAAACTTATAAAAAACTTGGCTAAACTTAACCACTTAAACTACCTTATACTAACTTAACCTAACATAAAACTTAAGCCTATCTTAACTATGTCCGTAACAGTACGGATACGTGCACCAGGGCGTATATGTTGTGTAGATGCCTAAAATATATATTTTATACGCCGTGATGCACCGTTTTTTTCTTGTTTTTGTTTCATATACATATTTTTTTTTCTTTCGGATTTGTTGTTTTATATTTTTTTTTCTGTCCAACGGGGTCAGGAAAAGACTAGTTTCGCACTTCTAGAGGTTGATAAGCTACTTCCGGTCGTCGAAAAATCGCTGGATTTTGTCGAAGTCACGCTGCAACAAGATGTTTATTACCTCGACCTTCGGACCTGATCTGAACGTAACTAGGTCGTCGGAGTACGCAATTAAGTGTGGCATGGAACCTATAAGATCTACAGTGAATATTGAAAACAAGATCGGCCAACCAACCGCCCCCTGTTGCAGGCCTTTTTTAATGTTAAAGACCGTAGTGGTAAGGTCCCCATTTTTCACAACGAACTTTCTACCCGTTATCGTGTCATAAACCATGTATAGCAATGGTTATGCCGAGCCTGACCAGCTTGAGGAAGAGGCCCTCCAACCAAACGGTATCAAACGCTTTCTCCAAGTCAATCAGACAGGCTCCCGTGCACTGATTTTTATTTTTATTCCATTGTATGTCGGACACCAGTTTTGACGCGGCATTAATGGTTTCATGTCCCGCTCGGAATCCGAACTGCTTGTCCGGTATGATTTTCTTTTCATCAACCCATTGCTTCAGAACTCGAATGACTATCTTTTCAAAAACCTTGCTTATGCAGGGAAGAAGACTGATTGACCGAAGATATGCCGACATATTTTCAATCTGTCATTATCTGAAGGTGTTTTTCTAGATAATTGGAAAGAATCATTCTTAGTTCCCCTTCCTATCGAACCAAAATCTCAGGGTTTGGACGAACATTTACTGAAACCTCAAAATTTTCTCATCGAGTTTGAAGTCATTTCAAATGACATTAGGTGTCAATTTTGAATTGGTGAGCAAATAATAGTGTTCAACACCAGAAAACAGAGAACTTAGTTCTCATTCACAAATCTGGCTCTAAAAATAATGTGGAAAACTAAAGAGGAATTTGCAATCTCTCGGTAATTCCAAAACTTTTTGAAAGTATAGTCAAGAATAAGACTGAATTCTTAATCAAAGAGCACATATCGGAAGCACAGCACGGTTTCATAACTTCACGATCGACTTCTACTAACCTATCAATTTATTCTTTTTTCGTTATCAAAGATATTGAAAACAAAAAACAGGTTGATGCAATTTATACTGGTTTCAGTAAAGCTTTCGATTCCGTAAGCCACTCGCTTTTAATAAAAAAACTCAAAGCGTTTGGGCTCCATTCCAATTGCCTTAATTGGATATCTTCCTTCGCCTTAAATAGAACCCTAAGAGTTAAACTTGGTAATTCTTTATCAAAGCTAATTCAATGTAGGTCGGGTGTAGTTACTTTGGTCCCTTATGAAATGTTAATGACTGCCTCATTCTTCAATCAAGGTATAAACAGCATCTTTGATTGGTGTGTAAATAATGAACTTGATCTTAATTTAAGTAAATGCAATTATATCTCTTTTACGAAATCAGCTTTTCAAATCCAATTTAATTATGCAATTGGTAATGCATATCTTTCGAATGCAAACAGTGTCAAAAATTTAGGTGTTATGTTTAACTCCGCATTTACATTTCAAAATCATAACTGTCATATTTAAGCAAAAGCCAAGTCAGCAGTCGGCTTCATCAAATGTAATACTAAAGAATTCACTGATCCATTTGCCTTATTACCACTGTATATTTCCCTAGTCCGACCTTTCCTTGAATATGCTGTCGAAGTTTGTAACCCGGCTTTCGGCACTTTTTCCGAACTTATTGAAAAAGTTCAAAAGCGATTCACCAAGTACATCTTCTTTAAAATGCATTGGAATTTCCAATGCACACCCTAGCTACAAAGCTAGATGCCAACTGCTTGGTAATAAATAAAGTCGCTATCAACTAAAACAAAATGTTCTTGTCTCTTATCCAGGATTCAATTTCATATGCCTTCTAGGTCACTCCGTACTTGAGATTTTTTATTTGAAAGGTTTCACAGAAGTGACTGTGGTAAAAATGAACCATTATTAAGAATAATTCGCGTTTTGAACGAACATTCACAATATTTGGATCTGTCCCATACTAGACAGCACTTTAAAAGTAACCTATTAAGACTTTTTACATTTTAGAATGTAGTGAGTTCTGAAATTTAATTATTAACTTATTATTAAATTATTGTACAATTATAAAATGGGTAGTACACTTAACAAAATCTGTTAATACATATGTAATTTGTAGATTTTAAATAAATAAATAAATTTCGTCTGCACCCACAAACGCTGTATGAGTCTTGACAAGCGGTGTGTAGCAAAACGAAATTCGTTATTATTGCACGAAACTTAAGGCGTAAGTATGATTCGATTTATGTCAAATATGCGCCGTTTTATTGGTTTTTTTTGTTATCATTTGGATTGAGTACCTAGTTTCCTATCGAACCAAAATCTCAGGGTTTGGACGAACAGTTACTGAAACCTCAAAATTTTCTCATCGAGTTTGCAGTCATTTCAAATGACATTAGGTGTCAATTTTGAATTGGTGAGCAAATAATAGTGTTCAACACCAGAAAGAGAGAGTAATGGAATAAGAAAATGGACGCCAATATGACCAAAATGAAAGTCATGCTGTTGGCTTCTTCGGTTTGATGACCTCTCACGGACGGATGAACTCAAGGGGGATTTCAACTTGCTTTCGCCAAAATTGCGAGTGTTGGAATCCCCGAAATTGTATACAAGGTTTGCAGAAATTTGACGAAACCTCGCGATTATCGTTTAGTAGATATAACCCAATACCAAAATGAACAGCATAAGACTGACAGACCAGCCAAAAAATGAGAGAGAGTCTAGTTTCACAAACTTCTTGTTTCTAACTTTTTACCCAAAAATCGGTCGCCCTGGACAGGACAGTGGTCACTTTGTGCTATTTCCGAACAATAAGGTAGATGCATAAGGACCTCCCAACGATATGTATCGATATGTATGACCTGGCGCTACTGTCCAAACTGTGTAGTTGATCCCAGAAATGAAGTATCACAGAGATGACCGACTTCTACCTCTCTTTCCCCTTAAGATTTTTGGCATCTGTTCTTTATAACGTGTTCTTAAGCCAAATTGACCAATCAGAGGACGGCATTTACGTTATTTCGTGAATAACCGTCAAAAATTCATGAATATCTGTCAGAAAAGCACTCAAATTCGTCGATGGATTAGATGGCAATAAGCTGTGAAGTCTCTGTAATACTTCATCTCTGGTTGTTTCCTGGGTTCCAGCCCAGTCGTCCAAGTTGTTTTTAAAAAATCTTAAGTGTCTGACGAAACAACTTAAAATAGCTTAACTGTCTTATTGAATGTAACTGTTACCTATCTCATCTGCGAGCTAAACGTTTCTTAGTGCAAAGTGCCAGTAAAGAGCTTCATCCTCTTCATTGTTTGACGGTACAGTCCAGGGTGGAGCTGGTTCTTATCAAACAAGCCTCTCTAGAAGGTAGGATTTCTGGATAGCTGGCTCCGATTCCGCACATTAAGATTTTTACGGGCATTATACAGTTTACTTAACCCTATAGTTTTAACCTATAGTTTTACCTGTTTGAAGAGATCAATGAGTTACCTCTAAGTTGCAGGATTATGGTGTCGGTGCGTATATTGCTAAGCAAAAGCTCCTCAGCGACGTTAAGGTAGGTAATCGCTAGTGAATTCACCAGCAAACTTAGACTGTGTTGTCCATGTTGGTCCATTGTGATATCTACAATCAGACTACTGCCACTCATTGACCCACTCCTGTGACAGTGGCGTTAATTTGATCCCAACGGCACATGGTTACTGGACCAGATGTGAAAACCAGATAAAAGCGTATTAACTTTGCTTTCACTGGGATTCGAACTGGAGACCCCACTAACTAAGGGCATCCAGTCGTATGTATTGACTGTAGATAACTCATTTCTCAAATGACAGTTCACGCAAACTACTCTCAATTTGGAAGAAAACTCTCAATTTGCGAGAAAATCTCCCTCACATCGCACCCCTCTGTCAAAAATATTCAACATGTTGAATAATGACGTGCGATGGACTACGTTTTACGTTTTATTACGTTCCTCTCATCTCTCTCACTAACGCAGGTCGAAGCTGTATTTTGTGCTTGGCCATTGAATTATGTGCGTTGAAAACCAACGCCAGCGCAAACGCACTATTGTGTTTCAGGCATAATTCTGTAGGTTCCTTCCACCCGTGAAAGAACAAACGCACTATTGTGTTTCAGGCATAATTCTGTAGGTTCCTTCCACCCGTGAAAGAACATTTGCACACAAAACCCGAGTGGTTGATCAGAAGCTAGACCCTGGGTCTCTACGGGCTGTAGTGCCACCCACATTATTATATAATTATTATTATAAATACATTTTTAATGTTAATGTTGCTCTGGAAAATAATTTATTCATTATGAACTACCAAACGAACTTAACCTCAAAACAACCGTGACTAACCAGCCGTCACACAAAAGAATGATATCATTTTAATTCTTCTTATATACTCGTCGAATACGAGTATAACGAGGTAACAGTGTTACCAGATTTAGCAGTTGCCTGCGATTTTAGCAGGAGCCGACCATACAAATTACACGCGGCAGATTTGTAAGCATTTTTTAAAATCTCGACAGTTTCCAGCAGTTTTGAAAAGTCGTATAAAATCCACTGCCAAGTATGCATTATTTGCCTTTAAATGAAATATATTTAGGTGTTAATGCAGCGAATCACATTACAAGCGTCAAATGAGGAAGGAACAAAAACATCTTTTCAACGTGCAACGTGTGCAAGCATTCTTAATTTAACTTTGTATACAATTGCAGTGCAGTTCACCCATTGATAATTTACTAATTCGCCTTCCTTCATTTTTAAATCCACAAGCGAAGCAATGTAAAAATATTCCCACATACGGTACAGGCAAGTGATATTTAAAATATTTACGGCGAATATTGGCAAATAAAATTTGATAAATATGGATGAGATCTTTTGACAACCATAAGATTCATGTCAGTTGAAACTTTTTGAGGAAATGTTAGACATCTCATCGAGAACTAAGAACCAAGAACCTTAATCACTTCAGAAACGAAAATGCTGCATCAATTTTCCAAATAAAGCGAACCTCCTGTTTGCTATTACAACTTTCTTCCAAAAATAAAATGTGTTCCACATGTTCTTTATAAAGATGCCGAATAATTATTTTTAATAACTTTGTAAGCAACTAAATTTAGAAATGATAATCCATTTAAATTATCATCTTCCATGTCAATAACTATAACACCAATAAAAAATGTATACTTAAAATAAATGTGAATGCATTTTTTAAAAATAAATATTTTCTGTTAAAATTCACTAAAAATTAGAAAATAAACATATTTGTCAAGGAGAAATGATAACATTTTTTTTGCATTTTTTACGTTTTTGTCTAGAAGGTTAGCAGTTTATTGTCATAGCTTTAGCAGGTTTGAAGAAAATAATCTGGTAACGCTGAATTGGAACACAAGCTAATTATGGGTCCATTGGGAATAAGCCTTTCCAGGAAATGAATGTTCTCATATCTCATTCAGAATTGTAAAATTAGGTTTATTGAATGCTTTTTTTTTTCAAATAAGCACATGATGCAGGATTTATTAATGTTTCTCAGTCTCGCAGCAAAGACATTTTTGGTAAGTTCTGTTAATACTGAAATTATACACTCAAGTTGGTTTGTGTCTCGTGGTGTCGTACATAAATCAATGAAAAAGCCCCTTGAATGTATTTCAATTGAGTTGCAACATTACCATAAAACCCTACAAACGCATGTTTAATGTCGCGCAAACAGTTCTTCACTCATGCTGTACATCTGTGGAATCGCATACATTTACAGGGACTGCTAAGACCGAGCACACATAATTTTGGAACGCATGTTTGTCCTATTTCACCTGTTCGAACTTTCCTCTGTTTTTCTTAATTTTATTTAACTATTTTTATATTACTATCATAATATTCCATCAGGTTCGAATCCCCAATCTACCAACTTTCATAACGCGAATCAATCGTTTAGACACTATTGAAGTCAAATGGGCAACAACAAATCACACACTCCAGTGTGCTCGCTGTCGAAGGTTCGGGCATGTCGCAGCGAACTGTAGTATGGAGTATCGCTGCGTCAAATTGGCAGGAACCCACATTACTACTACTACGTTCTACTGACAGTGCCGAAGGTTGCCCCAGTCCCAGTGGCGAGGCAACCTGAATCAAACTTGGATATACAGACGGTCCTGCTGTCTATCCAGAGGCAGATCGCTCAGCTCCAAAACCAGTTCCAAGAACAAGCAGCGCGAATAGACCTTATCTATTCGACGCTGTTTGACGATACAAACGAGGCATCACGATAAATGGCTGTGTACGTTGCCAGATGTCGCTCGCAGCCACGAGGATTTCCTTCGTTTCAGTAGAGCAATTTCTGCTTGGGACAAGAGAGAGTGTGCCAAAGAACGGCACTTTTAGTGGTTGCACCAGAACCGGTCTCCGCCGGCGTTGCCTCTTCCAAACGGTGAAACAGTTGACCATGGTGGTCAACTTACATAGAGTTCGATTAGTTTAAGACAAAAATTATAAAAAATCCAAAAAAAGGTGCACCACGGCATATAAATGTAATAACATATACGCCCTGGTGCACATGTCAGTCTGTTACAGACATATTTAAGGTAGTTTTAAGGTTATGTTACGTTAAGTTAAGTTAAGGTTTATTCTAGATTATGTTAGTTTTAAGTTATTTTTTTCATAGGTTAGCTTCTTTTTAATTAGTAAGTAATTAAAATTAATAAAATACTGTCTTTAAAGACTAAAAAAAAAAACGTTGTTTAAGCCGAAAGGCACAAATAGGTATAAATTAGAATAGCTTAGAGTACTCGCATAGGGTCAGTAGGTTAGGATTAAAGACAATAAGTTATTTAAGATATTTAAGCTAGTTTTAAGTATATTTTGTCTAGCAGTAAGTTAATTTAATTTCAATAAAAACAAAATTACATGAAAAAAATGTGCATCGACTCCTACGCAGAGGGTGGCAGGTTCGATACCCTATTTTATCACCTTTGATAATTCACCGCTCCACCTCTTTCGAGTCACTGACAATGCTCAAAGAGTATTCCTGTCTAGAAAAAGCTTTTCAACTTCGCCGTTCGGAGTCGGCATTAAACTGTAGGTCCCTTCCACGCGTGAAAGAACAATAGCACGCACAACACGAGTGGTTGCTGAGAAGCTAGGCCAAGGTCCGCCTCCGTCCGCCTATTATTATATTATCATAATATTCCTACACTAGTACAAGAACACAATATTCTGAATATCACCAATAAATGCAATGAAATGAAATGTCCGTCAGAGTTTTTGAACAATTTTGTGACTCCTTGCAGTCCCAGTAATGAAAGATGAAAATGAAATTTTTTCGTTTAAGTAGGGACTTATAAGACAATCTTTAAAAGAAATTATATTGTACAGCGTATGTATTTTCCAACTAGAAAGAATTGAAATGATTTAAGACAGACTAACGTGTGGCAAGTAATCAGGACATCCCATATCCATCTCTTCAACTAATAAACACTTTGTTACTTACAGATGCCATCACCGCCGCTAATCGGAGGTGGATGGAATAAGATACTTGTAGGACTTCCAGGCTAATATGGCCTTCAATAAATCCCAAAAAAACAAGCACTCTCCTAAATCTAAATAGAAAAGAAATCAGCAATGTAGTTGGCATTACTACTGGTCATTGCCTATTAGGCACACACGCAAGGAGAATGGGAACCCCCCACAATGACTTTTGTAGCAGCTGTAGGGATGAAGACGAAGAAGAAACTGTACTTCACTACCTCGGCACCTACCCAGCACTTGTAAGGACAAGGAAGAATACGCTAGGCAGCTATTTGTACAATAGCCTTGAGGAAAAATCTGGCATTAAAATTCTTGACATAGCAAAATTTATAAAAAATACTAATTGGCGTGAGTGCATTATCCAGGATATGCCACTAGTATACCAGTAAGTATCTTCAGGTGTTTTATTTAGTTAGTACCCAAAGAGGAACCGGCACATTACCTGCCTATTAGTGATATCACAATGGATCCAGTCAAGATTTAAGTGGGCCAGAACTGCTTCAGTTGTGGCAATCACATTAACCTAACCTAACCTAACGTAAACCTAACTAACTTAGTTAGTCGCGATCTCTTAAAGCCAAATTTTAACAAAAATGTAAATATAAAGTAATCACTGAGCAACAACTAGAAAAAGGGCATTTACAAAGCTTTAATGTCACAAATAGACTAGCATTTGAATGCCTGATTGGGAGATAAAATGCTCGAAGATATTAAGACCCAAATAGTTGTCTGGTCATTTAGATCATAGTCTTGAAGGTCTAAGAAACAATTTGATTTTATGATTCCTCAAATTTGTTACAGATTTCTGGTGGAAATCCGTATCATTTTAAACTGAATTCGAATCAGAGCGCACATTAAAAATGGACCTTCAACAATGGGCTCTATCGTATCTACTGTTGTGAATTTTAAGCAAATATTAAAATATTCGGCCCTGTAGTCATTGTGAAGGAAATGAAGTCATTGCGCAATGGGGTTAGCTTGTAATGACCTTGTGGTAACAAGTTGCCTGCAGGATGTCCCTCTCATAAACAATCTTCTTGTTTTTTTGGAAGCGTATATACGCTTACTTTATAAGTGCATAAAAAAACGATCATCGGCGCTTAATATTATGATGAATCATCTTGACAGCACCGACGACATTTATGACATTTGATAAGCAGTCAGGGGGTAGTAGTGGAAGGTGATGGTTGATCTTTGATGGTCTCAATCTTCGTTTTGTGACTGTGTAGCGTGACCATCACTTTAAAAGCAAAAACATTTAATAATTATAAAATAAAAACAATTTTAATCAAATAAATAGAATTGATTATAATAATAATAATAATAATAATAATAATAATAATAATAATAATAATAATAATAATAATAATAATAATAATAATAATAATAATAATAATAATAATAATAATAATAATAATAATAATATGGGTGGCGCGACAATCCGAGGTCGACCTGGGCCTAGCTTCTCAGCAACCACTTGTGTTGTGCGTGCTATTGTTCTCTCACGCGTCGAAGGGACCTACAGTTTAAAGCCAACTCCGAACGGCGAAGCTGAGAAGCTTTTTCTAGACAGGAATACTCTTTGAGCATTGTCAGTGACTCGAAAGAGGTGGAGCCGTGAAATATGATAGGTGGTAAATTCGGGTATCGAACCTGGCACCCTCTGCGTAGGAGTCGACGCACTTACCCACTACGCCACGGCAACCGACGATTACGAAACCTAAATGGTATGTTTAGCAGAGACACTCTGGGTATACCAAAAATTGCATACTTATGGATGCCAAAATAATTAAAAATTATCTAATACATCAACCACACCTACAAATGTAAGCCCCATACAGCAACCTAAACAACGAATGAATAAATTCAAGAATGAATACACAGAAAATAATGTTTGGAAGCACTGTTTTTATCCGAGCTTATTTCTTAAGCGGCGATAGATATGATGAGTAACTTAAGCTGATATAGGACTCGTTGTTAGTGTATTTTACATGCAAATTGAAATTTAGGCGTATATACGCTTGCAAAAAAACGCAGCTGTTGAAAACGTACTACAGGACTTCGCGTGCGGGTCGATCTTCTTAGTGTCGTGACTTCAGTACTTGGACTCCGACTCGCTAAAAATGTAGTGATAGAACTTCTAGCTTCAGTACGAAATTGGAAATGCTTTTGAGCATTGCTCAGCTTCAGGATAATACAAAATGAGTTGATACCTCAAATCAATAAGGGATAAGCATTTTTTAGTTTTTCAATCCAATAAACTATTAATGTTCAATAAGGGATAAACATTTTTTAGTTTTTCAATCCAATAAACCATTAATGAGCCAGGACTGTGTGAAGATGAAAAAATGCGATGAAGTAGACTAAGTACATCTCCAAGATCAAATCTATTTCTCTAGCAAATTTCATCAAAATCGGTTCATTGGCTTCGACTTGAAAGGGTAACAGACAGACAGACAGAGTTAATTTCGCATTTAAATTATTAGAAAGGGTTATTATCGTGCGTTTTCGTTGGGCTTCCCTTTACTTGAAGAAGTGCCTCTCAAAGAGTTTACTTCACAAAGGAATGGTTTCCACCTGACTTCAACAAGGAATTGTATTAATTTGCCGAATTCATTTTTAAACTCCTCAATGAATGCATGGATAGTAGACAATCCATTCCAATATACCTACCTTCCTGTGAATCGTTTAAAATTCATGACTAACACACTGATCAATCAGTATGGCTTGACTTTCCTCGAGTAACCCTTCTCCATGCGATGGCCTTGAATCAAAGAATGCACACACATTGATTTTCTCTAAACATCTAATTTTATTCTCATACACAATTGCTGTCAACATTTGCACGACAAGCTTTTAAATTTTAAATGGTAAATCTATCAATATCACAGTCATTGTGGTTAAATACTTTATAGACTTAAATTGCAAGCAATTACTTATCCAAGCGACCGTCGAATGCGACACTATACAAATAATTATCCACTAATTTGAGGTGAACTCAGCATCCGAAGGGATGTGGTCAGATTTTTACTCTCTATCTACAAAACACTGGAAAGTCCCTCGATGCGATCATGAATGGCTTGGAGAGCGATCTACGTCAGCTGGCTGGGGTCTGTGGTGAGAATAAATTAGATTAGATTTATGGCTTCCACTGAAATAATAAGTCACCGCTTACTGCTTACATCAAAATGGCCGCGTATCGTCGATGTTGGCACAGAAGTCGTCCTCTGTCATCAATCTTTGCCGCATTCCGTAGCGTTTTCTGAAATTAAAACAATGAGTGGAGATGCATTAGATATCTTTTCGATTTTTTTTTTTCTAGATGAATGACTTGTCAATGTGACATTTCAGACGAAATTCCGAGGAAGTGAGAGATTTCGGCGGAATTTGCTTTGAATTAATTTGACAATAAATATGCTTTGCAAGTAAATGCTTGACAATTATGTAAATGACACCTATCACATCACCTTCAGGAATAGTTTCAAAGGCGAGTTAAACTTATTCAAAGACAAGTCAGTTAAACAAGCTTATCGTTTCAAGATTTATATGAATATTTGTAACAATTTTAAGTCACCAAGCAACTGATGTTTGCCACAGACTCCATTCTAAGGGAGAATTGCAATTTTGGATTTTTGCGAAGATAGTTGATATTGGACACGTCATTGCACCAGTTGGAACTTACAATAAAACTATTAAATTAATGTTTCCAAACTTTACAACTGCATAAGATTTCGTAAAGAGAAAATCGTTAAAGAGGTGAAAATACTCTTCGGGCATACATATTTGCAACCTTATTAGCAGCGTGGGTCGCCTCCTATGCAGAGGGTGCCAGGTTCGATACGCGAATTTACCACCTTTGATAATTCACGGACCCACCTCTTTCGAGTCACTGACAATGTTCAAAGAGTATTCCTGTCTTGAAAAAACTTCCTCAACTTCGCCGTTCGGAGTCGGCATTAAACTGTAGGTCCCTTCCACTCGTGAAAGAACAATAGCACGCACAACACGAGTGGTTGCTCAGAAGCTAGGCCCCAGGTCCGCCTCGGACTGTAGCGCCACCCATATTATTATTATTATTAGCATCCCTTAAAATACTCACATTCTGATAAAATTGAGCTTAAGATCACCAGCCAAGATCAAATTTGTTGCCAAGAACATGTAAATACATTCGGTCCACCAAAGATTGGTTTAATTTAAAGTTTAATTTTTGTGAAATAAATGCATAGTCTCTTCTTCTTACAAAAGCAACCAAGAAGGTAACATCTTTGACAAGTTCCTTAGATAATCAATTTTTTTTTAGAATTCTTACTCGTCCTGAACTGAAGAAAAATGCTTTACCATCCATCAAGCTGATTTTGAACCAAAGCAGAAATAATCAATGATCGTACAAGTCTCACCACGCTAACAAATGCCCGATGCACAGTTCGGCAGACTTACGAGCCGTGTGAAACCCGGACCGGATTTCGGCAAGGAGATGTGCAGAGATAACCTATAATAGAGATATCCAACTTCTACCTCCCTTGCCCCTTGATTTCATCTGACAGCGTTTATTATACGCTTTTTGTCCCCTGTCTGTGAATACGTGTGAGCTCTTGAGAACAGCTGTGGAACAGCTGATACCACTCCCCACTTTAGTAATGGGGTGAATTAGAGTTCTTATTTGAAAATTCGCTCGTTATTTGAACGTTTTTTCAAATTTCGGTGATCAATTTTCAACACAGTATGGAGGGGTAAACGAACGAACAAAGCTTATGTTCATGAAGTCGATTCATTAAAACTTTCAGCAATTTACAATCTCAAAATACTTGGACATAATTAATGAATTCACAACATAGTGTAAATTTTTTTTATATGAATAAAAATTAATAATACATTCGCACGTTCAGTTAACCAATAATAAAAATATTATTGAAGCGTGAATCACAAATAAGATGTTTTGACAACCATTTTTTAGCATTAGTAAAAGTTGCAATATCTTGCCATTGTTCTTATCGAATTGTTTAAATTGAATTCTCGAGTTTTTCAGAATTCATGATTTAAGCGTATAAAGCGGGCTTCATTTTTCGAGTTAATTTGTCAGGTATGGTTTATAAATAGGCTATATATACACTTAAGAATTAATTTTAGGTCAAATAGTTCCAGTTAAATGGACATTGCAATACAATTTTATTCACGAAAGTCCATATAACAATGTAAGAAAATTCCCTTAGAAATACTAGTCAACTTTTGAACACCCTCCGAACAACATACCCATGTACGTTACATGGAAAGTACATGGATTCCCACTAAATTCATGAATCTGCTGCTTTTTCCCACAAAATTCACGAACCGGCCGCCATATTGTGGTGAATTGACGAGCGTTGTAAATGTATAAGTGAAATACAAGGGATTACCACTACATCTTCGTTGTGGGCTAGTGGTAAAAATGGCCGAAGTTGGATATCTCTATCATCCATTATCTCTGGAGATGTGCTGTCGTGTGATCAGGTACTGGAGAAGATACTGCGGCAGGCAACCGTAAACACGGAACGCACTATCTTCCACAATTCTGTTCAAAAGTTGGGGTACGCAGATGACATCGACATCGTCGCGCGCTAGTTACATGTACAAGAAGTGGACATCACTAAGTCCCTGGACAACAACCATCTTCCACATCATAGCTGATCAAGGCTCAACTTTGGTAGATCGCAGAAACCAGGCTTGGGACAATCGATCCCGCCAAAAATGCGACCTTGCGAATTTTAACTCGTAACCAAGATGAGCAGATATCAAGATAACACATACACTCAATTCTCTTTTTATGCGAATCTTTTTTATGCGGTTTTGAAGTTATTCGATTTTTCCTGAGAATCTAATTCTGATTTTTTTGTACAAGATTTTGAAGTTATGCGTTGTTTTTCTATAGTATTTTGTATGGGATTCCCCTTTTTAAATATTTCTTCTATACAGAGCAAGCAAACAATAGTTACATATGCTCAATGCTATTTGTGTAATAATGAATTATCACTTGAGCTAATGCTTTCGTTTAGTAAAGACGCGTTTGGTTGATTAAGAACTTTAATGTTTTAAATTTTAAAATAAAAATTTGTTTGAAGATGGAAAAAAAGAAGCAGCAACGAAAAGCAATTTCCTTAGAAATAAAAATTGCAATTTTAGATTGCTTAGTGAAAGGCGAAAGATTTACTGATGTTGGGAGGCGTTTTGGCTACGGTGAATCGACAATAAGAGCCATTAAAAAGAATGAAGTTTCAATAAGGCAGTCTGTAATATCCGGTGCTAAATTAAGTTCCAAATTTTCTTCATATTCAAGAAGTGTTTTAATTGAAAAAACTGAAAAAGCGCTGGTGGTTTGGATTGAAGAACTTACAAAAAAAAGGATTCCTTTAGATGGTAATTTAATAAAAAAAAAGCTCTTTGCTTTTACGAGAAGCTAAAGCAAGTGGAACCATCTACTACTTCTTGCACTCAGTCTGGTACACAATTTTCAGCGAGCACAGGATGGCTGACTCGTTTTCTAAAAAGAAATGCTTTTCACAACGTGAAGATTACCGGCGAGGTTGCATCAGCAGATGAAGAAGCTGCAAAACGTTTTCCTGAAAAGTTGATTAAAATTATTGAAGATGGTAGATACTGCCCCGATCAAGTTTTCAACGCAGACGAAACAGGATTGCTTTGGAAAAAAATGCCTACACGAACTTACATTTCGAAAGCCGAAAAAAAAGCAAGTGGTTTTAAAGCAGCCAAGGATAGAGTAACATTCCTACTTTGTAGCAATGCATCAGGTGATCGAATACTTAAACCCTTGCTCATTAATCGATCTCTTAGACCACGGGCACTAAAAGGCAAAGATTTAAAAAAATTACCGGTGCATTGGATGTCCAATAAAAAAGCTTGGGTAACATCTGCGGTTTTCACTGACTGGTTTAATCAATGCTTTGTTCCAGAAGTAGAAGCTTATATGCAGGAAAAATCACTAAATTTTAAAGTTTTATTAATTATTGATAATGCTCCATCTCATCCGCATTTAGAACATCCAAATGTTCAGATACTTTTTATTCCACCTAATACAACGAGCATTATTCAACCACTAGATCAAGGCATAATTGCTACGTTTAAAAAGTATTATGAAAGACATACTTTTAATTTTATTCTTCAGCAAATTGATAGTGAGCCAGTAACAGTAACCGACGTTTGGAAAAAATTTTCGATTTTAGACTGCATAAATCATTCTTCTTCTGCAATCAGAGAAATAAGACCACAAACTTTAAATGGCTGCTGGAAAGCAATCTGGCCTGAATGCGTTGCAAGGGACAATGCTACTAATCAAGCAATGACGGTTTCAACTGAAATTATTGCTTTGGCACATGAAATTGGTGGCGAAGGTTTTGATAGCCTTACCGAGATTGACATCAATGAGTTGCTTGTAGATGAGCCCCCAAGTTATGATGATATTATTGAAATGTTATTTGATTCAGTCGAAGAACCAGAAAATAACAGTGAGAAAGAAGATAACAATCCTTCCCCATTCACTGCAAAAATAGTTCGAGAAGGTCTTCAACTTTGCAAAAAATTAGAAACACATTTTCTTAATAATGACCCGAATACTGAGCGGGCATTCAAATTCCAGCGTGAGCTGAATAATTGCATTTCTGGGTATCAAGAACTTCATAAAGAATTACGGAAAGATTCGCAAAGCTTAATAACTGATTTTCTAATCAAATCAGGAGAACCTTCAGCAGGCGAAACTTACGTTGAATCTATTGATGCAGTAGCAATCTCGTCACAAAATGAACTGACTGTCTATTCTAGTGATGATAATGATTTCGCGCCAGTTCACAAAAGGTTGCGGGTGTTATCAGAAAGTGAAAAAAATGACTAAATATAAAATTTTTATAAAACTACTAATTAAAGCAATGTGAAATAAATATATTTAATTAAAAATAAAGTAATGTTATGTATTTGATTTGAATTTACCAAAACTTTATACTCTGCTCAAAAATTCTCAGATATCCTCATTTTTTATTAGTTGATATCGACTTTTCTTTGCGATTTTTTGGTCCTATGAACTTTTAAAAAATGTTGGAACGTAACCCTAATTTTATAATGTAATTAATGTCTTTTTTTATATGACTTTTTGGTTTTATGGGTTTTTGAAAATAATGGAACACATCCCTTCTTTTATACTACATTAGTGTATTTTTTATGCGATTTTTCTTGTGCGGTTAGTTTTGGAACGTATCAACCGCATAAGAAGAGAATTGAGTGTACTTCGTGATAACAGATGTTTTCGTAAAGAGTCAGTCTGAAACGTGCTGTAGAACGAAGAAGTTTGAAGATTAAGTCTGTTTAATAAATAATTTAATAACAAAAAGTTTTTTGTTTTCTTTAAATGATAACTCGCTCTCAACGCGCCGTAGTGGAAGCTTTTACAGCGCTTGGGGAACAAGCGAAACGAACTGGTCTCAAGGTCAGTGAGGACAAAACATAATATATGTTGTCGACGAAGAAACGTTTTGTCACACACACCTTTGTCAAAACATCACGATCGACAGCTACAATTTCGAGGTAGTAAAGCAGTTTGTCTAATTCGGGGCAAACGTTAACTCCCTGAACGACATCACAGTGGAGATCCGACGTAGGATCGCCCTTGGCAAATGCTGTTACTTCCCGCTTAAACTCCTGACTCGAAGGACTAAGATCATGCTCTACAAGACGCTTATTTTGCCAGTCCTGCTATATGGAGCCGAAAGCTGGAAGCCTAGCAAAACTGAGGAGCTGATTCTTCGCGCCTTCGAAATAAAAACTCTACGACGGATATATGGTCCCGTCTGCGAGGAAAGCGAATGGAGGAGAAGACACAACCGCCGACTATACGAGCTGTACCAGGATGCGGATGTAGTCCGGAAGGCAAAGATCCGTTCACTGCACTGGCTCCGCCACATCGAGCGCATGAACAAGAATGCTCCAGCTAAGAGGGTCTTCGAATCTGAGCCTCCTGGTTCGAGAAGCCAGAGAAGAAAGAACCTTAAGTATAAAGACCAAGTCATCGAGGACGCAAGGCAGCTTGGTCTGAACAACCGGAAGCAGGGTGCCCAGGACCGGCAACGATGGAAAAGAGGAAATTTTAGCTAAGGCTCTGAACCTCCAGGGATCGTTGGGCTGATAAGTAAGTATGAAAGTAAGTAAGTAAAACTCCCTGCTCCATCAAGGTCGGTAACGAACTCACCGAGACCTTCAATGTCAAAAAAGGTTTCATCCTGCAGAAGATCGTGCAGGACTCACACACCAACACTAGAGACACAATCCATACAACTGTTAGCATACGCGGATGACATTGACGTGATTGACAGAACACAGCGAGCCGTAAATGCGGCGTTTACTGGTGTTCCGGCAGAAGCGGCTAAAATGGGTCTAGTGGTGAATGAGGACAAAGCGAAGTATATGCTGTCATCAGGAAAGGACTTCCAACACAGTGTGTCACAATGGCCAGCTATAACTTGGAGGTAGTCAAGGACTTCGTCTACCTCGGCTCCGCAGTAAATAGTACGAACAACATCAGCACCGAGATCGAACGCAGAGTAACTCTAGCCAACCGCTGTTTCTATGGGCTCAAGAGGCAATTGAGTACTAGAGTCATCTCTCGTAGGACCAAGCTGACTTTATACAAGACTTTGATCATCCCAGTCCTGCTGTACGGCGCTGAGGCATCGACAATCTCAAGAGCGGATGAGGAAGTCTATGGTCTCTTCGAGAGAAAAGCTCTGCGTGCGATCTTTGCTCCTGTTTGCGTTGACGGTTTCTGGAGGAGAAGATTCAACCACGAACTGTACGGGCTGTACAGCGACATGAGTCTAGTCAGGCGTCTTCGGGTCCAACGCCTAAGATGGCTAGGCCATGTAGAGCGTATGGACAACTCAGCTCCGGCCCGAAGAGTCTTCGACTCTGAACCCGTGGGACAACGCAACAGAGGACGCCCGCATTTAAGGTGGCGCACCCAGGTGGAGAAGGACCTCAACCAACTTGGCGTGCGACACTGGAGACAGCTAGCCAGAGACCGTGCTAGTTGGAGAGGCTTATTGGTTGAGGCCCGGGTCCACTCCGGACTGTATTATCCGGACTGACATTATGTTCTCTCCGGATTGACAATTAAGCTGTGGCAATTGGTGGCATAAGTTAAACCATTTAAGTGAAATCTATCACTTAATTTCCACTGTGAAAATTAAGTTGATTCTGAGCTTAACGATGATCCGACATATAAGCTTACACTGTGAAATCGGGCATAAGAGAAATTGTGAAGCTAACAAATTCGCAAAAATTACACCAGCAGATGGCGGAACCTTTAAGATACAACTCAATAATCAAAGTAAATTAGACGCCAACGCCAGATGGAATACAGGCAACACTTGCCAAATCACCAAACAAATCTGACCCAGTCTAGACCCTGAAAGAACTGATAGCCTGATCTCCTTAAAAAGATCCAAAAGCAGCACGGCAATGGGAATAATTGCCGGACATCGCACTATTGGGTCCAGACGCCAAATGACTGAAACTATTCTCTAATGAGGAAGAAGCTGTCTAGAAGAAGAAGAGGAGGAAAGTACACCTTCGCCTGTACACTATACGGGCTGTACCAAGATGTAGATGTAGCCCGGGAGACAAAAATCCATTCACTGCCACATTAAGCACAAGGACCCTAATGCCGCTTTAGCTAGGAAAGCCTATCTAGGATTATACTTCTTCGATAACCTAAGCAATCTGAGAGAAATTCGAATCAAATCGCTAATGGATTTCACTGACAAATCTGGCTTTCCCCAACCCCCCTTTGGTATAAACCCACGTGGCAGTACAACAGGCTTACTTTAGCCTAAGCCTAAGTACACCGAAACCACTTACCACCTACCTACCTTTCAAAGTATTCACGTCGCACAGTGGTCCCGCAGTGGAAATAAATACCCGAAGTGACATATTTTTCCCGGCCAAATGGTTTATGTTTTTCGATTCTACAAATATGAGAACCTAGAAAGCCAAAATTTTGTTGACTTTGGATCATCCGTTTGGCTGTACCGTTAGCTCAAAGTTGGGACTATGAAAATTACAAAAATTGACGTATTTTTTAAGCAAATTTGGAAAATTGGAACCTAAAGTAATTTTTTTTTAAAAAGGTCATACATCTTGCTTTCAAACTGCGTTTTCAGTTTTTCCATATTGCTTACCAATTTTAAACCAGGCTTTTAAGTAAAGGCACATTTTGATGGGGCATTTCAATGTTTGATGGACTATAACAAAAATGCTCCAAGAGTCTCCAACGGGAGACCAACTTTTTCTGAAAGCTAAAAGTATTGCCTATCGATGCTGAAAAAACTTAAGATCACTTTTGATCACTTTGGGAGTACGAGGCATTAAAGTGGAGCAATGTCGTGCATTTTTCGACATTTTCAAACGATTTCCCTTGCAATGCATGTATTGTGCAAACGCTAGGCGAGATGCCGAGGATGTTTTTATCATTGTGAATTAGAATTCTTTGGGTCATAAAAATGTTATAATTATAAAACTACTTGCTTTTATCTTGTTTTGTTTGCGTTGTCATAAATGCATGTCGCAATGGGGCAAAAAAGGGCGGTAATTAGAGCGTTATTGGCGAATACATATTTCTGACTTTGAGGCATCGGGAATAAGCTTATGATTCCGAAAATATTGAAGATTTCAATTAGGAAGATGACGTTTTGCTTTATATAGATATCGAAAATACTTTAAAAATTGCAGTTGCATTACAGAATTTGTTGTGCAAATTTGAAGTTTTTCGCGATGGCAAGTATTGTTCAAATACAGATTAGATTCTTGTGCGATTACTTTTTTGATGGAAATATTTCCAACTTCGGCAGATTTTTATCAAATAGTAACGGAAACTTAACATCGTGCCAAATTAAACAAATAATTTTAGAAGTGACGGAAAGGTTTTTGCCACATTTTAATTAACGGTATAAGGTTACATAAAACAAAAGTTCTTAATTAAATATTCAGAATGGGTTAAAGGAAACTTTTCAGTGAACTTTGAAAAAAAATCGTGACAATGTGTTATCGGAGAATGTGTTACCGTCGGATAAAAGAGGAAGACCACATAAAGACTTTAAAGAATGCTGTGATAAATCCAAAAAATATAAAGTCCTAGAATTGAAACCCTCCATATCGCAAAAATTAATATATGGTGCTGCTGATGCTCTAACGTGTTCCCACAGATCAGTTCTCAGTCCTGATGAAGCCTTGGCTTTAATATTCAAAAAAAATTAAGCAAATACCAATATGAAGTTATAAAAAAAGCAACAGATGACATTTGGCATTCAATATTGTCGACATATAAGCAGATCCTGAAGTCTTAAAAACAGTGCTACCCAGAAAACATCCAAATTTCAGAAACTGATGCCCAAATCCCACTTCAGCAATTACTTGACCATACAGCAACCAGAATTACTAAGGCTGTAGATTGTGGCGTTTTCGAGTCACAACAAAATCTCAGTCTAACCCTTTCGACTAAGTGGGGTTGTGATGGATCTTCGGGACAAAGTGAATTCAAACAAACGTTTTCAAACTTGGATTCAGTGTCATCCGATTCATATTTGTTCATGACATCGTTGGTACCGCTGCAGTTGACGGAATCGGATGAAAGTAGTGAAATTTGGAAAAATCCTCGACCTTCCTCAACACGTTACAGTCGGCCAGTGAAGCAACAACTTAAAAATCAATCAATTATAAAAGTGAAATCGACCATTTGGAGTTTAAAGCTCGGAGAACAACAAAAACGACACAGCCCATACACCAGGCAAGGAAGAGTCAAATTCAGCAGAAGTTTATACAAAAAATGGGTATTAAAGTATATATAATAAAGCAAGGATTTGGCACAACCAACGATGGGAACACATCTAGAAGATTTTTTGAAGGCCCATTATCAACAGCAGAAATAACGGAAATAGATGTGCAACTCATAAAAAGATTCAGTATTATCCTGGAGACAATACGCAGCAATTTTTGGATTGACCCCGACAAGATTGGAGCTTATGCCCAGGAAACCGCTACAATGGCTACAAATTTATACCCTGGTATTATATGCCAGCAACAGTGCATAAAATTCTGTTCCACGGAGCAGAAATGATATCATCAGCAGCCTTGCCCGTCGGATTATTATCAGAGGAGGCGCAGGAAAGTCGGAATAAAGACTATAGGTACTATCGAATTAATAATAGTAGAAAATGTTCTCGTTCGGCAACAAATGAAGATGTTATTCATCAAATATTGGTATCATCTGATCCCTGGATTGCGTATTTAAGGCCTGAACCAAAAACAAAAGATTCGCTGCCACTTAGTACTAAAGTGCAAGCCTTATTACACTGAATTGCTTAGTTTCTTTAATTCCAAATAAAGTGTACGTTACCAAAACTTGTAAAATTGAATTTATATTTATAAACAGTGATTACAAATTTGCTTTAAGTCCCAATTCCGAGTCATCGACAATAATAAATAATTATTTTATGCATTTAAACAAAAAAATGTGTTTTTTTTTATGTTTTTAACTTAAGATTACTCCGTTAGCTTATGAGATACATAAACCATTTTTGAAACGTAATAAGATGTCATAGTATTTGCACTAAATTTCATTAAGATCGGTTCACGGGTTCAAAAGTTGCAGATTTATTTCCAACTCTCCCATACAACGGGACCACTGTGCGTCGATTTGACGTTCAAACATTTTTCAGGTGGTCCTGTGCCTGAAGACAGCAATCCTCTCCAGGTGGTACAATCTTTTTTAAACGTCTTCATTTGCGCTCATCTAGGTCGTCCCTTGATCTAGCTACACCCCGATAATATCCAGTGCTGGAAACTCATGATAGTTCTCTCATGCAAGTTAATGCTCTCAAGCAATAGACACGCTCATCATTCCCTGCCTGGTCCTGTGCCTGAAGACAGCACTCCTCTCCAGGTGGTACAATCTTTTTTTAAACGTCTTCATTTGCGCTCATCTAGGTCGTCCCTTGATCTAGCTACACTCCGATACAGACCAGTGATGTAAACTCATGATAGTTCTCTCATGCAAGTTAATGCTCTCAAGCAACAGACACGCTCATCATTCCCTGCCTGGTCCTGTGCCTGAAGACAGCAATCCTCTCCAGGTGGTACAATCTTTTTTAAACGTCTTCATTTTGCGCTCATTTTGGTCGTCCCTTGATCTAGCTACACTCCGATACAGACCAGTGATGTAAACTCATGATAGTTCTCTCATGCAAGTTAATGCTCTCAAGCAACAGACACGCTCATCATTCCCTGCCTGGTCCTGTGCCTGAAGACAGCAATCCTCTCCAGGTGGTACAATCTTTTTTTAAACGTCTTCATTTTGCGCTCATCTAGATCGTCCCTTGATCTAGCTACACCCCAATACTCTCCAGTGATGGAAACTCATGATAGTTCTCTCATGCAAGTTAATGCTCTCAAGCAATAGACACGCTCATCATTCCCTGCCTGGTCCTGTGCCTGAAGACAGCAATCCTCTCCAGGGGGTAAAATCTTTTTTTACGTCTTCATTTTGGGCTCATTTTGGTCGTCCCTTGATCTAGCTACACCCCGATACAGACCAGTGATGTAAACTCATGATAGTTCTCTCATGCAAGTTAATGCTCTCAAGCAACAGACACGCTCATCATTCCTTGCCAAGGGATTGTCAATGAATGAGATTCCTTCTTGTAGAACATTATTTAAAATCCCATTTAATTTACATCAAATGACCATCATATCCGGCGAAGAATATTAAACAGACTTCTGTGACAGAAAGTCTTCTCCCACCATCTAAGCGCAGAAATATCCAACCATGTCCACGCCCAGGTACTTCAAATGATAGATGAAGCCCCTGACTCACTTCAGAATTCAGTGAAAGGAATTACATAATACTCTAAATTCAAGCTCATTCATCGAACTCATTCAATTTCGAACGTGATCGCGTTGAAAAATGAGTGCAATCTTAGCTGCGCATCACGAAATAAATATTTACCATAATTTCTGCCGTTCGAGTGCTTTCCTATTAGAAATTCATAAGACAAGATGTACGCCATAAGCTAAGCCACTGTGCCGTCAATTGCGGTTGCTTGAATTTTGAGTGAAAAGAGAAAAAAAAATGTCAAGAAACTAATAAAAGATCGACACGCGGAAACTCCGATAAAACACAAAACCTGTTGGGAATGACAATCACGATCGGAACTGCATAAGTCAGTGTTCAAATGTCGGTCGTTTTCATATTTGAAATGTTAATTTCATCGGCACGTTATTGACAATGACGTCCATTCGATCGATTTCTCGGAAATCGTTTGTTTTTTTTGTTTGTCTTAATGCATTGGTTACTTTGTTGTCTTTGCAGGTAATACAGGCGAGCTCCACAATAGAGGAACGCTTGCATTTCCAAGGCCTCACTTCTTGAGAGTTCTAGACGGAAAAATAGTCAGTCGATAGAATCACACTCGAACACTGTCTCAATCGACTCCTACATGGTTCGATACCGCACACCACTTTTCGCTTTATTGCCACCACGTCTCTCGAGTCTCTGAAATGGTCACAGACTTTTGTGCTTTCGAAACAATAAGAAATTACGAACAAGGGGGAAGAATAGATATGAAATGATGTTCCCTCCATCTTTGGATGTTCGCCAGAAGGGGTAGGAGCCGAATGCTTGCAAATATTGTGAGTAAAGAGGGAGTTTTATGGCTCTCTCGAACGTGGAACGGGGTAAGACACCTGGCGATTTGAAACCTAGAGATTAATTTTCAAACAGGAGGACAAAAGGAGATTGCTTCATCTACCGGTATAAATCCCTTTTAAATCTCCCCGGGAAAGTCTACGTTTGTTTTGCCAGTCCTACTGAATGGCGTCGATAGTTGAACGCTACGCAAAACCCCAGAGCTAATTCTTGGTGACTTCGAAAGAAAAACCTACGTCGGATAAATGGTCCTGTCTGCGAGGAAGGTGAATGAACGAGAAGACATGACGGCGAACTCTACGGGCCGTACAAAGATGTAGATGTAGTCCACCGACTGTAAAGTTTCGGCCACATCGAGCCCATGCATTCCAACGTACGAACTAATAGTATCTTCGACTCCTAGCCTTTTGGTTCGAGCAGGAGAGGAACTCCCAATCTCAACCAAGCTTGGTCTTGACGACTAGAAATAGCGTGCCCAGCGCCGTCAACGATGGAAGGCAGTGATTGCTCAAGCTCTAACGTTCCATAGATCGCCGAGCTGATAAGTTAATAAGTAAGGCTAGGAGCCTTACTGCACGCACTTGTGGTTTTCTGTCGCACGGTTATTCAGCCACAAAAATTACAACGCACAAATGTTCATATACTAAGTTTTTTGCTTTCTTTCTAAATTTTTCTTAGTTTTCAAATGCACAGAAATGCGTACTAGCAATGTTGTAAGTAGATAGGTTAAGTCGAAAGACATATTTAAGATTTTTAAGCTTAGCTTAGAGTGCCTGCAAATGGCCAGTAAGTTAGATCCAATAAGTTAGTTTAGTTAGTTTTAGTCATTTTTGTCTAGCATGTAAGAGTTTAAAGAAAAAAGAATAAACAAAAATGAAAAAAAAAACGATTGTTTTGACGCAGAATAAAGTGAATCATGTGGGCGATCATAAACTCTTACGCTCTTGCGACTTGTTTCTTGACAAGTTATACAGTTTGTACAATATTTGATAACCAGCAGATAAGTGCTGAAACAGCATTGAACCCTTTTATTGATTTAGAAAATTTGTAAAAACTGGAAAGAATAAAGGAATCGAAAAGAAGAAGTTACGTGGTGAAGTCTGTATTATGGCGAGTCCTATGAAACTGTCACCTAACCCTCTCTCTTACCCTCATGTTACACACACTAAGCTTACCCTTCGTCGAATCAACGAAGTCCATTTTTAAACTTACCTCCTCTAGAAGCTATGGTTACCTTGAACTCGTAATTTCTAAATTAAACTCTTGTACCTGCATATACAGTAGAGTCTTAGTGATGAACAGATATAAAATAGAGGTCGAATCACCGCATCCGTGAACGGATCGTCCATACGAACAGAAATTACGTTACTCGTCATACGAACGAACGTATTGGGATCATGTCATACGAATGCTGACGGAGTGTAATTATTTTCTGTAGGATATATTGTAATAGAGTGAAGCGCTGTAAATGTAATAGTTAAACGTCAAACGATGGATTCTATTTTGCAATTTTACGTGAGTTCCTCTGATTCAGATGATATTATTATTAGATAAAGATTGTTCCAAAGCAGTTAAGAAATAATCGTAACCCTATGCAATAATCAAGCAAAGCGTGAGAATGATTTGAAACACAATAATACGTAATATTTCAAATTCATCAAACTTTTTAGCTACAATAATAATAATAATATGGGTAGAGCTACAGTCCGAAACGGACCAGGGCCTAGCTTCTCAGCAACCACTTGTGTTGTGCGTGCTATTGTTCTTTCACGAGTGGAAGGGACCTACAGTTTAATGTCGACTCCGAACGGCGAAGTTGCGAAGGTTTTTCTAGACAGGAATACTCTTTGAGCATTGTCAGTGACTCGAAAGAGGCGGGGCCGTGAATTATCAAAGGTGGTAAATTCGGGTATCGAACCTGGCACCCTCTGCGTAGGAGTCGACGCACTAACCCACTACGCCACGGCGACCCACAATAAGGAGTATTAAAACACGTTCTCCCTAAACTTGAACTTGAACCACATTTTCTACTTCACTAACTCCTGTGATGAAATTAGTATCGACAATTTCGCTGTCGACATCGACTCATTTTGCAACGGATTTATTTTGTTTAAGTTTATCCCAAGAAATGTAGTCATTGCATTTTATATATATATACTTATTATATTTTAACTGTTACTCATATTATTTATTAATTTAATAATTCTCAATTTACTATTCAAATCAATACGTTCACTGTCTACTGATCGAATGACGTTTCGATTAGTTCAATACGTTCACGTGCTCGATAACGTGTTATTATCGATCCCAAATTACGTGCACGTTTATGTGCACTGTATCCCAAATGCACGATTTTCGACAGCGATTCACTCGTTCACGGGTGCGGTGATTCGACCCCAGGTTCCGTTGGTCTTTTCGAGAATCAAATAAGTACGTACGTACATCCACCAAAAAAACATTTAATTTTAATTAAAAAAACGAACAAACAAAAACAACAAAAAAGAAAAGTTTTTTACACGTTTTTCGGTATAAACTGCTCTTTGTTAGACAGTCGCCTGGAAGAGAGTTGTCTTACTCTCTCTTCGTACACCAACCAGTATTCTTTTAAATACATGTACAGTAGAATCTCGGAAACATGACGGGTTCTATAAGGTGAACAATTCGGAAAGTTGAACAGTTCGGAAAGAGTTGTCGTTCAACTTTCCGAATTGTTCATCTTATAGAACCGTTCATGTTTCCGAGATTCTACTGTACATGTATTTAAAAGAATACTGGTTGGTTTAAGAAAAATCCCCCATACGAAACCATGGGGGATTTAAAAGAAATTACACAAAATGCAACTGGTTTTCGTCGATTCGACGAATGGTAACCCTGTAGGATGGACCCAATAGCATTAACGCCTTTTTTTAGATTTTAACAGAAGAGCAACAACACAATACTTCCACGTGAAATCCATTTTTACACTAACAAGACTTCCATCAAAGTCGCAAGTGTGCTGTGATTCATGGTAGTCCATGTGTTCCATTTTCATTTGCGGCAAAGATAATCTAATCAATAAAATGGGGCTTGCTGCATTTTTTGTAATCGCTGCGATTAATTAGTCGCTTATGCGTGCATTCACAAATCGTTGCGATTGTGAGGTGTCACGTGAGCTCGTTCACATTGAAACTTATGTATGTGTTCTACTTTTTGCGACTGGATAGTCGTGCGATTGAAGACGCATTTGCGCTCCTAGCCTAAGGTCTACGTGAAGGCGCACTGGAGGCAAGTTCCAGGATCTGGGACGAACGGAGTGACTTTCCTTCCAGAAGGATACAACAGACCGGCTTGTCGTTCTACGAATGCTACTCGAGAAGGTTGGGAGTATGCCAAAGCGATCGTCGACGAGATTTGGAAAAGGCATACAACAAAGTTCCTCGAGGTAAACTATTGAGTGTTCTCCAGGAGTTGATGGGATTGATGGTGCTCTTGTGAAGGCCATCCAGCCTCTATACAGAAACTCTAGGACCTTTTACCGTGCGCGTTGGACTTCGCCAAGGGTACGTCTTGTCACCTCTATTTTTCATTGTTTATGTGGACTGGATGTTCCAGCGCATCTGAGGCGAGGAATGTTTCACATTGGGCGAGTTCAGGGTGAGTCCTCTTCTTTTAGCAAATGACTTAGTTGTCCTCACCTCCTTCGAGATGAAACTCCAGCGCAGACTCAACAAGTTAGTGGATATATGTGCTGATGCTGGGATATAGATTTACGTGGATAAGTCAGAGAATATGGTACTTTCCAGTACGACTATTCATGCTTGTGGAGTCCCATTGAAGCGGGTGGAGAAGTTTAAGTATCTCGGGGTGTTTTCCGCGAGTGATACGAGCTTTAGTATAGAATTAGTCGAGCTGTTAGTTTTGAAACAGCTTGGAAGCTCTTTAATCAGGAAGGCTAGGCTTGTTGGCAAGTTAGTTAGTTAGTTGTTCTCAAGTCTTTTTTTATTCCAATCCTCACCAATGGTCGCGACTTGTACGTAATGACTCCAAGCATAAGATCGCGAATGCAAGCTGCCGAGAAGAGAATTTGTTCAAGCTGAGATGGGAGATTTTGTTCGGCGGGATAGGGTGAGAAACACGACAGTACGCCAGTAACACCGGCTTGAGAGGCGTGGCTTGAATGGGATTCCATAGGTGGTTCGACCGAGTTCAAAAATACGTCTGTTATCTCGTGGACATAAATCGTGATTAGTTACAGTCGATGGGGGGGTCGCCGTAGCGTAGTGCGTTAGTGCGTCGACTCCTACGCAGAGGGTGCCAGGTTCGATACCCGAATTTACCACCTATCATAATTCACGGCGCCACCCCTTTCGAGTCACCACTGACAATGGTCAAAGAGTATTCCTGTCTAGAAAGAGCTTCTCAACTTCGCCGTTCGGAGTCGGCATTAAGCTGTAGGTCCCTTCCACTCGTGAAAGAACAATAGCACGCACAACACGAGTGGTTGTTGAGAAGCTAGGCCCAGGTCCGCCTCGGACTGTCGCGCCATCCATGTTATTATTATTATTAGTTACAGTCGATGGTGGAGGATCTAATGGCCTACAGCTCTTTCCTGCGTGCTTTGCCTCCATAACACTTTTAGTGTATCAGAGGTTCTTACATACCACACTGATATGCACAATGACAAGTTTGACAGTGATATTGTCCCCATTTAGCGCCCATAGAGCTTCAGAGTGTAACGTCGCCAGATTAATAGTGAGAGACAACTTGGCAACAGAATTTAAGTGATTGCTGGAGAATCCAGGCAGAAGGACTGTAGGCCAGCAGAGTGTCGTCCTTTCCCTTGGACTCATCTAAGAAGACTCGATGAGGATTCAAAAATTCGGAGTTTCCTTCCTCATCTCGTATAGACTACAATCCACTTCAACGTGCCGATTAAGATCTATTGCAACTATCTTTAAGCACGTGTGAAATTTCTGGATCTCATCATCGACAACAAGCTAAGCTGGAAATTCAGCATCCAGATTAGGCACCTTCTGCCCTTTTAACTGTAGAAAGGCCAACCACGCATCAGTGTGTTTTTTCGTCGGTTCTCAGACTGCCACTTCTGTACGGGGTGTCAGTTTGGTGGACAGCACTAAGCAATGCTGCCAACTGCAAGGGTGCAGAGTATAGCCTGCTTGTGCATCAACGAGGCGCTGAGAAGCACTCCGTCGGCAGCTGGACATTTTTAGCAAGCAAGTAGCAGAAAGTGAGAGAGAGACTGAGACTCAAAATACTTCGGACATCCAGACAACCATTCACAATCTCCTCAAGGACACCGCTCGCCTAATACCCCAAGCAAGCTTCTAAAAGAAATTCTTCACTGCTAGAGGTATCTAGCTCCCTCTAGATCAGATTGTATATCTGCTAACCAGGATCTAGCTGAGCCCCTGAGCATTTTCACAGATGGATCGAAGACGAAGGAGTAGGGATAGGTGTCTATTCCAATGACCTTTATTACTATCTTCCTGAAGCTCCCTGAATATCCCTGATCACTCTAGCGTCTTCCTTTGATCCCAACGGTAAATGGTGATTGAACCCCATTTGAAATCCAGATATCTTTGCTTTCACTGGCATTCGAACCGGGGACCCCACTAACCAAGGGCAGGCACTTAACCAACTATGTCATCCAGTCGGTTGTCCAGACAGTAAGTCCGGAATTAAGTCCTTCGACAATGTCATGCTTAACTCAAAAACATCTCTCAATCGCAGGCTGCGTCTTAACTAAATGGCTGAGCATTTTGACCCACCGGTACCGGGATATACATACCGGACAATTGTTAGACCGGTGAACTCGCTAGGTGTGGCACATTCTCCTCTCCAACTCTTGGAGGAGTTCCAGTATCCATGCCAATCGCTAGAGCCTACCATCTATCAACACTATCAATCGTTAACGGATAGAAGGCACCACCAATGGGCATCACTTAATCTCAACCGGTCGATCAATCTGCTTAGACTTAGCAGATCTTCACTCAGGACGCTCATCGGCGTCACATCGAGACACCGGGCAATTGGCATTCATGCCCGCAGGAAGGGTGTCCCTTATAATGAATTCTGCAGAAGCTGAATGGATGAACGGCAGGTGGACACCACAGATCACCTAATCCACTCGTGTAGCGCTCTGGCTTGTCGCATATATTTACACCTAGACTCCTACTACATCAATAACCCCACAGCTGAATTGCGGCTTGGCCGCCTCTCTCTTCGTTCCACTAATGTTCTACCTTTTCGTTTTCAGCATCCGCCACCACATTAATGCCAGCTAAACCGCTTCGTCACAATCACCAGTTGGTCATAATTGTTACGGGAAATCAGTTTCACGTTGGCCTAAGAGTCTTTAAGCAAACGTCCAGCTTCATGCACGACCATCAATCAAAATCAAAAAACACACCTTCTCCTTAAAAACTATTCATTATCAAAATTAAATAATACTCACTCCAAATTGGTTCTCCACATCACAAGGCCCACATAAATTCCAATCGAGACCAGTGCCAAGGCGACCAGAGCAATCGTCAGCATCACATGGCTCTGAGGCATGGGCTGAGCAAACACCTCGATGTTCTCATCAACGAACTCGTTTGTATCAAAGTTCAGCGATGGACCTCTACAAACCAGCAAACAACCAAGAAATTCAAGTCAATTCGTCAGACCAAGCATGCCGGAGATGCAACACTTACCGGAAACGTTCCTCGATCTCAATGTTTTCCTTAGAGACTTTTCCGGGTTGAAGGATCTCCACCTCGTACTTCAGATCGGCGTTGACAATTTCTGATTTTGAGTCATCGATATCCGTTTGGCTCTTTGTCGGCTCCTCGTCGATGTGCATCTTCCGGATGTTCATGGGGCCCGCATCATTGGTTTTCTCAAGAAGACTCCATGATTCATCGGCTGCGTTCGATTGACCCTGTAACGAGATATGTGACATCATTAAGACCGTAAATCTTGGGAATACCCTTGTGATGTTTGCGCTAAAAATAAATCGAAACACTGGTGGATTTCAGACGGAAAATGGTCTTTTTGTCGCACCGACTGAAGTGCGGTGCTAGTAAGTAACGGTCGAGGAAGTTAAGTAATTTACCAAAGCTGATTTAGATCCCCAAAGCGTAACATAAGATGAACGACTGGATTGGAAGAGTGCCTGTGCCCGGTTAGCAGGGTCCCCGGTTCGAATCCCAGTGAAAGCAAAGTTAAAAGGCTTTTATCAGGTTTTCAAATCTTGTCCAGTCACCATCATCAATTTAACGGGACTGTCACTGGAGTGGTCAATCAGTGGTAGGGGGTATCACAATGGACCAACATGGTCTAAGTGTGCTGGTGATTCACTAGTTGCCCCTCTACCTAACCTAACCTAACTTCCTCGTAACAAATGCGTGATTCTCATTGGATTGAGTAAAAACAGTCATAAATCACCGCGTGTTCAATGAAAAAGACAAAATGCCAAAACATTTCCAGGCACATGCCTCCATTTATCACCAAAACCCGCGAATGTCTTTCTCTGCGAAAGAGAACGATAAACACTTCAGTGTGAGCTAATGGTCCACAAACACAGCAAAATCATGTCGCACGACTAAATTAGCAAACTAATCGCTTTTTATTTAGTTTTTAATTAACTACCCCTCTTAGCAGTTACCCGAATGTCATGCGATAGTTTCCCTGCGCCAATTAGACGCCACAAGTGTCAAACTATTGATTTTTGACACTTCTCACGAGCATATAAACAAACCTCGCCTGAAGTGGCGTATCATACATTGTTCTGAAGCACACTACTCTCTCCAAGCTCACACTTGACCTTATCTCGCCTTGCATCAAGTGACACTGACGCAGGTGCTGAAATGCTGAAATGCTGAAACGCTGAAATGGTGAATATACACATTCACCTTCGCACGAACACAACAAACGGTGTCAACTTGTATTTCCTGAACCGAGACGGTGCGGTGGACGGACTAAAGTGCGTTTTGTCACGGCATGTGCCAAGTGGGTCTAGCCAGATATCCAATTACTCATAAGAAATGTATTTTCAGCCAAGTTAACCATTCAATTAGCGGCTCCTGCTTGATGTGGGCAATGCCCCGCTGACTGCTGAGTCACGCTGAGTTTAGTAGACTGGCCTTTGAATCGGAAACGAACACCTCTTCGGGGAAACACTTAGGTGATTCCATGTGATTCCAGTGACGCATCTGCTCTCATCTGCGGAAGTGTGCATCGAACAGAGCTTCCCTCAGTCGCTAACGAAACTATTTCCATCTGCTTCGATGTTTATGACAAAATTTAAATGAGATGCACGCGGTGACTAATGTGGACGGGGTACTTACAAATCTAAATCGGATGTGGCTGGCTTGTTGGGGGAATACAAATTAACTTGCTGATTAAACGCCTAATAAATGCACAAATGAACGGGCTCATGTCTCATGTCATTCTGATTGAATTTTGGTAAAAAACTGCACACGCGGGGCGAACTGGAAACCAGCAGAACTTGTTGAGTCCGGTCACGAACTCCAAAAGTTAATGATTGCTGGTGCTTTTGTTTGATTTTTAATTTATAAGTTTTCTCCACATTAAGTGGCTACCAGGGTTGTACCTCGTAACAAGCAGCCAGTAAATGAATAGAAATACCGTTGAATGAGAAGAGGGCAAATGTGGGTTCTAGGCGAGCTTTAAGTGCTTTTACGTGAAGGGGTTTCAGTTACACAGCAAATATTACGCATGACACGAATTGTTAGTGCTGCTGAGCACGCCAACGACACCCGTGGGGGGAATCGTAATTCACGTTCTCAAAATTGGAGTACGCTGCGTTGATTGAGAACTTTGAATGGTGATCCACTTAGCAAATTTGTGCGACACTCTCTCACTTGAGGTCTTCTGTTAAAAATGTTGTAAGATCCAATTCGATTGTCTCGCGTTTGATGAAATCAACATTTCAAGGTTTTTCCTGCGGTGAGAGGGTTTGCATTAATTTTGACAGCAAGCTTCAAGACTAGCAATCAAGTCGTGCTGGTCTTGCGTGATTTGAAATGTGAATTTGTGCATTGATGTTGTGACTCTTTTTTGTGACGAATGACGAATTGGGTAGGATTTATATGCAAACGCTACCGGGACATGTGTGAATTTTGATATAAATCATTGATTCGGTAGCAATGAACGAATGAATGCAAATCGTTCACCTTAGTAGAGGACGCCGCAGAATTGAAAAGACGAAACCTTCGGTCTTACGAAACACAATGAAATTCGGGATGAAGCTTGATATATATGACTGAAGTCGCGCATAATTATAAAATTTAATGCTTTGAATAATGAATTGATAATATTTACGTAAGACGCATGCATTTGTACTGAGCTGTGTCTCAAGGCCAAAGAAAATTTTAAGAGGTTCCTAATTGTATTGCCTTTTATAAACTACCTACCTACAAAATGTTTAGGCCGCTTGTTTGATGATGTAATAATTTATCGCCGCACCAGCGTTACCAGATATAGCAGTTTCCTGCGATTATAACAGGATTTGACCATAAAAGTAAGGTGCTGCAGATTTTTTAGCATTTTTAAAAACTCTGCAGTTTTTAGGGTTTAAGGGAAAAGGCACATTTAGGCGAGGCACATTAGTAGGCACGCTGTAGCACATAATATAGCGAGGAACACAGTATTCATGCGTCGAATAAAAAAGGTTTTAAGCATTTTTAATATTTCCACGCATTTTAAATTAAACTTTGTATATAATTAAATCCAGATTACCCATTGACAATCTACTAATTCAAGGCATTGGGTGGAGTGAATAAAAACTGTGAGTGTGAGCATTTCCTTAGCATTTTAGAGGAAATGCTCCATCTGGTGTGAATAAAAATTTATTCCGTTAAGTTTAACGAATCCTCCCAGCTCAGCTGAGTCTTTCCTCCGTTTTGGTGTGAATAAAGATGGAATGAATGAAGAGCTCACTTGTGGAAGTTCAGTGTGCAAATGAGGTGACTTCAAGAGAGAAAAAAGTGAAAACAATTTAAAATAACGGAAAATACTGCGTCGGAAGAGGTATATTTTGACGGACTAAACCTCAATCCTTAAAAAAAAAGGGAAATCTGGAATGGACGATAACGATTTCATCAAGTGTCCGTTCATCCGTCCTTGCTGGCGAAAAATGCCAAACTTCGATTTAATTCGAACATCTCGCAAATAAGACAACAATTTATAACATGAAGGCATGCGTCAAATCAAAAGGCGACAAGAAAAGGACGGGAAATCTTCCCATTACATTAAAAAACAAAAACCAATCAAAGGCAATGCGCCACCACCGGTTTCTTCAGGAATATCGGAAAGGAAATCAGTACTTAACCATTCCATGTTATCAATGTCGAATCTATACACGTTCTTGAAATTATCCCCTGTGTCCTCGAAAGGACATGAGTTATAATTCTTTGTTTTTCGCGTTTGTTTGTTTAAAAATACGATTGCATATACCTTGCACCCACCTTTACCCGACTTTGCACTCACCCTTAAATCGCCAAGAACTCTAGTTTTCAAACGTCAACTGAGAGGAGGGTACCTACTTTGAGGGAATTTTTTACTCACACCAAATTGAGTATTTCCTTTAGCGAAAATACTCGACTCATGTGTTCTTACTCGGAGTGTTTTCTCAGTTTTTATTCACACCACCCATTATATTTGTGATGTATGTGACCACCCGAGAGGACGAAATGAAGCGGCACGTTCACTGTTCGCCTTAAGACTAACTCTTTATTTCTTAATTCTTATACAATATCCTATTTGCTAAGCTTAATCTCCGTTCTCTTTTACTGCTCTCAGTAACAGTGTGGTGGGCAAGTGTGAATACATATCAATTTGTAAATCCGCAAACCGTAAATCCTTAGGAAAAAATTGTTAAAATGTGAACAATTGGCGATAATATCGGCAAATGTTTTGCTATCGGGTTATAACAACAATTTGATTCTAAAATGAAACTAAAAACCGTAATCGCTTCGGTAACGAAAATGTTGCCTCAATTTTGCAAGTAATTCAGGGGACTTCAGAGAGTAAAAACTGTTACAACTTCATTCCAACAAAATTATCTTTAATGAATTCGATACAGAATAATTTCAGTCAATAACCTTGTGAATATGTAAATTTAGAAATGATCATGCTTTATAAATTAGCATCTTCTATGACAGTAATTATTTATCACGAATAACAAATGCATAACGGCCAACTTTTTCAAGCTTTTCCTACACAGTTATTACTCTATGAGCATTGTCATCGCCTCAGGAGAGGTGGGGTGGTCCGTGAAAATTATTTTGGTCGAACCGAGAATCGAACCCAGGCACTGTGGTTCAGTTGCTTAGAAGCCGACAAACAGGCCCATAACCCCACTGTCGCCACAATGTACACTTAATACAACTACGTAAATGCGCTAAAATTAAACTAAAAAATAAAAATGAACGTATTTCTTCGAAATCGATCGCAGTTTTTTTTGCATTTTTTTCATTCTTGTCTAACCGATTTAGCAGTTCTTTCTTTCGTCCTAGCTTTAGCAGGTTTGAACAAAATAATATGGTAACGCTGCACCTCACAAAAACTGAGACGCCTTCAAATGCCCCAACTGTGAAGGTATACGTCCCCTTAAAATCGAGTACAAATTCTACTCTGCCATTTTGTGTGCTCAGCTGAAGCTGCTTATGATCAATTTTATGCGGCCACAGGCCAGGGAAGTGGACTTGTGTGGTTCAAAAAACAAATGAACTAAGTGAATTATTTCCATTTCATTTCACTTCATTTAGGTGAATAGTTCAACAAACTCAACTCTGCGTGCATGCAATTCAGTAAGAATAACGGAACTAAATCTACATAAACTGAACTAAATTGAATGCTTTGCTTTCCGAGTAGTTGTTTTTGTTTAACTACCACGGCGCAAGGACATCGAGCATCGTTGCGTTGCCGGTGTTGTATGTGATGAACATTTTTAAATGAGTGTACTTTTGCCTTATACTGTATTCTAAAACACTTTTATGGCGCTGAACTATTAAGGATTTTTCTTTCTGGTTAAGTATTGCTTATTTATCGATTTTGGCTTTTTTGTGTCCCTACTTTTGAGTAAGAAACCAAGCCAGAGTTGAGAGCAAATGCGCATGCTTCCTGAACTGTAGGCAAAGAAGAATAAACACACAGTTGGTTGGATCTAGTAGATATGCTTATGGAACTTCACAAGAGCAACCACCGTTCATGGAAGTGTTACACAGAAATCTCCTATTGGTGCTTGGGAGCATCCACAAATGCATGGCTGCTTCACTTTTATCTCAACACTAGCTGTTCCCCAGTCAGGTGACCTCGTCCTCGTGAATATCAGCTATCGCGGTTGGATATATTTTGGCACGGATTTTGTTTAGAACTTTTAAAGAGGGCCAATTCCATCAGACATGATTTTTGCGTAACTTAAACCGTTACGCCTTTTGGGAGCAAATGAGAAACAAACCTTTTTTCTTTCGGAATCTTTATTTTTTTCAAACAACCTTCTTACTACACAGCGATCTCACCACTACCTATTATCATTTCTATGGTCCATGCTAACGATAGAGCTGTTGCATTCAAAAACAACGCCACCCATCATACCTCCACACCCCAACGACCCGATCAGCATGTTTGACTTGGCTTGGGCTAGCAGAATGTTGAAAAACAAAAAACAAAACTGTTCGCAAGTGTGGCTGGGCTTGGGTTACTAGCTCCGCTGTACAGACTCCCCGTTTCAGCTTGAGCATATATGAACGGATGAATGCTTGCTGTTCAATGTATGGACGATGGACTTAGGGATGGGTGACATACATAGAGTATATCTATTATGTGACCCACGCAATGGAAGCTATCAAAAAGAAATTACTTTTTTCCCTCCCGCCTATTGGTCGCAACGTGATAATATAAGGCCTAAGGCCTTCCTCGATAGAGGAACTATCCAAAACAAAAAGAATTTTTCAACTCAAATTGAAAGATTTGCGCGTTCAACCAAACAAACTCGTCAGCTTTATAATATTCGTATAGAAGTTCGTCTAAATATTCTATCGGAAGAAAAAGATGCCGACCGGTCAACGCAGAATAGGATTACCCGATGTCTTCGCTTTTTAGCTTTCCATCAACACAAAAAAGTACAAATTCCAGCCGAACACTCGAGAGAAAAAAAAAAACGATAGAGAACATTGTGAAACCGAATAAAACGATGCAAAATTATTTCGAATATCGAATTCAAATTTGAGACACGGGATAATACTTTCGCGTCCACACCCGACATTTGGATGAATTATAACAGCAAACAGTGCCAGTCTGTTTCACTTGCTGATGCGTTTGAATTTCATAGTAACAAAATATCTACCACGGCCTTTGACATAAGAAATGTGCTGACTCGCTGATCATGTTCTTTTTATTGTTATTCCATGGCGCATTTAACAGAGTACGCTGAATATTTAATACAGTACAGATCAGGTACCGTGATTCAAGTGTAAACAAGTGTGACAGTGTATATTTATAACTCTCATTACCTAAAACGGCACGTTAGCACTTGAAAAGAATTGCTCCCAATGAATGATCGCAGACAGTGATCGGACCTGTTAAGTGTTTTGATGCCATTAAGTATACATCGACATGCAAGTACACCACCTTTTGTGTGACATCTGCTCTGAATTTTAATGATTTGCTCTAAATTTCGAACAAAGCTCGAGAGTTAATTAACTCTCTTTAAGACGAATTCGAATTTGAGGGAGAGACACGTGCGAATTCGCCACCACGAAACTTGTTCAATGGAATTACGTAAAACGCGAATGTGAAGAAGCGTTTAAGACCATGATTCCAAAAAGTTTTCGAATTGAATGCGCTGCAGTGTTACCAGAGATCTGTGAGAAAAATTTGAATTTTGTATAGGGTATGGATCGCGGCACAGTGGTTTACAAGTGGAAAAATACCAAAAATTAGCAGGAAAAGATTGGGTTAGAAACCATTTGGTTTCAAACTGTAACTGCAATTTTTCACATATCCGAGTAAAAACCGAATATTAATGACACCCACTGTATATTAATATGTCAAGGGATATGCGAGATATAGAGCGTTTAGGTTACACACAAAAGAAAAAGAATGCCGCTCGTACGTCTTTGACAAGGAGACACACATGAAGTTTTAATTGGATTCCGGCTCAACTCGAAATGCTAAAGCTTAACCAGATACCTATCCAATTCCACACATTATGGATTTCGCCGAACAGCTGCACAACAAAAGTTTTTTCTCCATCCTTGATCTCGACTAGGCATATTATCAGATACCGATGAAAGAAGAGGAAATCGAAAACACCACAGTTATAACACATTTTGGTATTTTTGAGTTCGTGCTTATGCCATTCGGACTGAAGAACGCCACTCAGACCTTCCAAAGACACATCAACATGGTGTTACGTGGACTGGACATCGTCTTCTGCTACATAGACGACATCCTTATCGCCTCTTACTCGGATGAAGAACATCGTCTTCACGTTCGGCAAGTCTTGCAACTTCTCCACGAACATGGCCTCATCATCAACATTAACAAAAGTCTCTTTGGGAAGTCTAAGGTCATTTACTTTCGACATTACATCAACAACCAAGGCTGCAGACCACCAAAAACCAGAGTTGAAGCCATCAACACGTACCAGAAGCCGATAAGCACCCTTGAATGGGCTCATCACGGTTTCCAAGAAAAATGACAAGCGACCTGTTCTCTGGAGTCGTCTGGCCCAAGAAGCCTTCCAAGCTTGTAAGGACAGCATCAAACGTGCAACGTTGTTATATCATGTCGATCCGAAAGCAGCACTAGTCCTAAAAACGAATGCTTCGGATATCGCAGTTGGTGTCAAAATGGAACAAGTGCGTCCCAACCAATCCAGCCGATCGGATTTGAGAGTTGTTGGCGATTTACCTTGCGATTCGTTTCTTCAAGCACATTCTAGATGGTCGCAATTTCATCGTACAAACAGACCACAGGCCACTGATACACGCATTCCAACAACATTCGGACAAGGCACCACAGCGATTTAAGACAACTGGATCACATCTCCTAGTTTACAACGAACATCACCTACCTGCAAGGGGACCAAAATTCGGTAGCAGATGCTCTTTCGCGACTTAATGCTTTGAGTTTACCCAGACAAGTTCGACACGCAAGAACTTGACGAACTAAGGACAATTCTGAAGCAGAACGACTTCTCACTCGGTTTGAAAAAACTGACTACCGAACTTGGAATCAAAATCTACTGCAACATTTCGGAAAACACAATTCGTCCTTATGTACCAGCATCTCTGCTTCGAAAGGCCTTTGAATCCATCCATGGTCTTTCTCACCCACGTTGAAGAGCAACTAGCCGTCAACTACGGACAAAATACGTATGGCGCCTTGGAATGGTCGCCGGCAATGTCAACGCTCCAAAGTCCATCATCAGACCAAGGTCCAGACGGACCCAATTGTTGTTCCCGAGCACCGCTTCACCACGTTTATTTTGGAAATGCACGTATTTATTTCCTTTTTGCCCACGTAGTATTTTTTTATATATTTATTCGTTATAACCTTGGTATCACATGCCCGCAACATGGATTTTATGACGAATTAATTGAAAGTGCATCCTTGCCCTTTGGATCACTTTCAGAAGAGGCTCAGGAAAGCCGGAATAAGGACTATAAGACATATAGGACCTGCCACGCCAGGAAATGTTCCCGGTAGTCGACGAACGAGGATATTATTCACATGGTCATGATATAATCAGATCCACTCACAACCCTTAAGTGAGTCCGCAACCAGAGAAAAAAACGTCATCCTTTGAGTGAAGAACCTCTTGAATCAATTAAGTAACTAAATATTTTCTTCCCAAATTATATTATTTCTAAAACTGTCAATAGCTTGTATTCTTTAATGTATTTAAACTGTCCTAGCAATTGTAATAGTAAATTCTAGTCCAGAAATTGTAACAGATCAAATTTTTACCCGCCATATTTTATTTTGTTATTCAATCGGCCATCTTGACTTTATATATACGAAGCGACAGTTTTGCAGGGGACTCAAAAATTGAACGAGGGGACGTGAATTGAATAAAGAAAAAAGAACAAAAAGAAATTAAAATCTATTGCGTTTTTTTCACCAAATATTGTGGTAATAAGGCCAATCCAAGCATGTGTGCAAAGTTGCTCTACTTTTCATAGTTCAGATCAGAAATGAAGTATTATGGAGATAGCCGACTTCACAGCTGATTGCTGTGCTTCTTTGACAGATATTCATAAATAAAATGTTTGACAGTTATTCACGAAATAACGTAAATGCCGTCCTCTGATTGGTCAATTTGGTTTAAGAACACGTTATAAAAAACAGATGTCAAAAATCTTAAAGGAAAGAGAGGTAGAAGTCGGGTATCTCTGTAATACGTCATTTCTGGTTCAGATTCAGAACCTTTTTCTTTCGCTCCCATACAAAGCGGACCACAGTGGCGCTGTTGCGTAGTCGGTTGGTGTATCGACTTCTGTGCAGAGGGTAGGAACCTCCATAATTCACGGCCTCCTGTAGTCCAGTCTAGAAAATCCATCTCAACTTCTCCGCTCAGAGTCGGCATTAAACTGTAGGACCCATCGACACGTGATAGAATAATAACGCAAGCACGACGTAAGTGGGTTGTTCTAGAAGCTGGACCCAGGTCCATTCCGGACTGTCTCCCCTCTCATATTATAAATAATTATAGGCAGTACAAATTATAAATTGAAGGAAATGACAGTGCCTTTCAAGTTATAAAGCGAATGAAGAAACAGTATGGTTTGCAAGCAGCTATAACTTCGAGGACAGTTTTCAAGTCATTATTGGTATCCAATATCGAAAAGACACAAAGATATATACAGTACCCCACAAAATTGAGCATACACCTATCATTACTTCATATTCGTGCTGTTTTAAGGCCGACCACTTTTTTGTTTTATTTTTTTGGTATACAATCATAACTGAATACATATCTTAAACAAGAGTATATGTCAAATTCATAGACAGGCGACTTCCTACCGGTACTTTTCGCATGAAAAAGGAAACAACCCCTGAAACCGACACACAAAATTGAGCTCCGCAGAATCGATACATCCAAATTTGTTCAGGAATGAAACAACAAATGTCCCTGATGATCATTTCTGCACACGCTTTTGAACTGAAAAGACCGATATTCTCTTCTTTGTGCGAAAATATGGAAAACATGCGAAAACAGACTACTTTGTCAACGAGAATGCTCATAATTAAGCTATTTTGCGAGGGGGAGTCTATGCGAAAAATAGGAGAAACTGTAGTGTGATCGCATGCAACGGTACAAAAAATAATAAACAATTATAGATATGAAGGGACACTAGAAAACAGACCTGGAAGGGGAAGAAAAAAATTGCTCTCAGAACAAAACGAGCGGTATATTGTTCGGACAATGAAGTCCAATCCAAAATCTAGCGTTCCAAAGTTGACGGCTGAGGTGTCATTCGTAATTAATAAGCCTCTTTCAGTACAATATGTAAACCACCCGGAAAGCTTTTGGGGAGGTGTTTTGTTTTCAGATGAAACAAAAATAAATTTATTTGGGTCTGATGGCAAACAAATTGTTAGGAGGGAACCAAAAACAGCTCTCAAAGCTAAAAATATAAAGTCAACCATAAAACACGGGGGAGGATCTGTGCTGTTGTGGGGTTGTATGGCTTCAAATGGCTGTGGAAAGTTCGAATTTATAGAAAATACTATGGACAAAATTGGGTATTTGAATATTTAAGAACGAAATTTACGAAGTTCCGCAGTAAAATTTACTACCTCCGGATTTCTACTTCCAACAAGATAATGATCGAAGCTCACCTCCTCCGTGAATGGTTACTTTATAACGCTCAAAAGCAGCTAAAAACACCCCCAAATCGCCGGATCTTAACCCTATTGAACATCTATGTCACGAAATAAAAGTGTGGGTTAAAGAAAGTACCTCCTCCAATAAGCAGGAGCTAATAGCTAAAATTCAGGAAGCTTAGGAAGGGATTCAGTCATCTTTTACTGAAAAACTGGTAAAATCCATGCCACGGCGGTTACAAGCTGTCATAGATGCTGAAGGAGGTGCCACGCGTAAATGAAATTTTATTTGTAACTCTTTTTGTTTTGTGTTTAAGTCGTAACTCGAATTTACTTTAAGTGTATGCTCAATTTTATGTGTTAAAATGAAGTGCCTTTTTTTATTTTGCTTAGAAATAGCAAGTTTTTTTTTTTTAATTTTCATAATTTTGTTTATGGTTTTTAGCAATTGAAATAAGTCAATTCGAACTGCATTTAAGTTTTATTAATTAACTACTTTTTGTAAGGCGAAAAAGATAAAATATGTTTAAGCTGTGAGTGTATGCTCAATTTTGTGAGGTACTGTATAAACAAGAACTACAAAAAGAAAGCAGATCTGTAGAAGTATCCATCCAAGTATCCACAGAGCGTAAGTAAACTTTGTTAATTGCTTGAAGGTAATGTGTACTCACCAAGGACTGAAATGAACTGGTCGCTACTTCATTGATCGGGACTGTTGAAGCTGTAAGTAAAAAAATAGTAGAGAATAGATTAGAACATTGTTTATAATATAAATACATACAATGTGTGTCATTAATATTCGGTTCTTGTGTGAAAAATTGCAGTTACAGGTTGAAACCAAATGGTTTCTAACCCAATCTTTTCCTGCTCGGTATTTTCTTCGAGATTAGCAATTTTTTGAGTAAAAAACTCTCCACAAAATATTGAATTTACACGAAAAACTGTGAAAAAAGTACCTTCATTAATATTCGGTTTTTTAACTTGCATTTCTCTTCACGGTTTAAATCTAAGAAAACTCTGTTCAGATTTGTATGTCTGTTTGAAATTATCATTCCTACGACATTATTTGGTAAAAGCCTGTTTAAAAACGTCCACAAGTTCAAAAATAAATAAGATGGACTGCGAAGGAAAGAACACTTCGCTGGAAAACGCGAATTGCTGTCAAGCCACCATTTAAGAGGTGAAACTTGCAATGAAATCGCGGAAAATTTGAAAATTAAGCCTAATACGGTCGGTGACGAAGGCCGTATTGGATTCAAGAAGCAAAAAGGGCAGCCTAAGAAATTAAAACAGCGCGAAGAACGCATAATAATAAAAAAAAAAATAACAGCCGTCTTAGTGCACCTAAAATGTGAGTCAGCTGTTGGTTGAATGCGGAAAGCGTGTTCCTGAGTCTACGGTTCGCAGAACTATCGAATCAGAAAGGTTCAACGGTCGAGTAGCTAGGAAAAAGACCTTTATCAACTTGCGCAACCGTAATAATCGCCAAACATTTGCTAAAGATTACAAAGAAAAAGATGTAGAAGATGTAATTTTCGCAGATGAGAGCAAGTTCACCATTTTCGGGTCTGATGGAAGGGTTATGGTGTGGCGCATGAAGAATGAAGAGCTAAAAAGCAATCATTTGAAGGCAACGGTAAAGCATGGGGGAGGTCATGTTATGGTGTGGGGGTGCATATCGGCTAAAGGCGTGGGCAATTTGGTCTTTATAGATGGGATCATGAATAAGGAGCATTATTCGAGGATTCTGAGAGAAAATTTGAAAGAATGCGCTGAAAAAATGGGAATTTCCTAAACATAAAGCCCATATTATCCGCGAACGGCTGCTATACAACTGTCCCAAAGTTATAGCAACACCTGTTCAATCACCTGACCTCAACCGCATCGAAAATTTGTGGGCCGAATTGGATCGGCGAATGCGGGAGAACCCTGTTTCTTCCGTAAACGCTCTGAAGGTTAGGTTGCTGGAAGAATGGACTAAAATAAGTCCGGATTATATAAAAAAAATTATAGCAAACATGCCAAAGCGATTATCCCAATTTTTGGAGAATAAAGGATAAGCTACAAAATATTTATAATTTTCTGTTTTTTGTGATTATTTTAATTTTTAAAAAACCGAATATTACTGAAGGTACTTTTTTCATTGTTTTTCGTTCAAATTTAATATCTTGTGGTAATGGTAAGAGTTTTTTTTTATTGAAAAAATTGGTAATCTTGAAGAAATTAATGAACTTACCGAGCAGGAAAAGATTGGGTTAAAAACCATTTGGTTGCAACCTTTAACTGCAATTCTTCACACAATAACCGAATATTAATGACACCCACTGTACATAGAATATCTCTTATCTAAGAAATGTTGCTAAAGAAATGCTACTTCGAATTATTACAGACCATCCCTAATTCGCACAACGGAGGTTTTCAAATTATTGCCTACTCTTTTCGAAGTCAATATTTCGGATGAATGGCAGTGTAAAGCGGTTTGAAATAGTAAAATGCATTTATTTGTGGAAATAAGAAAGAAACAATTGAATGAATTCTGTTTGACAAAAACAAAATTAAGTTTAAACTTGTTTGACGAAACTTACAGCCTACTGAACGGGAATCGACAAGTTTTAATCGTAAAAATCAGAAATGAAGTATTACAGACAGACATGCCCGACTTCTACCTGCCCCTTAAGCATATGGACTCCCTATGTGGTTTGCAATCTCCCCAAATGTTTCACTTGAACTGCACAGATTCGAGCGAAGGATTATTAGAAGCTGCATAACAAAGCATAAAAGACCTGGTGGTAAATGATTTCCCAACAGTACATTATACCGAGACTCGAAAGTTACCCCCTACTCGATTACCTAACACACCGTAGTAAAAAGAGACTCTCTGCTCTTCAATACCACGAGAACCCCCTCCTTAGACACATTTTCGAGAACAAAATCAGTTGGCAGATAGACGACCGGTACTATGAATTGCCTATTTCCTTAACGAGAGGTCTGAGCCTTTCTTTGTGGTGCCGGATGAGAGTATTTCCCACACGGCCCTCTTTTTCGAAAAACAAAGCCCTAACTCATATAGAGGTTAAAAAATAAAACTTCAGCGTCCTCCTTTTTAATAAATTAATATAAATTGAACTCCTATATTTTTTAACTTTAGTTTCCTACACATTTACAACATATATTATTATTATATACAGCGCATGTGATATGAATTTAATTGAATTAGTCTGAGCTATAGTATCTAAGTGCCTAATGTAAATATTTGCTCTTAATTAACTTGAATTTTATCCTATTATTTATATATAGGTATCTATTCAATTCTTGAAAATTAATTAAATTTAAACACTATAATTATATACCACTCATGTGATATAAATGGAATCGAATTAGACTGAGCTCGACCTACTTAAGTGCCTAATGTAAATAGTTACTCTGGAATTACTGAAATTTATCTTATTATTTTGAACTTTTAAACACTTTGAAATTACCTAAGTTCAGTCTTATACAAACATAACATATTGTTCCCTAAAAATATGCCAAATAGTGGTGCTATGTCTCAAATGAGAGAAAAATATAACAATATACAAAACAGGGTGCAACCAAGAGAACATATAGCTCTCTCTCCCCTTTTGTTGATTTTTTTTTTTGTGTTTTTCCCCCTTTGCTATTTAGGTTAAGTTACTCATAAGCTCATCTGTCATTGTTGAGTAGACGGATTTATTTCTGACTGAAGTTTCTCTTCTAAACTAATTATTACTCCACTCGATCTAGTATAAACATATCGAATAAGCGAATATTATTGTATTAGCTAGACCACTTCTAAGTCAGCTGCAAAAATAAAAATCTTGTCATAAGTAGCTAAGCTTTGTATTTTATAAATGTATTTGTAAAAAAAAAAATCTTAACAAAGTACTACTACTACTACTTGCCCCTTAAATTTTTGACATCTGCTTTTTTATAACGTGTTCTTAAACCAAATTGACCAATCAGAGGACGGTATTTACGTTATTTCATGAATAACCGTCAGCAATTCAGGAATATCTGTCAAAAAAGCACTCAAATTCGTCTATGGACTAGGGGGCAATCAGCTGTGAAGTCGGCTATCTGGGTAATACTTCATTTCTGGTAAAAATGTTTTCTCCTAATATTTCTAAGAAAATGCTTTTAGATCTGCAACTGTTAAAGCACTCAGCGAAATACAGAGCAACAATTTTGCCAAGAGTGCGAATTACAAGATACATAATGAAAACAATATTCGTTTGAATCAGTGGATCGTTTGAATTAGAGAGGTAGTACAGCCGTCCCTCGTATCACGCGGTGGTTACGTTCCAGGAAAATGCCGCGTTATGTGATTCGCGTTATAAAAGACTAAGCTTTCATATAAATTTGAGGGTTATGTTCCAATAAGCTTTTTCCAAAATAAAATAGGTACTAAATTAAAGATCTATGTACGTCTACAACTCAAAACCAAAATTCATACTTTATCTAAAAAGTTAAAAAACATAATGAAAAATAAAAAACAATCGGAAAACATAAATATTATTCATTAACAAACTTAATTTTTTTGCTTTCGCTAGTCTGTGTCACTGTCATCGAACATTATATTTCGCACAGATAACCTATAATAGAGATATCCATCATCTACCTCCCTTGCCCCTTGATTGCATCTGACAGCGTTTCTTATACGCTTTTTGTCCCGTGTCTGTAAATACGTGTGAGCTCTTGAGAACAGCTGTGGAACAGCGTTCTTATTTGAAAATTCGCTCGTTTGAACGTTTTTTTTCTCAAATTTCTCCTACACAGTATGGAGGGGTAAACAAACGAACAAAGCTTATGTTCATAAAGGCGATTCATTAAAACTTTGAGCAAGTTACAGCTAGGGCATAATTATTAATGAATGCACAACACAGTGTGTGCATTTTTGCATATGAATAAAAATGAATAAAACATTCACACGTTCTGTTAGAAATAAAAAGATCACTTAGTTTAAGAGCACTTTAATGTAACTTTTTATTTTTTTTAAACTTTATAAAATAAGCTAATAAAAAAGCAAAGCAAAGTTAAGCAAAGCGAATCGAAGCGAAGCGCTTTAAAACTTTTAGTTGACCTGCGTCGGTGATAGCCTTTTCGAAACTGCTCCCAAATACCCAAATGCTTGTATTTATATTCGCTTGTTCATCTGCGTAAATCCGTTGACAGAGTTAGTAAGGAATTAGGAAATTAAGTAGAAATAATGAAAATACACAGGGGTTGAAAGAGTTAACAAGAATTATTAAAGCAAGAATTCTGGAAATATACATGGGTTGAAAGTTAACAAGAATTTATGGAGTTTAAGTAAGAATTGAAGTATAAGTAAGAATTATAAAAATGTACATTGGCTGACAGGGTTAACATGAAATATGAAGTTTGTAGGAATTATAGTGACGGCGGTAACATGTTCATTTAACCAATTTTTATTTTATTATAAATATTTTTGTCAATCATCGACTATCGTCAAAATATTTCGGGTTTCCAATAAGGACTTGATAACTTCTTTTTCTTTACATAAAATGCAAAGTTTTATGTGTCCCCTCGGGTGCGTTTACAGCGGTCGATTCGTTGCACCCAATTTCCGATGTCTCGGCCACAATACTTGAGAACACCGTGGAATTGACTATTATTTGCTCTTCAACTCGTTGTCTTACTGGCACTGGAACATCCAGCAGGTCACAAGTTCCTCGAATTGAGGAAGATCGCAGTAGAAGTTCCGCAAGGAAATGTGCTTGGGCCTATAGCTTTCTATTTGCTCTCCGGGTCATGCTGGAATACTTTAATTGGTTGTATGTTACCCTAAATTGTTTCTTTTGTACATCCGCATGCCAATGGAGCCACTCAAGGAAGTGACCTTGGTCCTACACTGTTTCTTTTGTTTCCTGGGACTTGCTGAAGAACCTCAAGAGATTTTTCCTTGCCCTTCATTTATTTAATTATTAAAGAGTGAATCACAAATTAGAAGTTTTGACGACAATTTGTATGCATTAGTAATAGTGGGTCGCCGTGGCGTAGTGAGTAAGTGCGTCGACTCCTACGTAGAGGGCGCCAGGTTCGATACCCGAATTTACCATCATTTTTAATTCACGGCTCCGCCTCTTTCCAGTCAATTTTCGGAGTCGGCTTTAAACTGTAGGTCCGTTCCACTAATGAAAGAACAGTAGCACCCACAACACGTAGTGGTTGCTGGTTGCTGAGCTAGGCCCAGTTCCGCCTCGGGCTGTTGCGCCACCCATATTATTATTATTATATTAATAGTTGCAATATCTTGCCATTGTTCTTATGAAATTGTTTAAATTGAATTCATGAGTTTTTCAGAATTCATGAATTAAGCGTATAAAGCCGACTTAATTTTTTGAGTTAATTTTTAATAGAAATTACTTAAGAGTTAATTTTAGGTCAAATTGTCACAGTAAAATGGGCATTGCAATACATTCTTATTCATGAAAGTCCATATAACAATGTAAGAAAATTCTCTTAAAAATACGATTCAACTTGTGAACACCCTCCGAACAACATACTCATGGATGTTACAAGGATTGTGGGCAATTCTCCAACAAAATTCACGAATCAGCTGCCATTATCCGACTTAATTCACGAATCTGCCGCTATTTCCCACAAAATCCACGAATCGGCCGCCATATTGTGGTGAATTGACGAGCGTTGTAAAAATATAAGTAATACAAGGGATTGCCACAACATCTTCGTTGTGGGCTGGGGGTAAAAATGGCCGAAGTTGGATATCTCTATCATCCATTATCTCTGATATTTCATCGAAATAGTAAGCGCTTTGGGCGTATAACTTCATCCGAAGAAATTTCTTCGGCAAAGTTTTTGCGGCAAACAAATTGTTGGAAGTTCACCCAGTGGTTGTGCGATTGTGAAATCGGTTATCAGCCATTGTGTGCTTTTTTTTTAGCTGTTTTTCGATTTCGTAATAAGGCGCTAGATTCATCTCTTTTTCTCCTTGAATTTTCTCGATCTCTCCATTGACGGATCATTATCTGAAAAAAAAAGAGTTCATTCTCTCAGCAAAATTTAAGCCCTCTCGTATGCGGGTGAAATCTGGAATTGATTCTCAGATATCTTCCTCAGAATTGATGTCTTCATTTTCATGTGCTATATTTGAAGCAGGTTGAGATCCAGTTGCTAATAGAATCAATTGTTCTTCGTTGAAATCTTCAGTTTGATTATATATATCTCATTATTAGCTGTGTTTTTTTGCAAGCCTAATTTTGAAGTGCACAAAAAAACGATCATCGGCGCTTGATGATTCATCATAAAATCTTGGCAGCACCGACGACATTTATGACATTTGCTAAGCAGTTAGGGGGTAGTAGTGGAAAGTGATGGTTGATCTTTGATGGTCGCAATCTCGTTTTGTGACTGTGTAGTGACCATCACTTTAAAAGCAAAAACATTAAATAATTATAAAATAAAAACAATTTTAATCAAATAAACAGAATCGATTACGAAATCTAAATAGTATGTTTAGCAGACACTCTCTGGTTATACCAAAAATTGCATACTTATGGATGTCAAAAAAATTAAAAATTATCTAATACATCAACCACACCTACAAATGTAAGCCACATACAGCAACCTGAACAATGAATGAATAAATCCAGGAATGAACACACAGAAAATAATGTTTGGAAGCATTGTTTTTATCCACGCTTATTCCTTAAGCGGCGATAGATGTGATGAGTGACTTAAGCGGATATAGGATTCGTTGTTAGTGTATTTTACATGCAAATCGAAATTTAAGCGTATATACGCTTGCAAAAAAACGCAGCTATTATCATCTTCCGTCATATCATCAAAACCTTCTCCACTAAAACAGTGGCCCACATTTAATATCCGGCTGATTTCAATGGTCATGGTGGTACCGCACTATATTTTAAATCATGCTCTGGCCATTGCTTTTTCCAAGATCCGTTTAACGTGGACTGTTTCAATTTTTTAACAGACGATGCTACTATTTCAATGAAATTGAAAATGTTTTCGAACTCTGTAACCGTCATGTTAGCGTTAGAATCCATTTTATTAAGAATATGCTGAAATGTTCGCCGAATATAATACGCTTTGAACGTAGCCTTGGTCTAAAGGTTGAATGATAGACGTTGTATTAGGTGGTAGAAAAGCTTTTTTTGCATTGGGATGGTTAAGGTCTTGTGGATGTCCTGGGGCATTAGCTAGTATTAACAGAACTTTGATTTTTTTTTAAATCGCCTTATATCGAGAAGGCGTTGTTGAAGTAACGCGATATACGAGGGACACCTGTACTGTAATAACTAGAATCTAGAATTTTCGAAAAATTGTTTTTTTTTTTAATTTCTCCCTTAGACCTCAAAAATGATATCCCAAAAGATGATGGTAGGAAAACATCTGAAAATACTCGGTTTTCGAATTTGAATACACTGGCCCTCCAGATATAATGTTCAGCCAATTCGTTATATCGCAAGATTCTGTTGATTGTGAGCCTGAGTCGAGTAGAGCTCGGCAGTGCTGAACGTGATTGCTGGAATCCCGTACTAGAACCACTGCGGTTGGCAATATCGTCATTGCTGCAGCTTTCGTATAAAGTAGCGTATTCACTGATACCGAGTTTAACGTACCTTGCGGTGATTTTGGTTGAGAGCTTATGTGTTTAGAACCGCACATTTTACACGACGATAATTTACCTTCACTTAAAGCATGTCTAACGCGAAGGTAATTAATAAAAACTCGGTCGTTGATGACTCGGATGAAGTCTAAGCGCGACGGTACCGTAAGACTTTTGAACTCGTTGCGTTGATAAAGAAGCTGCTTCTGACTACACTAGAAGCAGCACGGTGTAACTAAGTTGAGGACCCGTTTCTCTAAGGATCAAACTCACTTTATATAACACATTGTTCCTCCCAATCCCCTCTCATCACAAGAACCACATCGCAAGACATTCCAAAGTTGAAACGGAAACTAGAAACCCCAATAACGAGCGAGTCACAAACAGACCTTGGTTCGATAATTCCTCCAGATGCCTGGCTATCTAGGTTACAATTACAATTCCCATTGGAACAGTCTGTTGACAGCTAACTGCATAAATCAACAATGTTCTGTTCTGTTTAAGTCGTTTGTCGGTAAACATTTACAAAGGTATGCTCACATCGCGAAATTACAAAAGATTTTTTCTTTTCTTGTTTACCGAGATGCATTTCTGCGAAATGCCATCACCCCTTCCCACTGTTCGTGGAAAAAATAAAACCAATTTTCGACGCAGCCAAGCACATGGTTTCAAATTGAAAGAGCAAATATTTGCCGGTGTGAGTCCACTTAGTATGACGTCCGTGTTTGCTTTTGTAAGCGTGCGAGCCGAGCTCAGTTCTACTTTCACTATCAACGTTGGACGGCGGCAGCCACGACTGATTGTTTATTCATCAATTGTTCACGCGATAAATTTTCCATGATAATTTAATTGAATTGTTTTCAATGGAAACAACCAGCGCAAACACGAGCACTTGGTCCCAGAAGGAAGTTGTGGTTGGCTTTTTCCTTTCACCGCAGAAATTTTTAACCTTTAGCGGTGTAATTACACGGGAAAATGTTACAGTGATACGAGTGAGAAAATTAATCGGCGAAAAATTTTTATGAACACACACCTATTGCACGTACAAGTGTGCTCGAGCGTTATGGAAGTGAACTTTGAATCGGCTGTCAATCTAGTCAAAGACCTTGTTGTTTTGTAATCGAGACTCTTTTGTACAAATGTCGTGCCACAGAGACGTGTGCCATGAACAAATGATAGTGTTGAACTTTTTGTCGTGACAGCATCAGCACCACTCCAAATATGGACTAGTTGCATTCCTGTTGACAAATAAGAGACTGACATTTCGATTCGCTTCCACTTGAATTCTCATATTTGACAGCTAAAGTTTCAATTCTAAAAGGAAACACTTTACCCCATTTGTACGGAAAAGACTATCTGACAGCTGACAGTCCAGGGTCGTTAGAAATAAAAATCTGTATGGAATTAAAATTAATGTTTGACAGCTACAGTAATAAATTTGAACACGAAACAAAGTTCAAAAATTGTGATTTATGGGTCCCACAGAAACGAAATTGCAAGGTTTCTACGAACTCTTACTGAAACCTTAACATGCCATTTCAACCGATTCGAAGTATTTTCAAATGTCATTCGCTGTCATTCCTGAAGTGGCTGGCATAATAGCGGCTTGTTGACAGGAAATAATAGTGGTGGGCAAGGGCAAAAAATTACCAAAATAAACTGTTGTTCACGCTGTAGACTTGTTCGGATTGACAAAATCTCACATGTGGATGAACTCCAAGGGTTCCAGAGTTCGAAAGGAGAAATTTGATGAAATCTCGCGATTTCGTTTGTTGCGAACATAGAATTGACTTAATCAACTGTTGTCTCTTCACATCCCGTCAATTCAGAAAGATTGAACTTTTTATTTAAGCTTAACATGATTAAAGCTTGATGTGAGAACTAAAGCTTCCTGTGGAAGTGGAACGATATGTAGGTTGAACAAGTAGTGGCTGCTTCGGTTTCAATATCCACTTCCAAGGCTGTTAAACTGAATCTGTAAACTGATGCGCATTTCTGTCAAGACGAGTATTGCGGGTGTATTCATGGAATGCAATTGGGTAGACCACTTGAGCATCGTTTGTTGAAATGTCGTCAAAACACAGACAGAGAAAACACTGCATTTCGACGTTCAAACGAGTCTAATGAATCTGGTATATGGTTGTCTCCTATGAGTTAACTCGCTCGCTTTTGGATTCTATCTACTCGGGCAGTCTTGGGGCTCCAGACCGGATATACGTTGTACTGAAGCTTACAATAAATAAAGCTATAAATTAATGCCAAATCAGGCGCCATTCATGGATACTGGCTGATTATCAAGGGAACTCAAGCGAACCTGTAGCTATCAAACATTAATTGTTTTAATATAATTCCATGCAGATTGTTTTTTTTGAATTTTAAGAATTGAAACTTTAGCTGTCAAATCTGAGAATTCCAGTGACATCCGGAGGAAGTCAATCCAAATGTCAGTCTCTTATGTGTCAACAGGGCTTAGAAATATCAAGTGCATCGATCTTGCTTGCGCCTGCATTGTGCGAAGATTGGTTCCACTTTTCGGTGAGATAAGCTAATCACCATTGGACCTGTTGATGTGTGGTGATTTCAACTGCAAGCATAGGCGCTGCAGTTGTATAAGGGCAAATGCCTGGGGTAACATTCTTGCTGACCTTAACTCAAGAGATCCTTTTGAAATTTTGTTTCCTGGCAGTTCTACTCACATCCCATCTAGTAGGAACAAAAACCCTTCTACATTGGATTTATATCTAACTAACATGCCTGATCTCTTTACCCCGACCAAAACCCTTAACGAACTCAGCTCCGACCATCCACCTGTCAAGTGTAGTGTGAGAGCTTCTCCAGTGCTTTGTACAAATCAAATATATGATTACAAAAATGCAAACTGGAGCTTATTTAAAAGCCTTATACGGTCAGCACTTGAACAAAACATCAGCCCATCTGATATCAACAAAAATGTAAAAACAAAAATTGAACAGTCAGTGCCAAAGAAAATGGTCGAAAAATATGCATCAAATGATCTTCTACATTTTATTCTCGAGATGATAAAATTAAGAAACACTTGTAGATCCAGGTGGAGGCGTACAAGAAATGTATTTTATCTCAAAGAATGCAAGAAAATGAATGCTTTGGTGAAATTTCTGACCACTAACTTGAGAAACCAATCGTGGAACGATAGACTACAAGAGCTAGATAAGGGTAGCAAGCCATTCTCGAATATCGTTAAGGTAGTAAAGAAAAAGCGGAGGGCATGGGCCTGTGCATTCAGGGCAAGGTTGTTGACTGCTCTCAACTTCGCGAGATGCCAGCAACGATCCCTGTTAAATGCACAGGTCAAGCTGACATACAGCCTCCTTGCGGCGCCCTCTGGATTGCCTTTTAAGCAACAGCTTAGTGGTGAACCAATGTATGCACCGGCCCCCTTGTCCAGGGGGGCCCGGTCCTCCAGGTTCGGGGGGTATACGATTAACCACCGTGTAAAAAAAAAAGAATAGTTCAGAAACGATGAGAAGCCTCGGATACGGAGGACCCTACTGTTGACGACCATGGACAACGAAATAAGGACAACGATTTTCGGTTCTGCACGTGGAATGTGAGGTCCCTGAACAGACCACGTGCAGCAGATGAACTTGCGGAAGCCCTCGAAGCTTATAAGGCAGATATCACCGCCATTGGGGGTGCAGTGGGAGTGGCCGGGCAAAAAGAGGATGAAAGACTGCGATATTTACTTCGGCGATTGCTACAAAGAGCTAAAGCAGCACTTGTTCGGATGCGGGTTTGTTGTTCGAGGCAGACATAGGCAAGAAGGCCTCATAACAATCCGCATCAAGGCTACATTCGGCAACATCAGCCTGATCTGCGCCCACGCCCCAACGGAGGATAAAGATGACGACAGCAAAGATGACTTTTACCATCTCCTAGAAAGAACGTACGATTAATGCCTACGACACCAAGATCGGTCCAGGAGATTTCACCGCAAAGCTGGGCAAGGAAGACATCTTTGCTAGAGTCATCGAAGAAGAAGAGGACGCAAAGAAAATTATTCTGGTGGCACTACAGTCCGGGGTTAACCTGGGCCTCAACCAGTAAGCCTCTCCAGCCGGCACGATCTTTAGGCAGCTGTCTCCAACTGCGCACACCAGGTTGATTGATGTCCTTCTCCACCTGGGTGCATTCTTCGCTGGCTTCTTGTTCTGAAAAAGCCAACGCACTGCCAAATCCACTTCTTTAATAATCATTCGATTGGTAGTAGCGTTACTCCAATCACGCATTTTGAATCTTCTGTGGAACAATCGCTACGCAGCGTTAATTCTCAGTCAGTGTTTGATTACATTAAGTTAATAAAACTAAATGAATTGACGGACATTATGCGTAGTTTGAAGACTTGAAAGATGATTTTCTTGCTTTGATGGGATCAAAAATCAGTTCCACAAAAACCTCCCCGATTTTGCACTCATAAAGTTGATGGATCTATTCAACAGCTGTCTAAGATTGGCCTACTTTCCTACTTTCCTGGCAAAGCTCCCAATTTACCTTGTAGTTACAGACCAATTAGTCCGCTAAGCTCTCTTAGTAAGTGCTTGGAAAAAATCATTAAAAACAGAATTGTGTCTTTTGTTGACGAAAATGCAATTTTCCCCCAGAGCAATTTTGTTTTAAGCCATCTCAAATTCTACTCACCAAGTGCATCGTATCACAAAAGACATTAAGAATATCTTTTTAGAGGGCAAAAGAAAAAGGGAAGTCCACCATCGACCAGATTTTCACACTACGGCAGATCCTGGAAAAGACTCAAAAATGCAAATCGACACCCACCACCTTTTTGTCGATTTCAAGGCCGCATATGACAGTGTGCATAACGACGAGCTATACAACGTCTGTCTAGTTTTGACATTCCTGCCAAACTCGTCAGCCTGTGCAGGATGACGATGGAGAACTCTCGCTGCTTCATCAAGGTCGGTAACGAACTCACCGAGACCTTCAATGTCAAAAAAGGTTTTAGACGGCGACGCGCTGTCATGCGACTTCTTTAACATCAACATCGACGTCTTGGACAGAGCGTCACAATGGGCAGCTATAACTTCGAGGTAGTCAAGGACTTCGTCTACCTCGGCTCCGCAGTAAACAGAACAAACAAAATCAGTACCGAGATCAAACGCAGAGTAACTCTTGCCAACCGCTGTTTCTATGGGCTCAAGAGGCAATTGAGTACTAGAGTCATCTCTCGTAGGACCAAGCTGACTTTATACAAGACCTTGATCATCCCAGTCCTGCTGTACGGCGCTGAGGCATCGACAATCTCAAAAGCGGATGAGGAAGTCCATGGTCTCTTCGAGAGAAAAGCTCTGTATGCGATCTTTGGTCCTGTTTGCGTTGACGGTTTCTGGAGGAGAAGATTCAACCACGAACTGCACGGGCTGTACAGCGACATGAGTCTAGTCAGGCGTCTTCGGATCCAACGCCTAAGGTGGCTAGGTCATGTAGAGCGTATGGGCAACTCAGCTTCGGCCCGGAGATTCTTCGGCTCCGAATCGGTGCGACAACGTAACAGAGGACGCCCTCGTTTAAGGTGGCGCACCCAGGTGGAGAAGGACCTCAAACCAACTTGGCGTGCGACACTGGAGACAGCTAGCCAGATACGGTGCTAATTGGAGAGGCTTGTTGGTTGAGGCCAAGGTCCACCCCGGACTGTAGCGCCAAATAAAGAAGAAGAAGAGGGCAAAAACACTGGCATTGTAATTTTGGACGTAGAAAAAGCATTCGATAATGTTTGGCATAATGGTCTTATCCGTAAACTAATAAGTTAAAATTGTCTAATCGTTCTTGTCTTCCCGTAGTTTCAAGGCATCCATCAAAGTCTTTCAGACAATCATTTGATTAATGCAGGTGTTCCACAAGGATCTGTACTTGCTCCAGTCCTCGTTAACATTTATACTTCCGATTTTCCCAACTTGACAAACTGCAATATTGCCTTATTTGCTGACGATACTTGCATTTATTCTTCAGATGCAATTGGATTCAATATTGAAACCAGTTTGCAAAATGGTTTATATGCTGTTTTAGTATATTGTCGTGATTGCAAAATAAACATTAATGCTTCTAAGACTCAGGCTTTCCTTCCAAGCAACAACCTTCAAATCAACGGTACTCAAGTTGAGTGGAAATCACATGTTAAATATTTTGGCATATATTTGGATAAGAGATTAACATTCAATCTTCATGTTCAAGAAGTAATAAAAAAGGTTAATTTGACCACAATTCTCTCTGTGGATCCCCTGTCTAGAGTAAGTGTGCAAAAAGCCATCTTCTTAAACTCCAAATAACACAAAACAAATTGCTGGAAATGATGCTGAATCTTTCCTGGTTTTTCTCAACAGAGGAACTTAACAAAATGGCTAATATTGAAATGGTTTCAGATAGAATTGAAAAACTAAACCATCAACATAACATCTCTAGTTCTTTGTTTCTTTGTTAGACAACGACTTGATTTCAAACTTAGTCACATAATGAGTACAAAATAAAATATTTATTTTTGTTTATATATATGTCCTTATTTATTTATAAACATAGTTATTTTATTTATTAATTTATTAATTTATTTAGTTATTTATTTATTTATTTATTTATTTATTTATTTATTTATTGATTTATTTATTTATTTATTTATTTATTTATTTGGTTATTTATTTATTTTTTTATTTATTAATTTATTTATTTATTTATTAATTAATTTATTTATTTATTTATTTATTTATTTATTTATACATTTATTTATTTATTTATTTATTTATTTATTTATTTATTTATTTATTTATTTATTTATATATTTATTATGTAAAAATTTAAATGTATTTTCTCTCGTGAGTATATATGGAGGTTCGACTTCACATGCATTTTTTCATTGAAGGTCTAGATGAGTTTGTTACCGACCTTGATAAAGCGGCGTGAATTATCCATTGTCAACCTACTCAACCAATGGCAGGAATGTCGAAACTACACACACCGCTTTCTAACTCGTTCTTGTGCATACTGTAAAACCGAACTCGGAATCGTTGAAGTAGTGATCCATTTGGCTCTCTTGGGTCTTTTCCAGGGCCTATCGGACTATTCATAAACGGCTTCACAGGCGAGCATCCAAAATGGGTGTCGATAGTTGGTGGAGTTTATTTTTTGTGGATTTTGTGGATCACAATGATGGTATGGGTGTGTGAGTCTGGGTACAACAACCAATTTTCATATTTCAAGTTTTGCTTGTCCCTAAATTTTTTTGACTGGTGAGAAAACAAAACAGGTCCACCTCGGCGCCGATCCGGCTTCTCTCTCCATCTTACAGAATATACCATATTGATGCAAGAAATATAACCCCTTAATTTTATTGTTGGCAAAAAGCAGCTTTATAAGTTACATACTCGTCTCGGATCCTTGCTCCCCGATGTTCCATCGATGCTGTTTACATTTCCAACCTCGTTACAGTGGTATCCTCCACTAGTTAAACTACCCGCAGTGCCACATACAAAGCAGCATCAAATGTAACCCTTGCGGAAATGTTATCACGCCCCACCGTGAACTCTCAACAACGCAACCGCTCTTTGTTTACCATCCCAACTCTTTGTTTACAATGAAAAGTAATTAATTAATTCTGCTGAAGCCCCGTGATAATGAATTCACAGTCAAATACGGTTTAATTGACCATTGGATGTTGTTCGCGATTTTTTATTGCTAGCAATTGGCGCCACATACGAAATTGGAATCATTGTTCCCACCCGCAGGGGAACCTCTCTCTCTCTGAATTCCAACAGGTACACAAGCTGCAAGTCAAAATAGAGTTGTATAAACTCTTTTGTGGGGCAACGTCTGACAGTAAACAAGTCTGTTGCTTTTTTCTACTTGCTCTCGCGGTGGTGTAATGAGGGCAACGTGTTCAAAGCAACCACCCCAAGCAGCAGCAGACAAACGCTTACTCCAACCCAGCGTCGTCGCACAAAAGGCGAGCGAGCATTTCATATGCAAAGCATAAGTCGACGTCGAATTGTAAAGCCGTGTCTATAAATAAAAGACCGGACTCTTTGTGCACTCTTACCGTCTGTTCACATTCCCGCCGAGTGTGTGACGTCGTACATGCTTGACGTTGTATCTGGTGCAAATATTTACGCAGAGTCTTGCGAAATTCGGTTTCGTCATACTGTTTGGTTACTTAATTCAGAATCAAGATAGTGTGACTCAGCTTTGGATGTCGCAAAAGATTGGGCGGTGAGCTGGCAGGTAATGGCGAACGAGCGCATAGATTCATTGCCATGTGACTAAGATCACGTGGTTTTGTGCGACAAAACAGACAAACCGATAAAATTAAATAGACTCGAGTGAAAGCTATGAGTAAAGAGGGACTTGCTGTGACTCACGCTGGACAGGGAAGCGTACGAAGTGGTTTAGGAGTTCCGCGAAAGACCGCTGGAATCATATCGCACACATTCCACGAGAGACATGATTGTTTGCAGAGTCAGAAGATCGGTGAGATTGTGTTAGTCGAACAAACAAAACATCGCCACTCAGATTAGATAAGACCACATACATTCCGCCGATCATAATTCCTATTTTTGGAATTTAATATCGGAACGCCATCAGACACGGATCCATGCACAGCCTGTTCTGTGTCCTTGACGCCACTCCTTTGCCGTGCATATGAATGGGCCAAGCTAATTTATGAAACGTCTGCGAAATTCTTCACACAGTGCAGAATAATGATGTAAGCATAATTCTCGGCATGCTATCAAGGTCAGCGGCAAACGCACCGAGATTTTTAATGGCAAACAGATTTCAGACGTGACGCCGCGTTGGTATGAGACGACTCTGTACACTGCGCTGGCGGCGCTTGTGCCAGATTCACTGGTCATTAGTGGTACGCTCTTTCAAACGTCTTTCTGGGACACGCAGGTATGAGCGAGCCGACGAAGCTGGTTCTCAAACATACGCAGGTAAAGTGGGTTGATGGTGAATGAGGGGATCAGATTAACTGGCAAGATTGGCGTGATCTTTGTTGATTCTAAGCTGAAACAGTGATGGTCAAGAGTTGAAGTCACACTTAGGGCGGCCATTCACTGGACAAAATATTAAATAACTGCACAAATTGAGCAAAAATCTAAGTCGTTTTCATTTTTACTCAGTTAACTACACAAACAGTGGGAACCAGAAATGAAGTATTACAGAGATGCCCGACTTATACCCCTCTTGCTCCTTAAAACTGTTTTTTATATCGTGTTATTGAACCAAATTGACCAATCAGAGGACGCCATTCACGTTATTTCGTACCTTCAAAGATGCATGAATAACTGTCGAAAAGGCACTCAAATTCGTCGATGGATTAGGGGCCAATCAGATGTGAAGTCGGCTATCTCTGTAAAACTTAATTTCTGGTGGGAACACCCCACTCACTGCACAAACGTCAATTTGCACAATTATTTTGTGCAGTGAGTGGGTGCCCTTAGACCGATAAAATTCGAATTGAAAGTTGAAAATAAATGTTAACTATTCCAATTGCTGAAGAAGAGGTTTTTTCCCTGGCGATGAAATCCGGCCAGAAATGCTTAAGGCAATGGGTAAAGAGGGAGTTTTATGGGTCTCTCGTGTTTGTAAGGTGGCCTGGGAACGCGGTAAGACACCTGGCGATCGGCAAACTGGGGTGATTGTCCCTCTTTTTAAGAAGGGGGACAAAAGAGACTGATCCATCTATAGGGGCATATCATTCTTAAGTCTCCCCGAGAAGGTCTACACTAAGGTTTTGGAAGCACGTTCTAAGCATATGGTCGAGTCAAGAATGGAAGATGAACAGTGCGGCTTTCGTCCCGAAGTACAACCGACCAGCTTTTCACGCTAAGAATGGTACTTGAGCAGGCTTGGAAGTGTGCCAAAACCATCTACAGCTGTTTTGTAGATTTGGAAAAGGCGTATGACCGAGTTCCTCGAGGTAAACTCTGGAGTGTTCTGCACGAGTGTGGGATTGAGGGTCCCCTTTTGAGGTTCATTCAGCTGTGTTCGGCCTAACGTTGCTAAATCAACACCTTTCACCGTGGGCGTTGGACTTTGCCAAGGGTGCGTTTCGTCACCTTTCCTTTTCATTGTTTATATGGACTGGATGTTGCAGCGCATCCGAGGCGGGGGTCCCAAAATGTGAAACATTGGGAGACTTGAGGGTAAGTTATCTTCTTTTTCGCGGATGACTTGGTTATCTTCACATCTTCCCGACGGAACTCCAGCCCGCACTCGATAGGTTTGTGGCAGTATGTGCTGTTTCTGGGATGAAGGTGAACGTGGACAAATCAGAGGTTGTGGTAATTTCCAGAACGCCTGTTCAATGCACTCTACATGCTAGTGGAGCCCCCTTGAAGCAGGGGGAGAAGTTTAAGTCTTCTTCACGAGTGATGGAAGGAGTAATACTGAACTTTCCTTTGGGATTGGTCAAGCTGGGTCAGTTTTGACAAAGCTTGGAGGATCCGTAATCAGGAATGCCGAGCTTAGTGTGAAAGCCAAGTTAGCAGTTTTGAACTCAATGGTCACGGCATTTGGGTAATGACCGAAAGAATAAGATCGTGACTACAAGTTGCTGTGATGAGATCTCTTCCTGTTGTTGTAGGAATTACTCGCCGGGAGAGGGTGGGAAACACGACAGTGCGCGGCACTGCAGATCTTATAGGTTCCATGCCGCACTTAATTGCGTACGCCGACGACCTAGTTGCGTACAGATCAGGTCCGAAGGTCGAGGTAATAAACATCTTGTTCCCGAGTGACTTCGAGAAAATTCAGTGATTCTGCGACGACTGGAAGCTGCTTATCAACTACCAGAAGTGCGAAACTAGTCTTGTCCGGACCCCGTTGTAAGGGCAACGCGGGATACACGCATAGACTGGCCTAAGTTCGGCATAGTTGACCCGCATGGTCGGCCGTTAGCTGTAAAAAGTGTAGTTAGATATCTAGGCATTTGGGTGGATCAATATCTGTATTTGGACAAACATATAGATATTGCTCTGACGAAAGCCAGAAAAGCCTTTGCTGCGGCACGGAGGTTGTTTTTCAGCAGCCAACTTGATACCAGAGTGAAGGTTATCTGCTACATGGCCCTAGTACGGCCAATTATGGTGTACGGTTGTCCTTTGTGGTTCAACGTGAGTCCTTCCCAGATGGAAAAGATGAGGTTGTTCGAGAGGCAGTATCTCACTAGATGTCTCCGTCTGTATCGTACACCCGAGTCGGAATACAAGAAGTACTATCCTAACGAGGTCCTGTACAACGAGGCAAACGTCAACAGGGTAGATAATTTTATTATTAAGCTGGTCGAAGGCACACTGCACGGGCTATGACCTCTTTCACCAGTCTGATATTTGGAGCTTACTACCCCAATAGTATGTACCATGAAAGTGTGCGCCTTAACGGCTTTATTCCCCCGAAGCATTCCTTATCTAGACACAAGTGGCATTATACAGGATCCACAAGGATGTCCTATCATCTTCCATGTCGTACGCCGAACAGTGGATAGACGACTCCAATACGAACCGGATGTCGTGCGCACCCATGAGGATCTTCTCCGGTTCAGTAGAGCGATCCCCGCTCGAGATAGGAAAGAAGAACGGCAATTTTACTGGTGGTTGCACCAAAACCAGCCCCCGTCACCGCTAGCTTTTCCACAGGATCAGATAGTTCACCATAGTGGCCATCATACATAGGAAAAAAAAAAACGACAGTGCGCGAGGAACTCAACGTTGAGCAGCTGCTTCTTTGAACGGAAAGAGCTATGCTTTGTTGGTTTGGTCACGAAGCACGAATATCCCCACCACCACGACTTCCGAGACGAGCCCTGAATGCGATTCCATCCGTTAGGCGACCACTTGGCAGATCCAAGATGAGGTGGTTGGACCAAGTCTATAAACTCGCCTGGTTACGCTTGAGTTAGAGTCGATGGCGGAGGATCGAGTTGCCTGGAGATTTCTTGTGCGTTGTTTACCCCTGCGACTCCTTTAGTGGATCAGAAGATAATGATGAAAATACTTTCCCGATGGCGGCGATTGCAATTTGAATCTAACTGGCCACAATGAGTGAGTCACATTGACTTACGTAAGCCAAAGCTTATGTCAGAATTGAACGAAATGTAACAGTAACCGTCATCAACTTGCAAACTACCCATTATTACTTCTAGAAAATTACGTAAAATTTCAATATCAAGTCTTATTTACCTACGCTTAGAGTGATTTCGCTAAAAATTGAAGAATGGAAAAGTGAACGGAACTTAACGATAGCAAGTAGTATTTGCTCACTTGGCTGAGCCGACTTAAGTGTTTAAGTTTCCAATATGGTTGTAACTTATGGATGATCTTTTGACAACTACTCTTAACCGTGCCTAAACCCACCCGAAAAAAGAATTCCAACACCATTAATGTTCTTGCTTTTCGTTTAACCCCACTTCCACTCGTTGTTCCCGGGAAACGTCTTCTTGCCTAAAGGTCAATAAAAAAACATAGGTAGGTTTGAAGCTTACGTCCGTATTAACCGTATTCATTTCAGAGACGCAGAATTTTAAATTGGCACCATTGATTTTTGTGACTGCTGAATTCACAGTTCTTGGTTTGTTTTGGGGTTAGTCTTGTTTTCCAATTCATTGTGAATGGTTGTTAAAATTTATTTTCGAATAACATGGTTCAATTAGAGAAACACAAACTGAAGCCATTGGGTGGTGTGAATAAAAACTGAGTGTGAGCATTTCCTTAGCAATTTGGAGTAAATGCTCCATCTGGTGTGAATAAAAATTTATTTCGTTAAGTTTAACGAATCCTCTTCGCTCAGATATTTTGACAGCTGCGTCTTTCCTCCGTTTTGGTGTGAATAAAGATGGAATGAATGGAGAGTTCACTTTGGAAGTTGAGTGTGCATAGGAGGTGACTTCAAGAGAGAAAAAAGTGAAAACAATTTAAAATAATGGAAAAAACTGCTTCGGAATAGGAATACTTTGACGGATTAAACCTTAATCCTCTAAAATAAAGGGATATCTGCAATGGACGATGACGATTTCATCAAGTGTTTGCACTTTTCCGTGTTTGCCGGAAAAAGCCAAACTCCAGACATGAAAAAAAGCACTCTGAGTTGAAAGCTATGGAAGAAGAAATAAAAAAAGTCCATGGACTTAATTTGAACATCTCGGTTAGAAAAAAAAAATGATAACACAGACAAACATGATACAAGGCCTGCGTCAAATCAAAACGCGATAAGAAAAGAAGGGGCAATCTTTCCATTACATTAAAAGACAAAAAACTATCAAAGGTATGGCACCACCACCGGTTTCTTCAGGAATATCGAAAAGGAAATGTGTACTTAACCATTCCATGTTATCAAACTCGAATCTATACACGTTCTTGAAATTATCCCCTTTGTTTAAAAACATTATTGCATATACTTCGCACAGGAAGTGTTTCACGCAATAATGGTCCTTTTTAAATATGACAGTAGATATTTTTGTTATTTTGTTCTTGAAGACAAAACAAGGAAACTTAAGAGTATTATATTCATATATTAAGTAAATAGGAAAAAAATACGTCCCCATATGTATAAGAAATGTCACCGTAGAGAAGTATTGTAGAGAGAAAGGGAAGACTAAGTAGACTTTGTGCCTTTGCAGCCCCGGTCAATGCTTGATATTTTCAGAAAGCTTTTACAATGCCAACTATTCCTTTAAGTTGTATTGGAAGCTGTCTAAAGGCCATAAAAACCAGGACATGAGCCACAGAAACATAGAGTGCAATGGCAGAGCGTAATAACCAAAAAACAATGAAAATTTAACGCCGAAGTTAGGAAATTATTCGGAGGACACTTTCTTATTGAATATGCGAACCAATTTCAGAAGCCCTCATGAAGATTTACTTATTTCTGTGTCAATTAATTTATTCTCTATATCAGTCTTTTTTATCATAAAAATGGTTAGATAAGATCATAAGAGAAAGATTTTTTCACACATTTTGTTTCCCAATTCTGGTGCATTTTTAAGACTATTTCCAATTCGATACGACTCACAGTTCTTCAAAGATTTTTTTCCCGCATTTTGGCATTTCTACCCCACTGTGTGCCATTACATTTAGTCAGTGTTTGGTGCGTTTCATAGGCCGGTGAATCATTTGATTCACATTTATGCTTTGTCATAATTGTCAACAATTGGTGAATAGCCGTCAAAAAATGTGGGATCATTGGTTAACTTCGTTCGTAGTGAACGGTCAATCCACTGAAAATCACTTTAGAACTTGATTCCTAGTTTGATGCTTATGTGAGAAAAAATGGATAGACACTACGCTTTTAAGTTCTTACGGCAAAAACCACCAAAGTACAGTTCACTAAAAAACGAAAACTGAAACGTCTAACTCCAATAAGCCGATCGGGTACAACACTGGCACCAGTAAATAAAGTTAAATATTTTGCGAGGGACTGTTCACATTCAATTAATCTACAATTCTGCTCAAAATTCAGAATCTTTAGACCGTCAAACAAAAAACTCCATGTAACATTCTCGAACTACATTCATTTTATGCTGACTGAGCTCTCTTTCTATGCCATCTGCCTACTGTAGTAAAACGTTCATTCTATTTAGTTCACAACAAACTTGTTTTCTTCTAATGCAATCACTCATTTCATGTGTCATGCGGATGAGGATTTTACGCCGACCCTGAACTGCGCAAATTCCGAAGCTATTCATGGCAGTTACTGTTTCGTTTCGGAGGTTTGTTCGTGACTCAGAATAGTTTATGGCGTGAAATGGAAGTTTTATGTGCACTGTAAATAGAGTTTTACGCATTTACTTACTATTCTAGAGTGACCAGATTAGTTGGCAGTTCGTTTGCACAGAAATGAAAGAACTTAACGAAAGGGAACGATGCGGTCATTATAGTAGTAGTACTCAGAAATGAAGTATTACAGAGATAGCCGACTTCACAACTGATTGCCCTTTAAACCATCGACGAATTTGAGTACTTTTTTGACAGATATTTATGAATTTTTGACGGTTATTCACGAAATAACGCAAATGCCGTCCTCTGATTGGTCAATTTGGTTTATGAACACGTTATAAAAAACAGTTGTCAAAGGAAACAAATCTTAAGGGGAAAGAGAGTTAGAAGTCGGGCATCTCTGTAATACTTCATTTCTGGCTTAAGTAAGCAGAAATAAACGAACCTAACGAAAGTGAACGAGACGGTCATTATAGTAGTAGTAATAGTGTTGCCATTGAATAATTTGTCAAACTCGAAAAAAAGTGTCACAGAGCAAAAAAAAAGTAATTAACAAAAAATATTTTACTTGGCTCCAGGTTGCAGCAAAAAGACCGCCGACTATGAACTTTTTTATCTAAAATTGTAAATGAAGGGACATACGAACCATGGGAGCACCTGTCAGGCCTACGCCGATGACATGGTCATCATAGTCAGGGCCAATATGGAGGAAACCTAATGCGACATCGTCAGATGGAGATTAAAAATAAGGAGTAGACTAAGTAAGACTAAGGAATGGTGCTTATCGGCAGGGCTTAACCCAAATCCTAAAAAACTAAAAACCAAAAATTGGTACCTCTAACACAAATAAGCACGTCGGGAACAGCTCTGGCTGCAGTAAATAAAGTTAAATGTTTTTTTTTGTGGATTTATTATTTACTATACAATTTATTATTTATCTTGGACAGCAAACTCATCTGGAAAAAGCACACACAAGAGGTAACGAAGAAAGCGACGAGCGCTCTACTGATTTGTCGGACCTTGATGGGAAAATCCCAAGGATACAGTCAAAACATATTGAGACAGGTGTACGTAGCTATTGTTAGACCGACAATTGTTGAGAAAATGCACACATACACCTTCTATTTCTCCTTTCTATACATTTATAGAGCTACCGTTGAAACAGACTTTCAATGCACTCCAGTTGTCGTTTGTCTTTTGCTCGATCGCATGCGTGAACCCGTGTTAGCCATACATTTCTTTTTTCTGAATAATAAAGATAATTAATTTCCTTCTGTCAAAGTGTTTCACTTTTCTTTTTATTTTGAACGTTGGGTTTTCAACAACAATCACATACGGCCCAAAAAGAACCCACCTAATCAGCGCAAGTAAGTCTCTCAACAAAGTTCAAATGTTGGCATGCCTCTGTATTGCAGGGGCCATGCGAATTTGCCACGGAGCTACCATTGGAGCTAACGCCTATGCATCTTGTGGTAGCAGAATGTGCAAATAAAACAATAATGAGAATGGCAAGAGGAGAGACAAGACAATGGTAATGGCAAGAGAAGACACCGAGATTCGATGTATCAACTAGTCAAAAAGCTACCCCTCTTGGTTATTCCGAAGGATGACCTGATCAGGAAATTGAATTTTCAAAAAGAAGTTTATCTTTAAGTTCTACACAAAAAAGGACTGTAGCAATGAATCCGTAGTCCATAGACTGCAAAATTGTATACAGCTGGATCAAGAGCTGATGAACGAACATGGACAGAAATCTTTGGACCCTGGACAAAGTACATCGGCAAAGGCACCAGAATCTTTCAACCAGAAATCTATGCCATAGACAGATGCGTTCTGGGCCATGTAGAGCGCATGGACAGCACTGCTCCAGCCCGAAGAGTCTTCGACTCCGAACTAGTGGGACAACGCAATAGAGGGCGCCCACGGAACCGATGGCGCACCCAGGTGGAGAAGGACCTCAATCGACTTGGTGTGCGCAGTTGGAGACAGCTGGCTAAAGATCGTGCCGGCTGGAGAGGCTTACTGGTTGAGGCCCACGTCCATCCCGGACTGTAGCGCCACCTGAAGAAGAAGAAGAAGACAGATGCGTTCAAATCAATCTTAAAAGGAACTTTACCAACTGCGACATAGAATTAATTTCGGACAGTCCTCCCGCTATCTCGGCGCTAGATACCTGCATCAAATCCAATCCAAGGGATAGGCGCGGCAGTCCAAGGTGGACCTGGGCCTTTAGAAGCTAGACGGCACCCACTTACATTGTGCGTGATATTGTTCTTTCACGAGTGGATGGGATTTTTATACCGACTCCGAGCGGCGAACACTGAGAAGCTTTTTCTAGACAAGAGTACTCTTTGAGAGTTGTCAGTGACTCCAAAAATATGGAGCAGTGAATTATGAATATTGGTAAATTCGTAGATCGAACCTGTCACCGTCTGTGTAGGTGTTGACGTTCCAAAAGCCTTTTACTTCGTTTTTTGTTCGGGGATTCCGCTGCATGCTTTGTTTCCACCGCACCGAAATCGCAAGGTTTGGATGAACTTTTACGGAAATCTCAAAAGGCCGTTCCCCAGCCGAATTTGACACCCCTATTCTGGTTGTGATGTGGACACAACGCACGCATGTCAGTGAGGCGAAAATTATGATGCCTACCTTGTGAGGTTTCAGCTATTTGGTATTCTGGCGAAAACCTCACTAGAAAACACACAAGAATAGTCACCATGGTGAGGTGAATTCGTTGCCATGTCAAAAATTGTTTTTTTTGACAATTATTATATTTCTTACTGAGCGTAACTACAAAATAAAGGCAGAACGTAGCGAACAAGGTAATATTGTGTATGTTAATGAAGTATGCATAAGTATTTATTAATAATGAATATTTTGCAGGAACAAGAAAATATCAGCGTACATCCTAGGAGCAGTTGGACCATTATACGAATTTCTTGCAAATGAATCCCGATTTTCTTCTGGGCAAAAATGATCCAACTGACCCGAATAGGATGCAGAATTATTGGGCCGCATTCGCAGATGAGCTAAACGCCAAAATAAAATCAACATCTGTTTATTTTTCCTTGTGTGTGACAGTTCTTTTGTTGCTTTTGATGCTCACAAGCTGTCAGGTTTTGCTCAGAATACGAAAACCTCACAATTTGTGACTCACCATGCTCTTGTGAGGTAGTTGCGACTTAAAACACATCACTGAGATTTGCCAGAATAGGGGTGTTATTTTCAAATGTAATTAGCTTTAAATTTTCAAGTGGTCGGCAAAACAGATGTGTGTTGACAGGAAATAATAGATAGTGTCGAGAACACTAGAAAAAAAAAAACAAAATCAGGAAATAAACACCAAAATGACCAAAATAAACTGAAGTTCAATGAAATTCAGTTTGACAGCCTCTCACGTAGGGATGATCTCAAGCGGGGTTAAAACCAAGCTTTCGACGAAAGCGCGAAGTTTCGAAATCCCGACAATGTATGCCGAAACCTCGGAGTTTTTGGGGAAATGTAATGAAACCTCGCGATTTCTTTGATGGGAACATAGCATAAAATGGTTCTCTTTCGCATTTAGATGTGACCTTTCATTAGAATGCACAAATTTCTGATTCAAGTCTTATTTCGACGAAACGAGTACATTTCGTGGACAAAAGTCTTTCATACAGAATACGCTCCAAAAGTCGCGAGAAAATAAAAAAAAGGAGATTTTTCCAAGTGTCCTGTCACGGTATTTGGGACTTAATCCGTAGCAACAAGTCAGAGTCCTGGCGAATTATTTCAGTGGATTTTCTCTATTTTATCTGTTAACCTAATGTTCCCCCTTTACGTCTGGTCATTTAATCAATTTAATCATGCCTATACACCTAAATATCAGCGCCGTTGTTATGAAGCATGTCCAACTTGAGAAGGAACTGCTACTGATATAAATAATTGATTAAGCAGCAGTTTTCCTTTCACAGTGCTTGCAGGTATAAAACCTCATCAATAAATATGTCAAAATTGAAAATTAATAAGATTGCCAGATACATTGTTGCTAATTCCACCACAAAGTCGTGCATCCGTCTGCTTGGTTTCTAAAAATAAGCAAATGGAATCACAACAGGAACAAAAGTGCACACTGATCCACTGATCTGGAGTGCACCATGAAATGATGATGAGTTCATGGTCGTCCATGACTCATACGACTCACTCTTCAGAGCCTTGGCAAGGCATGTCTTAATGGGTTTTTAAGTGGTTAATTTCAATTCTTGTATTTATTGAATCATGCCTCAACAAAGAGGAGGAATTTCAAGAAAAGTTATCTCGATAAAACAACGAGATCCATTAGCTTACTTAGCTTTAATCATTCGATAATATTCTTGCTTCGCAATATTGCATAAAACCAATTGCAAACTGAGTAAATTTCTGTAAATGGATTACATGGTGATGAATTTGTTTACCGCCCACTACAACGTGCACTACATTTGCCTCAGTGAGACTGTACCTGTGGATGAGCAATGGAATCACAGGCAGTCAATAAGAATTTAAGTTGTGTATCTAATGCGCTTACGCAGACTCATATATCTCGAATTTATTCAACCAAATATTGTAGGTGTTTGTAATATGTTCTTTCTTTTTCATTCCAGTCAGGATTCAAAGCATGCCGTGATCATGAAGAGACTGCTAATAACTACAAGCCATTTCTTTCGGAAATCCGTTTGAAATGATCACAAACAATCAATTAGAATTATTGAAAGAGGAGAAATATATTCAGTTGTTTTTTTTTAAGTAAACAAAGTCTGACTGAAAGTTGTCTCACCTACCGGCGCACAGTGGTCCCGTTGTATGGGAGAGTTGAAAATAAATCTGTAACTTTTGAACCCGTGAACCGATCTTAATGAAATTTGAAACATAGTGCAAGTACTATGAGATCTTATTATGTTTCAAAAATGGTTGATGTATCTCATAAACTAACGGAGTAGTCTTAAGTCTTAAGTTAAAAAAATAAAAAATGTTTAAATGCATAAAATAATGAATCTATATTCAAATACAAAAAAAAGAAACTAAGCAATTCAGTATAATAAGGCTTGCGCTTCAGTACTAAGTGGCAGCGAATATTTTGTTTTTGGTTCAGGCCTTAAATACGCAACCCAGGGATCAGACGATACCAACATTTGATGAATAACATCTTCATTTGTTGCCGAACGGGAAAATGTTCTACTATTATTAATGCGATAGTACCTATAGTCTTTATTCCGACTTTTCTGCGCCTCCTCTCACAATGATCCGACAGGCAAGGTTACTGAGGATATTATTTCTGCTCCGTGGAACAGAATGTTATGCACTGTTGCTGGCATATAATACCAGGGATATAAATTTGAACCATTGTAGCGGTTTCCTGGGCATAAGCTCCAAACTTGTCGGGGTCAATCCAAAAATTGCTGCATATTGTCTCCAGGATAACACTGAATATTTTTATGAGTTGCACATCTATTTCCGTTGAAAGACAAGACAAATGGGTCTTCAAAAAATCTTCTAGATGTGTTCCCATCTTTGGTTGTGCCAAATCCTTGCTTTATTATATCTACTTAAATACCCATTTTTGTATGAACTTCAGCTGAATTTGACTCTTCCTTGAATGGTGTATGGGCTGTGTCGTTTTTGTTGTTCTCCAAGCTTTAAGCTCCAAATTGTAGGCTACATGTAGCAAGTATTCCATAAAACGGATGCGAGCGTGCAAGGGTGAAATTCCTAATCTTAGAGCTTCCTGTTTACTTGGTTTTGCTCTAAGTAACTTCAAATCATTCATCTCTGATGGTTTCGCGCAAATTCTGAATTTCGGAATTTTCGGAATCATAAACTAATTCCCGATGCCTCAAAGTCAGAAATAGATATTCGCATATAACGCTCTAATTACCCCCCTGTTTGCCCCATTGCGACATGCATTTATGACACCGCAAACAAAACAAGATAAAAGCAAGTAGTTTCATAATTATAACAATTTTATGACCCAAAGAATTCTAATTCACAATAATAAAAACATCCTCTGCATCTCGCATTGCAAGGGAAATCGTTTGAAAATGCCGAAAAATGCATGACATTGCTCCACTTAAATGCCTCGTACTCCCAAAGTGGTCAAAAGTGATCTTTAGATTTTTCAGCATCTATAAACAATACTTTTAGCTTTAAGAAAAAGTTGGTCTCACGTTGGAGACTCTTGGAGCATTTTTGTTATAGTCCATCAAACATTGAAATGCCCCTCTCAAAATGTGCCTTTACTTAAAAGCCTGGTTTAAAAAATTGGTAAGCAATATGGAAAAACTGAAAACGCAGTTTGAAAGCAAGATGTATGACCTTTTAAAAAAAATTTACTTTAGTTTCCAATGTACATAATTTTAGGAAATATGGCACATCAAATTTGCTTAAAAAATCCGTCAATTTTTGTAATTTTCAAAGTCCCAACTTTGAGCTAACGGTACAGCCAAACGGATGATCCAAAGTCAACAAAATTTTGGCTTTCTAGGTTCTCATATTTGTGGAATCGAAAAACATAGACCATTTGGCCGGAAAAAAATATGTAATTCGGGTATTTATTTCCACTACGGGACCACTGTGCGGCGTGGCGTCGAAATTAATATTCCAAGCAAGTTAATGAACCGCCTTTGGTGTAACTTCGGTTTGACAAAACAAATGGCGTCCTGACTCGAAGGACCGAAACTCTTATTTTGCCAGTCTTTCTATATGGAACCGAAGGCTGGACGATAAGCAAAACATCAGAAATTATTCCTGGTGCCTTTGAAAGAAAAATTCTACGTCGGATATATGGTCTCGTCTGCGAGGATTGGAGAAGAAGACACAACCGCGAACTCGACGAGCTGTACCAGGATGTGGATGTAGTCCGGAAGATCCGTCGACTGCACTGACGCGGCCACATCGAGCGCATGGACAAGAATGCTCCAGCTAAGAAGGTCTTCGAATCCGAGCCTCCTGGTTCGTGAAAGAGAGAAAGACATCTTTATATCTCCGATATAAAGACCAAGTAATCGCGAATGCAAGACAGCTTGGTCTTGATGAATGGAAGCAGTGTGCCCGAGACCGTCAAAAATAGAAAGCAGCTATTGCTCAGGCTCTAACCCTGCTTGGATCGCCAGCCTGAGAAGTAAGTAACCAAGTTAATGAGGTTTAAATGTTCGCCGTCGCCAAAGTGAATATAAACTCTATTGGGCCTTTTTAGTAGGTCACGATGCCACCTCAAAAACTAAAAGTTGCATTTACTGTCAAGTTGTTGTCATATAACATGCGGTGTAAATGTTGAGCCCAGCTAATAAAATGACCGGCAAATGACAAGACTAATCGTTTTGTGCATGCAATGAAGGAGACCCCAGCAATTTATACCGACTCTGAAAATATAAGTTGAAGAAGCTTCCCATGACAGCAATACTGTGTTGCTGTGAAATTAAGGTTTCACGATTTCCTTTGGGAGTCGAATCAGGGACGATGTGAGCGGAATAGGGCGAGTTTGAACATTTCAAACCGGGTGTTTGCCGAGTAGGTTAGGTTAGGTTACAGGGTAGACCAGCTTGGGTTTAGAGGCGCCCCAAAAATGTTCTGAAAAAAAAAAAGAAAACCATTCAAGTTGCCTGAACAATTACCCTTTCAACAGAATGAATTTGTAGAACGCGTTATTTACGAAGCCAGTCCCAGTTTGTGGGCCAACAAGTACCGAGTGGCAATATCAGTTAATTGAAGTAAGTAATAATATTTTACTAATCGCTTCCATAATTCATACGGAGTAGTCCTTCCCAGCTATTTCTAGATATTTTATGTAATTCTGCATGCTAGTACGAGTACACTACGAAGCGCGTTTTCTTTTGACATTTGTGAAATTTTTTTTTTTTATTAATTTGTACATATCTCAATTTGAATTTTTGGCAAACTGAGATGGTTATTTCCGTGAGTAATCAATTTTCTCTATGATTTTTTTTTACAGTAATTTCATATTTTTCTCGAAAATTTAATTTCAAACGATTTGAGTAGGGTAATGGCGAGTGTTAATTTCGATATGGAAAACTGAGACTGCCGTTTTCTGACACAACATTCTCGTAAGCTCGAGCAACGCCTATCAAAGGCCAATATTGCGAACCCGCCTTTGCGATTCAGCCTTTACAAATTTGGTTAGTCTTCCGAGAGTCAGGTTCAATGCATTTTTAAGACGGAATACTCACTGAAGGAACAGAGCCATCTAGTGGTGTTTTTTTTTAAATCATAGACTTGTTTCCAAAGTGAATGCTGTGTTGCCCAAAAACTGCGTTATTTGAAAAGAAGTTTTGGAGGAAAGGAAACAGCCATCGCGAAAAAGTTCGTGAGACCGGTATTCTAGTGGAAAACACTCATAGTCCCCGTCGTCGTACGGTGCACACAGGTGAGGGTGTGGTTTATATGGCCCAGAGCATCATTGAACCATTTTTCATCGAACATGAGTTACGTAACCGACTTATTTTTTACTGGAATTGCAGACATAGACGACCTCTGGTTTATCCGCCATGCCACACAGCCCATGCAACAATCGATGGTTTGGGCACCAGATTCATAAATCGTGTTATCAGCCATCTTGGCGATGTCAATTAGAAGCGTCGTAGCTGCGTTTTGACCCCTATTTTTGATGGGGAACCGAACCGAAAACTATGTTGTGTCAACAAAGCCAAAACGTGAGCTACAGGCCGAAACAAGGAACAGGATTTTGGAAAATTTGGGTAACACAATGTGCTAATGCGAAACCACGGCATGGCATTTAATAGTTAAACGGAATGTTTGTTTTTACTAATGAAGCCAAATACTTGGAAAAAATTAATGGCTGAAACACAATAGTGCGTTTGCGCTGGCGTTGGCTTTCAACACACACAATTCAATGGCCAAGCACAAAATACAGCGTTGACCTGCGTCAGTGAATAATGAGAGAGATTGACAGGATCGTAATAAAACGTTAAACGTAGTCCGTCGCACGTCATTATTCAACATGTTGGATATTTTTTGACAGAGGGGTGCGCTGTGAGAGAAATTTCTCCCAGATTGAGAGTTTCCTTCCAAATTTAGAGGATTTTGTATCAACTGTCATTTAAGAAACGAAAACAGCTGATTAAAAATAATTTAACGACAAAAGTAATTTCAAATGAGTGTATGCAGAAAGGCGGAAATATTTTTCATCTAGTAGATGAGAGAGAGAGAACAGCTGATAAATTGAGTATTTATTTCAACGCAGTGCGTCATCGTAACATAAAGTCGGCTGGCGCAGCGCAGGCATAAAGTTTGTTCAACGATAAGTAGCGTAACGGATACAATTATTGAATTTGAGTGTTCTTGCTAAGGACCATCAATTTGGTAAGCCTTTTTTAGTTAATAATAATAATATGGGTGGCGCTACAGTCCGAGTCTGACCTGGGCCTAGCTTCTCAGCAACCACTTATGTTGTGCGTGCTTTTGCTTTTTCACGCGTGGAAGGGACCTACAGTTTAATCCGGACTCCGAACGGCGAAGTTGAGAAGCTTTTTCTAGATAGGAATACTCTTTGAGCATTGTCAGTGACTCGAAAGAGGTGGAGCCGTGAATTATCAAAGGTGGTAAATTCGGGTATCGAACCTGGCACCCTCTGCGTAGGAGTCGACGCACTTACCCACTACGCCCGGCGGCCTTTTTTAGTTATTCTTCTTTATTTGGCTCTACCGTCCGAGGTGGACCTGGGCATCAACCAACAAGCCTCTCCAACTAGCACGGTCTCTGGCTAGCTGTCTCCAGTGTCGCACGCCAAGTTGGTTGAGGTCCTTCTCCGCCTGGGTGCGGCACCTTAAACGCGGGCGTCCTCTGTTGCGTTGTCCCACAGGTTCGGAGTCGAAGACTCTCCGGGCCGGAGCTGAGTTGTCCATATGCTCTACATGGCCTAGCCTTCTTAGGCGTTGGATCCGAAGACGCCTGACTATACTCATGTCGCTGTACAGCCCGTACAGTTCGTGGTTGAATCTTCTCCTCCAGAAACCGTCAACGCAAACAGGACCAAAGATCGTACGCAGAGCTTTTCTCTCGAAGAGACCAAGGAGTTTCCTCATCCGCTTTTGAGATTGTCTATGCCTCCGCGCCGTACAGCAGGACTGGGATGATCAAGGTCTTCTATAAAGTCAGCTTGGTCCTACGAGAGATGACTCTAGTACTCAATTGCCTCTTGAGCCTATAGAAACAGCGGTTGGCAAGAGTTACTCTGCGTTTGATCTCGCTACTGATGTTGTTTGTACTATTTACTGCAGAGCCGAGGTAGACGAAGTCCTTGGCTACCTCGAAGTTATAGCTGCCCATTGTGACGCTCTGTCCAAGACGTCGATGTGTCCTTTCTCGATGACAGGATATACTTCGTTTTGCCCTCATTCACCGCTAGACCCATTCTAGCCCTTTCCGCTTCAATACCAGCAAACGCATCATTGACGGCTCGCTGTGTTCTGCCAATCATGTCAATGTCATCCGCGCATGCTAGCAGTTGTACGGACTTCTGGAAGATCGTACCTGTAGTGTTGGCGTGGGAGTTTTGCATGATCTTTTCCAGGATGATGTTAAAGAAATCATCCTGGAATTGATTACAAAGCGTTGGTATAGCGTCTCTTGAAGGCACAAGCGTTGGCACTTAGCCTCTATCAGCGAACTCCTACTCTCACCTCCACGTGGTGAAATCTGGGAGCCGAGCACCTTCGATCGAAGTTGCGGTGACCAACCCCGTGGGACGTCGTTGGCGCCTGCAGACGAGAGAGGGTGGAGAGTGTGCCTGTATTCATCATTTCTCTTCATGGATGGCGGCGGAGGAGCTGGCAAACTGGCTAACGGCGGCATCCGAAACTCCAGTCAGAAGGAGCTACCTGGTGCGCAGTCCTTCTAGAGGTACTTCGACATTTTCGGAGCACAGGTCTAGAAGGTTCTCTTAAGGCCAGGTTAGGGCCGTTTTGGGGACAATGGCGTCGCTCACAGCGTCAGCCAGGTTACCGACACCGGATAAACCCGGATCCTCCGCCTGAGGGTTAATGAATAGGGCCTGGTTGTGCGTGAGGTTAACTCCCTCACCACGTAAGAATTGTATGGTTCAGAGACAACCAAATGCCTCGGATACGGACGGAATTAATGTTGACGACCCTAGCAAGCCTTATTTAGTCATTAATATATATTTGTTTTATTAAATATATATTTTGTTTGATATGAGAATATAATAAATTATCCGTTTTTTAACATTTTTTTTTGTCAAATTAATTGATAAATTAAGAAAAGTGAATGCCATTAGTTGGTTCCAATAAAAGTAGGTGTTGTATGGAACTTCAATTATTGGCACTGCCAATAAATACACTTTTGGCACTGCCAATAATCAAAGAATTAAATGGTTATTTTTTAAGGATTGAACAAATGCCGAAAAGTGCGTAAAGAATATATTGTAGAAGATGAAATATTGTCTTCTTTCAATTTAAGGATGCCAATAGTTGCATATATTTGGGCTGCCAACAATTGTGATCGGGTGCCAAGAATTGTACTTTTTGGTAAGCTTTTTTTAGTATATACAAGATATTAAATTAAAATTTTTCTAAATACAAAATTTTTCAAATTTGAATTTGGTATATTGACCATATTTGCGGTTCTATCAATGCGGAACTTACTAAAATTTACTTAGGGGTGCAAAAAATTGTATCCGTTACGCTATTTATGTTTAACTAAAACGTTGTCCGGGGACAAGGAACATGTCAGTTATATTTAAAACTCCTACTGCACCCTATGCCCTCGAAGACAAAGAAATCATACAAATTTGCACAATCTTTGCAGCGAGCAGATGAAGATAACCGCCACAACAAGAGGCAACCCGAGGAATACGTATGGTTCACGGAACAATTCGCGGACTTAGTCACGGGAAATAACCAACCAACCGAACCACTAGCCACCAGCATCTTTGTCATCATCTTGTTACACTGCCTTGCTACCAAGAAAACATGTTTCCCTCAACCATTCCGCGAAGCTGAAAGTCCAAGGTAAGCGATGATTATGAGATAACAAACCAAACAAAGAGGTACACAACGAAATCCTAGATGGAAGAAATCCAAGCCGACAGAAGCCCCTGAAGACCTGAAGAGGAAGAAGATGTCAAAGAACTTGAATGAATTGCCTCCAAGCGAAGGTTGCCCTCTCGACTCCAGCAAGAATTTATTTAAAACAGTTTATTTTTATCGTGATTCCAAGGAGAAGATAAACACTACTCCGAGACAAGTTCGCACAAAACTACGTCAGCCTCAGAAACTAGTTTCTAAATTGCCGAAAAAAGCGCTCCCAAACCGAGTAAAGCATAAGTTCGCAGTAAATTCCACTTACCAATGCAAATACACAACGCCAGCAGCAGGAGTATCTCTGACATGTTTCGACTCATTTTGAATGCGGTATCTTATCGTTGTCAGCTCGCCAAAATGTGGATGATTTTTTCTTATCAATCTGTTATCACAAAAAAAAAACCCTTGTTTTAAAAAAGAAATCACTCGGCCAGAAGAGAGACGAATGTTTTTGGCCAACAACGAGTGGCTTAACGGTTGCACTACACACACACGACGACACACCGGGGTTCGGGGAGTAACTAAACTTTCGTATCGTTTATTTTCTATGTCAACGAATGCCCGACAGATACTCGGTTTTGTGCGATTTATTCCACGAGCGTTACACCTGGTCGAACAGCAGCACCAAACTGAAGTGATCGTTGCGCGGCGAGACCTCGGCTGGCGTCGTGTAGATGTTCACGTTGAACTTTTCCCACTTGTCCGTTTATGCTTTGGAGCTTCGTGCAGAGAGAGTGAGTGTGCGAGGGAGTGAGCAAGAGTGGCGCGCACAGGGTGGTCGAGAATTGGCGTTAGCTGGTGTGGCTTTTATCTGAATGTAAATGTTTTGTTTCAAAGCAAATAATAGTAGAATGCGGGCAGAATAAATATTTATGTGAATGGCAGAGGTGTGAATAGTTCTACCGCTTGTTTGCGATGTGTACAGTGTACATGGTGGTAGACATCGTCCGTGGTTGTTTACATCAAGTGGGTGCTATGGATGTCGTTTATCCACAAACGTGACCTTAGACAAAGATTTGAAGTAATATATGGTTGCGAAAGGATGGGGCACAGGCTTGCAAAAACCCATCAAGCTAACCACGAAAGTTCATAAAGAAGTTTTATGGTGTGCCCGGAACGCACTGAGATTCGTATTGTTTTTGTGGTTTATTGGAGGTTTTTGCATTTTGACGTCGAAGCTGAAGTTTGAAAATGGGTTCAGGTGTGTTCAGCTGAAAATCGACACCCACCACATAATCGTCGATTTCTGGCCCGCATACGACAGCATGCATAGAAACGAGCTACAGTGGTGGAAATCTAATTATAAACACTGTAAATAATGAGCAAGGAAAAAAGGAGGATTTCAAAAAACCATTATCATTTTGGAAAAAAAATGCTCTAGAGCGACGAAACCAAATTAAACATGTTCGGATCTGATGGCAAATTTTACGTAAGGCGACCTTTAAACAAAGAACTCTATCAATGGATCAGCATTTTTACAAAAGCATTCTAGTGAATGTTATGAAGCCGTTCGCTTTTGAGAATTTGCCAGTATCATTCATTTTTCAACAAGACAACGATCCTAAACACACTTCACGATTAGTGCAAAAATTGGTTTCAGAAAGAAAAAAGTAAAGGTTCTCAGCTGGCCAGCTCAAAGTCTGAAACTTATGGGCTGATGTTGAAAGGAGCTCAGGATAAAAATTCTCGCAAAAATTCCGAGGAATTATTTGAGAACATCCAACAAGCTTGAAGAAAAATGTCCCAGTAAAACGATGTCAGGACGTCAGGACTAGTTAAGCGAATCGCTGGTCAGCTGTTATCGCTAACAAGGAGTTCCCAACAATATACTAGTTAGTATTAATTCAATAAATAGCTGGAATATGAGACTTTCCCTTTTTATGTCTTTATTTTAATTTTTGTTTCTAATTATAATTCCACAGAAAAATGGACTATACTTCTTGTTTTCTTGCAAACCTCTGTTTATGACACAGAATTTCCTATTTTTTCTCTCTTTATATAATTATTAAAATCTTATCATTGATGTTTGATTCTGTTTTTTATTTATTTGATATGAGGTAAGCTACTTTCTCATGTCTAACTTTGACACCACTGTCAAACTCGTCAGGTTCTGCAGGGTGTCGATGGAGAATTGTGCTCGAAACAAGCACACCGAGGCCTTCAATGTTAAAAAAGAATTTAAACAAAGCGACTCGCTGTCAAGTGTCTTCTGTACAATCTTCCTGTAGAATATCGTGCAAGACTCACCCGCCTAGACAGGAGGCAGAGTCTTCCAGAAGTCCTTATAATTGGTAGCATACGCCGATGACATTGACGTGATTGTTCTGTCAATCAGTGAGCCGGTAATGAGACATTTGCTGGCATTGAGCGTCTAAAATGGAATAATAATAGGGACTTGACAACTTTTAATTTAATTTGTGAACGCACTCTGTCACGGATCATCAAACTGTCACCTGTCAATTGATTCAAGGCTCTCATCGCGTAACTTTTCAGACGACTATCGTCCTTTTGATTCACTTCGATGATATCGTCGATGATTTGCTTCACGTAAGACACTCACTATAGTCTCGCCTATCGTTACAGTTTGAATGCTCTGAAAAGAGAACTGACAGTTTTCAGACTACGCGAAGCAGGCAAAACGATATCTGTCAGACGCTATCGTTTTTTTATGCTTACATGAAGTGTAACTATCGTCGATACGCTAGCGCTAGACGATTGTCACCTTACGCGAATTGAGCCCAGTAAACTCAACATTTTCAACACGAACGAGCAACGTCTGCAAATTATACAAATTTTCTACCGAAAATCGGAGTCGGTGACCGCAACCGGAGATAACCTATAAACGAGATATCCAGCTTCTACATCCCTTGCCCCTTGATTTCATCTGACAGCGTTTTTTATACGCTTCTTGTCCCGTGCCTGTGAATACGTGTGAGGCCTTGAGAACAGCTGATACCCTTCCCCACCTTTGTAAGGGTTCTTATCTGAAAAGTCGGTCGTTTTTTTTTCAAATTTCGGTGTTAAATTTTCAACACAGTGTGGAGGGGTAAACGAACGAACAAAGCTTATGTTCATGAAGTCGATTCATTAAAACTTTCAGCAATATACAATCTCAGAGTACTTGGACATAATTAATGAATGCACAACATAGTGTGCATTTTGGCATATGAATAAAAAATAATAATACAGTCACGGAGGGCATTGGCCTATGTATCCAGGGCAAAGTTGTTGACAGCTCTCAACTTGGCGAGATGCCAGCAACGATCCCTGTTAAATGCACAGGTCAAGTTGACATACAGCCTCCTCGCGGCGTCCTCTGAATAGCCTTTAAAGCAACCGCTTAGAGGTGAACCAATGTATTCAGCGGCCCCCTTGTCCAGGGGTTTAAGCCAGGACCCGGTCCTCCAGGTTCCAACAAAACCAACAGTTCAGAAACAACGAGAAGCCTCGGCTACCGATGACCCTACTTACTGCCGACGACCATAGACAACGAAATAAGGACAACGATTTTCGGTCCCTGAACGACCACGTGCAGCCGATGAACTTGCGGAAGCGGAAACGGAAATGTTACGGCAGAAATGATGTCCGAAAGTTCTACCAACGGGTAAAACAACTATCCAATGGATACAAAATTCGGACAGAAGCCTGTCCCGACGCAGAGGGACAACTCCTAGAGGATTCGCATTCGATACTGAGAATCTGGAAAGATCACTTCTGTAGACTTTTAAACGGCGAGGAAGACTCCAATACCGCTGTCAGGCAGAATGTTCCACTCAACGCAATTGACGATGATCGACGAGAATTCTGTTCCCCCGATCTAGACGAAGTCAAGATAGCGATATCGAGACTAAAGTCGAATAAAGCTGCTGATGCTGGCGGACTGTCTGCGGAACTGTTTAAGACGGCTGGAGATGAGCTGGTAAGGTACATGCACCAACTCATCTGTAAGATATGGTCGGAGGAAAGCATGTCCGACGAGTGGAACCTTAGTATCGTTTGCTCGATCCACATGAAGGGAGACCCCTTTGACTGCACCAACTATAGAGGGATAAGTCTCCTTAACATCGCCTATAAGATCCTCTCTGCCGTTTTGTGTGAGCGCCTATAACCATTCGCCAACAACCTGATAGGTCCTTATCAGTGCGGTTTCAGGCCAGGGAAGTCCACCATCGATCAGATTTTCACACTACGGTAGATCCTGGAAAAAACCCAACAAATTAAGATCGACACCCACCACCTATTTGTCGATTTCAAGGCCGAATATGACAGCGTGCATAGGGACGAGCTATAGAATGCCATGTCTAGTCTTGACATTCCTGCCAAACTCGTCAGGTTGTACAGGATGACAATGGAGAACTCTCGCTGCTCCATCAAGGTCGGTAACGAACTCACCGAGACCTTCAATGTCAAAAAAGGATTTAGACAAGGCGACGCGCTGTCATGTGACTTATTTAACATCATCCTGGAGAAGATCGTGCAAGACTCACACGCCTGCACAAGCAGCACGGTTTCCCAGAAGTCCGTATAATTGGTAGCATTCGCGGATGACATTGACGTTATTGGCAGAACACAGAGAACCGTCAATGAAGCGTTTGCTGGCATTGAGGCGGAGGCGGCCAAAATGGGTTTAGCGGTGAACGAGGGCAAAACGAAGTATATGCTGTCATCAAGAAAGGACGCACAACATCGACGTCTTGGACAGAGCGTCACAATGGGCAGCTATAACTTCGAGGTTGTGAAGGACTTCGTCTACCTCGACTCGCAAGTGAACAGTACGAACAACACCTGTACCGAGATTAAACGTAGAATTACTCTTGCCAATCGCTGTTTCTTTGGGCTCAAGAGGCAGTTGAGTATAGAGTCCTCTCTCGAAGGACCAAGCTAACATTATATAACACCTTGATCATCCCTGCCCTGCTCTATGGTGCGGAGACATGGACAATCACAAAAGCGGACGAAGAAGCACTTGGCCTTTTCGAGAGAAAAGTTCTGCGTTCAATCTTTGGTCCTGTGTGCGTTGATGGTTATTGGAGAAGAAGATTCAACAACGAACTCTACGGGCTGTACAGCGGCATGAGCATAGTCAGGCATCTACGGATTCAAGGCCTAAGGTGGCTAGGCCATGTAGAGCGTATGGACAACTCAGCTCCGGCCCGGAGAGTGTTCGACTCCGAACCCGTGGGACAACGCAATAGAGGACGCCCACGGAACCGATGGCGCACCCAGGTAGAGAAGGACCTCAATCGACTTGGTGTGCGCAGTTGGAGAAAGCTGGCTAAAGAGGCAAGATAGCCGGCAGGAGAGGCTTGTTGGTTGAGGCCCAGGTCCACCCCGGACTGTAGCACCACCAGAAGAAGAAGAAGTCTTCTTAAATCGTGTCCAAATACCTTTTGGCAATGAAACGAAATACCTCGGGATGACTCTTGACGTGAAACTTAAGTGGAAGGAACACGTTAAGAAAAAACGTGCAAAACTTGACATTAAATATAAGGATCTGTACTGGCTTATTGGTAAACAATCCAAGCTAAGTATGGACAACAAACTACTTGTATACAAGCAAATCCTAAAACCCGCTTGGACGTATGGCGTACAACTTTGGGGTTGTACCAAAGCAAGTAATTTAAACATAATACAGACTTTTCAAAATAAGGGGCTTAGACCTATCGTAAATGCACCATGGTATATCAGAAACGATGATATCCACAGAGATCTTTGAATATAACCACTCCAAGATGAAGTTAAGAACTTTGCTTATAAACATAAGCATGTGTTCATTCCTGAATTTATTCATTAATTGTTAAGGTTGCTGTATGTGGCTTACATTTGCACGTATGGTTGATGTATTAGATAATTTTTAATTGTTTTGGCATCCATAAGTATGCAATTTTTGGTATATCCAGAGTGTCTCTGCTGTGCATTCCGTTTATTTTTCGTAAACGATTCTTTTCATTTGATGAACATTTTTTTTTATTTTATAATTATTAAGAGTTTTTGCTTTTCAAGTGATGGTCACTCTACGCAGTCACAAAACGAAGATTGTGACCATCAAGGATCAACCATCACCTTCCACGACTACACCCCTGACTGCTTAGCAAATGTCATAAATGTCGTCGGTGCTGCCAAGATTTTATGATGAATTATTAAGCGCCGATGATCGTTTTTTTGTGCACTTAAAATAAATTAAGCGTATTTACACCTGCAAAAAAACACAGCTGAATTCGACCCCTTGATCTCGTGCGACAGTTCACACCCGCGCATGGTGGCGGTGTTAGCAGGAACTCTCATTGGAGAGTGACCTGCCGATCAGAACCTAAATCATGAAAGACAAACTATTGGTTGCTTCACTTAGTTGTAGTCTTAAAAAATACAGGGAGGTGGTTTAAGTGAGTAAAAATCTCACACTTCTATGTGCGAACGTTCGCCCTAGAGTCTTGTCGAAGATTTCCACCTGACCACGGAAAAAAAAGGATGCATACAAAACGGCATTTTTGAGAGAAAAGACTGCAGACCAATTACCGGCGTAATAACCGGTCACTACATCTTCGCTAAAAAGGGAGTGTGTTTGGCCCAAGCGACGAAACGTGTGTGGGGCTGTGGAGAAGACCACGACACTGCAGAGCACTTCCCTTGTCACTGTCCCGCCTTTGCTCGGATCAGGTGGCAGGTATTCGTTGCTGATGTAGGATAGTAGCTGTATGCCAGGCAGTACAATGGACCCAGTTAAAAAAACTCAGACAAAACAAACGATATTTTACGAATGTACGGAATTGCTAAATATCATCGATAGTGCAATAAGCACGCAGTCGACGACAACAATATCTAAAATAAAAACTACTAGAGCATCAACGAAAAGTTCTCTCAAAACCCCATCATCTTCTCATCAAAAAGAAAATAATTGACGAAATTAATAAGAAAAATGAAAAAAAAAATAAACTCTCTCTGTCAGATGTGGGATTCGAACCCACGCTCCCAGCGCGGGAACCAGAGCTTAAATCTGGCGCCTTAGACCGCTCGGCCAATCTGACTACATGCTAAATGTGCGAAATATCTCTAAATTGAACACAATTTCCATTCCATTCAGTACATAAAAATCAATACTTACATAACAAAATTCTTTCGTCTGCGGACTGTTTCTTAAACACAATCGAGTTGCATGTAACCACCACCGTGTGGAATAGATTGCAGGGTGGTGCAACTATCGGTTTGTGCTTGAGATAACATCCCGAGATGAGACACAAACCTGTGTATAACAAGTGATGCCACTTCTGGTGACAATTTGCCTTCAACTGAATTTATTGTTATACGGGCAATGCAACTGCCCATTGTCGATGGGGTGACGAGCATGGCTTTTTTCCTTCTTATACAACAACCACTTCTGCTGGGAGTGTATCGATAGATCAATGGATACACGGATGTAAGCATTAGACAATGTACATCAGTTGGACTCCTATTGTTGAGCCAACACCCTAACCTTTAGTTTGTAAGCTTTTTGTAATCTCAATTGTAAATCGATAGGTCAATATACATTTAAAATTTATAAGAATGGCGGGCAAATTGTAATTATTTGCCCCAGAGACTCTTACATTGAAAGACATACTACATATGTATGACATCGAAGCTAGACAATTGTACAAGTGAGATTGAAGACTTTCGGTGCTTTCAAGAATTCAACCAGATGCCGCAACGCTGTGTACTTTCCGTAGATTTATTTTTCAGGGAAGAGGGATCTGTGGACACACGGAAAAGTTTTTGATAGCTCCCAACTTGGCGGGATGCCAGCAACGATCACTGTCGATGCAAAGATCTAGTTGCCCTTGTGGTTGTGCGGAGGGCTAACAATCCGCCCACATAAAAACTCACTTGTTACGGAAGAGCAAGCAACCTCGAATTAACGGACGGATCTACAACGACGACACGGCGGGAAAAAAGGACAACAATTTGAGAGTATGCTCCTGGTATGTAGAACACTCTACACTCCAGGGGTCGTTCATAAACTGGAAAATATCCTCACGCAGTACAAGGCGGATATTTCTGCGATCCAGGAAATACGCTGGATAGGACAAGGGATCATGAAAAAGAAAGAGTGCGACATTTATTACAGCTGTCACAAAAGATTGCACTTATTCGTTGTGGGAATCGACTTTAAACCGATAAGTGATCGCCGGGCTGTGATCCGCATCCAAGGCAGATTTTAAGACATCAGCCTCATATGTGCACACGCCCCTACCGACTAGGCTGCAGACTCTCTCAAAGAGGACTATTATGACCCCTAGTTTCTGTCCAGAGTACGATGTAAAGATCGTGCTTCAAAGTTCAAAGACACCACCTATTTCGAGGTTTTAAAGGAGTTTGTCTAACTCGGGGCAAACGTTAACTCCCTGAACGACATCACAGTGGAGATCCGACGTAGGATCGCCTTTGGCAACCGGTGTTACTTTGGTTTGTCAAAACAACCGACTAAGATCATGGCCTACAAAAATCTTATTTTGCCAGTCCTGCTATATGGAGCCTAAAGCTGGACGATGAGCAAAACTGCGAAGCTGATTCTTTGTGCCTACGAAGGAAAAATTCCAAGTCGGCTATATGGTCCTGTCTGCGAGGAAGGCGAATAGAGGAGAAGACAACCGCGAATTCTACGAGTTGTACCAGGATGTGCATGTAGTCCAGAAGGCAAAGATCCGTCGACTGCATTGGCTCGGCCACATCGAGCGCATGGACAACAATGCTCCAGCTAAGAGGGTCTTCGAAACTGAGTCTCCTGGTTCGAGAAGGAGAGGAAGAGTGAATCTCCGGTACTGGACCAAGTAATCGCGGATGCCAGACAGCTTGGTCTTGATGACTGGAAGCAGCGTGCCTAGGACCGTCAACAATGGAAAGTAGTTATCGCTTAGGCTCAGATACTGCATGAGTCGCCAGCCTGATAAGTAATTAAGTAAGTGTTTTCATCCGATTTGGAGCTGTAGATTTCCATAGGAGCTGTAGGACAATTAGCACGCACAATAATAGTGGTTGCTGTAGATGATAGGGCCACGTTCACTTCGGACTGTAGTACAGAATAGGAGCCATTAGATACGAAATCAGAAACATGTTCGATAAAATAACTGGCAACGAGTAGCTATGGTTTCTTCCACCATCTTGTAGGAGACCTACAGCCTTCACCATTACACCTAACCCAATTGGCAAAGCAAAAAGCACTCGGTTTATAAATAGAAATCATTTATTTTTATTATCATTTAATTTTACATAGTATGCATACATCAATACATTTATCCTTCAATAATTCAAAGATCTTATTAATTTCTGTTTTTATACACATTATTCAGTTTGCGTATAGAAATCCCTTTCTAACCTCTTTCAATTTTAAAACACAAGATCAGCAATTTAATTTCCAAACATCAGTTAACATTCGTATATGTCGCATTCGCTATTAATTTTGTTTTCTTTTAAAAATTGTCTATTGAAAAATGGAAACGTTAAATATTCTCTAGAACATCTTCAATTTGTTGTGTATATATAAATGCGTATAAATATAAATTTACGTCGAACAGTCGCTACAGATACACACCTTACAGAACCACTAAATTGGAATGTATCATGAATACAATTTATAAATTCCTATGCTGTTGAGTTAATCATAAGTTTATGTGTATCGACTCTTACACAAATTTCAGTTGGACTAACGATTCTGTTCGGTTCTCTTTGTCACTTCGATTGGAAGTTTGACATGACAAAATAAGGAAATTTGTGTTAAAACTGGTCAAGACGCGGGAAAATTCGTATAAATTTGGGAACAAAAAGGCACTTTAACTCGGATATATACTCGTGTGTATGTCTTCTAACGGTTTGTCACTCGTTTTCGATTCGGAAAAAATAATGTATACGTTACTTAATTTATTTATAGTTGATTTAAAATGCAATTTAAGAAAAAAAAAAAACAAAATAGAATAAATGTTTCAACTAATCTTTAGATCTAGTGGTGATTGTTAGCACCTAAATTTTTGTATGGTTTGCCACCGTTGCGTTCCCATTCTCGATTGAATTCGTGTTCTAGGATTTCGGCACCACGTTTGCGGGTGAGTCCGGTCTCTTCTAAGCTCAGTTCACACATTTGCATATCATCGACACCTAGACGGAAGGAAATTAGTTGATGTCTTTTGAGCATTTTTGGTTCCTTATCTTACCAGCTACTAGAAGAATTGGAGCTTTATCGGCGTGTAATTCCATTTGGCGGGCAATCCATTGACCATCAAAGTGAGCATACCATAAGCCGCGTTTTGCTAAAATGAATAAAGATTAGTTCTGACAAAGTGTTCTCGTTCAGGGTGCTGAATCAACTGCTTACTGTTTTCTGGCGCGTTGGCACGCATAAATGGTATACGGAAGTAACGATGTTGGGCAGTTGTAATTTCTTGCTTGGGCTGTACAATTGGTGGTGCTTTGAAGGCTTGAATGAAAAATTCGATTAGTTTCAGAATCGGGAGGGGTCAATCGGAGTATTGACTTACCTGCTTCCATTACACTCTTTGGAGCGCGTTCGTTTTCATCCATGGTGGTGCGTTTGCGGTTACCAGCCTTCCATGCATGATAGACCTTCAAACGACGATGGAATTCATGCCGGCAAGCCTATGAGGGAAATATAAAAATGCAAAGAATAAAACTTTCCCACTTTAAATAAGGAATTTTTTATTTAATGATTTTAACGATGTTTGAGATTTTGTCGACCTAGGAACCAGAAATGAAGTATTACAGAGACCTCTACCTCTCTTGCCCCTTAAGATTTTGACAACTATTATTTATAACGTGTTCATAAACCAATCAGAGGACGGCATTTACGATATTTCGTGAATAACCGTTAAAAATTCATGAATATCCGTCAAAAAGGCACTCAAATTCGTCGATGGACTAGGGGGCTCGTCTATCTCTGTAATACTTACTTTCTGCTAGAAACCACTATGAATTCTGACAGCGGCACTCGCGTTGAACTCAAACAAAGAATAACTCTTGTCAATAGCTGCTTCTTTGGGCTAAGAAAGCAATTGATAAACAAAGCCTTTTCTCGAACAACCAAAGTACCGAAACACAGTCCTGTTATATGGCGTTGAGGCATGGAATTTGCCAAAAACGTACGAAGGTGCTCTTGGTTGCTTTAAAAGGAAAATTCTTCGGGTGATTTTCAGTCCCTTCTGCATAGATGGTGAGTGGAGTAAGAGATATAACTGTACGAGCTGTTCAGCTACATCGACTTAGACAGAAAAGTGAAGATCCAACGATTAAGATAGCTAGGTCATTTAGAGCGGATGGAAACCAATGCTCAGACCCAGAAGGGCTGACTGGAGTCGGTTGTTGAATGAGGCCCAGGTCCACCCCGGACTGTTGGGACTTGTTCGTTGTGGGATAGAATAACTGTGTCAAGTCAAAGGAAAAGGAAAACGGAGACATTAGGTAAGTGGATAGACGTGGGGAGGTCACGTCTCACTTAGTTTCTGCTGGAGTCATTCTGAAAAAACTCTGAAAAAAAGTTCAACAGTTTTGAGTAATGGAATTTAAGAAAGAGAGCGGAGAAATCAGCGTTGAGCAACCTAAGGTAAGTGGATAGACGTGGTGAGGTCACGTCTCACTTAGTTTCTGCTGGAGTCATTCTGATAAAACAACAAAACAAAGTTTAACAGTTTTGAGTAATGGGATTGAAGAAAGAGAGCGGCGTAAGGATTAAAGGTTTCCCTCAATCAGTGCCTGATCAATTCAACTGGTCTGGCTTATGACAATGCTGACAATCCTAAGGGTACAACAGGATCTTGCAGAACTGATTGAAAAGAGACGGGTTCATCGCCTGTCGACAGACGGATAAGGGAATATACGACGGCTTGGTGTTAACTAGGTCAATGTCCTTGAGTATCGTTAATGTCAACGCTTAAGAAAATCAGGTTGAAAACTTGTTCTAAATAGATTACTGACAGGAGTCGACAGAATATGAAATGTGTCACGACTAAACCAATATAGGTCCAAAGTGATACCACATTGATCGCATAGATTCTTCAGTAGGGTTTGTCAAACCTATGATTCCACAGGTTCAGATTATCACTACATTTAGCGAGGGCACTACACGACCAGAGCAAATGTGTGCTGTCTTCCTTAACATTATCCAAGCGGCTTCTACAGAAATGATTACATATGAGACACATCCTACAGTCATGCCGACCAACTTGTAAGTTTACTGGTTGCTGGCCTTGTCAGTCTAAGCTGTTGGACCCTCAACAATACTCAAATCTGCAAAGTAGACGCCACGGAAATGCCTACTGTATCAAAACGGATCTTTTTTTGGGCACAGGGGATGGGACAGGGATGGGCCCAGGGATGCAGCATACTTTCCATAACAGTTTTCGGAGGTACCACGTGGCGCAAAATTAATTATTTTAATTGTATGTCAATTTTTTTTTATTAACGTTGTATGTCAATCATATTTGACAGTTGCGAGCTAGACAACTGCATACAGACTGACAAGCAATGGAGCGCTATAATCCGCAAGAGCGTGGGGGTAATTGTATCGATTTTTTTAACCAATAATCGGTCGTTAGAATTTCGACGTCAATTTTCTAATCGTGTCGCGCCAACTGGGCAAACATTCCCGTGCTTGGCTACTCAAGTCGAACCGACTGGAAGCACAGAAGATTATGATGGATGATTAATTTGTAAAAAAGACTCTAGCTCAAATTTAATCAAACCAAGCTTTCTGTAAGAAAAGACGAACAATGGCTGAGTCGAGACATTTGAACAACAGCGAGATCGCTCTGGTGCGGGCGTTGGATGAATATAATCAATGATAAATAATCAACCTTAGACGCAAGGATGTGTGCATCTAAACTGAACAGTCTGCAATAACACTCATGCATCAACATCAGAAACAATTGCGGAAGGGACAGATCAGGAATGAAATCTGTTCATGACATGCTTTCCGATGCCACTGCTATAGAGAGAAGGAGCTACATGCCAATAACGAGCTGGAGGATCTACCCGCCTCAGTCACCAAATGGAATCCTCTTTATTATGTCGACTGCTCATTCTCTGGTTATAAAAGTAAACAGAGTGCAAGCTCTTCTTGGATTGTCGTCCCTCACATCTAACTAACTCCGTTTAAGTAACAGCTGATAGAAATCAAATGCTCGCAGACCAATCATTTCCGTTTCCATAAAACAACACAAAAAAAGGTTAAATTCGTTAAAAATATTCTTACCTCAAGCAATTCAATATCACAGGAAGTGTTAATGGCGTCACGCAATTCGGAATATTTCCACTTGGATAAATCATACTTCTGTTTACCCAAGAGCTGCTGTTGAGCGCGAACGTTTTCTGACCTAAATTTGATGTAAAAAAAGAACAATTAGGATAAGTTTAAGTTTTTGTGAAAGCTTTGATAAGTGTGAAAGAAGCCATAGAAGTAGGAAGCAAAGTCAAAACGCGGGAGAGATCAAAAGTGAAGTGATCTCTGCGTCATTTCCCACTTTGCTTACTACTTCATGTGCATTTTGCATCAATCGTGTATTAATTACAAGTATAAAACATTATTTTTTATCTATTTACAACATATAACAAAGGTGCATTGTGTTGATAGATCGGTGGGGTTGGTACCATCACCTGATATACACTCTCAGCTTAGACTAACTATTTGGATGATGTATGGTTTAAGACCCTACGAAATATGATGATAAATACAGTGAGTGAGCTTTTCTAGTGACTTTGATCGGGATGATGTTCTACGAAAAGGATACTGAAGCAAATCAAATCAGATATGCTTTGGATGGCAAATTAAAACATTGTTCAAAGCATACTAACGCTCGTTATATCTAGCTAGTGATTGTATTTCTATTCCATTTAACCTATCTTTGACTTACTTATGGTGAAACCTCGATGCAAACGTTGTTACACCTCTTGTAAAACTACGAGGAGGAAGTTTCAAAAATTAGTTCGGTAATTTATGGTTACAAAGGGTAAACACATTTGTTCAAAAGATTGCGATTGTAAAACAAAAATCAAATTTCAAATAAGGATTTTTGGAAACAAATAAAAGAGAAGGAACAAAAAGAGTGCCACCCGGAAGACATTGTTTTCTTTAAGGTCACGCCAGGCCATCGTAGACTTCAAGAAAAGAATAGATTAAGGGGAATAGAGCCCGTGATTCAAAAACAATCTAGGTTTCAGGCAGCTAAATCGTAAAACAGGTGACATTCTACGTCGACGAAAACAACTAGAATACTCGTTCATACGATTGAAGAGGTTTGCTGCAACTTAAGCGGCCCATACCAAGCACACTATTGTGCACACTTCGGTGTACACAATACACATCGGTGTCGCTTTTCGCTACACACGTCACACGGCTGGGACTTTGAAGATTTTTATGCAGAGATAATGGATGATAGAGATATCGAACTTCGGTCATTTTTACCCCTAGCCCACAACGAAGAAGTAGTGATAATCCCTTGTATTACACTTATATTTTTACAACTCTCGTCAATTCACCACAATATGGCGGCCGATTCGTGAATTTTGCCCATCCATGTAACATCCATGAGTATGTTGTTCAGGGGGTGTTCACAAGTTGACTCGTATTTTTAAGAAAATTTTTTCTACATTGTTATATGGACTTTCGTGAATAAGAATGTATTGCAATGCCCATTTAACTGGAACTATTTGACCTAAAATTAACTCTTAAGTATATATACAGCCTATTCATAGACCACACCTGACAAATTAACTCAAATAATTAAGTCGGCTTTATACGCTTAATTCATGAATTCTGAAAAACTCATGAATTCAATTTAAACAATTTCATAAGAACAATGGCAAGATATTGCAACTATTAATATAATAATAATAATATGGGTGGCGCGACAGTCCGAGGTGGACCTGGGCCTAGCTTCTCAGCAACCACTTGCGTTGTGAGTGCTATTGCTTTTTCACGCGTGGTAGGGACCTACAGTTTAAAGCCGACTCCGAACGGCGAAGTTGAGAAACTTTTTCTAGACAGAAATACTCTTTGAGCATTGTCAGTGACTCGAAAGAGGCCTATCACCCTCTGCGTAGTAGTCGACGCACTTACTCACTAAGCCACGGCGACCCACTATTACTAATGCATAAAAATTGTTGTCAAAACTTCTTATTTGTGATTCACGCTTTAATAATTAAATAAATGAAGGGCAAGGAAGAATGTCTTGAGGTTCTTCAGCAAGTCTCAGGAAACAAAAGAAACAGTGTAGGACCAAGGTCACTTCCTTGAGTGGCTCCATTGGCATGCGGGTGTACAAAAGAAACAATTTAGGGTAACATACAACCAATTAAAGTATTCCAGCATGACCCGGAGAGCATATAGACAGACTATAGGCCCAAGCACATTTCCTTGGGGAACTCCTACAGCGATCTTCTTCAATTCTAACAACTTCTGCCTTGCTGGATGTTCCAGTCCCAGTAAGACAACGAGTTGAAGTTCAAATCAAATTCAAGGTTTCAAGCGTCTGTCGCAAATGAACCAAAATAGTCAATTCCACGGTGTTCTCAAGTATAGTGGTTGAGACATCGGAAATTGGGTGCAACGAATTGACCGCTGTAAACGCACCCGAGGGGACACATGAAACTTTGCATTTTATTTATAAAAAAGACAAAGTTCTCAAGTCCTTATTGGAAACCCGAAATATTTTGACAATGGTCGATAATTGACAAAAATATTAATAATAAAATAAAAATTGGTTAAATGAACGTGTTACCGCCGTCACTATAATTCCTACAAACTTCATATTTCATGTTAACCCTGTCAGCCTATGTACATTTTTATAATTCTTATTAAAAGTTTTAAAGCGCTTCGCTTCGATTCGCTTTGCTTAACTTTGCTTTGCTTTTTTATTAGCTTATTTTATAAAGTTTAAAATAAAAGTTACATTAAAGTGCTCTTAAACTAAGTGATCTTTTTATTTCTAACTGAACGTGTGAATGTTTTATTCATTTTTATTCATATGCAAAAATGCACACACTGTGTTGTGCATTCATTAATAATTATGCCCTAGCTGTAACTTGCTCAAAGTTTTAATGAATCGACTTCATGAACATCAGCTTTGTTCGTTCATTTACCCCTCAATTTGAGAAAAAAACGTTCAAAGGACGAATTTTCAAATAAGAACGCTGTTCCACAGCTGTTCTCAAGGGCTCACACGTATTTACAGACACGGGACAAAAAGCGTATAAAAAACGCTGTCAGATGACATCAAGGGGCAAGGGAGGTAGAAGTTGGATATCTCTATTATAGGTTATCTCTGACTTGTGTACATGGGGGTGATAGTGGCATTGCGCTATGAGCATCAATAATTATGTGTTCACTCATGCATATTTCATGATTTAGTTATGAACTTGTCAACAACCATGAATATCGCTGAAAACGTGGGGAAATTCAAGTCATTGCCACTTTACAAACACACACAGCTCGTCACTGTCCTGAATTTGTGTGAATTTTGCATTAAAGTGCGCGAACTAGCGCATGACATCACACTTTTAGAAACACCGCCACGAAAAATGTAAACTTTTTCATTTTACACACAATGTGTGGACTGCCCCACACACAGGACACACTTCACCACACTAAAACAAGTGTAAAGGCGAACTTGAACTTTTACACCCGTGTTCTGACAAGCCCATGTGATTTGTCATAACTCACAACTGCCTCCCAAGGGAATGGTCAGTCAAAAATTCTGAGGTTTTCGTATTCTGAAGAAAACCTCACAGCTTGTGGACATCAAAAGAACCACCAAAATTGTGATGTTCTCTTGAGCACATCACAAGGATGAAATCGATACAAAAACATTCTGCTTTACATTTTTCCTCTCCCACATTGAGGTGAGTTCATATTGTTCTCTCAATGTGGGAGAAGCTAAAGTGAGCGAAGTGTTTTCGCTCAATCAAATTTTTGAGATGAAAAAGATTTCACCACAACATGGTAACTATTCTTGTATGTTTCCTTGATGGTTTTTAGCAAGAATACTTAATTGCTGAAACCTCACAAGCTAGGCATCACATCATTTGAGACTTGTGACCACATCACAACCAGAATAGGGGTATTAATCAGTTACAGTTGCTGCATTGTGCCTATATTAATTTTGCCAGTCTATCAGATCTGAAAATCGTCTTAAGCTTCTCCTAAAATTTTCTTGTCTTTGACACTTAACACGGCACTTTGTTGATGTTATCTTAACGGTTAACTGATCGAAGTTGTCAAGAGTTAAATATCAGAAGGAGCTGATTATCAAAGGAAAAATCGCTTAACATCGACATCATAAAGACATGAATGAGACGTGTTATACATACTTCGTGTATTCGAAATGGGTACCGCGATTGCTCACAATGTACCAGGAACGACAACGATTCAATGTTTCCAAGCGCTATGTTGGGTTTAATCGGTCTGCGACAGTGGATGGAAATTACATTCATCTCTAAATGTCAGAGTGAAATCAGTCGTTATTTGACTGGAAAGCAAGTCATAAACCAAACGCATATCCGTTCAACACGCATATCCTGAAGGCAATGAGAAATCGTTCTTCAAAAAAATATCGAAGTGTTATACAGCGGTGTTGGATTGATTGATAAAAAGATTATAAACAAGTTGTATACCAAAATCTATGCTTTCTTTATCGAATAGAGACTTTTAAGGCGATGTGTTATTTCCTCTTAAGCTGCCCACAGAACACTTGGTCGCGCACTTTGGTGTTTACATCAGTGTCGCTTTCCGCCACGGACATCACACAATTTCGCGCATACATCATACTTCACAGAGCAAAACATGAAGACCTTTTAATTTCAGTGAAACGGTCTGCAACGCCAAAAATCGGTGCGCGAAAAAACACAGGCACAATGACTAACGCGCAAATGTCCTGCGTATGGGGCGCTTCTGTGACTTATTTATATGCAAGCCTTTTAACAAACCACTGAGGACCAACCATTTCATTATGACAACTAAAATACAAAAAAAATTCTAATAAACATGTAAAGAGCATGGACAACAGTGAAATAATTACAGCCCGCAGAGTCTTCAAATCCGCACCAGAAACGCAATAGAGGACGTCCATGACACCGATGGCACACACAAGTGGAGATGGACCTGCCCAACCATCTGTGTGTAAATGCAACTGGTTAAAGATGGTGCAGAAAAAATAACTAAAAATTCTTGATACTGGTTTCCGTGTCTCATAGACGAGAGAAAACAAGAAGAGTGGAAGAAATTTACCACTTTAACACAGTCTGTCAAATTCTGTTCTCTGTCAAACTGCATTAACTTTACTTATTCATAGAGTCTCTCACATTGGAAGAAACCAAATACATTTTAAATAAGGGGCGCATGTTCCGATGGCAAAACGAAGTATATAGTGTCATCAAGAAAGGACGCACAACATCGACAACTTGGCCAAAACGTCACCATAGGCAGCTATAACTTCGAGGTAGTGAAGGACTTCGTCTACCTCGGCTCGCAAGTGAACAGTACGAACAACAGCAGTACCGCGATTAAACGTAGAATTACTCTTGCCAATCGCTGTTTCTATGGGCTCAAGAGGCAATTGAGTAGTAGAGTCCTCTCTCGAAGAACCAAGCTAACAATATATAACACTTTGATCATCCCTGTCCTGCTCTATGGTGCGGAAGCATGGTCAATCTCAAAAGCGGATGAAGAAGCACTTGGTCTTTTCGAGAGAAAAGTTCTGCGTTCAATATTTGGTCCTGTCTGCGTTGATGGTTATTGGATAAGAAAAAGATTCAACCACGAACTCTACGGGCTGTACAGCGGCATGAGCCTAGGCAGGAGTCTACGGATTCAACGGCTAAGATGGCTTGGCCATGGAGAGCGCATGGACAACACGGCTCCAGCCCGAAGAGTCTTCCGAGCCAGTGGGACAACGCAATAGAGGACGCCCACGGAACCGATGGCGCACCCAGGTGGAGAAGGACCTCAATCGACTTGGTGTGCGTAGTTGGAGACAGCTGGCTAAAGATTGTGCCGGCTGGAAAGGTTTACTGGTTGAGGCCCAGGTCCACCCCGGACTGTAGCGCCACCAGAAGAAGAAGAATAAGTTGCTTTTCCGAATGCACAACGTCACGGCCCCGATTTTGTAATCATATCCTAAATTATTGTCATGGGTAGCTTCAGCGTCAACAAAGAGGACAGCGCCACGCTTGTGAATGCACGAGCCTGATCATTGGACACGGTGATTATTATCCCATCACTCGTACACCACCCGATTACAAACGAAGAAAATTTCATGCCTGTAACTATTTAAGAAGAAGAAAATACAGAAAAATAATGAAATTCTAATACTCCAACTTTTCTCACGGACGGTCTATTAAAATGTTAGGATAGATAAGAGAAATAGCGACGTAAGGCTGGGCAATCTCAAAGGCAGATGAAGAAGCTCTTGGTCTTTTTCGAGAGAAAAGCTCTTCGTTCAGTCTTTGGTCATGATTGCGGTGATGGTTATTTGAGGAGAAGATTCAACCAAGAACTCTAAGGGCTTTAGAGCTACAACGCCTAAGATGGCTAGACTATGAAGACCATCCATGCCGTCGCTGCTCCAATCCGAAGAGTCTTCGACTTCGAACCAGCGGGACAACGTAATAGAGGACGTCCACGGAACTGATAGCGCACACAAATGGAGAAGAACCGCAACCAAACTGGCGTGTGTAGGCTAGGTTAGGTTAGGTTAGGTAGGGAGGCTTCTAGTACACTCAGCAGACCATTTTGTTCCATTGTGATACCCCTAGTCAGACTACTACCACTGATTGACTACTCCAGTGATACTGCCGTTAATTTGATCCCAACGGCAAATGGTGACTGGACCAGATTTGAACTGAAAAACCAGTTAAAATCGTATTAACTCTGCTTTTACTGGGATTCGAACCGGGGACCCCGCTAACCAGGGGCAAGCACTCTACCAACTGTGACGTCCTGTCGTCGCAGCTGGCTAAATAACCTGTTGGTTGACGCCCAGGTCCATCCCGGACTGTAGCGCCATTAGAAGGAAAAGAATGAGATAAGGGAACGCGAAAAGTTGCTCCGAGTCTTTGCCTTTAGACATCAAAAGACAAAACACCGGGAGAGATCTCGTGGAGCTAATGCTAAGCCTAATCTAACCTATTTGCCTTAAAACTACGTAGAGCCTAAATTGTTGTCAGAGCTTCCTACGGCAGACCTAGTGACACTACATGCGTTCGCTCCTAATGTCATAAGCTGAATATTATCGTCAATATCCTGATCACAATAAACATTCACTGAAACCTAAATAAATGCTTGCAGTTAGTCTTATACACAGCACCCTCTGCGAGGATGCCTCTGATCACCAAACCAAAGCACGTGTGCTTTTCTTTTGTTAATATTCAACACCATAGTTTATACATTGTTAGGTAAAATAAATAAATACACATAAATATATTTATAAACAAAAGTTATTCCCTGTAAAGTAATTTTAGAGTAAAAACCGTGTGCTGTACCTGATCAGTTTGTTTGGCCCCATGGACGAAACTTCGCTTTGACCACTGAGAGAAAGAAATGTTAAATAAAATCAAATGAGAACAAAATTTGTCTTTTATACAATAAATCAAAAATCATAAACACAATTAACAAAATGAAACAAAAACAAAGGAAATTCAAATTTACAAAAGAGATAAAACGTAAACACAAGAGATAGAGATCACTTGAAACCAAAACTATTGTGTGCTCTACCATGAATAAAGAGATTTGTAAATAAAATCAAATAACAAAACAAAAGTATGCTATGTACAAACCAAAACCCATAACGATAACCACACATACTTCCTGATCACGGGCGGGCTGTCCTCCACTTGTCCATTGGATTCGTTGGCCAATCGCAAGGCTAATTCATGATCACGACGTTCTTGTTCCAGTTGTTGACGATACTTGGCATCCTCTTCGGCTTCCTTTTGCAATTGAGCTTGCAGTACAAGCGCCGCTCGGCGATCCTCCTCTTCTTGTTTCAGTCGTTGAATTTCCTCAGCCTTGCGACGTACCTCCATTTCGGCTTTACTGCAGAACAAAAAAGGTTTCATTTAAATCGAAAATAGGCGTCTTGCGAAACCTACAGTTTCTTATTCTCCTCTTCCTCAAGCTTCTTGCGCTCCTCCTCTTCTTTCACACGACGTTCAGCTTCGAGTGCCTCTTGGATCTTCCTCAAACGCTCCTGTTCCTCGGCTTGTTTTTGTTCCTACAAAAACTCTGTCACTCACACAGTTCTCTCAATCAGGGATGTACGTACCTTGAGTTTGCTGTTGAGGGCTGTGGTCAGTTTGTTCATGTTGCCCATGATCGTGTTGTACAGGTCATCGATGTTTTTAGCTGCTATGTTTGGATTGGCCTAGTGTGAAAGAAGTGTCTTAAATTTCCCTGAATCTCAACTCAACGGACAGGACAAACCTTGATTGTCTTTATAGCGTTATCGATCTGCGCTTCGATGGAATTCACTTCATTGATGATGACCTCCTTTCCTGCCTTAAGTTGCTTAGCAATATCAACGGTCTTTGTGACGCTTGAACGAATGTTGTTTATCTTATTGACGCCCTGGAGTCTGGGACGATGCTGTTTCCTTGCCAAATGGCCACGAACGACCTTCTGTATTACCAAAACACACTTGTTGCGATGGCGAATACGATTTTTCACTGCAAGTTAACAAATGAATCAATTTGCCAGCCAAAGGCGTTTCACAAAACGTACATTTTATCACACAAACAGCTCCAAGGGCGGACTTCACCCATCGTGACCGGATCAGCCATTTCTTCACCTTCGCTACAATGGCCTGCAAGTTCTCTGGATCGGACTTCATGATGCGATCGAACTCGACGAATTTTCCCGGCCGGAAGAACACTCTCGTGATGCCGAATTTGAAGTCTTTGGAGCTCAGGTTCAACGACTGCAACATGGCTTCACAGAAGGTTCGCGGCGGTAGCTTGGCCAGTTCGGGTGGCAGATATGATTTGTACATGTTGTACAAGTCCGCGAATGGTACTCGCGATGGGTAGCCATGTTCCATGAGCTCGAGCACTGAAATGGTGCCCGAGCACTTAAGTTGAGCAAGTGCCAGACCGCCCTCGAAGTCCCGATCGATCATTTTGCTGTTGGGCTTGATGCATCGAATGAAATTGGTGCCCTAAAAGCAGAAAACAATGTACAGACCCCCCGCTTGATGGCATTGATTTGTGAAAGCCTTACATTCCTCTCCAACTTTTCCATGAGTTCTGCGAGTTGTGTCTTAAACTTGGATCCCACCGAAATGAAGTTCAGCTTACCGCGTGAGCTGTTGCTTCCCGACGGGAACAAAGATTTAAGCAGAGCATTCTCACATTCCTGCACGAGTCCCTCGAGGGAGGCATGCAGCGCATCGTTGTTCTTCTCGATGAATTGTTCCTGCAAATACAAACCAGGCATCAAGTCTATGGACCCTGACAGTCTCGGACCCACTCTCTTACCGTTTTATAGCAGACAGCACCAGCGAAGTGCCTCACAAGGAATCCCTCTTCATCGCGCAACGTCCTGTGTGCCTTCAGACGAGACGAACGTGGAAAACCGAGTCGGAAATGTCCCTGCCAGGCAGTGTGTACCTCGGTCGTGAAATGCACAGCCGCTGGCTTTGGCAGCTTGCTCTCCTCATCCAGCAGAGTATAAATTCCACTAGCCTTGGACTCAATCAACTCGATTATGTCCTGGTTGTCTGTGAACTTGATCTCAGGAACATTCAGACCCTCGCGCTTGTACAGCTCCTGTTCGTTCTTCAAAATGTTGTCGTTGAAGAACTTCTGCAGTTTCTCATTGCAGTAGTTGATGCAGAACTGCTCGAAGGAGTTCACCGTGAAGTATTCAAATCCGGCAATATCCAGCACTCCAATGTAGTAACTCGACGCCTTGAATGGAATGCTTTGATTGATCAGATAGACGATGCGGTCGAATACGCGACTGTAAATCGCCTTTGCGAGTGCATCGCGAGCATTGCTTGCCTCGTAGATCTTCAATGGAACCCTGAAATGACACCACAGTTAGTCCAAGTTAGTGAAATAGTTAACGGTTTCGCAAAACTTACATAATAACGGTGCCCTTGATACCGCCTCCTTTGCTCTGCATGACTCTGGACACCAAAGCTTGTCGCAATTCGAATGGATCCACGCCGAGTAGCTTTGAGGTCAAAGTCAGTGACTTCTCCGATGCCTGTGACACCTGACAACCACCGCGTGCATCTTCTGGGATTTCCTCGAACGATATGTTGCCCAGGTGGAGGACGGCAGCTACCAGTGAGTAGATTTCTAATTTGCTATCCCCGGTTAGGCCCAATCGACCGAGGGCCGTGTCTAGCGTTTGGAAATGTTCGTAGTCATCGATAATCGGGTCTTTCAGTGGACCCTTAGAGTTGTGAGCTGTTGACTTCTGCGATGATGGTATGAGCTTCTCAGTTTTTGCATTTGCAAAGTATTGCGTGCAACCGGAAAGATACTGGAAAGACGGATTGATACGAGTATATAGTGAATGTCGAAGAATGTTGCTATTGCTATTGCCGAGACAAAGATTCCAACCACATGTCCCTGCGGATCATGTCATGAGCCTGACTAAGAGAGAGTGATGGGAAATCAAGAAATCCCAACGCTAGTCGATGAAGTAGTCCTCCCACCTAGCTTTGAAGGATTCGGAATAATCATTAAAAAGTTGAATAACAGCTTAGAATAAAATCTCTTCTAGTCCGGTGGGGATGTTCTGGTAGGGACCATGCATCAGATCATCTGTAGAATGTTGGTGCACGGAGCATGAGCAACGAATAGAATATCGTCTTGATATGCCCGATCCACAAGAAAGGTGATTTTTACTTGCAACAATTACTGCTGAATATCGATCCTGTCCAGCGCACTGTGTGAGCTTGTAAAAGCCATTTTGTACCGCACTAATAGGCACGTACGAGTGCGGGTTCCGGCCCGGCAAATTGACTATAGACTAAATCTTCACACTAAGGCAGATCCTGGAGAAGACCAGCGAGTTTCAAAACGATACACACCACCTTTTTGTCGATATTAAGCCGCATACGACAGCATTCATCGTAAGGAGCTATTCGAAGAGATGGCCGAAAAAATGGTTGTGTCGCACCACGCAATACAAACGCACCGTGCAATTTGGTTCAAGTTATGTCGAGCCGTTTGATTTCTTCCATCTGGTGCTGGAGAAGATAGTGCGGCGGAATAAACGGAAGTACAATCTTCTACAAGTCTGTTCAACTGTGGGGTTATGCAGATGACGCCGACTGCTTCGCGCGTTCCCAAAAAGCCGTGGTGACATGAATGCTGTCAATTGAAGACGAGGCGAAGTGAGCTGAGTCATGCCACCTCCAAATGTGTTCCCGAAAGATCCAACCATCGATGGAAACTCTTATCAAGGACGCTGGTAGTCTCAGCGCGGGTTCAGTTCTTGAGAATGTCGCCTCTGATCCTTGTCTAGCAAGTTCCTTGGCGAACTCACTTCCAGCTATCCCGTGGTAACCCGAGACAATAGACAGTCTTAGTGAATTCCTGGAAGCATTTGAGCAAGGCATCAGTTTCGCTGTTACTATGGACACAAATGCTTTGCCCCTTCCACTTGTTCTTCACAATATAATTCGTGACCATAAGGATCGGACCTTAATACCATAGAGGTGTGCAGTCTAGTGTTGTAGCTTTCCACGAAGGCGCCAGGGCCATACCTTTCATTGGTCTCGAAGCCATCCTTAGGGGATTCGTATGAACGTCACAACTGAAGTACAGGTGTCCGTACGTCAGACAGCATATCCATAAGACTGGGGTCAAATGGAATGCAGTGCACAAGGTGCTCGAAACTCCAGTGCACGCTGTACCTCTAATTTTAAGACGAGAGTGCATCCCATGATGCGAATATCAAGGGAGGGTGAGGGAAGATTCAGCAGAGCAGAGCCAGGCGCGATTAGGAAAGACCCCTTTGCAGCCGAGACAGACCGTTCTTTGAAGCTTAGTGAAAGCAGCAGCTAGGAATTTACGTGAAAGCTTATTCCACCAAATGACGGAGACAAAGGAGAGAAGGGGACTTATCATAGCAGTGTAGATCCAGACGGAAGGCCCCAAGACTTCCGAGAATCCCCTTACATTGCCAGAAAAAAAAACTGACATCACTTCGGCGAATTCCGACTCCAAGTGTTTCTTTTTTCTTTTAAGAGTAACTACCTAGAGTTAATCTAACATGTGTAGCTAGATGTTTTCTAGCTAGAGTAGCACCCAGATATTTGTCTTCATCGGAGAACCAGCTGGTGACGCCTTCAAGTTTCAGTTGGTTTCAGAACCAGTCCATTTCCTCTACATCGTGTAGAGATCAGCCACTCTTTTGAGAGGGTTAACTGAAGGCCTATTCCTGATACACCAGTCGTGACGATCACAACTGGAACTGCCTGCCCTTTTGGTAACTAAATAATTGGTCGAAGTTACAGTGACTCAACTACTTTATAACATGTTTATCAAATAACCTAAATTTTGATCATACAATAAAATAATTTTATAATTCATTAAAAAACAACAGAGGTAGAAATTCACTTGTTAAGAATATAATATGGGTGGCGCTACAGTCCGAGGTGAACCTGGGTGTAGCTTCTTAGCAACCACTCGTGTTGTGCGTGCTATTGTTCTTTCACGAGTGGAAGGGACCTACAGGTTAATGCCGACTCCGAACGGCGAAGTTGAGAAGCTTTTTCTAGACAGGAGTACTCTTTGAGCATTGTCAGTGACTCGAAAGAGGTGGAGCCGTGAAATTTGAAAGGTGGTAAATTCGGGAATCGAACCTGGCACCCTCTGCGTAGGAGTCGACGCACATTTTTTCATGTAATTTTGTTTTTATTGAAATTAAACTTATTGCTAGACAAAATATACTTAAAACTAGCTTAAATATCTTAAATAACTTATTGTCTTTAATCCTGACCTGACCCTATGCGAGTACTCTAAGCTATTCTAATTTATACCTATTTGTGCCTTTCGGCTTAAACAACGTTTTTTTTCAGTCTTTAGAGACAGTATTTTATTAATTTGAATTACCAAGATAACTTGAAAAACTTGGTTTGACCTAAAACTAAACTATGAAAAAAATAACTTAAAACTAACTTAATCTAAAATAAGCCTTAACCTAACTTGACCCAACATAACCTTAAAACTACTTTAAATATGTCCGTACCAGACAGACGTGTGCACCAGAGTGCATATGTTATGTATATGCATAACGTATACATCTATACGCCGTAGTACACCTTTTTTTTGGGATTTTTTATGATTTTTATGTTAAACTAACTTATTTCTATGTAAGTTGGCCAGCATGGTCAACTGCTTCATCGTTTGGAAGAGCCAACGCCGGCGGAGACCGGTTCTGGTGCAACCACCAATAAAAGTGTCGTTCTTTGGCAGACTCTCTCCTATCCCGAGTAGAGATCGCTCTATTGAATCGGAGGAGATCCTCGTGGCTGCGAGCGACATCCGGTTCGTATTGGAGTCGCCTGTCCACTGTTCGGCGTACGACATGGATTTTCAGCGGGCATCCCTCCGTATCCTGTATTAGGCCCATTTGATCGAGATAGAGGAATGCTTCAGGTGGAATAAGGCCGTTGAGGCGCACTCTTTCATGGTACATAGCGTTTGGGTAGTAAGCCCCAAACATCAGACTGTTCGAAGAAGTCATAGCTCGTGCAATGTGCCCTCTGATCAGCTTAATAATAAAATCATCTATCCTGTTCATGTTTGCCTCGTTGTACAGGACCTCGTTAGGATTGTACTTCTTGTACTCAGACTCGGGTGTGCGATACAGACGGAGACAGCTCCTAAGACACTGCCTCTCGAACAACCACATCTTTTCCATCTGGGAAGGACTCACGTTGAACCATAATGGACAACCGTACACCATAATGGGCCGTACTAGGGCCATGCAGCAGATTACCTCCACTCTGGTATCAAGTTGGCTGCTGAAAAACAACCTCCTTGCCGCAGCAAAGGGTTTTCTGGCTTTCGTCCGAGCAATATCTATATGTTTGTCAAAATACAGATATTAATCCATCGAAATGCCTAGATGTCTAACTACACTTTTTACAGCTAACGGCCGACCATGCGGGTCAACTATGCGGAACTTAGGCCAGTCTATGCCTGTATCCCGCGTTGCCCTGTCGAACGGAGTCCGGAAAAGACTAGTTTCGCACTGATAAGCAGCTTCCAGTCGTAGCAGAATCGCTGAATTTTCTCGAAGTCACTCGGGAACAAGAAGTTTATTACCTCGACCTTCGGACCTGATCTGTACGCAACTAGGTCGTCGGCGTACGCAATTAAGTGCGGCATGGAACCTACAAGATCTGCAGTGAATATTGAAAACAAGATCGGCGAACCAACCGCCCCCTGTTGCAGACCATTTTTAATATCAAAGACCGTGCTAGAAGTTACGTCGCCATTATTCACGACAAACTTTCTACCTGTTATCATGTTATGGATCTTGTATAGCAATGGCTTACTTAGCTGCCTGACCAGCTTGAGGAAGAGGCCCTCTAACCAAACGGTGTCGAACGCTTTCTCCAAGTCAATCAGACAGACACACGTGCATTGTTGTTTGCCTTTATTCCTCTGAATGTCGGACACCAGTTTGGACGCGGTATGTATGGTTTCATGCCCCGCCCTGAATCCGAACTGGTTGTCCGGTATGATTTTATTTTCATCAACCCATTGTTTCAGAACTCGAATGACTACCTTTTCAAAAACCTTGCTTATGCAAGGATGAAGACTGATCGAGAGTCGACGCAGTGGGTAAGTGCGCCACGGCGACCCACAATTCACTTGTTAACTTATTTTAATTTGAGAAAAACAATAATAGGAAAAAAATTCTGCTTAGACGTTTAAGTCCAATTGTGAAAGAAGAAGAAAAACAGCTCATACCAAATCACCAAATTGGTTTTAGAAGTTAACACTCAACTAATGACCGAAGTACATCGTATAACTGATGTAATAGAAAAGGCATTTGAACAAAAGCTCGTTTGTTCAGCCACATTTCTCGATGTTTCTCTAGCCTTTGACAAAGTTTGGCATGAAGGCCTAAAATATAAACTCTGCCGATCTCTACCGGGGAAACTGTATAGTATTTTAACGAACTATCTCTCTGATTGGATCTTCCATGTGAAGCACGGAAATTAATACTTTACTTTTAAAAATATAAATGCTGGTGTACCGCAAGGGAGTATTCTTGGCCCTCTGCTATTCCTACTGTATGCTAGTGATTTACCACAAGAAGAACACACTGTTCTAGGCACATTTGCTAACGACACCGCCATTTTGGTAACAGGGCGGTTGGGTAGTTGGAGGGTTGTGTGGTCAAATTAATACGGTCAACTAATTGATCAACTGATGTTTTTTAGTACTTCGTATGCCTTGAGAACTGCTTTTAATCTTCTAGGCATTGATTCTATTAAAGTTTGGCATAGATTTGAATTAATATTTTGCCAGGCTATTTGAATGCGGTGCCATAATGCTTCTAAATTTGGAGAATCTCCTGGCAAATTTGTAATGACACGTTTGACTTCAGCCCAAAGATGCTCAATCGGATTGAGGTCTGGAGATTGTGGTGGCCAATCAAGTACTTGAAAATTGTTACTTTGCAGCCACGCTTTGTTGTTTCGTATCATTATTTTGCTGGAAGATAATGTCCGACACATTTTTGTTCCATCTTTCAAGACTTGTTAAGAGTCCGCCTTCTAAAATGGTGATGTATTGAAGGGCCAACCCAAATCATGAGATTTCCACGACTAAACTTCCGTGTTGGCTTGATTTGGCTATACCTGATTGGCTCACCAGGCTCTCTCAACGTTGGCATTGGCGATCTTCGGAACCACCCCGAAATTTCTCTGTGACTCATTTTAGAAACAAGTTACCTTTCCACTTCCTTTACTTGAGATCTAACAAGCTTTCTCATCTTCTATTAAATTTAAGACAGTTAAATATGCCTCCTATAACTGAAATTTAACTATGCACTTGCCTTATGTGGGATTCCAGCATTGTTTCTTTTTTTTTTAATATTTAATTTTATGGCTCTCTCGTGTTTTTAAGGTGGCCTGGGAACGCGGTAAGACATCTGGCGATTGACAAACTGGGGTGATTGTCCCTCTGAAGGGGGACAAAAGAGACTGCTTAAGGGGCATTAAGCCTCCCCGGGAAAGTCTACGCTAAGGTTTTGGAAGCGCGTTCTAGACCTATGGTCGAGTCAAGGATGGGGGATGAACAGTGCGGCTTTCGTCCCGGCAGAAGTACAACCGACCAGCTTTTGACGATAAGAATGGTACTTGAGCAGGCTTGGAAGTGTGCCAAACCCATCTACAGCTGTTTTGTAGATTTGGAAAAGGCATGTGACCGACTTCCTCGAGGTAAACTCTGGAGTGTTCTGCACGAGTGTGGGATTGAGGGTCCCGTTTTGAGGTTCATTCAGCTGTGTTCGGCCTAACGTTGCTAAATCAACACCTTTCACCGTGGGCGTTGGACTTTGCCAAGGGTGCGTTTCGTCACCTCTCCTTTTCATTGTTTATGTGGACTGGATGTTGCAGCGCATCCGAGGCGGGGGTCCCAAAATGTGAAACATTGGGAGACTTGAGGGTAAATCTTCTTTTTCGCGGATGACTTGGTTATCTTCACATCTTCCCGACGGAACTCCAGCCCGCACTCGATAGGTTTGTGGCAGTATGTGCTGATTCTGGGATGAAGGTGAACGTGGACAAATCAGAGGTTGTGGTAATTTCCAGAACGCCTGTTCAATGCACTCTACATGCTAGTGGAGCCCCCTTGAAGCAGGGGGAGAAGTTTAAGTCTTCTTCACGAGTGATGGAAGGAGTAATACTGAACTTTCCTTTGGGATTGGTCAAGCTGGGTCAGTTTTGACAAAGCTTGGGGGATCCGTAATGAGGAATGCCGAGCTTAGTGTGAAAGCCAAGTTAGCAGTTTTGAACTCAATGGTCACGGCATTTGGGTAATGACCGAAAGAATAAGATCGTGACTACAAGTTGCTGTGATGAGATCTCTTCCTGTTGTTGTAGGAATTACTCGCCGGGAGAGGGTGGGAAACACGACAGTGCGCGGCACTGCAGATCTTATAGGTTCCATGCCGCACTTAATTGCGTACGCCGACGACCTAGTTGCGTACAGATCAGGTCCGAAGGTCGAGGTAATAAACATCTTGTTCCCGAGTGACTTCGAGAAAATTCAGTGATTCTGCGACGACTGGAAGCTGCTTATCAACTACCAGAAGTGCGAAACTAGTCTTGTCCGGACCCCGTTGTAAGGGCAACGCGGGATACACGCATAGACTGGCCTAAGTTCGGCATAGTTGACCCGCATGGTCGGCCGTTAGCTGTAAAAAGTGTAGTTAGATATCTAGGCATTTGGGTGGATCAATATCTGTATTTGGACAAACATATAGATATTGCTCTGACGAAAGCCAGAAAAGCCTTTGCTGCGGCACGGATGTTGTTTTTCAGCAGCCAACTTGATACCAGAGTGAAGGTTATCTGCTACATGGCCCTAGTACGGCCAATTATGGTGTACGGTTGTCCTTTGTGGTTCAACGTGAGTCCTTCCCAGATGGAAAAGATGAGGTTGTTCGAGAGGCAGTATCTCACTAGATGTCTCCGTCTGTATCGTACACCCGAGTCGGAATACAAGAAGTACTATCCTAACGAGGTCCTGTACAACGAGGCAAACGTTTTTATTAAGCTTGAAGGCACACTGCACGAGCTATGACCTCTTTCACTAGTCTGATATTTGGGGCTTACTACCCCAATAGTATGTACCATGAAAGTGTGCGCCTTAACGGCTTTATTCCCCCCGAAGCATTCCTTATCTAGACACAAGTGGCCTTATACAGGATCCACAAGGATGTCCTATCATCTTCCATGTCGTACGCCGAACAGTGGATAGGCGACCCATGTGCGCACCCATGAAGATCTTCTCCGGTTCAGTAGAGCGATCCCCGCTCGAGATAGGAAAGAAGAACGGCAATTTTACTGGTGGTTGCACCAAAACCAGCCTCCGTCACCGCTAGCTTTTCCACAGGATCAGATAGTTCACCATAGTGGCCATCATACATAGGAAAAAAAAAACGACAGTGCGCGAGGAACTCAACGTTGAGCAGCTGCTTCTTCGAACGGAAAGAGCTATGCTTTGTTGGTTTGGTCACGAAGCACGAATGTCCCCACCATCACAACTTCCGAGGCGGGCCTTGAATGAGATTCCATCCGTTAGGCGACCACTTGGCAGATCCAAGATGAGGTGGTTGGACCAAGTCCATAAGCTCGCCTGGTTACGCTTGAGTTAGAGTCGATGGCGGAGGATCGAGTTGCCTGGAGATTTCTTGTGCGTTGTTTACCCCTGCGACTCCTTTAGTGGATCAGAAGATAATGATGAAAAGACTTCCCCTATGGCGGCGATTGCAATTTGAATCTAACTGGCCACAATGAGTGAGTCACATTGACTTACGTAAGCCAAAGCTTATGTCAGAATTGATCGAAATGTAACAGTAACCGTCATCAACTTGCAAATTGCCCATTATTGCTTCTAGGAAATTACGTAAAATTTCACTATCAAGTCTCATTTACCTACGATTAGAGTGATTTCGCTAAAAATTGAAGAATGGAAAAGTGAACGGAACTTAACGATAGCCAGTAGTATTTGCTCACTTGGCTGAGCCGACTTAAGTGTTTAAGTTTCCAATATGGCTGTAACTTATGGATGATCTTTTGACAACTACTCTTAACCGTGCCTAAACCCACCCGAAAAAAGAATTCCAACACCATTAATGTTCTTGATTTTCGTTTAACCCCACTCCCACTCGTTGTTCCCGGGAAACGTCTTCTTGTCTAAAGGTCAGTAAAAAACATAAAAAAAAGGTAGGTTTGAAGCTTACGTCCGTATTAACCGTATTCATTTCAGAGACGCAGAATTTTAAATTGGCACCATTGATTTTTGTGACTGCTGAATTCACAGTTCTTGGTTTGTTTTTGGGTTAGTCTTGTTTTCCAATTCATTGTGAATGGTTGTTAAAATTTATTTTCGAATAACATGGTTCAATTAGAGAAACACAAACTGAAGCCATTGGGTGGTGTGAATAAAAACTGAGTGTGAGCATTTCCTTAGCAATTTGGAGTAAATGCTCCATCTGGTGTGAATAAAAATTTATTTCGTTAAGTTTAACGAATCCTCTTCGCTCAGATATTTTGACAGCTGCGTCTTTCCTCCGTTTTGGTGTGAATAAAGATGGAATGAATGGAGAGTTCACTTTGGAAGTTGAGTGTGCATAGGAGGTGACTTCAAGAGAGAAAAAAGTGAAAACAATTTAAAATAATGGAAAAAACTGCTTCGGAATAGGAATACTTTGACGGATTAAACCTTAATCCTCTAAAATAAAGGGATATCTGCAATGGACGATGACGATTTCATCAAGTGTTTGCACTTTTCCGTGTTTGCTGGAAAAAGCCAAACTCCAGACATGAAAAAAAGCACTCTGAGTTGAAAGCTATGGAAGAAGAAATAAAAAAAGTCCATGGACTTAATTTGAACATCTCGGTTAGAAAAAAAAAATGATAACACAGACAAACATGATACAAGGCCTGCGTCAAATCAAAACGCGATAAGAAAAGAAGGGGCAATCTTTCCATTACATTAAAAGACAAAAAACTATCAAAGGTATGGCACCACCACCGGTTTCTTCAGGAATATCGAAAAGGAAATGTGTACTTAACCATTCCATGTTATCAAACTCGAATCTATACACGTTCTTGAAATTATCCCCTTTGTTTAAAAACATTATTGCATATACTTCGCACAGGAAGTGTTTCACGCAATAATGGTCCTTTTTAAATATGACAGTAAATATTTTTGTTATTTTGTTCTTGAAGACAAAACAAGGAAACTTAAGAGTATTATATTCATATATTAAGTAAATAGGAAAAAAATACGTCCCCATATGTATAAGAAATGTCACCGTAGAGAAGTATTGTAGAGAGAAAGGGAAGACTAAGTAGACTTTGTGCCTTTGCAGCCCCGGTCAATGCTTGATATTTTCAGAAAGCTTTTACAATGCCAACTATTCCTTTAAGTTGTATTGGAAGCTGTCTAAAGGCCATAAAAACCAGGACATGAGCCACAGAAACATAGAGTGCAATGGCAGAGCGTAATAACCAAAAAACAATGAAAATTTAACGCCGAAGTTAGGAAATTATTCGGAGGACACTTTCTTATTGAATATGCGAACCAATTTCAGAAGCCCTCATGAAGATTTACTTATTTCTGTGTCAATTAATTTATTCTCTATATCAGTCTTTTTTATCATAAAAATGGTTAGATAAGATCATAAGAGAAAGATTTTTTCACACATTTTGTTTCCCAATTCTGGTGCATTTTTAAGACTATTTCCAATTCGATACGACTCACAGTTCTTCAAAGATTTTTTTCCCGCATTTTGGCATTTCTACCCCACTGTGTGCCATTACATTTAGTCAGTGTTTGGTGCGTTTCATAGGCCGGTGAATCATTTGATTCACATTTATGCTTTGTCATAATTGTCAACAATTGGTGAATAGCCGTCAAAAAATGTGGGATCATTGGTTAACTTCGTTCGTAGTGAACGGTCAATCCACTGAAAATCACTTTAGAACTTGATTCCTAGTTTGATGCTTATGTGAGAAAAAATGGATAGACACTACGCTTTTAAGTTCTTACGGCAAAAACCACCAAAGTACAGTTCACTAAAAAACGAAAACTGAAACGTCTAACTCCAATAAGCCGATCGGGTACAACACTGGCTCCAGTAAATAAAGTTAAATATTTTGCGAGGGACTGTTCACATTCAATTAATCTACAATTCTGCTCAAAATTCAGAATCTTTAGACCGTCAAACAAAAAACTCCATGTAACATTCTCGAACTACATTCATTTTATGCTGACTGAGCTCTCTTTCTATGCCATCTGCCTACTGTAGTAAAACGTTCATTCTATTTAGTTCACAACAAACTTGTTTTCTTCTAATGCAATCACTCGTTTCATGTGTCATGCGGATGAGGATTTTACGCCGACCCTGAACTGCGCAAATTCCGAAGCTATTCATGGCAGTTACTGTTTCGTTTCGGAGGTTTGTTCGTGACTCAGAATAGTTTATGGCGTAAAATGGAAGTTTTATGTTTTAACACGAGCACTGTAAATAGAGTTTTACGCATTTACTTACTATTCCAGAGTGACCAGATTAGTTGGCAGTTCGTTTGCACAGAAATGAAAGAACTTAACGAAAGGGAACGATGCGGTCATTATAGTAGTAGTACTCAGAAATGAAGTATTACAGAGATAGCCGACTTCACAACTGATTGCCCCCTAGGCAGTCGACGAATTTGAGTACTTTTTTGACAGATATTTATGAATTTTTGACGGTTATTCACGAAATAACGCAAATGCCGTCCTCTGATTGGTCAATTTGGTTTTTGAACACGTTATAAAAAACAGTTGTCAAAGGAAAAAAATCTTAAGGGGAAAGAGAGTTTGCCCGACTTGGGCATCTCTGTAATACTTCATTTCTGGCTTAAGTAAGCAGAAATAAACGAACCTAACGAAAGTGAACGAGACGGTTTTTATAGTAGTAGTAATAGTGTTGCCATTGAATAATTTGTCAAAGCCGGAAAAAAAGTGTCACAGAGCAAAAAAAAATATTTTGCTTGGCTCCAGGTTGCAGCAAAAAGACCGCCGACTATGAACTTTTTTATCTAAAATTGTAAATGAAGGGACATACGAACCATGGGAGCACCTGTCAGGCCTACGCCGATGACATGGTCATCATAGTCAGGGCCAATATGGAGGAAACCTAATGCAACATCGTCAGATGGAGATTAAAAATAAGGAGTAGACTAAGTAAGACTAAGGAATGGTGCTTATCGGCAGGGCTTAACCCAAATCCGGCAAAAATCACCAAGGTACCGTTCACTAAAAACCGAAAATTGATACCTCTAACACAAATAAGCACGTCGGGAACAGCTCTGGCTGCAGTAAATAAAGTTAAATATTTTTTTTGTGGATTTATTATTTACTATACAATTTATTATTTATCTTGGACAGCAAATTCATCTGGAAAAAGCACACACAAGAGGTAACGAAGAAAGCGACGAGCGCTCTACTGATCCGTCGGTGCTTGATGGGAAAATCCCAAGGATACAGTCAAAGCATATTGAGATAGGTGTACGTAGCTATTGTTAGACCGACAATTGTTGAGAAAATGCACACATACACCTTCTATTTAGATATTTTCCTTTCTATACATTTATAGAGCTACCGTTGAAACAGACTTTCAATGCACTCCAGTTGTCGTTTGTCTTTTGCTCGATCGCATGCGTGAACCCGTGTTAGCCATACATTTCTTTTTTCTGAATAATAAATATAATTAATTTCCTTCTGTCAAAGTGTTTCACTTTTCTTTTTATTTTGAACGTTGGGTTTTCAACAACAATCACATACGGCCCAAAAAAAACACACCTAATCAGCGCAAGTAAGTCTCTCAACAAAGTTCAAATGTTGGCATGCCTCTGTATTGCAGGGGCCATGCGAATTTGCCACGGAGCTACCATTGGAGCTAACGCCTATGCATCTTGTGGTAGCAGAATGTGCAAATAAGACAATAATGAGAATGGCAAGAGGAGAGACAAGACAATAGTAATGGCAAGAGAAGACACCGAGATTCGATGTATCAACTAGTCAAAAAGCTACCCCTCTTGTCTATTCCGAAGGAGGACCTGATCAGGAAATTGAATTTTCAAAAAGAAGTTTATCTTTAAGTTCTACACAAAAAAGGACTGTAGCAATGAATCCGTAGTCCACAGACTGCAAAATGGTATACAGCTGGATCAAGAACTGATGAAGGAACATGGACAGAAGTCTTTGGACCCTGGACAAAGTACATCGGCAAAGGCACCAGGGTCTTTCAAGCAGAAATCTATGCCATAGACAGATGCGTTCTGGGCCATGTAGAGCGCATGGACAACACTGCTCCAGCCCGAAGAGTCTTCGACTCCGAACCAGTAGGACAACGCAATAGAGGACGCCCTCGGAACCGATGGCGCACCCAGGTGGAGAAGGACCTCAATCGACTTGGTGTGCGCAGTTGGAGACAGCTGGCTAAAGATCGTGCCGGCTGGAGAGGCTTACTGGTTGAGGCCCACGTCCATCCCGGACTGTAGCGCCACCTGAAGAAGAAGAAGAAGACAGATACGTTCAAATCAATCTTAAAAGGAACTTTACCAACTGCGACATAGAATTAATTTCGGACAGTCCTCCCGCTATCTCGGCGCTAGATACCTGCATCAAATCCAATCCAAGGGATAGGCGCGGCAGTCCAAGGTGGACCTGGGCCTTTAGAAGCTAGACAGCACCCACTTGTTCTTTCACGAGTGGATGGGATTTTTATACCGACTCCGAGCGGCGAAGATTTGAGAAGCTTTTTCTAGACAAGAGTACTCTTTGAGAGTTGTCAGTGACTCCAAAAATATGGAGTAGTGAATTATGAATATTGGTAAATTCGTAGATCGAACCTGCCACCGTCTGTGTAGGTGTTGACGCTCCAAAGGCCTTTTACTACGTTTTTTGTTCGGGGATTCCGCTTCATGCTTTGTTTCCACCGGACCGACATCGCAAGGTTTGGATGAACTTTTACGGAAATCTCAAAAGGCCGTTCCCCAGCCGAATTTGACACCCCTATTCTGGTTGTGATGTGGACACAACGCACGCATGTCAGTGAGGCGAAAATTATGATGCCTACCTTGTGAGGTTTCAGCTATTTGGTATTCTGGCGAAAACCTCACTAGAAAACACACAAGAATAGTCACCATGGTGAGGTGAATTCGTTGCCATGTCAAAAATTGTTTTTTTTTTGACAATTATTATATTTCTTACTGAGCGTATCTACAAAATAAAGGCAGAACGTAGCGAACAAGGTAATATTGTGTATGTTAATGAAGTATGCATAAGTATTTATTAATAATGAATATTTTGCAGGAACAAGAAAATATCAGCGTACATCCTAGGAGCAGTTGGACCATTATACGAATTTCTTGCAAATGAATCCCGATTTTCTTCTGGGCAAAAATGATCCAACTGACCCGAATAGGATGCAGAATTATTGGGCCGCATTCGCAGATGAGCTAAACGCCAAAATAAAATCAACATCTGTTTATTTTTCCTTGTGTGTGACAGTTCTTTTGTTGCTTTTGATGCTCACAAGCTGTCAGGTTTTGCTCAGAATACGAAAACCTCACAATTTGTGACTCACCATGCTCTTGTGAAGTAGTTGTGACTTTAAACACATCACTGAGGTTTGCCAGAATAGGGGTGTTATTTTCAAATGTCATTAGCTTTTAATTTTCAAGTGTTCGGCAAAACAGAAAAAACCCTAGAAAAAAACAATATGAGGAAATGAACACCAAAATGAACAAAATAAACTGAATTTCAGTTTGACAACATCTCACGTAGGGATGATCTCAAGGAGGGGGTTGAAACCAAGCTTTCGACTAAAGCTCGGAATTTCGAAACCCCGACAATGTATGCCGAAACCTCGGAGTTTTTGGGGAAATGTGACGAAACCTCGCGCACAAATTTCTGATTCAAGTCTTATTTCGACGAAACTAGTACATTTCGTGGACAAAAGTCTTTCATACAGAATACTCTCCAAAAGTCGCGAGAAAATAAAAAAAGGAGATTTTTCCAAGTGTCCTGTCACGGTATTTGGGACTTAATCCGTAGCAACAAGTCAGAGTCCTGGCAAATTATTTCAGTGGATTTTCTCTATTTTATCTGTTAACCTAAGGTTCGCCCATTAAGTCTGGTCACCTAAATATCAGCGCCGTTGTTATGAAGCATGTCCAACTTGAGAAGGAGCTGCTACTGATATAAATAATTGATTAAGCAGCAGTTTTCCTTTCACAGTGCTTGCAGGTATAAAACCTCATCAATCAATATGTCAAAATTGAAAATTAATAAGATTGCCAGACACATTGTTGCTAATTCCACCACAAAGTCGTGCATCCGTCTGCTTGGTTTCTAAAAATAAGCAAATGGAATCACAACAGGAACAAAAGTGCACACTGATCCACTGATCTGGAGTGCACCATGAAATGATGATGAGTTCATGGTCGTCCATGACTCATACGACTCACTCTTCAGAGCCTTGGCAAGGCATGTCTTAATGAGTTTTTAAGTGGTTAATTTCAATTCTTGTATTTATTGAATCATGCCTCAACAAAGAGGAGGAATTTCAAGAAAAGTTATCTCGATAAAACAACGAGATCCATTAGCTTACTTAGCTTTAATCGTTCGATAATATTCTTGCTTCACAATATTGCATAAAACCAATTGCAAACTGAGTAAATTTCTGTAAATGGATTACATGGTGATGAATTTGTTTACCGCCCACTACAACGTGCACTACATTTGCCTCAGTGAGACTGTACCTGTGGATGAGCAATGGAATCACAGGCAGTCAATAAGAATTTAAGTTGTGTATCTAATGCGCTTACGCAGACTCATATATCTCGAATTTATTTAACCAAATATCGTAGGTGTTTGTAATATGTTCTTTCTTTTTCATTCCAGTCAGGATTCAAAGCATGCCGTGATCATGAAGAGACTGCTAATAACTACAAGCCATTTCTTTCGGAAATCCGTTTGAAATGATCACAAACAATCAATTAGAATTATTGAAAGAGGAGAAATATATTCAGTTGGTTTTTTTTTTAAGTAAACAAAGTCTGACTGAAAGTTGTCTCACCTACCGGCGCACAGTGGTCCCGTTGTATGGGAGAGTTGAAAATAAATCTGTAACTTTTGAACCCGTGAACCGATCTTAATGAAATTTGAAAAATTGTGCAAGTACTATGAGATCTTATTATATTTCAAAAATGGTTGATGTATCTCATAAACTAACGGAGTAGTCTTAAGTCTTAAGTTAAAAAAATAAAAAATGTTTAAATGCATAAAATAATGAGTCTATATTCAAATACAAAAAAAAGAAACTAAGCAATTCAGTATAATAAGGCTTGCGCTTCAGTACTAAGTGGCAGCGAATATTTTGTTTTTGGTTCAGGCCTTAAATACGCAATCCAGGGATCAGACGATACCAACATTTGATGAATAACATCTTCATTTGTTGCCGAACGGGAAAACGTTCTACTATTATTAATGCGATAGTACCTATAGTCTTTATTCCGACTTTTCTGCGCCTCCTCTGACAATGATCCGACAGGCAAGGTTACTGAGGACATTATTTCTGCTCCGTGGAACAGAATGTTATGCACTGTTGCCAGGGATATAAATTTGTAGCCATTGTAGCGGTTTCCTGGGCATAAGCTCCAAACTTGTCGGGGTCAATCCAAAAATTGCTGCATATTGTCTCCAGGATAACACTGAATCTTTTTATGAGTTGCACATCTATTTCCGTTGACAGACAAGACAAATGGGTCTTCAAAAAATCTTCTAGATGTGTTCCCATCGTTGGTTGTGCCAAATCAATTCTTCATTATATCTACTTTAATACCCATTTTTTGTATGAACTTCTGCTGAATTTGACTCTTCCTTGCCTGGTGTATGGGCTGTGTCGTTTTTGTTGTTCTCCAAGATTTAAACTCCAAATTGTAGGCTACATGTAGCAAGTATTCCATAAAACGGATGCGAGCGTGCAAGGGTGAAATTCCTAATCTTAGAGCTTCCTGATTTCTTGGTTTTGCTCTAAGTAACTTCAAATCATTCATCTCTGATGGTTTCGCGCAAATTCTGAATTTCGGAATTTTCGGAATCATAAACTAATTCCCGATGCCTCAAAGTCAGAAATATATATTCGCCAATAACGCTCTAATTACCGCCCTTTTTTGTCCCATTGCGACATGCATTTATGACACCGCAAACAAAACAAGATAAAAGCAATTTGTTTCATAATTATAACAATTTTATGAGCCAAAGAATTCTAATTCCCAATAATAAAAACATCCTCTGCATCTCGCATTGCAAGGGAAATCGTTTGAAAATGCCGAAAAATGCACGACATTGCTCCACTTAAGTGCCTCGTACTCCCAAAGTGGTCAAAAGTGATCTTTAGATTTTTCAGCATCGATAAACAATACTTTTAGCTTTCAGAAAAAGTTGGACTCCCGTTGGAGACTCTTGGAGCATTTTTGTTATAGTCCATCAAACATTGAAATGCCCCTCTCAAAATGTGCCTTTACTTAAAAGCCTGGTTTAAAAAATTGGTAAGCAATATGGAAAAACTGAGAACGCAGTTTGAAAGCAAGATGTATGACCTTTTAAAAAAAGTGTACTTTAGTTTCCAATGTACATAATTTTAGGAAATATGCCGCATCAAATTTGCTTAAAAAATACGTCAATTTTTGTAATTTTCAAAGTCCCAACTTTGAGCTAACGGTACAGCCAAACGGATGATCCAAAGTCAACAAAATTTTGGCTTTCTAGGTTCTCATATTTGTGGAATCGAAAAACATAGACCATTTGGCCGGGAAAAAATATGTAATTCGGGTATTTATTTCCACTACGGGACCACTGTGCGGCGTGGCGTCGAAATTAATATTCCAAGCAAGTTAATGAACCGCCTTTGGTGTAACTTCGGTTTGACAAAACAAATGGCGTCCTGACTCGAAGGACCGAAACTCTTATTTTGCCAGTCTTTCTATATGGAACCGAAGGCTGGATGATAAGCAAAACATCAGGAATTATTCTTGGTGCCTTTGAAAGAAAATTTCTACGTCGGATATATGGTCTCGTCTGCGAGGATTGGAGAAGAAGACACAACCGCGAACTCGACGAGCTGTACCAGGATGTGGATGTAGTCCGGAAGGCAAAGATCCGTCGACTGCACTGACGCGGCCACATCAAGCGCATGGACAAGAATGCTCCAGCTAAGAGGGTCTTCGAATCCGAGCCTCCTGGTTCGTGAAGGAGAGAAAAACATCATTATATCTCCGATATAAAGGCCAAGTAATCGCGAATGCAAGACAGCTTGGTCTTGATGAATGGAAGCAGTGTGCCCGAGACCGTCAAAAATAGAAAGCAGCTATTGCTCAGGCTCTAACCCTGCTTGGATCGCCAGCCTGAGAAGTAAGTAACCAAGTTAATGAGGTTTAAATGTTCGCCGTCGCCAAAGTGAATATAAACTCTATTGGGCCTTTTTAGTAGGTCACGATGCCACCTCAAAAACTAAAAGTTGCATTTACTGTCAAGTTGTTGTCATATAACATGCGGTGTAAATGTTGAGCCCAGCTAATAAAATGACCGGCAAATGACAAGACTAATCGTTTTGTGCATGCAATGAAGGAGACCCCAGCAATTTATACCGACTCTGAAAATATAAGTTGAAGAAGCTTCCCATGACAGCAATACTGTGTTGCTGTGAAATTAAGGTTTCACGATTTCCTTTGGGAGTCGAATCAGGGACGATGTGAGCGGAATAGGGCGAGTTTGAACATTTCAAACCGGGTGTTTGCCGAGTAGGTTAGGTTAGGTTACAGGGTAGACCAGCTTGGGTTTAGAGGCGCCCCAAAAATGTTCTGAAAAAAAAAAGAAAACCATTCAAGTTGCCTGAACAATTACCCTTTCAACAGAATGAATTTGTAGAACGCGTTATTTACGAAGCCAGTCCCAGTTTGTGGGCCAACAAGTACCGAGTGGCAATATCAGTTAATTGAAGTAAGTAATAATATTTTACTAATCGCTTCCATAATTCATACGGAGTAGTCCTTCCCAGCTATTTCTAGATATTTTATGTAATTCTGCATGCTAGTACGAGTACACTACGAAGCGCGTTTTCTTTTGACATTTGTGAAATTTTTTTTTTTTATTAATTTGTACATATCTCAATTTGAATTTTTGGCAAACTGAGATGGTTATTTCCGTGAGTAATCAATTTTCTCTATGATTTTTTTTTACAGTAATTTCATATTTTTCTCGAAAATTTAATTTCAAACGATTTGAGTAGGGTAATGGCGCGTGTTAATTTCGATATGAAAAACTGAGACTGCCGTTTTCTGACACAACATTCTCGTAAGCTCGAGCAACGCCTATCAAAGGCCAATATTGCGAACCCGCCTTTGCGATTCAGCCTTTACAAATTTGGTTAGTCTTCCGAGAGTCAGGTTCAATGCATTTTTAAGACGGAGTACTCACTAAAGGAACAGAGCCATCTAGTGGTGTTTTTTTTTAAATCATAGACTTGTTTCCAAAGTGAATGCTGTGTTGCCCAAAAACTGCGTTATTTGAAAAGAAGTTTTTGAGGAAAGGAAACAGCCATCGCGAAAAAGTTCGTGAGACCGGTATTCTAGTGGAAAACACTCATAGTCCCCGCCGTCGTACGGTGCACACAGGTGAGGGTGTGGTTTATGTGGCCCAGAGCATCATTGAACCATTTTTCATCGAACATGAGATACGTAACCGACTTATTTTTTACTGGAATTGCAGACATAGACGACCTCTGGTTTATGCGCCATGCCACACAGCCCATGCAACAATCGATGGTTTGGGCACCAGATTCATAAATCGTGTTATCAGCCATCTTGGCGATGTCAATTAGAAGCGTCGTAGCTGCGTTTTGACCCCTATTTTTGATGGGGAACCGAACCGAAAACTATGTTGTGTCAACAAAGCCAAAACGTGAGCTACAGGCCGAAACAAGGAACAGGATTTTGGAAAATTTGGGTAACACAATGCGCTAATGCGAAACCACGGCATGGCATTTAATAATTAAACGGAATGTTTGTTTTTACTAATGAAGCCAAATACTTGGAAAAAATTAATGGCTGAAACACAATAGTGCGTTTGCGCTGGCGTTGGCTTTCAACACACACAATTCAATGGCCAAGCACAAAATACAGCGTCGACCTGCGTCAGTGAATAATGAGAGAGATTGACAGGATCGTAATAAAACGTTAAACGTAGTCCGTCGCACGTCATTATTCAACATGTTGGATATTTTTTGACAGAGGGGTGCGCTGTGAGAGAAACTTTCTCCCAGATTGAGAGTTTCCTTCCAAATTGAGAGGATTTTGTATCAACTGTCATTTAAGAAACGAAAACAGCTGATTAAAAATAATTTAACGACAAAAGTAATTTCAAATGAGTGTATGCAGAAAGGCGGAAATATTTTTCATCTAGTAGATGAGAGAGAGAGAACAGCTGATAAATTGAGTATTTATTTCAACGCAGTGCGTCATCGTAACATAAAGTCGGCTGGCGCAGCGCAGGCATAAAGTTTGTTCAACGATAAGTAGCGTAACGGATACAATTATTGAATTTGAGTGTTCTTGCTAAGGACCATCAATTTGGTAAGCCTTTTTTAGTTAATAATAATAATATGGGTGGCGCTACAGTCCGAGTCTGACCTGGGCCTAGCTTCTCAGCAACCACTTATGTTGTGCGTGCTTTTGCTTTTTCACGCGTGGAAGGGACCTACAGTTTAATCCGGACTCCGAACGGCGAAGTTGAGAAGCTTTTTCTAGATAGGAATACTCTTTGAGCATTGTCAGTGACTCGAAAGAGGTGGAGCCGTGAATTATCAAAGGTGGTAAATTCGGGTATCGAACCTGGCACCCTCTGCGTAGGAGTCGACGCACTTACCCACTACGCCCGGCGGCCTTTTTTAGTTATTCTTCTTTATTTGGCTCTACCGTCCGAGGTGGACCTGGGCATCAACCAACAAGCCTCTCCAACTAGCACGGTCTCTGGCTAGCTGTCTCCAGTGTCGCACGCCAAGTTGGTTGAGGTCCTTCTCCACCTGGGTGCGGCACCTTAAACGAGGGCGTCCTCTGTTGCGTTGTCCCACAGGTTCGGAGTCGAAGACTCTCCGGGCCGGAGCTGAGTTGTCCATATGCTCTACATGGCCTAGCCTTCTTAGGCGTTGGATCCGAAGACGCCTGACTATACTCATGTCGCTGTACAGCCCGTACAGTTCGTGGTTGAATCTTCTCCTCCAGAAACCGTCAACGCAAACAGGACCAAAGATCGTACGCAGAGCTTTTCTCTCGAAGAGACCAAGGAGTTTCCTCATCCGCATTTGAGATTGTCCATGCCTCTTCGCCGTACAGATAGACAGAGATGGCTCTGCTACTCAATTTCCTCTTGAGCCCATAGAAACAGCGGTTGGCAAGAGTTACTCTGCGTTTGATCTCGGTACTCATGCTGTTTGTTCTGTTTACTGCGGAGCCGAGGTAGACGAAGTCCTTGACTACCTCGAAGTTATAGCTGCCCATTGTGACGCTCTGTCCAAGACGTCGATGTGTCCTTTCTCGATGACAGGATATACTTCGTTTTGCCCTCATTCACCGCTAGACCCATTCTAGCCCTTTCCGCTTCAATACCAGCAAACGCATCATTGACGGCTCGCTGTGTTCTGCCAATCATGTCAATGTCATCCGCGCATGCTAGCAGTTGTACGGACTTCTGGAAGATCGTACCTGTAGTGTAGGCGTGGGAGTTTTGCATGATCTTTTCCAGGATGATGTTAAAGAAATCATCCTGGAATTGTTTACAAAGCGTTGGTATGGCGTCTCTTGAAGGCACAAGCGGTGGCACTTAGCCTCTATCAGCGAACTCCTACTCTCACCTCCACGTGGTGAAATCTGGGAGCCGACCACCTTCGATCGAAGTTGGGGTAACCAACCCCGTGGGACGTCGTTGGAGCCTGCAGACGAGAGAGGGGGGAGAGTGTGCCTGTACCAGGGCTCATTTATCTTTCTCTCTAATGGCGACATCCGAAACTCCAGTCAGAAGGAGCTACCTGGTGCGCAGTCCTTCTAGAGGTACTTCGACATTTTCGGAGCACAGGTCTAGAAGGTTCTCTTAAGGCCAGGTCGGGGCCTTGGAATTGAGATGGCGGCGGAAGATCCCTATAGTCTTAGGGACAATGGCGGCGCTCACAGCGTCAGCGAGGTTACCGACACCGGATAAACCCGGACCCTCCGCCCGAGAGCTAAAGAATAGGGCCTGGTTGTGCGTGAGGTTAACTCCCTCACCACGAAAAAATTGTATGGTTCAGAGACAACCAAATGCCTCGGATACGGACGGAATTAATGTTGACGACCCTAGCAAGCCTTATTTAGTTATTAATATATATTTGTTTTATTAAATATATATTTTGTTTGATATGAGAATATAATAAATTATCCGTTTTTTTTGTCAAATTAATTGATAATTTAAAAAAAGTGAATGCCATTAGTTGGTTCCAATAAAAGTAGCTGTTGTATGGAACTTCAATTATTGGCACTGCCAATAAATACACTTTTGGCACTGCCAATAATCATAGAACTAAATGGTTATTTTTTAAGGATTGAACAAATGCTGAAAAGTGCGTAAAGAATATATTGTAGAAGATGAAATATTGTCTTCTTTCAATTTAAGGATGCCAATAGTTGCATATATTTGGGCTGCCAACAATTGTGGTCGGGTGCCAAGAATTGTACTTTTTTATAAGCTTTTTTTAGTTTAGATATTAAATTAAAATTTTTCTAAATACAAAATTTTTCAAATTTGGATTTGGTATATTGGCCATATTTGCGGTTCTATCAATGCGGAACTTACTAAAATTTACTTAGGGGTGCAAACAATTGTATCCGTTACGCTATTTATGTTTAACTAAAACGTTGTCCGGGGACAAGGAACATGTCAGTTATATTTAAAACTCCTACTGCACCCTATGCCCTCGAAGACAAAGAAATCATACAAATTTGCACAATCTTTGCAGCGAGCAGATGAAGATAACCGCCACAACAAGAGGCAACCCGAGGAATACGTATGGTTCACGGAACAATTCGCGGACTTAGTCACGGGAAATAACCAACCAACCGAACCACTAGCCACCAGCATCTTTGTCATCATCTTGTTACACTGCCTTGCTACCAAGAAAACATGTTTCCCTCAACCATTCCGCGAAGCTGAAAGTCCAAGGTAAGCGATGATTATGAGATAACAAACCAAACAAAGAAGTACACAACGAAATCCTAGATGGAAGAAATCCAAGCCGACAGAAGCCCCTGAAGACCTGAAGAGGAAGAAGATGTCAAAGAACTTGAATGAATTGCCTCCAAGCGAAGTTTGCCCTCTCGACTCCAGCAACATCACGAGCGAGAATTTATTTA